>CM035174.1:70896050-72096050 GCA_020205615.1 Panax quinquefolius
AGTTTAAATACAAATATTATCTTCTAGACAATATCTATACTCAAATAAATCCTCATCACATTTAATGATACATTATTTTACAAAATGGTGAGGACTACTAAACAACTCTCTCTAGAACCTTCATTCCATACCCGACTAGTACTTTCTCGCTACATTCTCGCCTCCACGAGAAGAAAATGGAACAACAAGGAAAAGGGTGAGCTCAACTAGCCCAAAAAAGAATATTATGACTAAGATAATATACAACAAATTATCGTTAGTCTTCAACAGGAAAAATCGATAGAATACAATAGACAACAAGTTTCGGATCAATATTACATGAAAATAATAATTCATAGAAGAGTTACGTAGAGAATGAAATCTACTATAATCTATGAATTTAACAGTCCATCATCAATATTTTATCCCTGTAACATCAATCAATATTCATCTCAAATCAAATATTCATCTTTGCACTACAGGCCAAAGATATTCATCAATCGGTCATGTTCATCTCAACACCTGTTCATCTTTGCACTAAAGGCCAAAGATATTCATCAGTCGGTCATGTTCATTTAAACACCTGCTCATCTTTGCACTCTGTGCCCAAAGATATTCATCGATCGGTCATGTTCATTTAAACACTGCTCATCTTTGCACTACTGAAGCCAAAGATATTCATCGATCGGTCGTGTTCATTTAAACACTTTGCTCATCTTTTACACACTACAGTGCCAAAGATATTCTTCGAATCATTCATCTTTACACTACATGCCAAAGATATTCAATAATATCATCATTTAAGACCGAGGATGATGAAAATATTTTAAAGAACGAATCTAGTGAAACAAAATGACAAGGATTAAGGATTAAGGATTCGTGCTTTGTTTTATCCATGTCCAATAATACCTCAAAAATAATCATAGTGGTGTAAAATTCAAGAATGATCAAAACATGGATACAATCAAAGCTAGTATCCGAATAGATATTTTGAGACGAAAAGAAGAAATTTTATTTTTCGATGAATAGTGCCGTATCGTGAATAGTAACTCAGAGCACCAAAAGATAGAAATTCCACAAAAAAAAACATTTTCACGCTTCATGAATAGTACTGCGTGAATAGTAACTCATGAATAGTAACTCATGAATAGTAACTCGTGAATAGTAACTCATGAATAGTAACCCCGAGCATGAAAAAGTTCTAAATTTGATAAAAACATCGATCAACATTTCAAAGATAATGATATTGAAGAAATAATATCATTACGAAAAAAAATAATATCCCTTACCTCAAAGAATCGATTGCTTGGAAGGAAAGGTCGGAAGTGATCTTTGAATGAAACTTGTCTTGAATAAAGAACTCTCAAAGTATCTAAATACTCACAAAATACGCTCAATAATATAGAGAGAAAAGAGAAAACTTTGTTTACGGTGTGATTTTCAATTCTAACTTAGCCCTCTATTTATAGGAAAATGTTAGCCCATAGAAGCGGACTTGACTGCTACACGATGGCTTTACCGCTACTATTGCCACCCACCACATTTGAAATAAAATTCAGCACATTTCTTCACCAACCACAAGTGGGGCCCACTCAATTCTAGAATTTTCCACCAAAATCAATTATAAACCTAATTTCCGATCGGACACCTCTTAAAATTCATAACAAATCATTACGTGAATTTTAAACGGTTCAAAATTTGTGGACATATACTCAACTTATGTATGTATAACATACCCAAAATTACCACAATCCAACGGTCGGATTAAAAATTATAACCCCATGAATATATCTCAAAACCCCGATTCAATTTTTAATACCTCCAATCCGATAAAATCTTGATAAAACACCTCAACATTAATTCCTTCATTAATAACCACATAAATAAATCCATCATTTATATTCATATAAAATAAATATTTCCTTATCATATGAATCAATAATTAATTATTCATAAATAATATTACGAGAATCCACAATTATGACAACCAGTAGTTCCTCGGGAAAGAGGGCTTTCCAATAAGGATCTCTCCTTCTTGGTAGCGCAATTAGGTGACCAAACCTCTCCTTAGACGAACTTTCTAGACATTGCCAATAATGTTATCTAATAATATTATTCAAATAATATGAATTATTGATCCGATAATGGAAATCTTTGTGCGCGGACAATTATTGAAACAATAATAATATAAAATATCAACTCAACAATTATTGAATCAATAAAATAAAATATTGAATAAGACTTCACTGTAACAATTATTGAGTAGTGCCTTCTTACGTAAGGATCAATAATTCAACAATCTTTGCGCAATACTGTCAAAGTGTCTTTCTTTAAACCACGCCAGACATTCTTGTATTTTAACCACCGGGGTATTCCAACAATCTTAATTGGTAACAACTACGCCAGTTATTTATAACCACCCAAACTTTGTTGTTTTCCTCATCCAATCGCTTTTTCTAGTTATGGGGCCCACATGGTCAAGCTTGTAGTCATTTAATATTCCCAAACAATCATTTAATATTCCACGACCAAACGAATATTCCCCGACAAAAATGAATATTTTATAACCACTTGCTTATTTTGAAATATTTGCGTATTTAACCCTTAACTATCCACATTAATCAAATCAACCCTTACTATTTCAAAATAATAAATAAAGGAAATTCCTTTTATTTTAAAAAAAATTCGGGTCTTACAAAGTAGGTGTGAAAAAAAATGAAGTGGAACAATGTGGGGAGTGTTCAAGTCAAGAAGGAAGGTTTGAAAAAGCGGTACATGCGATTAAAGAATTGTGGGAAAAGTCATTCGGTGAGTGTCTTAAAGGCAAGTTTGTGTGCTACAAGAAGTGTGGGCAAGAGGGACATATCTCTTAACTCCCCCAATCCTAGGACCGAACAATGGGTGTTTTCTATGTGGATCAATGAGGAACATAAGGTCGTCAAGGACTATCCGAAAAGGAGGATGGATGTAGAGGCGTGAATGAGTGGAGAAGCGGACTGGAACACCGGCAATAACGGGACCAACTTGACAAAACCAACCGCAAAGAGTCTTCAACATGACGATTCGAGATATCTTAGTAGCGGTAGGGATGGAACTTCGTGTATTATTCAGAATCAATTTCATTTTCTTATATACGATTTTATTTTATTATAAAGAAATTTTTAAATGAGAAATTTGAGTTACATTAGAAATCAAATTTACGTATGATCGAATAAACAAGTTTATGTTGAATAGTTAAAGATCGATTCGATCAAATCGATCGAGATCTACTTGAAATTACTGTGTATGCTATTTTCCTAGTATCTATAAGTTTTGAAGCGGTGATTAGGGGACTAATCCTTATAAGGGAGGTGGATGTAATACCGGTATTTTCAAAATAATTAAATAATAAATTTTGCATTTAATTTTTTTATATATAAAGGTGGGATTATGTGCAAAAGAAAAGTATAGGTATTTATGTGACAAATAAAACTTATTTATTATATGAATATTTATAAATAAATTCTTTTAAGAATTATTGATCATTATAGGTTATATTATTATTATAAATTAATTTTATAATAAAAATATTTATTATTTATTTTTCATGAAATATTAGTATTATATAGATATGATATGGTTATAAAGATTATTATGATATGTATTTTATTATATTAGTTAAGTTAATTACTTTAACTTAATTAATAATGGTTTATATGATAGTGAGGTGGGATATGGATTCAAAATCCTAATTACGGATTTTGAATAAGGAATGAGAATATTAATATAATATTAATTATATTTGATAATATAAACATGTTTGAAATGCGTGTAATGTTAATGTGTGGAATAGTTATAGTAACACGATGCTGAAAACCCCTAGCATTCTTGATAAATTATAATACGTGAGTCAATTATGACTATAAGATTTGTTAAGTTATTATGTAATGTAATTTATGGAAATTATTATATTTAATGTTAATTAGGTAAACCATAATTAATATTTAGAAACCCTAATTACCAAATTAGAACCCTAATTGCTAAGTTATAAACCCTAAGTATTAATTTAGCAAGGTTAATAGTAATTAATATATTATATTAGCTAATTTACAAAACCTAGGTGATTTGGAAACCTAGTGTAATTAGGGAACCCTAATCAACATTTTTAGAAACTAAGATTTCCATATTTGCCCTTAATACACAATGCTTGAAAATAAGCTTATGAAACCTAGGGTCAAACCCTAAGGGTTAGAAAGGAATTGACAACTTTGTCACTAAAAGCAAACATCAAATGACCAAACTACCATTTTGATTATTTTAATAAGGTGGAGTGTAGATCTAACCCTAGTAGGGAGTTGGTGACTAACTCTAGCTAGCCATGTGGGTTAGAAGCTTTAATCATTCAATCTCAACCATCTTGCATCACAAGTACACTAGATTCAAGTATTATATATAGATTGAGAGAGAAAATGTTACTAGTTTGCTCATATTTTTACACCAACACTCAACCATGACTCTCTCAACTCAAACCTCCGAAATTCTCTTGCTAGACCAGGTCCCTAACCAAGTCCCAAGTCCACCCATACCAAATCGAAGCTCAAATTCAAGAATTAGTCGAAAGGTAAAACCTAAAACCTAAAATTTGATTTTTGATTTCATGTTAGATGTTATGTTTAAATGTTTAAAGTTCTGTTATAAGGTGCCATTTATTGATTTGGGTTGTTATAACTCAGATCCATAACACTTAGATGCTCGAAATTGATGATTTTAGAAATCTGGAATTTTTTTTTTGTCTGACAGTGAATGTCAGGCCTTGTAGATCTGTGCTCGTTTATTGTTTTGGTGATTTAAAGGTTTGAAGTTGTAGTCTGTAATGTTGTTAGTAATTTGCAAGTCGGTTCATGATCATTGCATGCGTAAATCAAAAGTTATTCACGGTCAAAGTTCGTTGACCGAACACGAACAAAGTTTTATGGGTAACCCAGAAAACTGAAGAACGTGTTTTGGCCGTGACTTTGACCGGTCATGATTTTGTTTCTGGAACGTTGTTAGGATGAATATTGGTATCTAGATTATAGTATATCACGAGTACTACAAGTTTAAATCACGTTCGAACCTTATAAAGCCTCGTATCGATCGTATTAATTGGTCAAACCTCGTTGTCCGTTAAGCTTAACTTTCTGGGTAACCCAGAAAGTTTAGGCAGTGGTCTGACAAGTTCCTTATTGACTTTGATCTTGCAACCATTAAGTGTTTAGGCCATGTTGTTGTTATATACTTGTAGACTGACATGAGTACTACATATCCATGCCTCTAGATTACTCAGATACGTATCAGGATCGAATCTAAAGTTGGTCAAACATAGGATGACAAAACTGCTCAAGAACATTTTTGGGTAACCTAGAAATGTTCAAGAACAGTTCCTGGCCTTCACTTTGACCGGGTTCTAGATTCTTATTCTAGTGTAGTTTAATTTCTTTTAGGAATGTTATATGTACCATGTCATGTATACTACATGTTAGACCCATTATAATACCATAACATCAACCGGAACCTAGAGTAAATCGAACCACCATATAGCCACTCGTAACTGCCTGGGTTTTCGGGTTACCCAGAAAACCCAGGGACCGTCTGACAACAAGTTTGAAGCTTTAGATCTTGCATCTGATTTGTTGTTTGACTAAGTTGATGGTTATAGTTTGAAGTGTTACAATAATACTACAATATTAAAGTCTTAGATATCCCAGAACCGGATTGAACAGAGAATAAGAGGTGGTCAAACAAGACACGTTGATCACTGCCTTGTTAGTGTTCTTGAGCTCAAGAACACCAACAATGACAGACAGTGTCGCTGTAGCCTATAGCGACAGTTTCTATTATTTTTATTTTCTAATTTCTGGAAAATGATTTAAAATAGAAATAAATTCTAAAAATCATTTAAAAATAGTAAATAAATTCCAAAAATTATGAAATCAGTTTTTAAAATTATTTTATGTCATAAAATTAACTTTTAATAATTTGGCATATTTTCCATAAATATTAGTAATGATTTGAATATTATTTATTTAATAAATGCACTAAATTATTTAACTAAAATGATTTTATTATATTAAAAATCATTGTAAATGATAATAAGGTATTTAATAATATTTTAAGTTATAAAATGTAACTTTCAATATTTTAAAGTAAATTTCATTAATTATTTAATATTAATGATATTAAATTTATATAATAATTATATTAAATAAATAGATTAAAAATGCTTTTATTGATTTAAAAATCATTTAAAAAGGATATAAATGGTTTAAAAATATTTTAAGTAATTATAAATGACTTTTAATAATTTAGTGAATAATACCTTAATATTTTAATATTAATGGTAATTGTTTAAAAATGAATTTAAATGTTTTAAAAATTATTTAAGGGTAATATTAATACTTTAAAAATATTTTGAGTTATTATAAATAACTTTGATATTTTAGCGATGGTTGCGATAATATTTTAATATTATTTTAATATTAATGATAATAGAATTATCTAATTTAAATCATTTAATAATGATTCTAGAGTTTGAAAAATCAAGATAAATTATAATAATTAATTAGAAATTATTATAAGTAATTTAAAATAATATGATTTGGTATTTAAAATATCCGAGGATAATATTAAACTAGCATGATAGAGTTTTAAACTCGATAGATTACCCGATAAAGCCGTTTAATTTTTATCAAATGCTATCGAACTTGATCCAAAAAGTATATAGTTTGATTGTGTAAGTATTTGTTTATGTCTTAATGACTAATATAATTATGAGACAATGTGATTAGGATATGTGTTGATCAGTAAATAACGATCTATATGTTTATGATATGTTATTCTAATGGATAGAACAATCATATAAATGATAGGTCGTGGAATTAAGGATAGAACTAAGTTGTGTGTAAGCGAGACCGGACAAGTATCATAAACTCTTGTTTTACTTTATTCAATGGATATAGTAAGAAGTATCTTTACCTTTGCATTTTCTTTATCTGATGGACATGAGTAAGAAAGTTTCGAAATTATATTATTATTGTACTAGAATATTAACCCTATTGTTATATATGTTATATCCGATCATTGATTATCAATGTGAGATCCCGATTTTATGAATAAATATTTAATTTTCTCGAAATAATTTTTGGAATATTATGGTGTGGATTTGATATAATGTTATAGTTGTGGGTAATATTTATAAATTTTTGCAAAGTACGTGAGTTGTTATATAATATTCGATTGGTTGGGGAATATTCGTTTTAATCGGGATATTCGTATAACCAAGACAATCATTGGTGGACCCTACAACGGAATTATTTTGGATTGAGAAAAACGACAAAAATACTTTATGAAAATAATAGCGGAAGTTTTACCGTTAATCGTTGAAACACCCGTGTTAAAAGTACAAAGATGTCTGGCGTGGTTGCATAGTAGCACGATATTGATTATTGATGCTTATGTGATAAGTCACTCAATTTTGTTTTATTGGTATTATTAATGTAATAATCTGAGAAAATCTTTTTATATAAAATGAATACTTTTATAAAGTTATTTGTTTTATTAGACAATAATTAGAACATATTATATTTTATTATGCATAGTGTTGCATAGTGCCCGCATAGTATTTTGTATAGTAAAATCTTTTTATATAAAATAAAATACTTTTATAAAGTTATTTGTTTTATTAGACAATAATTAGAATATATTATATTTTATTATCGCATAGTGTTTTTGCATAGTAAAATCTTTTTATATAAAGCAGTAATACTTTTATAAAGTTATCTGCTTTATTAGACAATAATTAGAATATATTATATTTTATTATGCATAGTATTTCCATAGTGTATTCGATATAGTGTTTGCATAGTAAAATCTTTTATAAAGTTATTCGTTTTATTAGATTATAAATAGAATATATTATATTTTATTTAAAAGATTTTGCTTTAAATATGGACCGTCAGATTAAAGTAAATCAATCTGGACCGTTCATGAGTTAGTTACTATGCAGTCAATTTTTCTATAAATAGAAGCTCATTCATTCATTATTTCTTACGAATTCACTGAAACTCTAGAGAGAGAAACTATAGAGAGAAAGAAGAAAAGTGTTCTGCTACTTCACTACTTTTATATCTAGTACTCTTCTTTATAAGGTAGGGAATATTATTTTTGTACTCATAAGGGGTATTCTTTCTTTCTTATTCATGAAGAGAACTTCAGTTATTCCATTCTTTATTATTCATTGGAATAACTTTGTATCGTGTCTACCCTATACTTGGTGAAATTCTTACATTATTCCATTCTTTATTATTCATTTGGAATAACTTTTGTCTATGTGGATTACCACATGCATGGTGAATGATCCTTTGTATTCATTCCTTATTAAATTGTGAAAATGATCTGTATACGTGGATTACCGCATGGCGGGTGAAAATCCATTTGCAGTTTCATATATTCTATTATACTCAGTTGGTTAAAGTTTTAGTTTCTATACTCCATGAAATTAGTGGAATATCCTTGATATTTGCACTTCATCCAGTATCTTTTAAAAAAATATTCTTCAGAGCATTCTTGAATTTTACTCCACAAAGAAGTATCATGTTGACAATTTGGACGTTATTGGTTTTTGGATAAATTAATTCTTAAACTTGTTTTATTGAATTCTTATATCATTGTCATCATCCTCATGTTTATATTTTTTTGAAAGTCATCTGTGGCCTGTAGTGCATAGAAAGACTTGGTATGATTACGACCGGGGATTATTCGGTATAATCATAACCGTAATGTTACAAATGATGTTTTGGTATGATTATGGCTATGGATTCTCTTCGGCCAAGGGTGCAAAGATGAATTATTTTATGGCATGATCAGGACCGTTGATGAAAACATGATTATCTTTGGCCCGTAGTGCATGGATAATTCGTGGTCGTGATACTAAAGAATATCCTTGGCGTAGTGCGAAGGTGATTCGATGATGTGGATTATTTATTAAAAATTGAGCCCCAAATGATAAAAGTGATGAAAAACATTTTAAATCATAAAAGATAGTAGATTTTATTCTCTACTTGACTCTTTTAATGGATTGCTTGTTCCGCTGCAGTTAAACTTGATGATTGTTATATTGTATCAGTTTAACACTATTTAAGGCTAATGATAATTTATTCTGCATTATCTTAGTCATAATATTTCTTATTGGTCTAGTTGAGCTCATCCTTTCTTTTACTGTTCTCTTCAGGAAATAAGAACGTAGCGGGGACTAGTCGGGGAACATAGTGATGGTCCTAGATGGTGCATTAGTAGTCCTCACTATTATGTGAAATAGTGTGATAATAAATGTAATGAGGACTCCATTGAGTTTGTATACTCTCTAGAGGACAATATTTGTATTAAAACTCATTGCCTATGTTTTATCGTATTATACCATGCACGGTTGTATTTGAATTCTGTACCATGTATCTTGGCGACTCAAGATGGGTGATGTATACCTAATTTTGGGGGCGTCCACAGTTGGTATCAAAGCTTAGGGATATGATCCCGGCTGAGATATGAGACAAGAATTAGGAGGGGAGAAACGAAGAATTCCTTCGCTAGTATGACGTACCTAAGTTTATTTGATATTTAATTGGTCGAACGTAGTATAGGGATAATATGTTACATGTTAATTAACCCTTATTTTGTGGCGATGATTTGAAAATGACATCCGAGAATGTTGAGAATAGCAATGGAGCACATGAGACCGTGGAGACACCTCTAATCACCAACCAAGATAATGTGATTAGAGATATCCATGTGGTGATTGAGGAATTAAAAGTTGCACTCAAGCTAGTCGCAAAGGTAGCAACTGAGAGTGAGTAAGAAGAGGAACCTGAGGAGGATTTATTAGAAGAACTTATTAATCAAAATATAGAATTGCAAAATTGTATTCATGAGTTAGAAGAGCAAGCTGAAGAACGACAGGCGGTCGTGGAGCAAAGAGATGCAACCATTCAAAATTTTGTTACCCGATGTGCGATAGCTGAACAGGAGTGCTCTTTGGCACAGTATACGATATTAAAGCTGGAATCTGAGAATTCAAATGTTAAGGAGTAGCTGAAAAAAGAAATAACTGAACGAGTGAGAATGAAAGATGCATGGGTAAAAGCCACACGACGCGTTGATATTGTGGAAAGAGAAGTTCGATCCAAGAAAGCTAAAATAGATGATATGTATTTCTCTTTTTCGACAAAGAATTGGGAGAATCAAGCATCGAGTTTTGAATTACCCTATACATTGCGGTCAACCTCAATTCGATATGGATCGAAGGTTAATGATTCGAGATCATGGAGCGAGTATCTGACAAAGCGGTTGAGGTGGAATATGACCTATAACAAAAGTCAATTCCAGTGGTAATGACGACACCAAAGACTGTCCCGAAAAAGTCAAATTCGGTAGTTTAAGGAGAGCGTTTTTAAATGATGATTTAATCGAACGAAGTTATCATGGGTTAGTTAATTATAAATTCTTGCGAAGTCTATACCTTATTCGATCTGGGTTCTACTGCTATTCTTTTATCTCTTGTTTATAGCTCAATGTTTAAATTTAACTCCGAAAAAGTTAGACTTTGACTTATTGGTTGAAACTTTGATAGTAGAAACCTTCGTTACCTCTAATGTTTATAAATCTTGTTGATTCAAATCGACACTTTCACATTACCTATTGATCTTATCTCTTTCAAAATACTTGCCTTTGATGTGATTTTAGGAATCGATTGGTTAACTACTCATCTTGCTTTTTATAAGGTTGTTAGCTTTCATATTCCTAACCAACCCATTATGTGAATTCAAGCAACCAAACCACTAAAGTCAATCATTGTTATATTAAGCCATAAGTAAAGAGCCCTAAGCCTTTCGCTGGTGTCTTCCTTGTGTGGAATACACCAAAGTCAAACTTTTTGTAGGGGACGTTGTGAATAACGATGGCATGTTGATAGGTATAAATGTGACGTACTATCCAAGTCTTTGATGAGGGTCACAACTTTGAATGATATTTCTATTGTTAATAAATTCTGATTTATTCTTGAAGTCTTCTTAGCCTACCCTAGAGGGTGAAATCGAATTTTGTATTGACCGCAATCAAAAACCCATTTCTTAAACCCTCAAATATTCTTAAACTAAAACAAACGTATAACGTGCAAAGACGTTGGCTCGAAATACATTAAAGATTACGATCGTATTCATGCAATATTATCGTGGAAAAGCGAATGTGGTAGTACGCGCGTTGAGTAGAAGATCGTATGCGTTCTGAGTGCGATGTTGTTAACAAAAGACCCATTTCGCACGACTTACAAATGATGAAGATAGAGTTAAAGACTCTAGGAACCCACGTGAAGATAACGAGTATACGAGTAGAATCGACTTTAATCGATAAAGTTAAAGCCGCTCAAGCTACACACCCGGAGCTGATGAATGTGAAGAAGAAGGTTCAAGAGGGCGTTATTCTAAAAGCAAGAATTGGCGAGGAGAGGAAATCTCAACCCTTGATTTAATTGGCCCATTTGAAATCCTCGATCGAGTAGGAATTGTGGCCTATAGACTCGTTTTACCGCCAAGTATGTTGCGTGTTCATAACGTTTTTTCATATCGATGTTACGTAAATATGTGGACGACCCAACCACATTATTAATTTAGAAACGAGATGAGATAGCGGATGATTTAACGTTTGAGGAGATACGTGTTAAAATTTTGGATAAGAAGAATCATATTCAACACTCAAAGGTTATACCTCAAAAGTTAGAATTTGAAATGAAGTCGAGGTATCCTCACCTATTCAGCATACCAAGTACGTACGTAAATTTCGAGGGCGAAATTTCATAAGGAGGGGAGATTGTGAGATCCCAGATTTTATGAATAAATATTTAATTTTCTCGAAATAATTTTTTTTGAATATTATGGTGTGGATTTGATATAATGTTACGGTTGTGGGTAATATTTATAAATTTTGCAAAATCATGCAAGTTGTTATATAATATTCGATTGGTCGAGGAATATTCATTTTAACTGGAAATATTCCTACAACCAAGACAATCATTCTTTGGACCCCTACAACGGAATTATTATCGGATTAAAAAATGACAAAATACTTTATGAAAATAACGGCGAATTTTTACCGTTAATCTGTTGAAACACCCGTGTTGAAAATACGATGTCTGGCGTGGTTGCAGAGAGCAGCGACTACGGTATTGATTATTGATGCTTATGTGATAAGCCACTCAGTTTTGTTTTGTTGGTATTATTAATGTAATAATACAGAAAATCTTTTTATATAAAACATAATACTTTTATAAAGTTATTTGTTTTATTAGACAATAATTTGAATATATTATATTTTATTATGCATAGTGTTGTATAGTGTCTGCATAGTATTTTGCATAGTAAAATCTTTTTAGGGTTAAGTTCAGATGACCACCTGGGGTTTGGGCGGTTTTCCACTTAACCACCTGTAGTCAGTAAACCTACATTTAAACACCCGACTTTTTGAGTTGAAGTGAAAACGTTATATTTTCCATCCAATTTAACTGTGCGTGTATGTCAGACGCCAAAAAGCGCGTGAAAAGGGGCTTTAACGATTTAAAATGACTAAAATAGCCCCTTCTTCCTCTTGACTTTTAAAAGACATTCCTTCTTCAACCTCTTTTGCAGATCTAGGAAGACATCTCCTGCCCTCTCTCTCCTCTCTCTCCACTTCTCATGCTTGGTATTTGTTCGGCTTTTTTCTAGATGGGAACCTTCCCAAAATTTTGTATGGCGATGATAGGTTTTGGGTTTTGGGTTTTTGGGTTTTGGTTTTGGGGTTCAATCTTGGTGGTTTTTCAGCGGAGAAAGGGCGCTCTCATTCCACAAACTACCTTAATTGCTCTAATGGCGGTGATCGCCACCGCCTTCTCCCTCGTCGGAACCTCCATAGCATCCGATGCTCCCGCTTGAGCCCTACGTCTTTGGTAGGATCTGTTTTTCCGTCGTTCACCGTCGGTTGTGCTCTCACGTTAAATCGCTTTCCTCTTGTCTGCACTCATGTTCAAGAAGAGAGAGTAGTTTTCTTTTATCGCTTAGTCGGTTTGTGACTCACTTGATTTGGTTTGATTTTGGTTTCGGTTTCGAGATCTAGATTTGATAGCCATTTATTTATTTAATAGTAGTTCTACTAATTCATTTCCTATTTGTCTTGTTTGATACCTTTACTACTATATTTTGGAGGGTTTTGTTGTGTTTGTATTGAATTTTGCAGGATATTTGTGAACACCGATTTTCGTAAGGTGTTTGATTTAATATTGGAAGTGGTTGTGAATGGGAATTTGAATTTGAATGAGTACCGGATGATTAAAAGGATATTTTGTTTTAGTGACATGGAATTTGATCTGGTCTCCAAACGTGATTGGGAGACCAATTATCAAGCTATAACCGAATGTTTACCGAGAGAGTTATGGTTCTTGTATACCGAGAGGTTGTGTTCTGAAATTTGAGGGACTCAAGGTCCACACTGTTCCAAGGAATCGGCCAGAGTGGCAATCGGTCGTGGGCTTGGATTTAGAATTGTCGATTAAGAATTGTCGATTCGGAAAAATTATTGACGCCAGTCCTCTATTTTCTTGATGTTTTGGATTATTAGATTTTCTATCTTGGATGCTTATTGTACTTTTTTAATGGTTGGTTCTTTGTAAAAACACATTATTGAATTTGGTTCTCTGTTTTCATACTTATTATTTCAATCCGACAGATATTTAGTCCTTATCTTAACACAAAATTTGGGAAATTTTCTCTTTTGGTAATTGTTTGGTCTTATTATTTCCTCTTTGACTTCCGTATTAATTCCCCTCTTATTTGTTGCCTTTTCTGGATTGCTGGTATGAGCTCTGAAATGCATTAGATTGATATATAACGAGGAATTATTATTTCGCTGCATTTGAGTTGATTAAGGTGTTTACTCTGTTTTTTGTTTGTTAGAAAAACAGAGAGAGAGAGATGAACAAGCATATGTCTTTTATATAGTAGGAGGGTAATTAAGTCTTTATACAATTTAACTAACAGAGTTATGACAGAAAACACTTTTTCACTTCAACTCAAAAAGTCGGGTGTTTAAATATAGGTTTACTGACTACAGGTGGTTAAGTGGAAAACCGCCCAAACCCCAGGTGGTCATCTGAACTTAACCCATCTTTTTATATAAAACAAAATTCTTTTATAAAGTTATTTGTTTTATTAAACAATAATTAAAATATATTATATTTTATTATGCATAGTGTTTGCATAGTGCCTGCATAGTATTTTGCATAGAAAAATCTTTTTATATAAAACAGAATACTTTTATAAAGTTATCTGTTTTATTAGATAATAATTAGAATATATTATATTTTATTATGCATAGTGTTTGCATAGTGCCTTCATAGTGTTTGCATAGTAAAATCTTTTATAAAGTTATTCGTTTTACTAGATTATAAATAGAATATATTATCGACGTCGGTATTTTTGGGTGTCCCTTTCCGTTACTTGTTCTTTGGTGTTCTCATTTTAGGTGAGGTTTTTTTGGAAAAACAAATGAAAAAGGTTTGACATGTATAATGTCGATGATGGGACTGTTAAGAGTCGCCAGTTGGTTTTTTAAATGGTTGTACTAACACAACCGAGAAAAGGTTTGCACAATGACCCAGTGATGTGACACTGATATACGGGTCAGCGAAACCGAGATTCGTTTAGGGTCCGGGGACTTGGTTATGCGGGGGGGGAGGTGTAGGGCACCCCCCGACATCCGTGTTACCACGGTTACCACCTCTTTTCAAGAAACTATTATCTAAGTGTGTGTGTGTGTGTGTGTATGGGTCAATGTGCTGTTATATGAAAGTTGTGCGAGGCCTCGTTCGAACCTATATACACAGGGTTTGAATTTATGTAAAAATTCAGTTTTTAGCAAGGTATAGCAATGATGTTTTATAAAAGAGGTTTTTCAAACCCTGATGCTCAATAGGAATTGAGACCTTTTACACTTCCATTTTTATTAAGTGGTAATTTGAATTGATTTTATTTGACGGATCTGAGGCATCCGTATGAAAAATAATATATCCAAAATAATGCCGAGCTTCCTCGTGGGTATGGAAACCATCGAGGAAATCTGAGACATCGCAGAATAATTTACAAGCTACTTACGACTAAAAATGTCCATCACGGAATGAAATTTAGATCCAATGGGATGAATCGTGATCAAATGATTCTAAAGCGCACATAATATTGCAATTTATATAAAAGCAATAAGCAGGTATATATATAAAAGCGGAAATATATATATATATATATATATATATATATATATATATATGATCACCAACCACTGAAGCACCTCCATGGGGATCAAAATGTAAATAAAATCATTAAAAAGTCAGAATATGATCAATCGCCAATGCCACGAAGTAAACTCCAGGCGGATTTAAATGTAAAGCAAGCTTTAAAAGCGATCAACTGCCACGAAGGGTTCTCCAGGCATGACAAAATAAAAAATATATATATATATATATAAGCAATAAACGCATTCTATTGTAAAATCCGAGCTCATCGAACATAGTTAGACCCACGATTCATATATATAAGTATATATATATATAAGCGAGTAAAACGCACTGCATCAAGTTCAGGCTCATCGAACAAAAGTCCGACACACGGTTGATATATATAAGTATATATATATATATATATATATATATATATATATATATATATATATATATATATATATATATATAAGCTTAATAAACGCATGCATCAAAGTCAGGCTCATCGAACAAAAGTCCGACACACAGTTGATATATATATATATATATATATATATATATATATATATATATATATATATATATATATATATATATATAAAAGCGAATAAACGCATTGCATCAAGTCTAGGCTCATCGAACAAAGTCCTACATACAGCTTAATATATATAAGTATATATATATATATATATATATTAAAGCAAGAAACGCGCTCCGCATCAAGTTCAGGCTCAATCGAGGCATAACTCGATAATGTTAGTCAATATATATAAATATATATATATATATATATATATATATATATATATATATATATATATATACTGATTGGAATGAAACCACGGATCAAGTTCGGGCAAAAGCAAGCAACACGACTCTCAACGTGTAGAAGGGTGTGTGCAAGAGATGAAAGAAAGACTCTAAAGTGTGTGTGAGAAGGCTTACAATTTGGTGATAAAAGGGCTTCTATATCTTTAGAGTGGGTAAACACTTTGGGCTTTTGTGGGAACAAAAATGCTATATATGAGCTCATAGGTGTTTAAAAGTGAGAAAATACACTGTATGGCAAGTGCAGAGCAAATTGTGCAGGGTTTCCCCGTCTTTTTTCTCTTAGAAAATCAGCACCCCAACCCCATATTTATAGAGGGGGAGCCAGACTGCCGGTGTACTGCAAGGCACCTAGTAGCAGTGTACTGCTTGTTGTCAAGGGTGCCTGGGCGATGTGGGTCCCGTAGTGTCGAAGTACGTCTGTATTTGTTAAGCTGTGGCTCATAACTTTTAATCCGGGAGTCCGATGGAAGCGTGCCATACCATTTCGAAAAGCTCTTTCCGAGAGCTACATAATGATATATGATTTGACCTTTTTTAATTCTAGGAAGATGGGTCCATGACCGAAATGGCATTCCCGGGTTTCCGTCAGGCAATCCGGTGAGCCATTTTGTGTAGTTTGCGCTCTGGAGTTAAGATATCGCTCTTGTGGGACTGCCTTTGAAGTATTTTGAGTGTATTTGATTTAAAGTGAAGTTGAGTTGGCAAAATGACCATTTTGCCCCTCCCAGGGTTATCTCCGATTTTAGCGCAGTTGTAGCAGTCGTTTCTCAGGGTTATCTCTGAGGTTGGCTTGTTGTTGACTTTGACTATCCTCAGGGTCATCTCTGAGGTTGGCTTGACCTATTCCCATGGTTGGGACTGAGACTGGATACCTCGGGGTCATCTCCGAGATTAATCGGTCTTCTCTAGTGTGTGGTCCGGTTTTGTATCTGCAGGCCTCGGGGTTATCTCCGAGGTTGGATTTGGTTACTCCCAGATTGCGATCCGGGGTTTGATGATGAACTTCTTGTAGTATTCGGTATGGATTTGGATTGTCTTTCAGGGTTCCCTCTTAAAAGACGAATCTGTCCTCCTGCAATGTTAGTAACAGTAGAAGAAAATTTCGAGTGTCTATAGATGCCCCTCTTTATTATGTTCATGCAATGCAATGGAATGGACATGATAAAGATTAGTAGACACTTGAAACATGACAAGATATTTTCAATGATGTAAATTGCAATGTAGTGAATGTTTATGATGAATGTGACAATGTTTTCGCAAATCGCAGTTCGTAAATCACACATCGCATTTCGAACATCGCACATCGCTTTTCTCATTTGTCCAAATCGCACTTCGTAACTCACACATCGTATTTCGCATATCGTATTTCGCATATCGCATCGCAAATCGCATATCGCAAACCGCATATCGCATATCGCAAATCGCAATGTAATGAATATTATGATAAATGTTAAAATGTATTCGCAAATCGCTTTACCTTTTACCGTTCATTTCTGCTGCAGATGCTGGTGTTGACTCCAATGGTTTGGCATTTAATCGCTGATGCTTGTTTGATGAAGATAAGTTGAGATGTTTTCCACATCTCTGATGGGGATGACGCTCAAATCACCGCACCCTCCGATGTATTTCTTTGGTAGTTGCGAATGGTGACTATCCTGCTGATCGCCAAACTTTTCCAGTTCCCACTCGAACGGTGGTATACGAAGCTTTCATCGCTGAACTGTGTTGATGTCGCGCTGTATTGATGGCAATGATTTAGAATACCAGATCTTCTAATATCTTCACTGAAGTAATATTCCACGGATTACTTCACTATACTTCGCCTGATGTTACGTTAGATTGATGACAACCACCAGATGTCTCATCCTTTTTGAGGTGATTTGGAGTCTCATTTTGCTGTTGGGTATTTGTGCCCCATTTCCTTAAGTGTTTGAATACGCAACCCGGCTGAACTGATGACTTAAATGTCGCTAAAATCTCTGGAGGGTGTAATTCATTCTTTCGCTGCCCAAATTTTAACGTCGGTGTAGAGGTCTCGATTTGTGAGAATTTGGTGCCGGTTGACAAATTTGATGATGAGGATTTCATTCGCTATACCTTTTATTATTGGGCTCCTGCTTTTGCTGAGAGACTTGATCCTGCCTTAAGATCATTCCATTTCTTGGAATTGGACAAATGCCCCAGTCCTTTCGTATGTTGATGCCGAGGGTTCATATGATAAACTCTCTTTGTTGATGAAGTCGCGAGTGAATAATATCTGAATCGCCATTGAGATGTTGATGGACCATGCTGATGGCGCTAACTGGTGCATTTTCCATTTTAGGATGATTGATAAATTCCCCAGTGTTGAGTTGTCGCTGCTTTCGAGATTGCCCCAAATCTTGTTGTAAGGGATCCAATATCTGATTGTCGCCAATTTTGAAATTTCCCCAGCCTCGCTTGTTGTCTGGGATAGTTGCTTTGATAGATGAGCTGATAAGATGCCGAGATCGCAACAGGCTTTTACATTTGTACCATCTGGTGAACAGGTAGTGGATGTGGGCTTTGATGTTGACAGCTCTTTCTAGTAAAGATGTCGCTTGGTTAGAGAGATGATGCTCTAACTCATAAGGATATCGTTGTTGCTGAGAGGGATGACGTTATATCCACCCAAGATATCGCATGTAGTTGGCAGTGGATCTGTTGGCTCGTGTAGAAACCCTTGGGTAGGAGATCACAGTGTTACCTCCTTCTTCTGAGAGGGAATTCATGTTGGACTTGATAGCCCGCATATACATTGATTTGTAGATGGGCTTGTATTTTCCTGCACAGACTAGCTTAGCCATTTTGTCACGTACAGTTCACATTTTATATATCAAACATCATTATATATGGCAGAGATATATATGTTGATTCACTTCCCTTTTAGTTTTGCCTTGTTACTTTCTTGATATTCACTTATTTCTCCAGGACTTTGTGATCTGGATGTATTCTGAACTCCTCCTTGATGGATGGACAGTGAGATGTCTCAGGATTTTCAGAATGGATCGTCGATCTGTGTGTATTCCCTACCATCTTTGGTGTCTTTGGACTTGTTTCTGTATGTGGTTATGGATAGGAGTGTGTTTGTTTTTGTTTTTCTATGGTGAGACCGAACCATATAACATGGCTGCCTACGTACTCCCATATATTGGGGAGATCAGGTCGACGTAGTTCGCCCTACAGAGCGAGTTAAAAAACGTGATCCCATAAGCAGGTCAGACTGCGGGGAAAAGAAAATTTGATCCTAGGTTGAGGATAAACTGAAAGTGTGGAAAGTTTGATCCCATGTATGGGGCAGCCAAACTACAAATGTAAGAGGTTCAATTCGCGATGAGATGACCTAAGTGGTATGATCGTAGTGAAGCCAGGCTGATGGCTTGAAAGGATGTTTCCCTGAGGGGCAAAGCGTGGAAAGGAGTTGTATGTGGTAAAGGGTTAAAGAATCGGAACGACTGGTGATCTGATGATCCAAAACCAGGATGTTTGCTTGATGGTAACCTTAGACATAGTACCTTTTCACGGTGTCTGACATGATAAGCTATGGAAATTCATCACCGTCCATTTCGTGTAATCTGAAAGCGCCTCCTGTCAATACCTCCATGACAATAAATGGGCCTTCCCAATTTGGAGCGAATTTTCCTTTAGACCGAGCTTGGTTGTCAATGATCTTCTTCAAAACCAAGTTGTGTTGTTTGAACTGCCGTAGTCGAACTTTTCTGTTGTAGGATCTTCATTACAAGTAGAGGGACGCTCATGTGTGGGCCACATACTCCCCCATGGATTTTATCCATGAGCCTCTGAGCTTGGTCCTCATCTGAGGAGACCTCGTTATGCATCTCTTTTCGTATAGTGCATCTCCGTTCAGGTAGAATTTTATAGCAAGTTGATGGATCCGCCTTTTCTCAGTCGGGCTCGCCTCAGCGGGTGTAGATCCATCTTGTAATTACTTCTTGATGTGTTAATACCAATGATGTTGGGTGGGAGGTAGGTCATCCAATACTTTTCAATGGAATTCCCATAGGCTGGAACTTTTTGTTGCGCAAATGTGAGAGTTGACATGTCTTCCTTGTCATGTATGTTGATCAAGGAGGCCAAGGTTGCTAGCATATCTGCAAAATCATTCCTATTCCGAGGAATATGGAGGAAGGATTTTTCTTCAAACTCCGAAGCCATCTGTAGAACCTGCCGATGGTAAGGAGTTTGAAGAAAAATCATTCTTTTTTTTTTCTTTTTTTCTCTTTTTATTTTCTTTTATTTCTTTTTCTTTCTTTTTCTTTTTTTTTCTATTAGATCGTGGAAAAGAGACATATGGCTCACTGATAGGTAGCTCCGGCATTGATGAGGCCGAATGACAATTGTTTGTAGCAAAGGGCTCCCCAAGGCGTGATGAATGAAGTTTTCTCATGATCATCTTCAGCAACCATGATTTGATGGTACCCCGCAGAGCAATCAGCACGGGGACTATGTTGGGTAGCCATTCAGGTTATGTTGACACTGTCGACGTCGGGATTTTTGTGTGTCCCTTTTCGTTACTTGTTCTTTGGTGTTCTCATTTTAGGTAAGATTTGTTTGAAAAAACAAGTGAAAAAGGTCCGACATGTATAATGTCGACGATGGACTGTTAAGATTTGGCTTGACCTATTCCCATGGTTGGGACTGAGATTGGATACCTCGGGGTCATCTCCGAGATTAATCGGTCTTCTCCGGTGTGTGGTCCGGTTTTGTATCTGCAGGCCTCGGGGTTATCTCCGAGGTTGGATTTGGTTACTCCCAGATTGCGATCCGCGGTTTGATGATGAACTTCTGGTAGTATCCGGTATGGATTTGGATTGTCTTTTAGGGTTCCCTCTTAAAAGACGAATCTGTCCTCCTACAATGTTAGTAACAGTAGAAGAAAATTTCGAGTGTCTACAGATGCCCCTCTTTATCATGTTCATGTAATGCAATGGAATGGACATGATAAAGATTAGTAGACACTTGAAACATGACAAGATATTTTCAATGATATAAATCGCAATGTAGTGAATGTTTATGATGAATGTGACAATGTTTTCGCAAATCGCAGTTCGTAAATCGTACATCGCATTTCTCAAATCGCACATCGTTTTTCGTATTTGGCCAAATCGCACTTATGACTTCGCATACATCGCATTTTGTATCGTTTTTAGCATATCGCAAATATAATAGCATATCATAAACCGCATATATCTCATATCGCAAATCGCAATGTAATGAATATTATGATGAATATTAAAATGTATTAAATAAATCGCTTTACCTTCTGGATTTATTAGCGATGCTATCTTTGGTGTTGACTCCAATGGCTTGGCATTTAATCGTTGATGATTGTTTGATGAAGATAAGTTGAGATGTTTTCCATATCTCTGATGGGGATGACGTTCTGAAATCACCAGACCCTCCCGATGTATTCGCTGGTAGTTGCAACGGTGACTATCCTGCTGATCGCCAAACTTTTCCAGTTCCCACTCGAATGGTGGTATACGAAGCTTTCATCACTGAATTGTGTTGATGTCGGGCTGTATTAATGGCAATGGTTTAGAACACCAGATCTTCCGATACCTTCACTGAAGTAATATTCCACAGATTACTTCACTAGACTTCGCCTGATGTTACGTTAGATTGATGACAACCACCCGATGTCTCACCCTACTTGAGGTGATTCAGAGTTTCATTTCGTTGTTGGGTACTTGTGCCCCATTTCTTTAAGCGTTTGATTCGCAACCCGGCCTAACTGATGACTTGAATGTCGCTAAAATCCCTATAGGGTGTAATTCATTCTTTCGCTACCCAGATTTGACCGTCGGTGTAGAGGCCTTAGCTTGTGAGGACTTAACGCATGTTGATGGTGTAGATTTCATTTGTTAGGCCTTTCGTTGTTGACCTTCTGCTTCTGAGTTAAGAACTTTTTTGATGAGAAGCTTGATCTCGCCTTAAACTTCTTCCATTTCTTGGAATTAGAAAAATGCCCCAGTCCTTTCGCATGTTGATGCTGAGAGTTCATAGGAGAAACTCTCTTTGTTGATGAAGTCGTGAGTGAATAATATCTGAATCGCCATTAAGATGATGATGGACCGTGCTGATGGCGCTAACTGGTGCATTTTCCATTTTAGGATGATTGATAAATGCCCCAGTGTTGAGTTGTCGCTGCTTCCGAGATTACCCCAATCTTGTTGTAAGGGACCCACTATCCGGTTGTTGCCAATTTTGAAATTGCCTCAGCCTTGCTTGTTGTCTGGGATAGTCGCTTTGACAGATGAGCTGATAAGATGCCGAGATCGCAAGAGGCTTTTACTTCTGTACCATCTGGTGAATAGGTAGTGGATGTGGGCTTTGATGTTGACAACTCTTTCTGGTAGGGATGTCGCTTTGTTAGAGAGATGATGCTCTAACTCATAAGGATATCGTTGTTGCTGAGCAGGATGATGCTATATCTACCTAAGATATCGCATGGATTTAGCGATGGATCTGTTAGCTCGTGTAGAAACCCTTGGGCAGGAGATCACAATGTTACTTCCTTCTTCTAAGAGGGAATCCATGCTGGACTTGATAGCCCATATATACACTGATTTGTAGATGGGCTTGTATTTTCCTGCACAGACTAGCTTAGCCATTTTGTCATGTACAGTACACATTGTATATATCAAACAACATTATATATTACAGGGAAATATATGTTGATTCACTTCCCTTTTAGTTGTGCCTTGCTATTTGCTTGATATTCGATTATTTCTCCAGGAATTTGTGATCTGGATGTATTCTAAACTTCTCCTTGATGGATGGACAGTGAGATGTCTTAGGATTTTCAGAATGGATCGTCGATCTGTGTGTATTCCCTACCATGTTTGGTGTCTTGGGACTTGTTTCTGTATGTGGTTATGGATAGGAGTATGTTTGTTTTTGTTTTTCTGTGGTGAGACCGGACCATATAACATGGCTGCCTACGTACTCCCGTGTATTGGGAGATCAGGTCGACGTAGTTTGCCCCTCAAGGCGAGTTGAAAAGCGTGATCCCATGAGCAGGTCAGACCGGGGAAGAGAAAGTTTGATCCTAGGTTGAGGATAAACTAAAGGTGTGAAAAGTTTGATCCTATGTATGGGCAGCCAAACTGCAAACGTAAGAGGTTCAATTCGCGGTGAGATGACCTAAGTGGTATGATCGTAGTGAAGCCAGGCTGATGGCTTGAAAGGATGTTTCCCTGAGGGGCAAAGCGTGGAAAGGAGTTGTATGTGATAAAGGGTTAAAGAACCGGAATGACTGGTAATCTGATCATCCAAAACCAGGATGTTCGCTTGATGGTAACCTTAGACAAAGTACCGTTTTACGGTGCTTGATTTGATAAGTTGTGGAAATTCATCGTCGTCCATTTCTTGTAATCTGAAAATGCCTCCTGTCAATACTTCCTTGACAACAAACGGACCTTCCCAGTTCGGGGAGAATTTTCCTTTAGACTGAGCTTGGTTATCAATGATCTTTTTCAAAACCAAGTCGTGTTGTTTGAACTGCCGTAGTCGAACTTTTCTGTTGTAGGATCTTCATTACAAGTAGAGGGACGCTCATGTGTGGGCCACATACTCCCCCATGGATTTTATCCATGAGCCTCTGAGCTTGGTCCTCATCTGAGGAGACCTCGTTATGCATCTCTTTTCGTATAGTGCATCTCCGTTCAGGTAGAATTTTATTGCAAGTTGATGGATTTGCCTTTTCTCAGTCGGGCTCGCCTCAGCGGGTGTAGATCCATCTCGTAAGTACTTCTTGATGTGTTGATACCAAGGATGTTGGGTGGGAGGTAAGTCATCCAATAGTTTTTAATGGAATTCCTATAGGCTGGAGCTTTTTGTTACGCAAATGTGAGGGTTGGCATGTCTTCCTTGTCATGTATGTTGATCAAGGAGGCCCAGATTGCTAGAGCATCCGCAAAATCATTCATATTCCGAGGAATGTGGAGGAAGAATTTTTTCTTTAAACTTTGAAGCCATCTGTAGAACCTGCCGATGGTAAGGAAGCAACTGTAGAACCTGTTGAAGAGATTTTTCTTTTTATTTATTTTTTCTTTTTATTTTCTTTTTTCCTTTTTTTTTCTTTTTTCTTTTTTTTCCTATTAGATCATGGAAAAGAGCCATATAGCTCACTGATAGGTAGCTCCGGCATTGATGAGGCCGAATGACAATCGTTTATAGCAAAGGGCTCCTCAAGGCGTGATGACTGAAGTTTTCTCATGATCATCTTCAGCAACCATGATTTGATGGTACCCCGCGGAGCAATCAGCAAAGGAGTACATGTCGTATCGAGCTGTATTATCAATGAGTATGTGGATGAACGGCACGTGAAAGCTATCTTTGAGGCAAGCTTTATTCAAATCTCTGTAATCCACACAAACTCGCACCTCCCTTCCCGATTTCGGCACGGGGACTATGTTGGATAGCCTTTTAGGGTATGTTGACATCATGATGATGCCGGCTTGAAATTGTTTCACAATTTCTTCTTTAACTTTTAACTTTCACTCAGGTTTCAATCGCCTGAGCTTCTGCCTGAATGGCTTGAATCCCCCTTTGATGGGAAGGCGATGAATGATAATGTCCGTGTATAAACTGACCATGTCTTCGTGAGACCATGCAAACACATCCTGGAATAGGGTCAATAAAGTAACCATGTCATTCCTTAAGTTTTGAGTGAGGTATGTACCAATTTGGATTTGTTTGGGGATTTCTAAGGTTCCAAGGTTTGAAAGAGGTGGTTTGATCAAGATTTGGCTTGGGTTTGTCTTCGACCCATTCTTTGATCTCTTGAGGTATCTCATAGTCCTCTTGTATTTCCATCAAGTCTGAGTCCAACTTTACATCAAAGTTACAGTCCTTGTGGAGAACAGGCACCTCATCAGCAAGTACAGGCACATCTAAATTCAGAGTCCTGAAACAAAATATGTTTTCACTTAGTATATAACACTGTTCAATCACACAAAGTGTTAGCCTATAATGACAAAAGTAACTGCTAATACTGTTCAGAAAAAGTAAGCAGTTATTGCTATCTACAAGGTAGAGAGAGTTTCTTCCTTGTTTACCCTCGTCGGCAAATGCAAGGAGTGCTGCTTCAATTATCGAGGGCAAAGTTTTGGTGAACTGCAGTGATGGAGGGGCTATCATCAACCTCCTTCTCCCGAATGATGACCATTACGTCTGGGAAATCATCGTCTGAGGTGTAAGTGTTTGAGAAGTGTTTATTTGGGTTTTTATTTGATTTGACTGCACCATTGATGGCTGCCTACGTACTCCTATTGAATAGGAGATCAGGTCTTTCGTAGCTCAGGCTTTGGTTTGAAAAGGTTCAAAGGGGTAAGTGGTGAGAAGAGGGTAGAAATGTTTTCTTCTTTTTTATTTATTTACATGCATGGAAAATAAAAGGCATACTACAAAGAAAGTGATACCATTCCAACACTTTCTGGAACTCGCACCTTCATCCCCTGGATCTACATCTTCTCGGCTAGTTGAGGCCTGATAGTCTAGTTGTCAGTGGTTATGTCGCCTTCAGGGCTCGTGATAGAGGTTACCCCTTGATTCTGAATGTCTTCAATTGTGGCCATAACTTGATCGCTTCTTGATTCAGTACATTCCTCAGGGACGCTTGATATGGACTCATTGCAAAAAGGGATGAACTCTGGATTCTTTAATGGGTTGGATTCCCCGATAATCTCACCACCTTTTTCTCCATCTATTCCTTAGCCTTCTTCATGGGTTTCAAAGGATTCAACCATGAAATCTCCCTCAAACTGTTGTCGCATTTCTTGCAAAGAACTTTCCTTTTTGGTTTTTTCTTCCTTGGAAAATATTAGTATTTCCTCTGCATCATCCAAGGTGATAAGATCAGGAACGTGGTTGATATCTTGGAACCATGGGACGTTTGATGTTGGAGGGGGAATCTCCTATGGGAAAGCCTTTGTCTTTTCTGTCACTTCTTGCATCAGGATCAGTCCACCTTGTGCTCTGGTAGAATTGTCGCTCATAGCCTTCACCTCATTTGAACTGTCTGTCTTGAATGGACATCTTAAGCTTTTTATTTCCTTTTTGCCTTTTTTGGTCATGGGAAATTCTATCTCCAGCTCTCCATTTTCAATGAGATCCTGGATTTTATGTCGCAAAGACCAGCATTCTTCAGTCGTATGTCCAAGTGAGTTAGAATGGTAGAGACATATCTTGGTGGAATCATAACTCTTTATCTTGGGCTTTATAGGAGGCAGCAACTCAGTAATCCTTCCTTCGCTTATCAGAAAGTGTAGCATTTCTTCATTGGATTTGCTTAGAGGGGTGAATTTTTGGACTCTTTTGGAGGTTGTTTGATCTTTCATCTTTGAGAATTTGCATTCCCTCGATTGGTTCTTCCGTTGGCGAGATCTTCTAGCAATTTTATTATCCCCATTTTCTTGTATTTCCAGCCTGCTTTGATCTTCTTCATTTAACTGGCTCATCGTGGAGTCCCTTTTCTCTTGGCTTTCTGATAGTTGAGTGAAAAATTGCCTTGTTTCTTGATGTTGGCGCCTTGTCGAAACTTAGCTTGATGAGTTTACTTGATTCTGGATCACATCCAATTTTTGCATTACTGGCATACCTTCCTTCGAGTTTTCCCACTCTAGGACATTTGTTATGCACTTTTGGGGGTATTCCTCCATCCTTCGTATGTACTTATGAATTGGATACATTTCAGCGATTCCTGACCCGATCATGTTTACTTCTTCCTTATCATGTCGCCACGGAAGGTTGGTGATGACATTTTGTTGGTCAGGTTGTTCGACCACAATACTGCCACTTTCGATCAGATTTTGAATCTTATGTTTTAAGGACCAAAAATCTTGTGTATCGTGTCCTGGAGACCCTGAGTGGTAAGCACATCTTTGGCTTGGATTGTACCTTTTGCTCCCTCGTTCCAGAGGTGGAGCTAGTTTGGTAATTTTCTTGTGATCCATTAATATTGCCAATACATTTTCAAGGGAATCGCCTAGTGGAGTGAACACCCGATTTTCCGATCTTTCGAATTTTCTTTTCCCGTCTGGGTATTGGTTGAATGCAGTCTTTTGTTGAGATGGCAGATTGTCTTGCATTTTCCAAATGGGGGGACTGTAGTTTGGCTTCCTAGCTTGTCCCTGTACAACAAGGGATACATATTTATTGCCTTTATCGGGTACCCCCTTGGGATCGCTCGCATACTTACCAATTTGTATATGTTTGGCGACTGCTTCCAAGGCAGTGAAGTCTTTAATCTTGCCTGCCTTCAGGCCCATCTCTGCCATTTCACCATGTTTGATCATTTCTGCAAATGGCTTTCCTATGCCTGCTAGGATCCTCTCACAGTAAAGAGCCTCTTGGATATCAATAAATGTCATTACCATCTCAGTTTCTGTCATTGATAGAATGACTTGCGCTGCTAGATGTCTCCACCTTTGGGCATATTCTCGGAAAGATTCAGTACTTTTCTTTTTCACTTTAGTCACTTGATATCGATCTGGTGCCATTTGTGACTGAAAATTGTACTGATTTAGAAAGGCGTGGGCCAATTCTTCTCAGTTGTGGATTTTGCCATTGTCAAGTCGCGCATACCAGGCTTTAGCTTCTCCAGTGAGACTCTTTTGAAAAAGTTGCATTCTGAGGCTTTCATTTTCAGCATAAGACCCTAGTTCGCCAATGTACACTTTTAGGTGTGTATAGGGATCGCCTGCCCCATTGTACTTTTCAAACTCTGGGACTTTGAATTTGGTAGGATATTGAGCCCCTGGTAATATACAGAGATCTGAATAGGTGACACTCCCATAATTCCCAGTCCCTTTAATTGACCGGATGGTATCCTCCATTTGTTGGACTTACTTTCTTATATCCCCAGTTTCTCGATCATCCCTGAGATTTGTGATTTCTTCATTGGAATGAGGTTTAGGTATCTGGGTTTCCATCATTTTACTAATGCCCTGACTGCCCCCTAGTGTGAAGGACTTTGGTTGTGTAGGCATTGTCTAGCCCTGCGTATTTTTACTTTGTTCTTTTAGAAAGACAACCAATTCTGCTATCTGATTCCTTAATCCTTCAAACTCCTCTCGGGAAACAGGAGTAGGATCAGGTTGGCCCGGTGTAGCCATGCCTAACGGTGGGATCAGTGCCTTCTTGGACTTTAAACGGGTAACGGGACTGATTGCTTCCCTGCGAAAGACTTATATAGTTTAGTGTTTAGGGAATGTGTATAATAACATGCTATGTGATGTGTCCATTTTAGGATTTTTATCCTGCAAAACGGATGTCAGCTGTTTGTAGCATGCTAAAAATATGTATGTGTACACATTTCTTCATATTTCTCATTACATGGGGATAGATATGGCATGAAATTATGTAATTGAAATGAGAGCATGAAGAGACTTTCCTCCGTTTTGGATTTATCAGAGGCTGACCTATCTTAGGTTACTCTCGCGGCTTTTTGGCATGAAGGTTCCCAAATCATCGCAATCTACTAGACGGGAAGTTAATCCGATCTTTCAACTGGAGCGAATTTGGGTGGTGCCTTTCCTGAGCCTCGGAGAATCAGGCTTTTCACGAGTCCATTAATCAAACACCGACGGGATAGCCTCCTGGTGGAGGGACCACACAACATACATTCATATACATCGCGTCTCACCGTATGAAATGATGACATTTGCGAAGCACTTAATATCACAAGCAGTTTATAGTGCGAAGCACTAATATCACAAGCAGTTATGGTGCGAAGCACTAGCATCACAAGCAGTTATGGTGCGAAGCACTAAGTGCAATAAGGAAATGCATTCGTACACATTCATCAAATGTAAATGCAACATCCACACACAAGAAAATAATAGTTTTGAAAAGATTGTAATAGCGGCTTAAGTCATCTTACTGGAGTCCCCAGTAGAGTCGCCACCTGTCGACGTCGGGATTTTTGTGTGTCCCTTTCCGTTACTTGTTCTTTGGTGTTCTCATTTTAGGTGAGATTTGTTTGAAAAAATAAGTGAAAATGGTCCGACATGTATAATGTCGACGATGGACTGGTAAGAGTCGCCAGTTGGTTTTTTAAATGGTTGTACCAACACAACCGAGAAAAGGTTTGCACAATGACCCAGTGATGTGACACTGATATACGGGTCGGTGAAACTGAGATTCGTTTAGGGTCCGGGGACTTGGTTATGCGGGGGGGAGGTGTTAGGCACCCCTCGACATCCGTGTTACCACGGTGACCGCCTCTTTTCAAGAAACTATTATCTGAGTGTGTGTGTGTGTGTGTGTGTGTGTGTGTGTGTGTGTGGGTCAATGTGCTGTTATATGAAAGTTGTGCGAGGCCTCGTTCGAACCTATATACACAGGGTTTGAATTTATGTAAAAATTCAGTTTTTAGCAAGATATAGCAATGATGTTTTTGATAAAGAGGTTTTTCAAACCCTGATGCTCAATAGGAATTGAGACCTTTTACACTTCCATTTTTATTAAGTGAGCGGCTGAATTGATTTTATTTGACGGATGCGAGGCATCCGTATGAAAAATAATATATCCAAAAATAATGCCGACTTCCTATTGGGTATGGAAACCATCTGAGGAAATACAAACATCGCAGAATAATTTACAAAGTCGCTACAAAATTTGAAAATGTCCATCACGGAACCGAATCTAGATCCATGGGATGAATCTATGATCACATGATTCCTAAGCGCACGAAATATTGCAATTTGTATAAAAGCGAAAAGAGCATATATATAAAAGCGGTAAATATATATATATATGAGAACATGATCACCAACCACGAAAGCACCTCCATGGGGATCGAAATGTAAATAAAAGTCATTAAAAGTCATAATATGATCAATCGCCACGAAGTAAATTCGAGCGAGACGAAATGTAAAGAAAGTCAAAAGCGATCATCAATCGCCACGCCAAGGAAACTCCAGTGGGACAAAATAAATATATATATATATATATATAAGAAATAAACGCATATAGGATGTAAAATCCGGGCTCATCGAACATAGTTCGAGCACAGTTCATATATATATATATATATATATATATATATATATATATATATATATATAAATGCGAGATAAACACACCAAACCAAGTTCAGGCTCATCGAACAAAGTCCGACACACACGGTTGATATATATAAGTATATATAAATAAAAGCGAATAAACGCACCAGACCGAAGTCTAGGCTCATCGAACAAAGTCCGACACACAATTGATATATATATATATATATATATATATATATATATATATAAAAGAGAATAAACGCACCAGACCGAAGTCTAGGCTAATCGAACAAAGTCCGACAGACAGTTAATATATATAAGTATATATATATTAAAGCAGTAAACGCTCCAGACCGAAGTCAAGGTTCAATCGAGGCATAACTCGATAATGTTAGTCAATATATATATAATATATATACAGACTGGAATGAAACCACGGATAGAAGTCCCAAAGCAAAAAGCAAGCAACCACGACTCTCAACGTGTAGAAGGGTGTGTGCAAAGATGAAGAAAAGACTCTAAAGTGTGTGAGAAGGCTTACAATTTGGTGATAAAAGGGCTTCTATATCTTTAGAGTGGGTAAACACTGGGCTTTTGTGGGTACAAAAGAGGCTATATATGAGCTCACAGGTGTTTGAAAGTGAGAAAATACACTGTATGGCTAGTGCAGAGCAAATTATGCAGTGTTTCCCGTCTTTTTCTCTTAGAAAATCAAAGACCCCAAGCCCCATATTTATAGAGGGGGGCCGCAGTCTACTGCGGCACCTAGTAAAGGGTGTACTGTGGTGTTGCCTTTAGGTGCACTGGTCGATTGTGGGTCCCGTGCGTGTCGGCAAATGCGTGTCTGCGTTGTTCGATTCGGTCGCTCATAACTTTTAATCCGGGAGTCCGATGGAAGGGTGCCATACCATTTCGGAAAGCTCTTTCCGAGAGCTATACAATGATTGATGATTTGACCTTTTTTGATTCCAGGAAGATGGGTCCATGACCAAAATGGCATTCCCGGGTTTCCGTCAGGCAATCCGGTGAGCCGTTTTGTGTAGTTTGTGCTCCGGAGTTAAGATATCACTCTTGTGGGACTTCCTTTGAAGTATTTTTAGTGTATTTGATTTGAAGTGAAGTTGAGTTGGCAAAATGACCATTTTGCCCCTCCCGGGGTTATCTCCGATTTTCACGCAGTTGTAGCAGTCGTTTCTCAGGGTTATCTATGAGGTTGGCTTGCTGTTGACTTTGACTATCCTCAGGGTCATCTCTGAGGTTGTCTTGACCTATTCCCATGGTTGGGATTGAGACTGAATACCTCGGGGTCATCTCCGAGATTAATCGGTCTTCTCCGGTGTGTGGTCCGGTTTTGTATCTGCAGGCCTCGGGGTTATCTCCGAGGTTGGATTTGGTTACTCCCAGATTGCGATCCGAGGTTTGGTGATGAACTTCTGGTAGTATCCAGTATGGATTTGGATTGTCTTTCAGGGTTCCCTCTTAAAAGATGAATCTGTCCTCCTGCAATGTTAGTAACAGTAGAAGAAAATTTCGAGTGTCTACATATATTATATTTTTATTTAAAACATTTTGCTTTAAATATGGACCGTCAGATTAAAGTAAATCAATCTGAACTGTTCATTAGTTAGTTATTATGCAGTCCATTTTTCTATAAATAGAAACTCATTCATTCATTATTTCTTACGAATTCACTGAAACTCTAAAGAGAGAAACTATAGAGAGAAAGAAGAAAAGTGTTCTGCTACTTCACTACTTTTATATCCAGTACTCTTCTTTCTATGGTAGGGAATATTATTTGTTGTACTCATAAGGGGTATTCTTTCTTTCTTATTCATGAAGAGAACTTCTGTTATTCCATTCTTTATTATTACATTGGAATAACTTTTGATATCTGCCGAAACTACCCCTATACTTGGTGAAATTCTTCTGTTATTCCATTCTTTATTATTCTGTTGGAATAACATGTCTATGTGGATTACCACATGCATGGTGAATGATCCTTTGTATTCATTCCTTATTAAATTGCGAAAATGATCTGTATACGTGGATTACTGCATGGCGGGTGAAAATCCATTTGCAGTTTCATATATTCTATTATACTCAGTTGGTTAAAGTTTTAGTTTCTATACTCCATGAAATTAGTGGAATATCCTTGATATTTGCGCTTCATCCAGTATCTTTTAAAGAAAATATTCTTCTGAGCATTCTTGAATTTTACTCCACAAAGAAGTATCGTGTTGACAATTTGGACGTTATTGGTTCTTGGATAAATTAATTCTTGAACTTGTTTTATTGAATTCTTATATCATTTTCATCATCCTCATGTTTATATTTTTTTAAAAGTCATCTGTGGCATGTAGTGCATAGATGGACTTGGTATGATTATGACCAGGGATTATTCGGTATAATCATAACCGTAATGTTACAAATGATATGGAAAAAGTCCTCGTTGGCTAGTAGTGCATTGATGGGCGCTTTTGGTATGATTATGGCTATGGATTCTCTTCGGCCAAGGGTGCAAAGATGAATTGTTTTATGATATGATCAGGACCGTTGATGAAAACACGATTATCTTTGGCCCGTAGTGCATGGATAATTCGTGGTCGTGATACTAAAGAATATCCTTGGCCGTAGTGCAGGGGTGATTCGATGATGTGGATTATTTATTAAAATTTAGTCCCCAATGATAAAAGTGATGAAAACATTTTAAATCATAAAAGATAGTAGATTTTATTCTCTACTTGACTCTTTTAATGGATTGCTTGTTCCGCTATGCAGTTAAACTTGATGTTTGTTATATTGTATCGGTTTAACCTTTTTTAAGGCTAATGATAATTTATTCTGCATTATCTTAGCCATAATATTTCTTCTTGGGCTAGTTGAGCTCACCCTTTCTTTCACCGTTCTCTTGAAATGAGAACGTAGCGGGGGACTAGTCGTGGAACAGTGATGGTCCTAGATGGTGCATTAGTAGTCCTCACTATTCTGTGAAATAGTGTGATAATAAATGTAATGAGGACTCCATTGAGTTTGTATACTCTCTAGAGGACAGTATTTGTATTAAAACTCAAAGCCTATGTTTTATCGTATTGTACACGACAGTTGTATTATTAATTTGTATTTGAATTCTGTACCATATATCTGGAGACTCAAGATGGGTGATGTATACCTAATTTTGGGGGCGTCACAATCAACATTGTACTATATTGTAATTCTGACATATATATTCTGTTCGTTATTTTCTAAACATGGTTATACAAGTATCCCCACGTGGATAGTCATTGTATTTAATCACATGTTGATATATATATATATATATATATATATATATATATATATATATATATATATACACACCTATTGATACCAGTATGTATACATGAAGTAAGAGTCGTCTAAGCTATTTGACCAGCTATTTGGTTTGGATTCCAGACGAAGTATGAACATCCCGATAAAGGGAAAACTTTTATGTGCCCAAGGCAGACAGAGTGAACGATAATATCGTTCTTGCATGTAGTATTGATCAATACAAATGAATAACGAGTGATCACCCCCCGTGCTCGTAAGTTATGACGGTTTGTGGATGAAGTTCTGCTAAACCTATTCAAAAATTGAGAACAATGTTCATAGTATGTCACCTAAACCCTATTTGTAGTCAGTACGTAGTTTCAAAAATTTGATAGAGAGTTGCTATGTTATTATTATCGGTTCAGATTACTTCACAACCATTGATTTGTTGTAGAAGGGTAGTGCAAAGAAAATATTTAATCCTTTCAGCTAATATTTATAATTATTATTACTTGCTGGGCACTCAAATGCTCATCCTTGCTTAATTTAAATGTTTTCAGTTATGTATGATCGACCTGAAACTGAAAGTATTATGCATACAAGCCAATCATGTATGATGATAAAGCATATACTGTGTAATCAATCTTATTTATTTATTAATAAAAGAATTATTTATTAAAGGCATTTATTATCTACATGGTGCTGTTTTAATAATATGTGAAAACGGCCTTCCTCAATGGAAATCTTGAGGAGGATGTGTATATGACACAACCAGAGGGATTTGTTTCAAAGGTTGGAACAAATCAAGTCTGTAAGCTACAACGATCCATTTATGGATTAAAGCAAGCTTCTCGTAGGTGGAACATCCGTTTTGATGAGACAATCAAAAAGTTTGATTTTATCAAAAATGAGGATGAACCATGTGTGTACAAGAAGGTTAGTGGGAGCGCTGTTTCATTCCTTGTATTATATGTTGATGATATATTACTGATAGGGAATGATATTTCTATGCTGCAAACAATTAAAATCTGGTTATCTAAACACTTCTCAATGAAGGACTTGGGAGAAGCATCCTATATTTTGGGGATAAAGATCTATAGAGATAGATCTAATAGGATGCTTGGCTTATCCCAAGGAACGTACATTGACATGATGCTAAAAAGGTTTAGCATGGAAGATTCCAAAAGAGGTCTCATGCCGATGAGCCATGGAATACATCTCTCCAAGAAACAAGCCCCAAAGACACCTGAGGAGAGAAACCAGTATGAGTAAGATTCCTTATGCTTCAAAGAATAGGATCTATCATGTACTGATGATATGTACTAGACCGATATCGCTCATGCACTTAGTGTAACAAGCGAGATATCACGAATCCGGAGAAGAACACAACGGGAGGCGTTGAAAAATGTCCTAAAGTACTTAAGAAGAACTAAGGATGTATTTCTTGTCTACGGTGGAGTGCAATTAAAACTAGAGGCTTCACAGACTCAAGTTTTCAAACAGACCAAGATGATGATGCAAACTGTTTGAGGTATGTGTTTACCTTAAACGGTGGCGCGATGAGTTGGAAAAGTTCCAAGCAAATGGCGATTCTTTGATTCAAAGTGACAGAGGCAGAGTACATAGTACGCAAGTGAAGTTTGCAAAGGAAGTCATTTGGATGAAGAAGTTCATTACCGAACTTGGTGTGGTTCTTAGCATTAAAGGACCAATGCCTTTATTTTGTGACAACACTGGAGCTGTTGCGCAAGCTAAGGAACCCAGGTCTCATCAGAAATCCAAACACGTGTTGCGGCGATTTCATTTGATCAGAGAGATCATTGAAAGAGGAGACGTCACCCTGGAGCGTGTGGACTCTCAAGACAATATTGCAGATCCATTTACTAAAGCGTTAACACAACAGCAGTTTGATCGTCACTTAGAGAAGATGGGTATGAGATACCACGGCGATTAGTTTTAGTGCAAGTGGGAGATTGAAAGTATTATGCATACAAGCCAATCATGTATGATGATAAAGCATATACTGTGTAATCAATCTTATTTATTTATTAATAAAAGAATTATTTATTAAAGGAATTTATTATCTACATGGTGATGTTTTAATAATATGTGATAAACCCATAGTTTTAAGCAACACTTTTAGAATAATGATGATGATCATTCTAATGAGATCTAAATTCTTAGAAAGCTTAAAACTAAAATAGTTCCCAATCATTGGATTACTAAATTGGGGATTAGTGAATCCGGATAGATTGGTACATACGTTGCTTGCTCATTGGATGAGGATGATTGATCTCATGATCATTTGTGTGGAGACACTAAAGCAAGTATGTAGGTGCTTATTAGAGAATAAGTTCACTGAACGTGACTCGCTAAGGAATACCTAATGGAGTTTTACTTACTGTCAATAGGAATTCTCAGTAGTGATAGTAGTACAAATGATCCTTAGACTTGAGATCATCATAGTATCTTATATATAATGAATTACACTTTGACGTATTCCTTAAGACTCTTAGAGTATATCAAAGGGTATGCTTGGGTGTAATAAGTTATATATGAAGATAATGAATGATCAATAAAGAATCTACCACTTCTAGTAAAAGGGAGAAATGTCCTATGTGATTCGATAAATGACAACCCAGGAATCCTTGGCCAAGGTGGAATGAAATTAGAAAGTAGTTTCTAATTTGCATTCATTAGGAGTTGTGCATTTAGGAATCGAAATACATATGATTAAATAAAATAAGACTTGAAAGTAATTCCATGTCTTATATTTAATTGGGACATTGTATGGTGGAAGGATTGAATTGTACGGTAACTATTTACTCAAAGGTTCTTTTATGATTAATGTTGAAATCTATATTATCTGGAAAGTCGTTGATCGCTAGGGAGGCTTATCCCTATTGTAGAATAAATATTATTTATTTAAATAAATTATTTGTTTAATTTATTTATTTAAATGAGATTAGAATTGTTCTAATTGATTTATTCACAACCGGTTTAATATGGAGAACCTAAAGGGTCACACCATAAAAGGAAGAATAATTATTTAAGAAGTTAATGGCATAATTGTAATAATATATTAAGTATATTTAATTTAATCTATGGTGATAGAATAAATTAAATAGCTTAATATTTATTATTTAATATTTTAGAAATATTAAATATAAATTAATAAGAGGAGTCTTATTAATATTATTACAATTATTATTATTTTAATTTCTAAAAGGTTTAGGAATTAATTTAATATTAGTACTCTCATTTATTCCAAATTGGATTAGGAAAGAAAATTAGTTAAAGAAGTTTAATTAATTAACCCTAATAGGATTAGGGAGCCCATTTAATTAAAAGAGTTTAATTAAATAAATAATACCTTATTTTAATTAAAATAGGGTTACATGATATCTTTATAAGAGGAGTCTTATATCAGATATCAAATATACGTAATTCCTATAGTTGGAGAGTACGCCCCCTTTTTCTATACAGATAGGAAAAACTAGGGTTTGAGCCAATACCCCTTCTTCTTGATAATTATTCTTCTTTGGTGGATCACCTATAGAGGCCATACACTTGGGTGGCTTACATTGATCAAAGGAAGGAATCAACTCGGAGATTCAAGAAGACCGCGGAGAAGTAGGAGGTGAACTCGTACCTGAGGAAGCTTGTTTCTACAAGGATATGATTTCATAATTTCTTATTCTTCGTTTAATTAATAATATGCATAAAGGATGATCCGGGTAATTGGTTTGTGAAAAAATTTTAAAATCTGATTTTATTTCGCTTCCGTTAAATTTTCAATTTGATTGCTACTTTGATTTTCACAAATCCTAACAGAAACATCAGGCAAGAACAAAGGGAAAGGAAAGCTAGCAGATTAAGTTTGTGTTATCTTATGTAATAGCTAGACTTAAATAAGTTAATGATATTTATTATCTATCATGTAATAAAATGTTTTAAAGGTCGCGTACCTGAGATTTAGTCAAATCTGATATGTAAATTAAGTTTGATATTTATGACATTATTATTATTATTTTGCTCAAAGAAATGGTATCGTGAAACACTCTGTTCGGGTTTCAAGCACCTGAATTTGGGGGCGTCACAAGCTTCCCTTTCTCCAACATAGACATTCGATTGTTGAGACCAGATATCTCAATTTGCATTTTCTCTTGATTACCAATAATGAGTTTAAACATGTCAACAATCTCAGAAGGAGACTGAGTAGGTTGCAGAACAGGGGAAGATGGAATCAATATGGGAGGAATAGGATTATCAGAAGTGAGATGAATAAACTGACCATCAGTTAAAGCAATACGAGACACTTTTAAAGAACCAAAACTGATTGAATCAGTCACAGCAACATAAATTTCATTTTCAAAAGAAATTTTAAAATGAGTAAAGACAGTGGTGAGACTGGCACTATAAGGCAAACATGTTTTTGTTTTTTGAAAACAACTTTTCATTTAATGGAGCAACATTTAAGACAGATTAAAAGACATACCTTTCAAAATCAAAGAAACAATTATCAAATCCTGATAAGTAAAATCAGCACTACCACCTAAGCGGGGAAAAAGATTATACCTAACCAGATGATGAAGCACACATTCAAGAGGAGAAACATCTACTGTTTTGGGAGTAATAACATCATTTATCAAAGGATTATCCATTACAATCTGTAATTGTTCCAAAGGAGTGAGAGTAAAATGGGCAGCTCTTTTCGAGTAAATGGACAGACACCGGTGAATGGAATATTGAGAATGCTACCAAAATCCATGAAAGTGAAATATAGTGATTTTCATTTTACAAAAATTGTGTAGAAATCCCCATGACACTCTAGATTAGTATAAAACTGTTGAACTAGTCTAGGATATGCAAGTGAAGGAGGAAAAAACAAGGAAGAAATACCACATGACTCAAACAAATTTTTCAGAGGAGATATCTGATAGCAGATTTGATCAACAGATTTTTCATAAACAAATTGTTTTGGAAAATAACAGTCTTAAACCGTACCTCATAAGCATTACTACAAAATAAATTTTCAGGAAGGTCAGAGGTAAGGATATGATTTACCGAATCTGATGGTGGTGTAACCTCGGGCTTACACGATGGGATCGTGGTCTTCCGTCGTCGAGAGGATCCTGGTGATCTCAGCAAGGATGGACTGAAGTTTGATTCGTCAGAAGATGAAGAGTCGAAAGACTCTGTTTCCACAGACACGACCTTCTTCATTTTTCTTTGTTTTCGTGAAGGGCCGACAGACGATTGGGGAGGTATCGGCGTCTGATCGTCGTCAAAATTGATCATCGATCGCTTATGTGTTCGGGTTCTCATGGTATTTAACGATAAAGATAGAGAAGATGAGCGTATAAAGACAGAGAGAAAGAAAGAAGAAGAGTCAGAAATCAAAAAAGTTTCAGAAGTAAAGAGAATGGAGAGAGATGGATAGAAAGGTAAATAAAAGGGACGGATGCATGTACTATGTACATTCCTACACGCTTACGTCTTCCAAGAAACCCCAGCTGTCCTGTCTTTTCGATTTTCAAAAACCATTATGATAGACACCTAGAATATTGCATCCATGATTTAAAGACTTAAATGGGTAGCCAAAAAATCATACTAATAATTATCTTAATTTTAACAGTTAATAAGATAAGCATGCAGAAATAAAGATAACGCAGATCTTCTTTTTTTAAAAAAAAATCAAAAAGAGTTGTGCAATACACATTCCAAGTTCTCTTTGTAGCATACAAAATATGTCTTCACTTAACAGTTTAGTAAAAATATCTATGATTTGATTTTTAGTAGGAATAAAAATTAATTTAATTAAACCTTTTGACACACTATCTGTTAAAAAATGATGTCTTACTTCAATGTGTTTTGTACGTGAGTGTAACACAAGATTTTTAGAGATATCTATAGCACTAGAACTATCACAATATATTGGCACCCATTCACATTGTGACAACTCGAGTAAAACCAGATTGTCAAGAATTTAAGTTAAAGAATTACTTATTAATAAAATGAATTTTTATTAATACTATTATGTGTTATGTGTTTATTAATCGTTCTAGAACCTATGATGATTATAATACGGGAGGATTCTGGCAACGAGCTAGACTGAACGAATAAGAATTTTCAAGACAAAATAAAAAAATTCCTGGGAACAAAAAAGTTTCTGGGGAAAAAGACGAAATATGCATTATTCATTTGTTCTTGTTCGGAGATTGAGTTTGAATTTTTGATAAACGCGTAATGATAGAATTCTAAGACGTGATGGAATATTCAATAATATTTCAGTTATGGTAAAGGAAGTTTTCGTCTGTGGACTTAAAACCTAAGGGTTAGGAAAAGTGAGTTCCGAGAATTTAATGATTTCGTATAATAATTAGGGTTATTATGCATAAGGAATATGAGTATGATGCTAGTTATTATACGAGTATAGTACGAAGATTTTTACGACGTATAATATGAATATCGTACGAACTATATACGAAGAGAATACGAAAATGGGATGCGTAGAATACGATTAGTCTTAATGAACTTTGAGTTCATGGACTTTGTAGAATCCAATTGGACTTGGATTATGTCAAGCCTAGCTTTTTGTGAAATCAAACCCAAGAAAGGCCCAACATGAATTAATGTTAAGGCCCAAACCAAGAAAATAAACTGCGGATCGAACCGATGGGTCACCAGATGGGTAAAACCCATGGGGGAGACCCATGGAGCATGTGGGCCGGCCACTTGGCCACCAAGTAAAGTGGTTACTTGGTGGCTAAGCCATGAATAGTAAGGAGGTTTGGGGAGAAATGACTATTTTGCCCCTAACCTTGAAAATCTATAAAAAGAGACCTTAAGCTCATTTGTTGGTTAATGAATAATTTTCCATCACTTGAGAAAGAAAGAGAGTTCGGATGAAGATGAAAAGGAAGAGGAAAAGTTAGTCGTGAGCACGCTTTGTCCAACGGAGGAAGATTAAAGAAGAGAGGTAACCCAAAACCTAACCCTAAGTAAAATTTCTTTAAGTTTTATATGTTAAAAACATAGCTTAATGAGAATAAGAAGTAACAGATATTAAGAATGATTTCATGTGGTTGAAATCATAAGAAAACGAAGAAATAAGAATTAGAAGTTTAGTTTATAAATTTCTTAAGGAAGTATAAGATTCGTAATGAATTTGAACGATCCGAATGTATCATATGAATGATTCGGTGAAATTAGTAGGGAATGATGTTTTATAACATCAAATTCCAAGGAAAAGTAAAATCGTAATCAAAATATCGATAAAAATGAAGAACGTGAAGAACACGAAGAACGTTATTAATGGACAAATTTAAAACCATGGTAGTATAATTGTTGTTGATGGAAAAATTGAAAACCATCGCGTATAAGTTAGTTGCATATTTCTTGGTTAGGAACGTTAGAAACATTTATGAAGAGCAGATCGAACTTAGCTATAACGAAGTTATGGCGAAATTTCATAAAAGACGAACGAGAAATAGAAAGTGTGTAAATGAAACTGAATGAGTAGGGTTTCATAAGAATGTAAGAGAATGTAGAAAACGTGTGTCATGGACTCAACAATGAACGAGTTCCGAGTTCGGATGATCGAATTATGGACGAACGAACGAAGAACGGTAATAACGTAAAACGAACAAATAATGAAATTTAAAATAATCGAATGGCATGTTAACAGATTCAGAACAAAGTTCTGTCTGAGAGTAATCAAACTACATAAGATAAAGAAGAGAATGTCTTTGGAGCGACCTCGTTCTGAGTTATAATGAAGAAGTTATGTGATTTCAAAGTAAGCGTCTCAAGCATATAAAAGACTTAAAAGAAAAACAACATCAGAAAGGACCCCCACCGGGGCGGGCATTGTTAAAGGCTAAACCCCTATCGTGGCGGGGGTATTTAGTTAGTTAGCAGGACTAAGGCCCGCCGGGGCGGGCATTTCTAGCATACAAACCTCCACCGGGGCGGGGGTATGGAAAAGGCCCAGAGAAGAGCTTTTATCTGCTCAACTCTTGGGGGAAATGTAAAGGAAGATAAAGAACATAATGTTTAACTAATGTAACACTTAAATAACTGATTTAAACCTTAAATGTAGGTTGAACGGAAAGAGTGAATGAGATTAAAAGATAAAGAATGTAAACGCCAATTTATAGAACCGATATTCGGGGACTGTAGTTGCGATAAAACGAATGTGAGGGATTGCTATGATGGTGATTCCTTAGACGTTGAGTGACAAGGGTAATGAATAATATTTCAATGTAATGTTGTAGTAATGAGAGATAAGTGTAAATCGTATAGACGATGTGAACGCAACGCAGTTGCGATGAACGATCGCTCTTAGCATTCAACGAACTGTATGGCTTTGACATTTAGAAAGAATAATGAACATGGGGTTCATGGGAGGGATAAAGACTGAAAGCAATTAAAACCTTAGGTAAAGGTTGAATGAGAGATTAAGAGATGAGCAACAAGAACGCTGAATACGTAAAAGATTTTCGTGAATCGTATTTGCGTCAAACGAACGTTCTAAGTATACATTGGTTGTATGACTTTGATGTTGACGAAAGTAGTAAGTAGGATATGAATTATCAAAAAATTGTAGCGAACGGTAATAAGAATAATGAAAGTACGAGGGTAAGTCGGATAGAAAATGTTATAATAAAATGTAAGCGTTAAACACTTTAGACGACTTGAGGGTTGAGTGTACGCGTATATTGAACAGGTAGAACCTTAAGAAGTAAAGTTAAGTAAACCAATGGGTCAGTCAATGTATATTACTAATTGGTGTACATGTTATTTCCTTATGTGTTATATAGGATTTGGAATGATCAGTACAGTATAAGTTGTAGTTGTGCTTAAGGCAAGTTTCCTAATTTCATTCATATTACATGAATGTTAATTTCTTAAACTTCTCAGATGTTGAATTTGAGAAGTCTTGTCTATGTGCATATGTGCGATATATTTTCAAGGTTGTAGTATGTATGAGGCCTTGTGCCACAATTTGAACACTTAAGTGTTTATTTGAGATGAATTGTTCTGTGATTGAACTGTTCAATACGAGTATGTTCTATTTATACATGAACAGTTATTGTTAAGTTTGTGCTAATGATTCTTGCAAGACAGAGTATGTATGGAAAAAGATAGAAGAATGAAAGTATTTCAAAGTGCATGTGACTAATGTTTTACGATGATAGGAATCATAGATTATTTCTATTATTCAAGCTGCTTCGTAACCTTTATTCGGTTATGGAAGTCTTAAAATAATGTTTAAATCCTTGAAGTTTTTGTTCAACTACTATGACTTGCTGAGCAATTGAATGCTCACACTTGCTTTAAATAAAAACATTTTCAGCGAACGATGTTAGAAAGAACTTAAGGATCCCATAAAGATCAAGATGATCGGTATCCAGACGAAGTGTCATTCAGTATGTGAATGAGCATAAATATCAAGCGAAGACTTGTAATGTAGAATAGTTTAATTGAACTGTAAAATAGTTTAATGAACTGATAGGTATCCTTGGTGGTGGATAAAAGTCACTTGTGTAAGATGTAAAGATTAATGTAATTATCATTATTTGTAATGAACGAGATTATCCGGTAATAGAACCTGGGATTTGAGAATATATGTTGTTATATTTAACTATATAATGATTTATGTTTGGTAAGAAGTGGGACCGTGAGATACTGAATCCGGTTGTGAAGATAGACCAGATTTTGGGGTGTTACAAGTTGGTATCAGAGCTGATATATGACGCCCCCAAATTCAGGTACTTGAAACCCGAACTCGGTGCTTCATGATACCATTTTTTTGAGCGAAATAATACTAATAATAATAACAATAAAATAAATATCAAACTTAATTTACATATATCAGAGTCTAATCCTAGGTACGTGACCTTTAAACATTCATTACATGATAATGACTAGATATCATTGTCTTAATAGTGTAAAACTATTACAAAAGATACCATTAAACTTATTCTGTTTGTTTTCCTTTTCCTTGATCTTGTCTGAACCTTCAGGTTGATCACGCTTAGCTGAAAACATTTAAATTTAAAGCAAGGATGAGCATTTGATTGCCCATCAAGTAATAACAACAATAAATATTAGCTGAAAGGATTAAATATTTTCTTTGAATGACACTTCTACAACGAATCAACAGTTATGAAGTAAGTTAAACCAATAATAACAACATATCAATTCTATATCAAAATTTTGAAACTACGTATTGACTATATTTGGAGATCAGTTGACAGACTATGAACTTTTTTTTTCAATTTTCGCTAAGGTTTAGCAGAACTTCATCCGCAAACCGTCATAACTTATTACGCGAGGGTGATCATCCCAATGTGCCCTGTATTGATCAATACTACATGCAAGAACGATATTATCGTTTATCTTAACCGCCTTAGGTGCACAAAAGTTTTCCCATGTTCGGGATGTTCATACTTAGTCTAGAATCCGAACCAAAATAACTCGACTGGATACAATAAAGTTCTATCATGTTCAACGATATTTCTAAATCTGTGTCTAGTTGGATCAAATAGCTTAGATGAATTTTAATTAAAGTATACATACCGAAAATCAATAGATATGTATCAACATGTGATTAAATACAATGATTATCCAAGTGAGGACACTTGTATAACCATATTTAGAAATTAACGAACAGAATAAATATCTGGATTATACAATAGTACTGTATTGATAAACAATGATCGGATAATTTAAGAACTTGTATGAATACAAAAGATTGGATACATAATCGATAATAATAGAGTTAATAATCTGGCACAATAATAATATAATTCTGAAACTTTCTTACTCATGTCCATTGTATAAAGTAAATGCAAAGGTAGGATACTTGCCTGGTCTGATGCTTACAGTTACGTAACTTAGTTTTATCTTTTATATCGAGACCTATCATTAATAAGATCATTCTATCGATTAGAAACACATGATATCATAACACATAGTACTGCTAATTGCAGTCAGCACATAACTTAATTACATTGTCATATATGTTTAACAGTCATTGCATCACAAACAAACACGTATCTGGTCAAATTACCTAAGTCCAGATCAATTTCTGAAACATTTCGGTGTACCGACGGTTTTATTGGATAACTATCGAGTCTAAAACTCTATTCTGTATTTGACTAGATGTAATTATCAGACATATTATTTTTAAATGACTTATAATAACTTTTTAAACATTTATTATAATTTATCATGATTTTTCAAACACACGAATCATTATTAAATGATTTAAATACTAAATAATTCTATTATCGTTAATATTTAATTAATATTAAATTATTAATGAAACCATTGTCCAAAATATTAAAGTTATTAATAATAACTCAAAATATTTTTAAAATAATAATATTACCCTTAAATAATTTTTAAAACATTAATAATCAATTTTTAAATAATTATCATTAATATTTTATTTATTAATTTATTATTTATCAAAATATTAAAAGTTATTAATTATAACTTAAAATATTTTTAATTCATTTATATCCTTTTTAAATGAATTTTAAATTAATAAAACATTTTAAAACTATTTATTTAATATAATTTTAAATAAATGAAATATCATTACTATTAAATTAGTAATGAAATTTACCTTAAAATATTAAAAGTTACATTTTATAACTTAAAATAGTTTTAAACTATTTATTATCATTTAAAATAATTTTTGAAATATTAAAATCATTTTTAATCAATATTATTTAATATTATTATTAAATAAATCTAATATCATTAATTTTAAATAATTAATGAACTTTATCTTAAAATATTAAAAGTTATATTTTATTTATTAAAATAATTTTAATATAATAAAATCATTTTAATCCATTTATTAAATAAATTAAATATCAATAATATCCAAATAAATATTAATATTTATGAAAAATATGTCAAATTATTAAAAGTTAATTTTTTTATTTTAAAACTATTTTTGGAATTTTTAATAGTTAATTTCTATTTTTAAATAATTTTTATAAAATAAATTAAATATAATTAATAAAACTGTCGCTATAGCCTTTAACGATAGAATCTGTCGCCTTAGGTGTTCTTAAAGCTCAAGAACACCCAATGTCAGTTACCAAGTGACCATGTTTGACCAACCATAGATGTCAGATCTAGATGTTTCTGGGCAAGGTAATATATTGATCGTGTAGTACCAGTGTAACACTATATTATCCAGCAATTAACAGGTTCATTTCATAACGCATAAGTAAGATATGAATCTTTGAAATCACTGTCAGACACGTTCTTCACATTCTGGGCTGCCTAGAAACGTGAAGTCATGGCCGGTCAACGATAATCATGGCCTTAAATCATGCAATCTGTTCATGTTATGGGTGGTCTAGACGTCGGGCCTTCTAGAGAACCTAACAAGGTACATGTTTTGATCACTATTCAAGTCTAAACATCAGCAGTAAGATAGATCTAAGGCCATGAACAAGCTGTCAGAGTTGTTCTTCATTTTCTAGGTTACCCAGAAATGAAGAACAGTTCGACTGGTCATATTTGGGCTTCCACTACATGTGAGGTTTCAGTGATCTAATGGTTCTAGCTTGTAGTCAACATGCAAATGAACAGATTCATTACACAAAATTAGATTATCAACAACAAAATCACAAAATATCATTCAGTCAAACCATGTCAGAAGTCACGTTCATATGTTTTCTGGGATATCCAGAAAATATATTTTGTGAACATCCTGCTTCGTTTGACCGTCCACTAAATACAACCTGTTTGATGTTTTAGTGATAAAAAGGCATAAGAATGTAGTCCATATAACACACAACAATCTTGTTACAACAATAGAATCAAAACAACAAACATGAGCAAGATCTGAGGACATGAACTTCTTGCCAGAGCCATCTGGGTATGTTTTCGGTTACCCAGAAAGGCTTGGTCATGGTCGGTCAACCGACTTTGACCATCAATAACTTTCAATCTACAACAGATCTGACTCTGAATCAAGTTCTAGAATAAAGCCCTTTCAACATACTACAAATAAAAACCTTTAAACAAACAAAAACATAAATAGACTGAGATCTATGGGACCTGACATTTGGTTGTCAGACCATATTTCTCAGTTTTCTAGATTTTAAAAAACTTCAAATCCGAGCCTATAGATGTATGGATCTAATGTGACGCCCCCAAAACAGGTATACATCACCCATCTTGAGTCGCCAAATACATGGTACAAAATTCAAATATAATTAATTATACAATAGTCGTGTACAATACGACAAAACATAATCGAAGAGTTTTAATAAGAATATTGTCATCTAGACAATATCCACACTCAACGGAGTCCTCATTACATTTATTGTCACACTGTTTAACAGAATAGTTAGGACTAATAATACTATCATCTTGACCGTCACTCCGTTCCCCGACTAGTCTCGGCTACGTTCTCATTTCCTGAAGATAACAGTGAAAGAAAGGGTTAGCTCAACTAGCGCAGTAAGAAATATTATGACTAAGATAATGCATAATAATTTATCATTAGCCTTCAACAACGTTAAACTTATAGAATATAATAGACAATAAGTTTAACTGCAGCGGAACAAGTAATCCATTAGAAGAGTCAAGTAGAGCATAAAATCTACTATCTTCTAGGATTTAAAAAGTTTTTCATCCAATTTATCGCTAAGACTCAGCTTAATAAATAAAATCGAATCATCCCTGCATCACGGCCAAGGATATTCATGTAATCATCAATGGTAATGATTATACCGAATTATCCCTGGTCATAATTGTAAGAACCCGGATTTTCAGAAATTATTAAATAAAATTCTTAAGTATGAAATGGGTTCAAATAAAAACATTTATGTGATATGAGGTATGTTGGAATGTGTTACATAAGGTAATATGAACTATGTAATATGTGATTTTTGGTGATTAATAAATATATTTTTATTATATATTGTTATTGATCGTAGAGATAATTCAGTTCAGATAAAAGAAGTGGATAAAATTTTGTATCGATATTTAATAGTTTATAGGATTATTTTATCAAAGTAAGTGGATGACATTAATGTATAATTGTCATTTTCTTGTGTATGTGTACTAATAACTGGTATGATTATAATATAGGTTATTGATAGTACTTAAGTTATCCGCGAATGGGTTTGGATAGTGAAACATGAGTTAGTTGAGAGAATTAACTAATAAGAATAGATATTGGTTAATTAATAGTTGAGAGTTATGTTATGGAATAATATAATGTGTATTTAAACCTAAAATAACTATAGTAATATAGTACAAGGTTTAATTTACTTAAGTAAATGAGTGAATTAATATGTGTGTTGAATATGTGATACTTTATATATGTTACTCAAAATGGTAATATGTGAGAAAGTCTAATGTACGAATAACGTTAAATATATATATGTTATTAAAGGGAGACATAAATCATTATATCTTTAAATGGATATTTAATATTTGAAAAAATTGTTTTGAGAACAATTTATAGAGGAGAGAGAAATAATAATTATATATTTCTAATAGAGGATATTAAAATAATTTCTAATATTGATTTATTTTAATAAAGGAGGAAATGTTATTTTTGAATAATAATATTACCTTATATATTTTTGTATGAGGCATGTTTAATAATATAGTAAATATATTAAAAGCGTATTTTCTATATGTAAATAAATTGATGGAAATAATTTATTATAATAGAAAATAAACTTATTATATATTTTACAGATATAATATATATATATGTGTAAATATATATAGTTAATTGATATTATATTAAGAATAATATCTAGAGACAACAAAGCAAATTAATTTCTAATTGTAAATGTCTTTATTCGGAGAAAAGCATATTATTTATGTTATGAAAAATACATAATTTCTAATGTATTTTCAAGGAGTTAATTAATGAAAGAAAACTAAGTTATTTTAATATATTAAATAACTTAAGTTATTATTTTATTGTGGATGTTATCATTTAAATAACTAATGGAGTATATATTAATTATTATAAGCGTAAAGGTTATATTTATAATTAATTAAGGTAGTTTAGCATTTAAATGCTTGAGTCACACAAATATTATATTGAAAGAATAATAAGTGTGGAGAATGAGAGAAGCTTAAGATCGAGCTTGTGAAATATGCCTTGTGTGTAAAGTGAAGAATAAGATTGAGATATATTGTCTTATAATATTAATTATTGTTATGGACAATATACTAGTATCTAGCAATTATTTGATGGTATATTGATTATTATTATTGAAAGTGATAGCATGATAATAAGTATATTGGTTATAAATATTATAAGATTTCTATTTATTGTGATAATTAACTATATAAAGTTCACTAATCAATTGTTATAAAGATTAATAATTGATTTAATGAGGAATGGATTAATTAATACTATTAATTAATTGATAAGATAAGTAATTTAATTATAACCTAAGTTATATGGGAAGAATGGTGCACATATATTATATAACTTATTGTACTTATTATATGACTAAGAGTTGGGCATAAATGATTTATACTTAAATAAGTTCTTTGAGATTTGTTTGTCCCATATTAAAGCTTTTGTCCCAATTGCTCTTCCTTTTCTCATTCACGTGAACTCTAGAGAGACTAGCCTACTCTTCCCTCATTTTCTTCAAAGTGTAGCAAATAATTTCAAGGGGAGTGGGCAACATGATGGGATTCACCAACCACTCACGAACTCTTCCTTAACCATAATACAATTCTCATTCCCGTTGGTTTGAATTAGGGAGCAAAGCTATGGACTGTGTTTTGGGTTTTCAATATATAGAGTCTTCTCCTTCTCCTTTCATGTTTGATAAGTTATCTGAGAAGTGAACTATAGAGAGTTGGGAGAATTAAGAGTAATGAGAAGATTGAGGAGTTACAATTAGCAACTTCAAGCAATCAAGAGGTAATAACATTAACTTATATGTTCTTGATTTCTTAAGTTTGAAATTCCTAGAAAACTATATGGAAACAGTGCTTAGTCTAAAAATTGATGCCTAAGGATTGTTATAATCCATGAATTGATGTTAGGTGCGGTTAAGATAGTCAAATACGAAATCAATGGAAGTTAAACGAACCAATTTGGTTGAGAAACGAATTCGTAGTGAATGATTTCACTAAATTGTCCAAAACATGAAAATTAGTATGAACATGAGTTGTTAATTCATATTTGGGTTAGTTAATGTTTATGTTAGTTGATGGGTATCTAGTATGTTGTAGTTCTATGAATTACGATTCCATAGAATCGAACACGGACTAATTTGGACATGTATAACTCAAATTATGAAGGTTAGAAGGAAAGTTTGGCATTATAATTCCGATTGAGGTGATTCAAGATGATCCGGAACGAGGACGAATAGACCTATAACTTTTGTTCTTTCAGTTATTCAATTTGAGGTCATTAGGAAGGGTCAAAAAATCATCTTTGTGACTGTTACGTAATCGAAGGCAATCGGAAGGCGTTGAGCGAGCACATACACAAGTATAGTGCTCCCGACGATGGAATATGTTATTCTAAGTGATGTAACTTGAATATGCATGACATTAGACATTTAATATAGCTAAGATTTCTTTACTCATAATGAAATGCTTTAACATGTATTTCTAAAAGAAAACTTAAAGTTTTTGAGAAACGGAAGTTGATGAATTTGGTGTCCTTTGAGTTCTGACCTTGGACCCTATGTGCGCTTATCAACGGACATGAAATGTAGTTTTAAAGTTACCTTGCATATAATAGATTGATATAGCTTGGTTTAAAGTGTTTTAAAAGAAAAATTGAAATTATAAAAATGAAACTTGACGAACTTTGTGTCTCTTAAGTGTCGACTTCAGGAACATGTGATTGTGGCCTAGTCATGTGCACAGATGGACAAGGAATGAAATTAAAAGATATATTGCACATAAAAGGTTGTCAAGCTCGATTTAGTATGCGTTTTAAAGAGAAATTTAAATGTTTTAGAAACTAACTTTGATGAGCATTGTATTACTTGCATTATGACCTTATAAGCAAGCATGATAGAGTTGTCTATGCCTTTGAACATGAATGATATGTACACTCAACTTGTCAAGCATGACATAAGTTATTTAAGCATGTTTTAAAAGTATGAACTATGTTATGTCTATGTAAATGAGATAGATAGATATTAGCATGCTATTAGAGGCTTATTAGTACCAATATATGGTTTAAAAGCTTATAACATCGAATCTTGTTAAAGAAAGTTGTTAAGCTTTATTGATTGAAATAAATCATTAGGGAGCTATGTAGTTTGAATGTGAACTTGAAAATAAACCACAACCTATTTGATGTCAAGTATGGATGGTTAAGGTATAATTATACATATCTAGCTATTCCAAGGGTATGATGAGAAAGAAAAATGAAGGTTTTTCAAACGTAGTTAGGAAACGATGTAATATTTATTGTTATATTAAGAACGTATGAAATGTATGACTAATGGATATGAATCCATGATTATATAATTGTGTAGGAATACATGCAGTGCAGATAAGCTTTAAGTAGTTAAGTCGTCATTGATAAATTACGAATCTGGCAAGTTTTCAGTTCTTAATTGATATATGAATACAATAACTGTTAGTTGAGTTATATTATGCTATGCAAATGTTGATGTATACATATGAAATGCATATGAGATATTCATGAATGTTGAAAGTTGATCTTTGATGATATTTTTGTGGAGTAAATCTTTATGCATGTTATGTGAGAAGTAACATGCTTAGTAAATGTTAATTGATTATGAATGCATGAACTAAGTATGTTATTATATGCTATGTGCTGCATGAAAACTGTTAGAATTACTAGGCTGTTGAGCTTACCCTTGCAAATAACCACTTTTGCAGGTTAAGGACACACGGTAAAGATTTCGTGCTTCTTGGTTGATAAAGTAGATAGTTTCGCAACGAAGGATACTATTTAGATTATTATTTGAACAATGTTTAGGTTCTAGGAGTGTACTTGATATATACTTACGATGTTTAATACTTGTTGTATTGTAAGGATGTATTAGTTAATACATAGAGGATATCGAATCAAGTTGTAAAATCTTATACAGTAATTCCAATAGATTGAACCATATTATATAGTTGATTCACGAATTGTAATTGGTTCAAAGTTATGAAATCAATAAAAGATTTTATTCAAGAGATTGAAAAAGTTAAAATTATTCCGCGTTTTTATAATATCGAATGTGATGTAATACATGAATAGTAAATGATCAGGATTAGAAACTTATAAAAGTTTGGGGTCATTGTGTAGATCCTGGAAATGGAATGAATTTATATTCTAAATTGTAATAAGTAAAGTTTTATTCATTAAGTTATGAATGAAAAATATAAATAGTTTGACGATAGTAGTATCGTGGCGAACCGGATCCGAAGTTCGAATGGACTCAAATTTGGGGGCGTCACAGGTTGGAATCAAAGCTGTAGGTTATAAACTTTAGGGAAGTGTGCCTTAAGTTATAACCTGAGAGAGAGAGAGACAGATAAAGATTAAAATATATAAGTGAAGATTCAAAGAAGAATCTTGAAGTATCTAAGAGAATGAGAATTCAGGAGTTTCCTAACTCCGGTAATAAAAATGATAAGATGATGTATATAAGATGAATATGACAAAGATTATAAGAATGAACTCGAGTGGAATTTTGTTGATAATAGGGAAAGAACCCTAAGGTAAATTGATGATTACGACGTGATCAGAATGAGCTATGAAGTTATAAATAGTCTGTAACGACTAAGTGTGTATAGCTTGATGTTATAAGAGAATGTACTATGAAATGGTACGATATGAACTAATGGGGTGTTGTATGTGATGAGATACGAAGAATTCGTATCGAGCAAAGAGCAAGTTAAGAGTGAGATAGAATTAAGTGGGATTTCAGTTGAAGGCTCATGTGAGAGCTTAGTTGTACAAACCATTGTGTGGGCGGAGGCTTTATGCTCACGCTCGGTTCCTCACAATGATAATCAATGGAATGTCGGTGTCGAGTTATCAATATGCTTATGGTGAGAAGGTGATTCTTTTCTCATATCATATTTGATAGATAGAGACTATTAAGATTAAGATAGAGAATATTAAGATTTGGCGCGAGTTCTTAAAACTCATGCATATGGTACGTTCGTGACTCATAATTATATGAAATGTTTTTGAACCCCTTAGCGAATGGACGCCTATGATCTGACTAGGATAAGTTCTTAAACTCATATAATTCTGGCAAGTTCCTGAATTTCCAAAGTGTGGTAAGTTTGATGAACTGTATCGGGTATGTATAGGTTATGAAGTTAGAAATTTTGGTATAGTAAAGATTGAAGTTGATGGAGAAACATGAATTTTCTAAATCTTCTAGCTCTGCTAGATTTTCAAAATTTATTGACTTCGTGCTAATGTTTGCACTTCTGTTTACTTGAAAAACATTGGGTCATGTGATTGAACCAATGATGTTTTAAAAATAATACCGTTATCCATATGTCTATGCTAATTGTTTCGGCTAAGATAAAAATGAGTTGAAAATTTTCAAAAAGGTATTTCTAACCATGTGCATCATTTGAGATGGTGTAAAAATGGTAAACGATTGAGTCATCAAGGCGGACAAACCTAGTGGTTGTTGTGATCGAAAGATCGTCAGCCCACTATGGTATGATGTAATATGACAAAGTCACCTAATGGCGGAATCCTCAACGTACTATTAATCTAGTACGGTATCATGACGTCATAAAAGAATTTTTAGTTTTCTTTTAAATTATGAAGAAGGTCAATTAAGTTAGCTAAATTATTTTGATTGATGTCCGAGTTGTTGATAAAAGTCTAAGCTATTTGATTCAGCTAGACGACTGTTGAAAAGTATTTGTGAAATTCAAGCATTCTTGAGTATTTATGCCAAACCAGATTGTTCTGGTGCGGATTCAAATGTTGAAAAGCTAAGGTAAACAACCCTATAAGGGGACATGTTTTCGGAGATAATAGTTCTGAACGTAACGCATATATTCGTTACAACACACTACGTTGCGGCCCAACATAGTGGTACAATAGGCTGGCCACCTAGTGTACGTGTGGATGGTGTTTTCAGTCTTTGTGATTGATAAACACTTTGGTTTGCAGTGTGAAGGATTTTGTTGAAGCATTTGTAAACCTAGAGAAGAGTTCACGGTCTTGTGACCCCTCAGCATAATTTGGAATCTAAGATTATTCATACTACTTCCCGATTATTGAAAAATCGTGGAAGACTCTTATTCTTCTGTGTGATGAATGTAGTGAGTAGAATGTTCCTTACAAAGAAGAATGTGGTAGAATATAAGTGAGAAAGTTATAATAAACCTTCCGAAAAAGAGAATGAACAAAATTATGCAAAAGAATATGTAATATTCAGAGTAGCACCGAGTAGAAGAGGTTTCGGTGATTTCGAGGACAAAATCCTTATAAGGGGGAGAGGATGTAAGAACTCGGATTTTCAGAAATTATTAAATAAGAATTTAATGAATAAAATTCTTAAGTATGAAATGAGTTCGAATAAAAACATTAATGTGATACGAGGTGTGTAGGAATGTGTTACATAGGGTAATATGAACTATGTAATATGTGATTTTTTGTGATTAATAAATATATTATTATTATATATTGTTATTGACCGCAGAGATAGTTCAGTTGAGATAAAAGAAGTGGATAAAATTTCCTATCGATATTAAATTGTTTATAGGATTATATTATCATAGTAAGTGGATGACATTAATGTATAATTGTCATTTTATTGTGTATGTGTACTAATAACTGGTATGATTATAATATAGGTTATTGATAGTACTTAAGTTATCCGCGAATGTGTTTGGATAGTGAAACATGAGTTAGTTGAGAGAATTAACTAATAAGAATAGATATTGGTTAATTAATAGTTGAGAGTTATGTTATGGAATAATATAATGTGTATGTTAAACCTTAAATAACTATGGTAATATAGTACAAGGTTTAATTTACTTAAGTAAAGGAGTGAATTAATATGTGTGTTGAATATGTGATACTTTATATATGTTATTCGTAATGGTAATATGTGAGAAAATCTAATGTACGAATAACGTTAAATATATATATGTTATTAAAGGAGACATAAATCATTATATCTTTAAATGGATATTTAATATTTGAAGAAATTATTTTGAAAACAATTTATAGAGGAGAGAGAAATAATAATTATATATTTCTAATAGAGGATATTAAAATAATTTCTAATATTGAGTTATTTTAATAAAAGGAGGAAATGTTCTTTTTGAATAACAATATTACCTTATATATTTTTGTGTGAGGTATGATTAATAATATAGTAAATATATTAAAACGTATTTGCTATATGTAAATAAATTGATGGAAATAATTTATTATAATAGAAAATAAACTTATTATCTATTTTCAGATATATATATATGTACATATATGTCGTATATATAGTTAATTGATATTATATTAAGAATAATATCTTGAGACAATAAGTAAATTAATTTCTAATTGTAAATGTCTTTATTCTAGAGAAAGCATAATATTTATGTCATGATAAAATACATAATTTCTAATGTTTTTTCAAGGGAGTTAATTAATGAAAGAAAACTAAGTTATTTTAATATATTAAATAACTTAAGTTATTATTTTATTCTGAATATTATCATTTAAATAACTAATGGAGTATATATTAATTATTATAAGCGTAAATGTTATACTTATAATTAATTAAGGTAGTTTATCATTTAAATGTTTGAGTCACACAAATATTATATTGAAAGAATAATAAGTGTGGAGAATGAGAGAAGCTTAAGATCGAGCTTGTGAAATATTCCTCAGTGTGGTACAGTGATGATGAGATATATTGTCTTATAATATTAGTTATTAATTATGGACAATATACTAGTATCTAGCAATTATTTGACTTCAATATATATGAATTATTATTATTGCATAGTGATAGCATGATAATAAGTATATTTGTTATAAAAATATTATAAGATTTTATATTTATTGTGATAATTAACCATATAAACGCTAATTAATTGTTATAAAGATTAATAATTGATTTACAAGGAATGGATTAATTAATACTATTAATTAATTGATAAGATGAGTAATTTAATTATAACCTAAGTTATATGAGAAGAATGGTGCACATATATTATATAACTTAGTGTACTTATTATATAACTAAGAGTTGGGGATAAATGATTTATACTTACAAGTTGCTGAGATTTGTTTGTCCCATATTAAGTGTCCAATTGCTCTTCCTTTTCTCATTCACGTGAACTCTAGAGACTAGCCTACTCTTCCCTCATTTTCTTCAAAGTGTAGCAAATAATTTCAAGGGGAGTGGGCAACATGATGGGATTCACCAACCACTCACGAACTCTTCCTTAACCATAATACAATTCTCATTCCCGTTGGTTTGAATTAGGGTGCAAAGCTATGGACTGTGTTTTGGGTTTTCAATATATAGAGTCTTCTCCTTCTCCTTTCATGTTTGATAAGTTATCTGAGAAGTGAACTATAGAGAGTTGGGAGAATTAAGAGCAATGGGAAGATTGAGGAGTTACAATTAGAAACTTCAAGCAATCAAGAGGTAATAACATTAACTTATATGTTCTTGATTTCTTAAGTTTGAAATTCCTAGAAAAGTATATGGAAACATTGCTTAGTCCAAAAATTGATGCCTAAGGATTGTTATAATCTATGAATTGATGTTAGGTGCGGTTAAGATAGTCAAATACGAAATCAATGGAAGTTAAATGAACCAATTTGGTTGAGAAACGAATTCGTAGTGAATGATTTCACTAAATTGTCCAAAACATGAAAATTAGTATGAACATGAGTTGTAAATTCATATTTGGGTTAGTTAATATTTATTTTAGTTGATGGGTATCTAGTATGTTGTAGTTCTATGAATTACGATTCCATAGAATCAAAAACGGACTAATTTGGACATGTATAACTCAAATTATGAAGGTTAGAAGTAAAGTTTGGCATCATGGTTCGTAACAGGGAACAAAATTTCAGTTTACAGTTGCTAGGCCCGCCCCAACGAGCTATTTTTAAAGTAAAACCCCGTCCCCAACGGGGTGGTCTGAATGAACTCCTTGATATGTTTTACTAAAACATCCATAACGTTTTCATACGAACTCCGATTGAGGTGATTCAAGATGACCAGGAACGAGGACGAATAGACCTACAACTTTTGTTCTTTAAGTTATTCAATTTGAGGTTATTAGGAAGGGTCAAAAAATCATATTTGTGACTGTTACGTAATCGAAGGCCATCGGAAGGCGTCGAGCGAGAACATACACAAGTATAGTGCTCCCGACGATGGAATATGTTATTCTAAGTGATGTAATATGAATATGCATGATATTAGACAAGTCATATAGCTAAGATTTCTTTACTCATAATGAAATGCTTTAACATGATTTTCTAAAAGAAAGCTTAAAGTTTTTGAGAAACGGAAGTTGATGAATTTGGTGTCCTTTGAGTTCTGACCATGGACCCTATGTGCGCTTATCAACGGACATGAAATGTAGTTTTAAAGTTACCTTGGATATAATAGTTTGATATAGCTTGGTTTAAAGTGTTTTGAAAGAAAAACTTGAAGTTTTGAAAATGAAACTTGACGAACTTTGTGTCTCTTAAGTGTCGACTTCGGGAACATGTGATTGTGGCCTAGTTATATGCACGGATGATCAAGGAATGAAATTTAAAGATATATTGCACATAAAAGGTTGTCAAGCTCGGTTTAGTATGCGTTTTAAAGAGAAATTTAAATGTTTTAGAAGCTAACTTTGATGAGCATTGTATTACTTGCATTATGACCTTATAAGCAAGCATGATAGAGTTGTCTATGCCTTTGAACATGAATGATATGTACACTCAACTAGTCAAGCATGACATAAGTTATTTAAGGATGTTTTAAAAGTATGAACTATGCTATGTCTATGTAAATGAGATAGATACATATTAGCATGCTATTAGAGGCTTATTAGTACCAATATATGGTTTAAAAGCTTATAACATCGAATCTTGTTAAAGAAAGTTGTTAAGCTTTATTGATTGAAATAAATCATTAGGGAGCTATGTAGTTTGAATGCGAACTTGAAAATAAACCACAACCTATTTGATGTCAAGTATGGATGGTTAAGGTATAATTATACATATCTAGCTATTCTAAGAGTATGATGAGAAAGAAAAATGAAGGTTTTTCAAACCTAGTTAGGAAATGATGTAATATTTATTGTTATATTAAGAACGTATGAAATGTATGACTAATGGATATGAATCCATGATTATATAATTGTGTAGGAATACACGCAGTGCAGATAAGCTTTAAGCAGTTAAGTCGTAGTTGATAAATTACGAATCAGGCAAGTTTTCAGTTCCTATTTGATATATGAATACAATAACTGTTAATTGAGCTATATTATGCTATGCAAATGTTGATTTATTTATATGAAATGCATATGAGATATGTATGAATGTTGAAAGATGATCTTTGATGATATGTTTGTGGAGTAAATCTTTATGCCTGTTATGTGAGAAGCAACATGCTTAGTAAATGTTAATTGATTATGAATGCATGAACTAAGTATGTTATTATATGCTATGTGCTGCATGAAAACTGTTAGAATTGCTGGGCTGTCGAGCTCACCCTTTCAAATAACCACTTTTGTAGGTTAAGGACACAGGGTAAAGATTTCGTGCTTCTTGGTTGAAAAAGTAGATAGTTTCGCAACGAAGGATACTATTTAGATTATTACTTGAACCATGTTTAAGTTCTAGGAGTGTACTTCATATATACTTATGATGTTTAATACTTGTTGTATTGTAAGGATGTATTAGTTAATACATAGAGGATATCGAATCAAGATGTAAAATCTTATACAGTAATTCCAATAGACTGAACCATATTATATAGTTGATTCAAGAATTGTAATTGGTTCAAAGTTATGAAATCAATAAAAGATTTTATTCAAGAGATTGAAAAAGTTTAAATTATTCTGCGTTTTTATAATATCGAATGTGATGTAATACATGAATAGTAAATGATCAGGATTAGAAATTTATAAAAGTTTGGGGTCATTGTGTAGATCCTGGAAATGGAATGAATTTATATTCTAAATTGTAATAAGTAAAGTTTTATTCATTAAGTTATGAATGAAAAATATAAATAATTTGACGATAGTAGTATCGTAGCGAACCGGATCCGAGGTTCGAAGGGACTCGAATTTGGGGGCGTCACAGGTTGGTATCAAAGATGTAGGTTATAAACTTTAGGGAAGTGTACCTTAAGCTATAACCTGAGAGAGAGAGACAAATAAAGATTAAAATATATAAGTGAAAATTCAAAGAAGAATCTTGAAGTATCAGCCTCAAGTGTTGCTCATGATCTTCACGGCTTTTGGAATATATGAGGACGTCATCAATAAAGACGACCACAAAGTGATCTAAATATTCCTTGAATACTCGGTTCATCATATGCATGTAGGCAGCATGAGCATTAGTTAATCCAAAAGACATGACTAAGAATTTATAATGCCCGTACTGAGTTCTGAAGGTAGTCTTTGGAATATCCTAAGTTTTAACCTTCAACTGATGATATCCAGAACGAAGATCGATCTTTGAAAAGAAATGTGCTCCTTACAACTGGTTAAACAGGTCATTAATGCGAGGTAACGGATACCTATTCTTAATGGTGACATGGTTCAATTCCCGGTAGTAAATACAAAGTTGCATACTCCCATCTTTCTTCTTCACGAATAGAACAGGAGCACCCCAAGGAGACGTACTAGGATGAATGAAACCAATGTCTAACAATTCCTGTAATTGGGTCTTTAACTCCTGAAGTTCAATAGGAGCCATTCGATATGGGGCTTTGGAAATGGGTTTTTGTACCGGGTTCAAGGTCGATACAAAATTCAATTTCACGCTCTGGGGGTAGGCCAGGAAGTTCTTCAAGGAATACGTCAGGAAATTTATTAACAATAGAAATATCATTCAAAACTGACGTATTTTTTTTTAAATCTATGACATGAGCTAAGAAAGCTTGACATCCGTTTTTCAATAAATGAATAACTTTATGGCTTGAGATGACCATGATTGATTTTAATGGTTTGGTCGCTTGAATTCGCATAATAGGTTTATTAGGAATATTAAAGCTAACAACCTTACGAAAACAATCAATTTTAGCATGATGAGTAGTTAACCAATCAATCCCTAGAATCACGTCAAATGCAAGTATTTTTAAGGAAATGAGATCAACAGGTAACGTGCAGTTACCGATTTGAATCAAACAAGACTTATAAACAGTGGATGTAATGAAGGTATCTCCCAACAGAGTTTCAACCGATAAGTCAAAGTCTAATTTCTCCGGAGTCAAATTTAAATGTTGAGCGCAAGTAGGAGAAATTAAAGAATGAGTAGAACCGGTATCAAATAAAGTATAAGCTTCACTAGAGTTTATGTTTAGCTTACCCGCGATCACCTCGTTTGAATTCCTCGCTTTTTGGGAGGTTACGACAAACGCTTTCTCTTGAACTACCGGTTTTATCTTGTCTGGGACACCCTTTGATGCCTCCATCCCAGCTGGACTTGACTTTGGTGCACGACAAAATTGGGCTAGGTGACCTTCTTTTCAACAATTGTAACACGTTTTGGACTACATCTCGCAGTTTGGACTGATGTGTCCTTCCCCTCCACATTTATAACATACGATAGGTGGTCGTTCTCCTTCCTTAACAACGGGTGTTGGTGCTGACGTCTTTCCATCATTGTTAAATCTCCTCTTCTTGAAATGTCCATACTTATTGTCTTGGCCATGATTACCACCAAAGTGGTTACCATTTCTGGCATGTTGATTCCCTCCACGTTTGTTGTCACTGCTTTTATGACTGCCACCACTGGTATTATCATTTTTCCGGCTGCTTTCTCTTGGTTGGGTTGACTCGTTATCGTGCTCCAATAACTGAGCCTTATTTACAACATCTGAATGCAAACACAGTTTATGAGAAATTAGATATTGATGTATCTCGGGTTTCAAACCTCTTAGAAATATCCGTGTCATTCTCTCCTCATTATCAACCAAGTGAGACGCAAACCGGGATAACTCGGCAAACTTAGCTTCGTACTGTGACACGGTCATATTATTCTGCTCCAACTTGATGAACTTTACCTCTTTCATGTGATGAAACAATTCGAGAAACTACTTGTCATTGAATAGTTCTTGGAACTTCTCCTAAGACATCTTCAATGCGGCAGGTTGTGTACGCTTTACCAATTCACACCATTAGTCTGCCTCTCCTCGGAGCATCCCAAGACATCAAATATCTTGGTGATCTGCTTTATCCACGTCTCCGCCTTAAGTTGTTTTGGTTCTCCAATAAACTCCGGTGGTCCCAGCTCCTTGAACTGTTTAGCGGTGACCATCCGAGAGTTTCCAATGTTTCCACCTACATTTTGGACAGGACCCCCTCTCACCCGATGTTGCATGAATTGCATAAAGCCCCTGAACATTCCATCATTTATCATTTGGCCAGTGTTGTTGTTTTCCTGAGGATTATTGCAATCCTGATGGACATGATTCTGGGTATTGATCGTTGGTGACTCAACGGTCTCATGTGCTTCATTACTTATCTCAACATTTTTGGATGCCATTTTCAAATACTACCACAAAACAAGAGTTAATTGACATGTCACGTATTATCCTTATACTCTGATCGACCAAATAAATACCAAATAAACTTAGGTAGGTCATACTAGCGAAGGAATTCCCCGTCTCTCCCCTCCTAGTTCTTGTCTCACATCTTAGCCAGGGATCATATCCCTAAGCTTTGATACTAACCGTGATGCCCCAAAAATGGTATACATCACCCATCTTGAGTCGCCAAATATATGGTACAAAATTCAAATACAACTTAATTATACAACAGTCGTGTAAAATACGACAAAACATAATCTAAGAGTTTTAATAAGTATATTGTCATCTAGACAATATCCACACTCAATGGAGTCCTCATTACATTTATTGTCACACTATTTAACAGAATAGTGAGGACTACTAATGCTATCATCTGGACCGTCACTCCGTTCCCCGACTAGTCCCGGCTACGTTCTCATTTCCTGAAGAGAACAGTGAAAGAAAGGGTGTGCTCAACTAGCCCAGTAAGAAATATTATGACTAAGATAATGCAGAATAATTTATCATTAGCCTTCAAAAATATTAAACTTATAGAATATAATAGACAATAAGTTTAACTGCAGCGGAACAAGCAATCCATTAGAAGAGTCAAGTAGAGCATAAATCCTACTATCTTCTATGATTTAAAAAGTTTTTCATCAACTTTATCGCTGAGACTCAACTTAATAAATAAAATCGAATCATCCCTGCATCACTGCCAAGGATATTCATGTAATCATCAATGGTCAAGATTATACAAAATTATCCCTGGTCATAATCATACAAACAACTGTCCATCAATGAACTATAGGCCCATAAGGACTTTTACCACATCATTCGTCACATTACGGTCATGATTACACCGAATAATCCCTGGTCATAATCATACCAAGTCCATCTATGCACGTAAGCCAAAGATGACTTTAATCACAATATAAGCACGAAGATGATGACAATGACATAATAATTCAATAAAACAAGTTCAATGATAAATTTTAAAGATTTATAATTTTAATTTATCCAGAAATCAATAACGTCCAAATTGTCAACATGATACTTCTTTGTGGAGTAAAATTCAAGAATGCTCAGAATAATATCAAGGATATTCCACTAATTTCATGGAGTATAGAAGCCAAAACTTTAACCAACTGAGTATAATAGAATATATGAAATCGCAAATGGATTTTTTCCCGCCATGCGATAATCCACGTAGACAGATCATTTGTGACACCCCCAAATCTGGGTACTTCGATTCCACGGGATTTGGTGTTCACTGTACAAATATCATCTATCTATCTACCCATAATAAATGCAAGCCATGCAATAGATAGAATAAAATCTTTCCCTTAAGGGTTATAACATCCGAATAGTAATAATACAATCCTAGGATAAACTAACCTTAAACATCTGTGCGGAATCATAAACAAATAAGTCTTAAACAACAACATTAACTCAAGTCTTAAACATAAATACATCATCTAATAAAAACAACAAGTCTTCATCATTTGCTAACTTTTCCCTTGCCTTTACTAGTGGAAGGTTCATCAGTTCTTTCGTTCTTCACTACAGTGTTATTATTAAGCACGAGTGAGCACTATTGCCCACAAGTATAATAATGAAATAATAGTATAATAACATGCGAGTAATTCAAAGACATCTGAATAAAAGCTCAACTTTTGAATCAAGAATGAATAATAAGAATCAAAAAAATTCTGAGGGTCATAAGACCTTGAACTATGTTCTAGGTTATCAAGGGTTGTACTTGAAACCTTTAACAGTCATAAGACTATGGACCTTTCTACTCGTACTTAGGGGGATCAACCCTTAGTACCATCACATGCACACAATATCTTAACGCTAACGCATAAGTAAATCCCTTTCTGCGGGTTGTTCATCTCGGTTTGACATTCGAGTCAACACCAAAGGAAGTTTGGTTTGGATAATTCATCAAGGGTTCTAAAATTTAGAACGCTCATCAAATATGGACTAGTCGAATCAATAAGTGTTGGCTAGTCTAATAAGGTTCAATAATAATGATATTCAAATTGAATACTAATCTCAGGAAGTATACAATAGGACAATTATTGTATAACTGAATCATGCTTTGAAAAGATAATCAATCTTTAATATAACATTTGAACATGAATAATAGTAATGATAATTTACTCGAGGTAAATAATAGACTTGAACAATAATGATAAGTAGGGTTAGGAAACTTGCCTCGTGCGTAGATTACACTTTAACTAAGCACGTTCTTTGAATTTAATCCTACATACCATTCACATTCACAATACCAATTAATTATAACTTAACTAATCATCATAAACTCATTTTCTTTGTCTACTTTAATTATTGACTATACTTAGTCAAATTACCACTTTGTCTCATTCTTCATGAATAACAAGCTAATTATGTATTTAATAACTCAATCTATATGCAATTATGTTATTTACATGTTAATCATCTATTTTACATCTCATTATACTTCTAACATGTTTATATGTTCATTACATTAATTCACTAACACATTGTTAGACTTAAACATTTGTTTAAAAATAACTCATTCTGAATTTTCTAGAGAGTGGCGTATGCACTCACCGCTACACTTGGTCTTCATTACAGCAATGGACTCTTAGCGTTCTTGGCACTGCACCGTATATTTGTGGCTCGAGACTTAACCTTCTGCAGGGGGAAATAGGCATATAGCCGTATAATATGCAAGTGCGGCGTACCATAACCTAAAAATGGTAGCTCACGAAAAATCACAGAACATGCCAATTTCTCCCAATTTCTTATTTTCTACTCGAAATTAGACATACCCACATGTTATAATTCATGTATAAACATAACCCAATATTTATATACTGACATTAACCAATTTAAACACTTAATAACAGATTTAAAGCATGCAATTTCACTGACTTTGATGTTCATGAAGGTTTTGAAAATAAAACATGAAAATTGTCACTACGGATTCGTTATAACATCGAATCCATTTATTTAAACTTGGGTCTCTTCGTATCAACATGCATAACAATATACGAGTGAAAACATTTAGGGATAATACATGATCAATACATAAAATATCACGTATAAGGCCATAAGGCCAAAACCCATACTCTGTAACTTTGTAGAAATCATATACGACATGTTTTCATGAATTTGATGTTATGGTTTACAACATATATATAATTAAATACGATTTGATAAATCATAACACATATACAACTCATAATCATTACTCTTAATCCAATTACAAAGGTTAAACCAAAAACTTAAAAACCATATTCATGAAAACTAAAATACTTAAAGTAGAATTTGGGAAGGAGGAGATTACCCTGTAGAATATAATTAGTAGGCTTAGATTCCTCACTCTCAATTCTCTTTCACAGACTCACAAATTCTCACTGACAACTTTCTCTGATTTTCTCTCTGTGATATTTTATCATACTTAGTAACAAATGAAGGAAAATCAGACGTCGTATTCAAATAGATCAATACGCATAATGGTCAGTTACCCATCATGGGTTAACTGCCCATAACTCCCCTTAATGCCATGTTTGGCTTGCTTAATAGATTACAAAATCATTTAATTTAATAAAACCTTTACAATATAGTTTAATAAATGTCACACTCCTTCATAAAAATAAATCCAATATTTTATTTAATTTACTTTAAATAAAATATAATATTTTCTCATAAATTCACATAGTCACATTATTAATTTTCTCATTAATAAATAATGTCAAATTATTAAATCTATAATTAATAATTAAATTAATTAAATAACATCATGCTTAATTAAATATTTCATTTAATTCAATAAGCTCACATAATTACCTACTTGAATAATAATTATTCTCTACATTAATTTAATAAATGTAACACATATAATTAAATTAATCTACCACAATTGCATCAAATAATTATTTAATCCAATAATTAATTCATCAAAAATATTTATATAATTCAATAAATATTAAAATTAATTACAAAATCTCGTTCGTCAGATCATTTTCACAATTTAATAAGGAAATGAATATGAAGGATCATTCACCATGCATGCGGTAATCCACATAGACAAGTTATTCCAACAGACTAATAAAGAATGGAATAACAGAACAGTTCACCAGGCGTGCGTAATCCGCACAGTCAGGTTATTCCAACAGAATAATAAAGAATGGAAACAGGTCATGCATAACCCGCACAGACAGGATATTCCAACATAATAATAAAGAATGGAACCATGTCATGCGTAATTCGCACAGACGGGATATTCCAACAGAATAATAAAGAATGGAATAACAACAGAATTCACCAAGCATGCGATAGACTGCACATACAGGTTATTCTAACAGAATAATAAAGAATGGAATAACAGAAGAATTTCACCATGTATGTGGTACTTCGCATAGACAGGTTATTCCAACATAATAATAAAGAATGGAATATCAACCCTTACGAGTATTAAAAGAAAATAACTCTCTTTATGAATACGAAAGAATAATACCCCTTACCTTAGAAGAAGACTAGATACTGGAATAGTGAGGTAACAGACTTCTCTTCTTCTTTCTCTCTATAATTTCTCTCTATAATAATTGCTCTATAGCTTTAGTGAATTGGTGAGAAATGAAGGAAAAATGAGCTTCTATTTATAGGAAAATATAGTTTCGATAATTGCACGTTTTGGGGCTCACAATATTACAGTATAATACCTTCCTCTTTTTCTTCATTTTTAATTTAGTCCTGCAAGTATTATCAAACTTGCACCACCTCCCCTAATAGTACATGAATGTGAATCAATAGTACACACATGTGAACACATAGTTATAAGCATGTGAATTAATAGCAATTAATTGCTCATTTATCCAATTAATTACCCGAATGATCAATATAACCTCCAGACATCCATTATTATCGAAATAGATGTCGATTTCTACTAACACTAATAATCCCAACACAATGGAACTATCAATTTCATCTTTAATCAACACAAACTTATTCATCATTAATATTATAACTCACAATATTTAACAACCAGGTCGTTCCCAAGAAAGAGGGGGCTTTCCGATAAGGATTTCTCCTTATTGGCGCGCAATTAGGTGACCAAACCTCTCCTTGACAGAACTTCTAGACATTGTCAATATTACAAATAATAATATGAATAACTTTGTCATCTCAATTATTGATTTAATAGTATAACATATTATGCAGATGATACTGTGACAATAATTGAATCAATAATATGAGAGATATGATGCATCAATTACTGTAGCAATAATTGAGTATAACAGAGTGACTTCTCACGTAAGCATCAATAATCAATACCGTGTGCTACTATGCAACCACGTGTATTACTATACTTTTACTACCGGGTAGTTCAACAGTTTAACGGTAAAACTTTCGCCGTTATTTTTATAAAAAGATAATTTTGTCATTTTCTAACTTATGAAAATACTTCCGTTATGGGGTCCACCAATGATTGTGCCGTCGTACGAATATTTCCTGTTAAAATGAATATTCCCCGACCAACCGAATATTATATAACCACTTGCTTTCTTTGAAAAATTTGTAAATATTACCCACAACTATAACATTATATCATATCCGCACCATAATATTAAAAAATATATTTCGAGAAAATTTAATCTTTATTTATAAAAGTTGGGGTCTTACATCTAACATCTATCAACTCAGATAACTTAATAACACTATATTCAACATGTTTAACACAAAAAAACTAACATCTAACGGGGGATCAAAGGTCAGATTTCTTTTAGGGTTTTTACCTCACTATGAACAATTTCTTGATTCTAGCTACTGATCTGATAATGGAAGTAGTGGGGCTTGTTTTGGTACTGATCTAACAATGGATTTTCATGATTTTTAGAGAGAGAGGGTCTTGGATGAGTATTGGAAATAAATGAGCATGAATGTACACTTTCTCTCTCTAATTCTATTTATATTATGTAGATGCAATGTATTTGGCTGGGAAATGGTTGAGTTGCTGAAGATTTGAGAATGCTATAATATCTAGAGTTGGTGACTTGCCGATATATGGCAAGATTTGCAAGCAACCAATTCAAGAATGGGACAAAAAGGGCAATTAGGTCATTTTCCTTGCAATTTTAATGGTATTCTTGTCCATGGTACTTGAATCTATGGTTTAATCAATAGATTTTAAACCTTAAGGTTTCCCAAAGAATTTCTATGGTTTAAGAAATTAAGTTTAAAGTTTAATAAAATTTTAATTAGAACACACTAATTAAAATTAGGGTTTTTAATAGAAAATTAGGGTTTTAAATAATTAGGGTTTCTTAATATTATTAGGTTTCTCAAATTAACATTACAATTTATTAAAATAATAAATAGGGTTTCAAACTTAGCAATTAGGGTTCCTAATTAGCAAATTAGGTTTCTAATTTAATAATTAGGGTTTTCTTAATTATTATTAAATTCCATAATACTTAACCTTAATTATAATAATAAAGTTACATAATAGTCTCAAACTCATAATTGAGTTTCAAAATATGGCTTAACAAATTAATATAAAGGGTTTTGACATTATACACTATAATTGACCAACCATTATCAATACACACATACAAGATAAATTTATAGCCTTCGAAAAATAATATTATATTTAATATAATATTATTATTCTCATTCATTGCTCAAAATCCAAAATTAGGGTTTGGATTACATGTCCGACTTATCTTGTATAAATAGCATTATTAATTAAGTTAAAATAATTAATTTAACTAATCTAAATAAATTCACATAATAAAATAGTTATTATAATAATTCTAATAATCATTTCATATATTATTTAAATAATATATAATCATATTTTCTTGAAAAATAAATAATAAAAATATTTCTACTATAAAATTAATTACTATAAGATTATAATTTATAATGATTAATAATTCTTAAAAAATTATTTGTAATTACTCAGGTAATAAAATAAATTTTTATTTATCACAAATATACATACACATTACCTGGCACATATTCCCACCCTTAAAATAAATAAATAAAAAATTATACGAAAAATTTCTTATTTAATTATATAGAAATCATCGGGTTATTACATGATAGGTTATAAATCTTAGGTATGCGTACCTAAGACTATAATCGTAGAGAGGAGGATAAGAAAATAGTTGAGTTAAATGATTAAGGAAGAAGATCACCACGTGGTCATAGTAAATCAAAATAAAAGCTATTCTGTTAAACGATGGATGATGTATAGCTAATGTTATAAGTGAAGGGTACTACGAAGTAGTACAGGAAGAAGAACTCAAATTGAGTTGTAAAGGTTAGCATACGAATTAAAGAAAATTCGTATTAAGTAAAGAGAAAGTAAGAAGTTTTAGGATTTCAATTGAGGACTCATATCAGCAGCTGAGTTGTATGATTCCTTGTATGGGCGGGGAATTTGTACTTAGTTTTAGAACCACTTAGCTCCTTATTCAATATAGTTGTTGAGTTGAACAATTCTTTGTATGGGTGGGGAATTGTCATTGGTGTAACAACCGCCTAGCTTCCTATATCTAAGTTGACCAATTCTCTATATGGGCAGGGAATTATGTTTGGTTCGACAATCAGTTAGCTTCTGGTAGTGATAATCATTGGAATAGTAGGTCGCGTTATCAGTATATATATGGTGGAAGGTGAATCTTTTCTCATGTATATGTATGATAGGTAGAGAATTTTTAGGTAGGTGCGAGTTCTTGAAACTCATACTTATGTAAAGTTTGTGACTCATAGTTATATGTTATGTTTCTGAGCCCTGTACCAGAAAATTAATGTACATATATTTCATTCATCAAATTATAGTTTCTTTAATCCTAATTGATTGCCTTTAATTTGAATGATTCCTTAAAACTCAATATTTATCATTGAATCTCAGGTTATTCAAATTAATACTCTAAGACAACAATAGGTATTATAAACAAGCAAACATGAAATTTGTAAAAAAACATGTATATATATTTTCTACAAACCAACACTTGAATTCATACTTTTTTTTAAGAAATCAAAAAAAAACATTCAAGTATAAGTGAAAGTTTGTCAATTCATTGATAATCAAATTGCTTTTAACGAAAAGCATAACGTTTCCATATAATAAATCTTGCTTTTATCGAAGAAAGCATAACATTCACCACTTTTAGAAAGAAAGTGTAACTTTTTTTTCCCGGGGTTGAGGGCTTATACTTAGGTGCCTCATTCACCATTCACTTTTGATGATAAAGTGTAACACTCGGGTGCCTCGTCACTTGGATCGTCCAATTTCTTGTCAAGTGCGGTCTACGAGGACTTAAAATCGGATGCCTCATCACTTGGGTCATCCAATTTCTTGGCAAGTGCAGTCTACGAGGACTTAAAGTTGCCTCGTCACATGGGCCGTCCAATTTCTTGGCAAGTTCAGTCTACGAGGACTTGAAATTTGGTGCCTCGTCACTTGGGTCATCCAATTTCTTGGCAAGTGCAGTCTACGAAGACTTGGCCAACATTTAGAGTGGACCACCATCTTGGGTGGTTTATTTTAATTCGTCAATTCTTTTGCCTCCTCCCTTGGTCATCCAATTTACTTGGCAAGGGATATTCCTGAGGACTTAAACCACCATTTTTGATGGACCACCATCTTGGGTGGATTTTTAATTCATCTGTAGTTCAATGTTTTTTCGATGGTACGTAGAGCCAGTATTTGAGTTCTTGACTTGCGGGACTGCACCATGGGTGATAGTGTTGCATGTTTCTTCTCCTAGTTCAATCTCCCCGGCAGCCAATTTCTCATGGTATGTCCTCTGCAGACTGTAACAGTCCATAGTGGAATGCCCTGCGTATTGGTGGTATACACAAAAGTCTGGTCATCTTTTCATTTCTTCCATTACAACCGACCGGGGCCTTGGAGGTTTCACCACTCTGTGCTTGACCCATTATTCGTGCAGGCTCCTGAATGCCTTCTCGCTGCATGTGATAGCCTCCGGAACTGGAATTTTGGTATACTTGTTCCCATGCTTTTCTCTGATTCGTTCAAATTTCTCATTCTTCTCCCTATTGTCCCCTTGTGGTTTTGACTGAGAATCCACCAAAGCCACAGTTGTTGTCATCTTGCTCTTCCATGTATCCATCGCATGGCTGGTGGGAAATGTTATGATTCCCCCCAAGTCTTGTGCAAAAGATGAGAGGGTCGCAAATGAATCACAGGCCTTGGTAATGAGGTGGGGCTTGAAGGCGTCTAAAGCACCATTGTTGCATATGCTAACCAAGTTCTTTTCTTCAATTGGCTTTGCACACTTCTGTGCTTGGGCCCTAAACCTATCCACGTAATATGGCAGCTCCTCGTTTTACTTCTGCTTGAATCATATGAGCTCAACAATGGTTACCTGTTTTTGCACATAGAAAAATTTCTTAAAAAATTACAATTTTAGATCATCCCAATCATGGACTGATCCCTTCTCCAAGTTGTAGTACTAACTGAAGGCATTATCCATCAAAGTCTTGTTGAATTCCCTTGTCAACAAATTGTGATTGTTCCTTTCATCATATCCTAACCATGGATACATCGACTCCACGAACCTGGCAATGTGTTCCTTAGAATTTCCTTTCTCTCCATTGTATTTTGGAAATTGCGGGGGATGCTCGATATACCCTACCAGGTAGGGTTATCTCCGAATATGTACTGGGTAAGTTAGATTAAAGTCTAACTCCGAAGGTCCGAATGTCTGCATGTGAAGGTTATTGATCACATTGATCATATCATCCTTTCTCACATATTGGCTCGTGGTATGGACTCTATGGTACAGAAATTGGCTGATGTACACTGGCATCGTGTAAATTCTGTATCAGTTGTGCTTGTGGGCTGGTTCGTCTAACGAGGCTTGGGATGGTTGGTATCTGCACTAATGAAAATGCAGGGATAGCAATCGGAATGATGTTTGTCTGAGGTTGGCTGACTTCCAGTCTAGGTTGTGGCACGTCACCACTGTTCTGAGGTTCCAAGTGGATGATTGGAATGGACTGATTCTCCGTTAGTGGAGGTGCAGTCTGATTCTCTTTGTTGTTGCTATCGTTATTGTTGTCCTCCACTCCTGCCGGTTCTCCCCTTGAATTTTCTAGGAACATGGCTTTGAAAGCGGGAATCTGCATCAATTGCTGACAAAAATTTCACATTTCCTCTTGCTTCCTCTGTATCTCCAGCATCTTAGTCATCATCATCCCTTGTCTTTCTCGTGTTTCCTTCAACGCCTTGAGCATCTCTGGTTGCACAACATTTGCCTGCTCTCCACTTTCTTCATCACCTTTCCCTCTCGCGTCTGTCTGCCTGACACTCATTAATTGTTGATCAGTCATATACGCTGACGTAGAACTTCCTTCTGAGGTGTCTTCAAGGATGGGTTGATCGAGATCTAGATTCACGCCTTGGAAATCTTAACTTGCTTGCCTTGGAACTGGACCCGGTGAGGTAATGCTATTGTTGGTGAAGCTCTTCCTGTTGTTCTCTGTTGGGTAAAATCTAATTATGCACAACACACAAGTATACGTGGTCAACAAGTAATAAAGTGAAAGTAGAGTATCGTTCCCACGAAGAATTTTTTAATAAAAATCACCAAGTACTAACCCGTAGCCAACTCAATCTTATTTAAGCGAATGAATTTCAATTTATAAGTAAACTAATTCTAATTACCACTAGTTAAATTAAGATTACAGAGATTTAAGATCACAACTTCACTTATTGCTTCATTTAAGTTAACATATTTCTCATCAATTATTTTCTATCTTGAATTGTTAACCAAGAACACTAAAGCAGATAAAACCACCCCTCGATGCATAATACCCATACTCACTTAAATCCACATATGATAGAATTAAGCAAGACACCCTAATTAACTAATCCACTATATCTCTATGTGAATTACAATTAAAAAGGATTTAAAGCACACGTTCTTTATAAGATTACATATGGCGTAAAGGCATATCTCTATCCTAAACACGAATCATGAATTCCATCTATGCAGAAATCACAAACACATGCTATCATGATAAGATCTAAATCAATACTTCATCTCTCGAGTTCATATAGATTATCACTGTAATTGTTAGCTAGGCATTTAAGCAATTAAGTCCAAATCACAATAGACAATCCTCACAATAGAACATAATAGTGAAGCATATTAAAATAAATTACACAATAAGATCCATTGTAATCTCAAACAAAGAATTAGTTCATAATTATTGAATTAAAACTAAGAATCCACAATTGAATAATCATTAAAAGACAAAGATAGAAGAAGATAAGAAGATAGAATCTATTGTCTGTTGATTTGAAGCTCCCTCCTCGCTCCTACTTTGAATCTTCAATGGTCTCCAAGTTGTTTCATTCTCCAAATCTCATAAGAACTAGTGTTTTCTCCTATTCTACTCTAATTTAATCTAATGGAATCCTCCTTCTAGTCTAATCTCCCCTTTTCTTTTTGATTCTCCTCCTTTTATAAGTCTCTTCATATGTCTTTAAGTCCTTTTGAAAGTCCTCTTGGAAGTCCTTGAGTCAATCAGATCAAAACAATCCTTCTCAGACTCAAAATTAGATAAAATTCGTATTTTCCGGGCTAACCCCCGCCCCGATGGGGGTTTATACACTAAAAGATCCCGCCCCGGCGGGCTAGGGGTCTACTTTGGAGTTGGTAAGCCCACCCCAGCGGGGGTTTTGTGAAGAAACATTTTCTGTTCTGACGTCTTTTGGTAAAATGGCCATAACTTCTTCGTCTGAACTCTGATTTTGATGATTCAAGATGTTCCGGAAAGAGGAGACATAGATCTACAACGTTCATTCTTAGAGTTTTACAAAATAAGGACTGGAGAAATGCTTAAAGTGGCTCTGAAGTGGCTGTTATGTAAATTACCACCCGAAATAGTGACGTTCGACGTCCGTTGGGACAAATGTCATAACTCTTGCATCTGAACTCCGATTGGAATGATTCAAGTTGTTCCGGAAAGCTAAGAAGAAGCTCTACAATTTAATCCAAGTTCCAAGCCAAAAACATGAAATGAACATGAAAGCCCAAATGATGTCCAGATTGCTTTTCTTTGCGATTTCATAACAATTCTTTGCAATCACAGCTCACAAGCATACAATCTACAAAACGAACACAAAATGCATGAAAAGTAACTAAGAAACACGAGATTAAACAACTAATTCAGGTAACAGATACCGGATAAGTAGGTGTTAAATCTACTTATCAAATACCCCCAAACTTAAACCTTTGATTGTCCTCAAGCAAAAACACTAAACAACAATGCTATGCAATGCAACTAATCAACATGCCTACGAATCCAACAGTAATGACATAAACAAGTCTATTCAACCGGACTTATAGAAATCAAGTAAACATAATAATACATCATATCAAAACCAATCAATAACTTCTCAATCAATCATCAAATCTTAGACTGTTATCACTAATATATTGCATGTGTGCTCAACAACAATGCTAACTGATATAAAATCAAATTTAACACATAACAAGTCTCTTTGAAGGCATCATATAGTGTAAACTCAAGAAATCCCAAAAAAAGCTATATCTAACTAAAATCAAACAATTACCAATATCGAGGGTTAACATGGGATACTTATGCTTCATTTTTTATCTACGGGGTCTTTTTGCTCTTATTTCCCGTTTTATTCATTTTTTCCTTTTCTTTTCTTTTCTCTTTTTTTTTTGGGATAGTGAGTGCATTTTATGCTCCATCTCATGCATGTGTTAATGGGGAGTGCAGTCCACGCTTCTTCTCGACCCACCACATGACTCAATTTATTCAACTCAATATCTTTTATTTTATTTTTTTTTAACTTATATACCCCAATTTTACCCCCAAACTTAGGTTCTTGCCTAATTCTTTGCCTTCACTGCTTATCCTTGTCATTCTCTTATTTAAACTAGCATTATCCTTTAGAATCCCATTATGTATCAATTTAAACTCAATCATTCAACAAGTTATTTTTACTGTGCTATCCTTATTATACCAGTTTCAAACAGAAAAAGACTCAATTCATAATAAGAAATCACATCAAAGCTCTAATGGTCAGTACTATACTTGTCTACCCAATTCCAATCTCATCATTGGCCAAAAAAAACTATAAACTATCTAACAACTAGATCCATGAAAATGAACATAGTAACTAACTAATAATTTTTTTTGAATTTTTTTTTTTAAGAAAGTGAATGCAAAAACTAAATGTAACTATATGACCTACAATGCAAATAACTAACTATATGCAATACGACACTAAAATGCCCCCAAACTTAAACTAGACATTGTCCTCGATGGCTGAAATAGAAAAAAGTAAAGTAGAGGACTTCCCTAAAAATATAGCAATCTTCCTCATTGTCTGCTAAGTTTGGAGAATAGATTAAGCGCATGGAACAAATTGGGCACCACACTTGAATTTGACTTGAATAACATTTTCATAATCTTTTGACTGACCATTGAACCTCCAATACCTACACTGAAGAGAGACAACATGGATTAGAATAGCACTTGGATTGGTAAGAGAGCTTAAATAAGAAAATTAATTCATATATACTAAATAAACTAGTAAAGCAAATAAATAGAAAAAATCATGGGTTGCCTCCTAGTTAGCGCTTGAATTATAGTCTTTCAGCCTGACTTTGTCTAATCAACGCTATTCAATTCCTCTTCAAAAGTTGAGGAACCCTCCATCCATCGGAAATAATATAGCATTTGTTAGGTTCCCATTTGAGATAGACATTGCATTAAAGTCACCTAGCATGCTTTGTTTAGATAAGATCACATTCAAGAATGTCCAACATATAGGTGTTTTCTCCATTGTGTCTGTGAATAGATTCTGGCATTGAAGCTTGTCAGACACAAGAATCTCTTCTTCTATCTCCTCTAGGTCATCGCACCATGGCTTTGATGTTGTACTCGCTTTTACGTCACAAGGAGGATTGCCGACGACATGACTACCTAGCGGACAAGGTTTTGCAAATCTAACCGGATCCTTGAACTTTGGTGGAGAAGACACTTAAGGCATTAATAACATCGGCTCATCCTCGTTAGTACTCATACTTAGTTCATCCCCACTTGTCTCCTCTTTTTCAACATCTCGTGTCTCATCCAATTGTAGATTTGGTTCAGGCACTTCATCAATCTCAGAATCCTCATCATAACACCAATTATTTTGAGGACAGTTGTTCAAGGCTTTGAGCATTTGATCCATCTGATTCTGTAGATTTTGAATTGATATCTCGTGATTCTGAATTAACCACTCTTGATTAATCATCCTCTCCTCATTTGATTCTACGAACTTGGACAACAATTCCTTCAACCTTGAATTATCTGTCTCAGTCTCGGAAGCCATGTATTGAGGACCATTGGTTAAGGTAGTGACGAGTTGTTCCATCTGATTATTAAAATTTTGGGTTGACAGCTCTTGGCTAATCCTCATCTCCACTAGGTTTGCTAAGCCCTTCAATTTTACATCCCTCAGATTTGGCTTTTCTTCTTGTGGCAATGGAGGTGGACATGAAAATTTTGGTGTGTATGTTGGATTTGGAGCGTAGTATTATTCTTCATAAGTATCGTTCCATGACGAATCCGGGTGATACCCCCAAACTTGATGATAATTAGCATATGTATAATCGTTGAGGTATTCACCATCGTGTTGTCCCGACCCAAAACTAACGGTGTATTGATGACTTCTTGATGATTACCAAAGACAATAATTGCAATTAACTGCTATCCTTCGAGTACGTCGAGCTGCAAAAACGTCCAACCTCCTCGAAAGTGTCTCAAGCTGTGCTGATAATGCAGAAAATGCATTGAGACCATCAATCCCTGCTCCCCTTGGCTGAGTCATTCTCATATACGGCCATTGATAATTAAATTCCGCTATGGTACCTGAAAAGAGAGAAATATAGGAAGAGAATTAAAAATAAAAATAAAAATATTTAAATTAAGACTAATTTGATTGAAATTAATATTGGTAAATAATTAATAAATTAATTCCCCGGCAACGGCGCCAAAAACTTGTTGGGTAAATCTAATTACGCACAACACGCAAGTATACGTGGTCAACAAGTAATAAAGTGAAAGTAGAGTATCGTTCCCACGAGAAATTGTTTAATAAAAATCACCAAGTACTTACCCGTAGCCAACTCAATCTTATTTAAACGAATGAATTTCAATTTATAAGTAAACTAATTCTAATTACCAGTAGTTAAATTAAGATTACGGAGATTTAAGATCACAACTTCACTTATTGCTTCATTTAAGTTAACACACTTCTCATCAATTATTCTCTATCATAAATTGTTAATCAAGAACACTAAAGCAAATAAATTCACCTCTCGATGCATAATACTCATACTCAGTTAAATCCACAAATGATAGAATTAAGCAAGACACCCTAATTAACTAATCTACTATATATCTATGTCAATTACAATTAAAAAGGATTTAAAGCACAAGTTCTCTATAAGATTACATATGGCATAAAGGCATATGTCATAATCCTTCTAGGACTAAACTTTGACCAAAATTCACAATTTCTGAGCATAACCCCACCCCGGCGGGGGTCTAGGTTTGAAAAGGGCCCACCTCGGCCGGCTAGGGGCCTATTTTGTGCCTTTCATGCCAACCCTGAAGGCGGTTTTGTGAAGGAAACTTTTGTGCTCTGACGTCCTTTGGGAAAACAGCCATAACATTTGATCCGGGTAGAGTTACGAGGCCTGACACATATCAAATCGAAGATATCGACGAGATCTACAACTTTTATTATTTGAGAATTGAGAAATAACGGATGGATGAAGGTCAAAATTGGGCTGGAAGTGACTGCTATGGAAATGGCCACCCAAAACAGTGACGTTCGACGTCCGTTGGTACAAATGTCATAACTCTTGCATCCGAACTTCGATTGGAATGATTCAAGATGTTCTGGAAAGCTAAGAAGAAGCTAAAATATAATCTAAGTTCCAAGCCAAGAACATGAAATGAACATGAAAGCCCAAACAATGTCCGAATTTCTTTTCTTTGCGATTTATAACAATTCCTTGCGATTTCAGCTCCCAAGCATATAATCTACAAAACGAACACAAAATGCATGAAAAGTAACTAAGAAACATGAGATTAAGCAACTAATTCAAGTGGCAAATACCGGATAAGTAGGTATAAAACCTACTTATCAAATACCCCCAAACTTAAACATTTGTTTGTTCTTAAGCAAAAACACAAAACAATAATGCAATGCAATACAACTAATCTACATGCCTACGAATGCAGCAGTAATGACAGAAACAAGTCTATTCAACCGACCTTAGAGAAATCAAATAAACACGATAATACATCATATCAAAACCAATCAATAACTTCTCAATCAATCATCAAATCTTAGACTGTTATCACTAATATAGTGTGTGTGTGTGTGTGTGTGCTCCACAACAATGTTAACTGATATAAAATCAAATTTAACACATAAAAAGTCTCTTCGAAGGCATCATACAGTGTAAACTCAAGAAATCCAAAAACAAGCTAGATCCAACTAAAATAAAATAATTACCAATATCGAGGGTCAACATGGGATACTTATGCTTTATTTTTCATCTACGGGGGCTTTTTGCTCTTATTTCCCATTTAATTTCTTCTTTTTTTTATTTTTTTTTATTTTTGGATAGTGAGTGTGTTTTACGCTCCATCTCACGCCTGTGTTTATGAGGAGTGCATTTCATGCTTCTTCTCGACCCACCACACGACTCAATTTATTAAACTCAATATCTTTTTTTCTTTTTTAGAAGCTTATTTACCCCACTTTTTCCCCAAACTTGGGTTCTTGCCTAATTCTTTGCCTTCACTACCTATCTTTGTCATTCTCTTATTTAAACTAGCATTATCCTTTAGAATTCCATTATGTATCAATTTAAACTCAATCATTCAACAAGTTGATTTTACTGTGCTATCCTTATTATACTAGTTTCAAACAGAAAAAGACTCAATTCATAACAAGAATCACATCAAAGCTCTAATGGTCAGTACTATACTTGTCTACCCAATTCCAATCTCATCATTGGCCAAAACAAACTGTAAACTATCTAACAACTGGATTCATGCAAATGAACATAATAACTAACTAATAAATTTATTTTTTGAATTTTTGATTTTTTTTTAAGAACTGAATATAATGTTATTTAAATTATACTACTATGCAACTACTAATGCAGTTGTACTACATGAATGCACACCTAATGAACCTAACATATGTAAAATAACATAACATAAACATAAAACTAAACATGCAATAATGAACTAAACTAAACTCCCCCAAACTTAGCAATTACAATGTCCTCATTGTAAGAATATAGCAGTAAGTAGAAGAGAACTTCCCTGTAATCAACTAAGCATGAGGTGATGGTGGCGATGGCGGAAACGATCATTTTCCTATCCATTGAACCTCCAATACCTACAATGAAGAGACAACATGGATTATAATAGCACTTGGGTTGGTAAGAGAACTTAATAAGCAAATTAATTCCTATCTACTAACTAAACTAGTAAAGCATATAAATATAAAAATTCTTGGGTTGCCTCCCAGTTAGCACTTGAATTATAGCCTTTCAGCTTGACTTTGTCTGGTCAACGCTATCCAATTCCTCTTCGATAATTAAGGAACCCTCCATCCATCAGAAATAATATAGCTTTTGGTAGGTTCCCATTTGTGATGACCAATGCATCAAAGTCACCTAGCATTCTCTGATTTGGTATGCTCTTAATCAAGAACGTCCCACAGCTAGGTGTTTTCTCCATTGTGTATGTGATCACTTTGGGGTATGGAAGCTTGTCACACACAATGGGCTCTTCGTCTATCTTCTCTTTCTCGTCCCACCATGGATTCAAAATTGTACTCATTCTTATGTCACCAAGAGCTTCGTCGATGACATGACTACCAAGTGGGCATGATTTTGCAAATCTGACTAACTCTTTGATCGTTGGTGGAGACCCATTTAGATCTTCGTCGACCTCTATTTCATTATCCCCAATTATCTCCACACTTTCGATATCTTGTGGCTCGTCCAGTCGCATATTTGGTTCGGGTTCTCCGTCAATTTCGTCATCCATGTCATAAGGCCAAGTGTTTGGAGGAAGGTTGCTTATGGCTTTGGTCATTTGCTCTGTCTGATCCGTAAGATTTTGATTTGGCTTCGCTTGATTACTCCTCTTCTCCTCATCTGCTATGAACTTGGACAATAATTCCCCCAGCCTTGAATTTTCTATTTTAGTCTCGGAAGCCATGTATTGAGGACCATTGGTTGAGGTAGTGACTAGTTGTTCCATCCAATTATTAAAATTTTGGGTTGACAGCTCTTGGCTAATACTCATCTCCTCTAGGTTTGCTATGCTCTTCAATATTACATCCCTCAGATTTGGCTTTTCTTCTTGTGGCAATAGAGGTGGACATGAAAATTCTGGTGTGTATGTTGGATTTGGACCGTAGTATTGATCATCGTAAATGTAGCTCCTTGAAGAATCCGGGTGATACCCCCAAACTTGGTGATAGTTGGGATCAACATAGTTATTGAGGTAATCACCACTATATTATAACTTGCTCAAAACCGACGCGCGATGCGTTGATGAATTTGATGGTTGCCAAAGACAATAGTCACATCGTAATCGCCATCCTTCGACTCATTTGAAATGCGATAACCTCCAACGTCTTCGAATTTGCCTCAATTTGTACTGATTCTACAGAAAATGCATTAAGTCCATCAATCTCTGTTTCCCTTGGTTGAGTCATGTTCGTGTATGGCCATTGATACGTAAAGTCATCAATGGTACCTGAAAAAGAAAGAAAAATAAGAAGAGAATTAAATAAAAAGGAAAAAAATGTTTAAATTAAGACAAATTTGATTGAAGCTAATATTGGAAAAAATATATTAACTAATTCCCCGGCAACGGTGCCAAAAATTTATTGGGTAAAATCTAGTTACGCACAACACGCAAGTATATACGTGGTCAACAAGTAATAAAGTGAAAGTAGAGTATCGTTCCCACGAGGAATTGTTTAATAAAAATCACCAAGTACTAACCCGTAACCAACTCAATCTTATTTAAACGAATGAATTTCAATTTATAATTAAACTACTATTAAATTCCACTAGTTAAATTAAGATTACGGATATTTAAGATCACAACTTCACTTATTGCTTCATTTAAGTTAACACACTTCTCACCAATTATTCTCTATCATGAATTGTTAATCAAGAACACTAATGCAGATAAAACCACCTCTCGATGCATAATACACATACTCACTTAAATCCACATATGATAGAATTAAGCAAGACACCCTAATTAACTAATCCACTATATCTCTATGTCAATTACAATTAAAAAGGATATAAAGCACAAGTTCTCTATAAGATTACATATGGCATAAAGGCATATCTCTATCCTAAACACGAATCATGAATTTCATCTATGTAGAAATCACAAACACGTGCTATCATGATAAGATCTAGATTAATACTTCATCTCTCGAATTTATATAAATTATCACGGTAATTGATGGCCAATCAATTAAATAATTAAGTCCAAATCACAATAGACAATGCTCACAATAGAATATAATAATTGATAGCGAAGCATATTAAAATAAACTAAACAATAAGATCCATTGTAATCTCAAACAAAGAATTAGTTCAGGATTATTGAATTTAAACTAAGAATCAACAATTGAATAATCATTAAAAGACAAAGATAGAAGAAGATAAGAAGATATAATCTATTGTCTATAGATGTGATGCTTCCTCCTCGCTCCTACTTTGAATCTTCAATGGTCTCCAAGTTGCTTCAAATTCTAAATCTCATAAGAACTAGTGTTTTGATCTAATCGACTCTAATCTAATATAATGGAATCCTCTCTCTAATCTAATCTCTAATCCCTTAAATCCTTGTGATTCTCCTCCTTTTATAAGTCTCTTCATATGTCTTTAAGTCCTCTTGGAAGTCTTCTTGGATGTCCTTGAGTCAATCGGATCGAAAAAATCCTTCACGGACTCAACTTTGACAAAAACTCGCATTTTCTGGGCATACCCCCACTCCGAAGGGGATCTAGGTTGAAAAGGGCCCGCCCCGACGGGCTAGGGGTCTGTTTTGTTCCTTACATGCCAACCCCAAAGGCGGTTTTTTGAAGGAAACTTTTCTACTCTGATGTCCTTTGGAAAAACTGTCATAACGTTTGATCCGGATAGAATTACGAGGCCTGCCAACTATCAAATCGAAGATATCGACGAGATCTACAACTTTCATTCTTTGAGAATTGAGAAATAACGGATGGATGAAGGTCTAAATTGGGCTGGAATTGACTGCTATGCAAATGGCCACCCAAAATAGTGACGTTCGACGTCCGTTGGTACAAATGTCATAACTCTTGCATCCGAACTCCGATTGGAAAGATTCAAGATGTTCCGAAAAGCTAAGAAGAAGCTCTACAATATAATCCATGTTCCAAGCTAAGAACATGAAATGAACATAAAAGCCCAAACGATGTCTGGATTGCTTTTCTTTGCTATTTCATACCAATTCTTTGCGATTTCAGCTCGGAAGCATATAATCTACAAAACGAACACAAAATGAATGAAAAGCAACTAAGAAACATGAGATTAAGCAACTAATTCAAGTAATAGATACCGGATAAGTAGGTATAAAACCTACTTATCAATACCTTGGAAAAATATGTAATATTTACAGTATGTGTATATATGTTATGAGAGTGGACCCTGAAAGTTTCAGAATTTTCTGAGCAAAACTCGATTTATGAAAAATGTATCAAGATCCGAGTAGTTTAGGCACTTTAAAAATAGTAAATCACTTTCTAAAATTCCAGGAAAATTTGGGATTCATTATTGGGACATGCACTGTCCAAATCTAGAAAAGACGAATTTTTTGGATCAGTTTGATATTTTTCCTAAAAATGATGAAGTTATGAATAAAAGAAAATAAATAGTTAAATGATGTCATAAATAAGGAAAATGTGATTTTAATGCTTGAATACTCCTAATATATAATATTCTGACTATTTGAGGGAATTTTGGTAATTTATAATAAGAAGTATTATTTATGACCTTTTATGGGTATTAAATAAATGGTTGAATAAAGGGTGAACAATCACTACAACAAAAAGGCTTATCAACAATCGATTATCGGCCATCGTATTTTGTCAGCAGATATATATCTCTGATGACAAGCGTCACGATATAGTCGTCGATAAAATTTGGTCATTTGGGATGCACATCAACACTACTATTAGCTTAATCGAGATATCTCATGATCGCTATGAGCGAATCGAAATGACAAATACGATCATTGAAATGAAGTTAGCATGGTCCAGGCCAAAGTCGACGTGGTCCACGTGTCGGCGACCATTATCAGCGTGACGCTTACGCACGGTCATTGATATACTAAGGCGTCGCTAATAATGTTCAATGACACCGCACGCGGTCACCGATATGAAAAAAATTACGACCCAGATTTTTGCTTTTGCGAATTCCCAAAAACCCAGCACTGCTTTCTACCCGCTTATCCCAACACACATACACACCAAGATAAACAACATACAAAATAATATAAACATCCATCGTCCACCAACACATACACCAAACTAGTATATAAACCTTTAAAAACAATATATGATTTGAATAAATATAATAACATTTCAAAACTTGTTTAAGTAACATATATACAAACATCCAAATAATGAATATACAAGTACAAGGTTATGTCAAGTGTCATCCCTCCTTGATCACCCCTGTAATTAACAAAATAATAAAACAAGTTACAAATATAATAAATATGTTTATACTGGTATATATTACGACAATACATACAACAAATTGATTTTATACCTCATCGCCATCCCCATGCTGTCATGCTGCTGCCGCCCATCGCTTCAAATTAACTCCTCGGGATCAAGAGCCCCCAGGTGCCCGCCCAGTATCTTCAGAAGATTTTGATCTTGAAATATAGCTCTCACATAGTCAGCCGGAGTATGAACAACTGGATGACTCGATGACTGTGAAGACTGGGTAGCAGAGTACCGAGCCATCAAGGATGGACGCCGCGTTGTCCTTGACCTTTAATGTAGTTCTTCTTCACAATGACGCCTCTCCCACAACTCTTGATCAATAGGCGGACGTGGAGTGCCTTCAGATAGCGCTTTCATTCAATAAACGCTTATAAGTATCCTCGTCATCATGTTAACACTTAAATAGTTAAAAATAATATTTTGTAAGTATTAATAAACAAGATCAAAGTTGTTAAAACTTATTATCGCTATCCTGGATAGCCTCGAGTGCAACCATCACGAGTGGCCACGCATACATACATCCGACCAATGGATAGGTGACCTTGAGACCGAGACTCCTATACAAAAACAACACAATATTACTAAGTAAAATGGGATATTTTCTACAATTCATTATTGTAAACATATTAAAACTTGTAAATACGCATGCGGCAAAGGATATATCAAGAATCGTGAAATACCGCCGCCAGATATATGTTTTTTAGCCTTTTCGCCATCTGATACACCCGAGGCTCATTGGTGGCGGCGGTCTTTCTTCTTTTCACCCACTCTCGGCTCTCCAAAGGCACACATCTCAAATTTATATGGATCGGATGCACCACCGTGGGCTATGCTCGTGCATATAATCCTCTCCCCGGCCCGGATGGTCGATCTCGGCATTGTGAATGGCTTTTTTCGTTCTTTATTCAAGTTGTCCTTGGTGCGATCACAAGACTTTTACTAGAATAATGTCTCGAATCAATCGAAGCCTCAAGCGTCCTCCCATCTATACCGCTTTCGCAAATAAAAAACAATAATAACATTACTAAATAATTATCCTTTGAATATTATATTAATATTATTTGTCATAATTAAAAAAATACCAAAATTCGCCCAAACAAAGATCCTTGTGGGCGATAGGTGTGTTTCACGTAATCACAGTGTAGGCCAATTCTGTAAACACAGCTGTGATATGCACTTGACGATCTTATTATCTGAAAAATCACTATAATATACAACAAGCACGACGGCATGCATATATGGACATTTCTATGCACCCAAGACACAAACCAAGAGAAATATACAAATTTTCAATACAATAAGACCAAAATAAAACATTACCAATATAATATCAATCAAAACATTACCAATATACAATAAATGGAATCTTAAATGCTTTTATATAAATGATATATGCGGACGACGTACGTATTTATTGGGAGGAGGGCGAAATCTGAATAAGAATCGATCATCGGGATTAAGAGGGCCTTGGGCACATTATTAGGCCCCCTACCCAAGCCGCACTTTTTCTCATACCGCTTGAGAAGCCATCTCAGATTTTACAAATTTCAAGATGTTATTAGGAGTCATATTTGATTACATGTATATATGACAATAAACATGACAAATGATATAAAATATGTATATATATGAATATAAAATGACAATAAACAAAAGTTGCATTTAAATAGTTTAGTACATAAACATGACAAATGATATAAACATGTATATATATGAATATAAAATGACAATAAACAAAAGTTGCATTTAAATAGTTTAGTACATAAACATGACAATGATATAAAAAACATGTATTGCTAAACATACATTTCATGAGTTCAAGTGTCAATGTCGATTCGTAATCATCTTGTATACGTGTTGCAGCAGATTCATAACCATCATCCGCTTCAGATTACGTGGTCGATTCACCAATAACTCTTCCTCCTCAAAGATCAATGTCATCCGACACAAGTATTGACTCAGATCTAATTCATGTGGTTCATCTCCACCATCTAACTGGATTACTTCATTGTTGTCCTCCACATTTATTATAGTCTGACTATGAAGCATCTACTCTTGGTAAATCTCCCCATCAACTAATTCTACACGACTACGCGCGGGAGTATGAATTACAACTTGCCAATCTGTAGGCGGTCTATCCCTTTTCCTAACAGGACTAGGAGTGTAGTATACTTGTACTGTTTGAGTTGGTAAAACAAATGGTTCGTTGGAGTACGCAGACCTATGGAGGTCAATATCGATGATTCCATGTCTATCAACACGTATCCCTTTTTCTGAATCAAACCAACGACACTTGAACAAGTGAATATGACCCCCGTACGTGCCCTTGTACGACAACTCTACGATTTCCTCCAACTCCCCATAAAAGGCACGACCAAGCTCATTGTAACAATCTCCTTGGACACACACTCCTCGAGTTCGTTGTTCTTTTACCGCCATATATGCCTTTGTGTGAAATTCACAACCATTTATTTTGTAACCATTGCGGTGACTTGATCCTTGTCTCGGTCCCATAGCTAGGACTTGTACATTAGCTTCTAATCGTTGATCCCTCACCAAAGCCTACAAAAACTCCATCTTATTAAATGAAGTCATAGTTAACATATGGAGTATATATATTATATATATATATACACTACGTGCTCTAAAAATTGAACTTACTTTGTCCTTTAGCCAAAGTGCAAAGTTTTTATCCCGATTGATTTGAATATCTTTATCGCTTATGTCTCAAGATGCTTCACTTTTAACTTGTCATCGTACAATCTATACCATGTTATAAACATTAACATATTAGAATAAATTTTCAACTTAAAAGATAAAATATCAAGTTTACATGTGTACCTCACAAATTCGCCAATCTCCTCGCAATTGAGAAGAATGTAAGTATGTGCAAAGATGTAATTCTTGCTCGAGAGAGAATATGCGCTTCCCTTTTCCATAAGCGCTACGCCCGATAGACCAAATCTGAGAGAGCCGACCATTTAGTTCAACATTTTCCCCATCATCATGTCTCGATACTTGATTGGCCTTTGTCAAGACTTCGTCCGGAAAATAGTCTGAGACAAACGTAGATATCTCATCAAAACTGTATGCCTCGCATATCGACCCCTCGACATAAGCTCTATTCTTCACCTTCCTCTTAAGGTTTCCCATCACCCTCTCGAAAGGGTACATCCATCTATATTGAACTAGACCCCCAACACGAGCTTCATAGGGAAGATGGATTTGCAAATGCTTCATGGAGTCAAAAAAACCAGGTGGGAATATTTTTTCCAGTTTACACGTGATCTCTATGATGTTCTTCTCAAGTACAAACATGTCCTTCTAATTCAATGATTTTGAACACAAGTCTTTGAAGAAACGACTAAGATCCGTCAAAGAATCCCATATTGGTTTATCAAGCAGATCCCGAAATGCTATAGGCATGAGTCTCTCCATGAACACATGACAGTCATGACTCTTCATCCCTTGCAATTTACCACCCGTAACACACCTTGCAATGTTTGACGCATATCCATCTAGTAGTTTCAGACACTTAACCCATGTGCACACATCTTCAACTTGCTTTTTGGACAATGTGTACCTTGCATACGGTTTGACAATCTTACCATTAGGAGATTCATAAAGTTCTAATCCAGGATGCTTACAAATATCTTTCATGTCCAAACGCGTGCTTTATCGTTATCTTTTGTCTTCTTCCGTAACATTCATCACAAAGTGTTAAACACATTGTCAAACACATTCTTCTCAATATGCATCACATCTAGATTATGATTTAATCAAATTTGTAGACCAATAAGGCAATTCCCAAAAGATGCTTCTCCCAACCCAGCTTATGAGATTCACCAAACCCATTGATTATGTTTGTCGCATCAACCTTACCAAATGGGATAACCTAAATCTCATCACACGATCTCGCATCTCCGTTCCCGACAATCGCGATGCAAGGCATATCATTATCTACTTTCCCTTTCCGAAAGTGTTCTCTATTTCTTCGAAACGGGTGATCTACCGGTAAGAACCGACGATGACAGTCAAACCAACAAGGCTTTCGACCTTTTGATAGATTAAACGACTTTGTATGCTCCATACAATACGGACAAGCCAACTTCCCATGTGTACTCCATCCAGCTAACATACCATAAGCTGGGAAGCCACTTATAGTCCACATAACCGTTTCCCTAAGGTTAAAATTTGTTTTCGTTGCAACATCCCAAGTCTGTACTCCATCCTCCCACAATACCTTTAACTCGTCCATAAGAGGTCTCAAGTAAACATCTAAGTTCTTTCCAGGACTCTTAGGACCAGGAATCACGAGTGAAAGAAATAAGTATGGCTGTTTCATACACATCCAAGGAGGCAAGTTGTACGGAGTAACAATCACAGGCCAACATGAGTACGGAACAGCTGAGTGGCCAAACAGATTGAAACCATCGGTGGACAATCCAAGCCTCACATTTCTAGGTTCCAATGCAAATTCGTGGATGTGCTAAGTTGAAATCTTTCCAAGCCCCGCCCATCTGTGGATGATTTAGTTCTCCATCTTTAGTGGAGATTTCGCATGCCAACTCATATGTTCAAATGATCTTGAAGACATGTACAATCTTTTTAGTCGATGTGTTATTGGAAAATACCTTAGAATCTTAAATCTCGGATACTTGATTTTTTTGTAGTCACACCCTCTTTATTAGGCCTAAACCGATCATGACTGCAAAACGTGCACCTTGTCATCTGTTCATTTTCCTTATAAAATAACATGCAGTCGTTGGGACATGCATCGATCTTTTGGTATCCAAGACCCAACTTCTTCACCATTTTCTTACAAAAGTAATAGTTACCAGATAATTTCTCACCGTCAGGCAACATACTCTTAATTGCCTTCAAGAGTGACTCAAAACACTCATGGCTCATGTTGTGATCAACCTTGATGTTAAGTAATGTCGCCACTGCAGATAATGTAGTGTGTTTGGTGCAACCATGCCACAATGGCTTGCTACCCTCGTCTAAAAACTTAAAGAAGTCATTGGCATCGTAATTCATAGGTTGCTCTCGCCTTGCTTCCCCAATTAAAATCGCCCTCGCAATATCATGGACCATTTCATTCATACAATGAGTACTACTTGCCTCAATTGTGTACTTGTGTGATGCCACCATCTCTTCTCTCGCCCATGTGCCCACCAAAGATTCTTCGTAATTTCTCATGAACCCGAAACAAGTAAATGATAGTTTACCATGTCTCTGTCCATATAATTTACATTCTTAAACTTTAAACATGGACATCGTGATATTCATGACTTACCATTCATACATTCTGGTGACTATAATGCATACTCCAAAAACACTTGGCAACCAAATTCTAAATTCAATCAGAAGATTTATCCGGGCACTTGACTTTCGTCATCGTGCCATCCAATTACTGATGCAAATAGAGGTCCATGATTCCACGGTACCTACTACTATGCATAACATTATAAATGTTAATTAACATATGACTTGAGCATACTTGTAACCATATGACTTGAGCATACTTGTAAGCATGCATAACTTGGTTGAGCAATTTATAGCTTCTATAACATTTTGTAGCTTTATTCTTATATACATAAGTGTTAAATACCCTTGTTAAAAAGATAAATAGTCTCTTTATTGACCATGTGTGTCTAGTTACCTTCTCTCTCACAGCACTAACAGCCTCCCTAAAGATCGCTTATTTTTTTGGCTTAATGTTTTCCAATAGCTTACCATGCTAACAACCAAGCTTGGCTTGGCCCTGTGAGGCTTAGCTAAGTCAAGCTTGGCGTGGCCTCGTGTGTTCTCGTTGCCCCAAATTTATCAACTCCAATAGCCCCTTAATAGGCTCTAGTGGATCAACAATAGGCTCGTTAATAGTATAAATGTTCGCAACTACCCGACTAATAAAAAAAATTCGCCAGAGTCTCCCCTATAATATGGACTAGCCACATGCACGACAGCATGTATATAAAGTCATTTCTAGGCACCCAAGACACAAACCAAGAGAAATATAAAATTCCCGATATAATAATGCAAATTAAATTAGTATACTCAAAACAAACTTAATTGGAAGTATATATGAACTTCTCCAACAAAATCGATTATTATCAAAATAAGAATTTCTTCATATCACTACCCAAAGTCACATTAACAAAATATGAATTTCTTCCTATTCATAAGGAAATATGAACTTCTCCAACAAAATCAGTCTCCAACAAAATATGAGCTACCCATAATATACCCATAATTTTGGAACGAATATACCCATAACATACAATAAAGTAAATCAGTCTTCATATCAGTTACCCATAATTTTGGAACGAAGAAAGTAATAAATTGTGAAAGGAAGATTGTAATATACAATAAATTATAAAAGGAGGATTAAAGGGGTTACCGTCTTGTGGTACTGCAGATGGTGAAGGCGTCGGTACGTACCAATGTTGGTGGTTCCTCTTCTCTTCTCCCCTACTCCCTTTTCTCCCTCGTCTGAAGTTTCTCCTCTTTTTTTTCTTGTCGATCGGTTCGAACGAATGCCTAAATCGATTCAAAGTTATAAGAATCAACGATCACATCATCGGCCGATCGCATGCGATCGCTAGTTTTAATGATGTGATGATATTAGCGCATAGCTAGCGGTCACGATATAGATTAGTCGCCGCTACCAAAGTTTCGCACCAAATTTTGGGGGAATTCTTCTCATGACCGATCAATGATCGCGATGCGTCACGATCTATACTAGCGACTAGATTTCTTTTCGATTCATGCAGATAATGGTCGCTAATACTATTATCGCGACTGACGAGATATAGGCGATCACGATATCATTGGTCGCAGATGGCCCTTTTTCTTGTAGTGAATTAGAATAAATTATTTATTGACCTAATAAATTATTAAAATGTTATGATGATATTAATAATGTTAGAATCTCGTATTTTTAAATAAATAAAAATATTGAGATTAAAATTTAATTAAAGATATTATTAGATGACTAATAATATTAGATTATAACATTAATAAATATTATTAATGACTAATAATATTAGATTAAAATATTATTAAAAGATAAATAATAATAGATTAAAATATTATTAAATAATTAATTGAATAAAATATTATTAAAATATAATAACATTAGTAAAGAAATAAAATATTAATACATGAATAAAATTAAAAGGTTAATAATATTATTAAGAGGGTAATAATATTAGTAAGTGAATAAAGTATTATTAGTTGATTAATAATACTAAGGATTAAGTAAAGTATTATTAAAGGATGAATGAATATAATGCTTACGTAATAGTAATATTATCAAGAGATAATAATGTTACTAAGGAATTAATTTATACCTAATATTTAATCGTGTGACTAAATATTAGGTAATTTAATATAGAATAATGATATTATGAATAAGTATATGATTTGCTAATCGAGAGGTCAATTATAGGTCTTTCGATGGAAGGTAGATAGACTGCTAACCGGATATATTTATTTTCATAGCAGTAGACTACAGATAAGGCAAGTTTTCTAACTCAAACTCGAGTTATTATTTTTCAAGCATATTAGTGAATAATTATTGTTGGTTATTCACATCCATAATGGTTATTATTATTCGTACCTAGTGCATCTGATTTCTTGATCTATTACTTGAACTGTGAAATAATTTGAAGTTCTTTTATGCATGAACTATATATAAGCTATGTCTCAGCTGTTTGTTTTGGCGAGACTAATATTTGATAAAGCATGAAATGTTCTATTTATTATGATTTGATTTATGTTATTTACTCCGGCTAGATCAACATTGATATTATATGATAAATTCATAGCACTTCTTTGAATTCAATCCAAACCATATTGTCATGGTACAGACTCATGATGTAAGACTGAGAAGAACAACCCTTATAAAAGGGGGAATTTTATTATCGTAAAATGACCTATGCACGATTTTTGAGTATTATGAATAATATAGGGTACAATGGAGTTGATCACTTCATGTACTTGCAGAAGAGTATAATTAGTTTTTATAACTAACTTATATTCTTGAGGTAATTCTGCTTTAATTACTAATGATTCCTCGAGTAGTTCTTGATCCATTTGTGATCACTCAACATGAAATCTGGGAATATTCCACTTTATTGGATATTGTTGTAGTATTGATAATTCTTCTTAATCAATTGAATATTAGTGAACCTTCGATATAATTTTACTCTTTCATCCTTGGAATGATATTCAGTATGAAACTTAAGAAAATCTTTGTTATTGAAAATGATTTATCATTCAGCTATTTCAAAATCGTTCGAATATCGTTGAAATTATAGAAAGTTAAATTCTTCTATATCTTTTATTGTACGCTTTAACTTGTGAAGCAAACTCGTTGTTCACCCTTGCTTAAATAAAATATTCTAGCTAAAGTCGAGGTAGTAGAATGTTCTAATAAGGAAAAAGGCAAGGCGAAGGCGACCGAGAAGTATCAAGTTGTTCAATGATTATTACATTATAATTTTGTTTAAGTCTTTTGTATTAATAGACATGAAAGGTTAAGGTTAGGTAACCTGGGATAACGATGGTATAATTATGTTTTAATGTATGTTTTTATTAAGGTAATGTAATGAATGATGAAATTCATAATTGAATGGGTAGTTAGATGTGATACGTATGATGGATCGTGAGCACCAAACCCGAGGTTATGATAGCTGGATTTGGGGGCGTCACATCCGTTGGTCACAGTGGTTGGTTATGCCCCGGAGTTGGAGCAAGAGGGGATACCTGATGATGAGAATGTGGTAGAGACGGATGAGGAAGACCCCATGGAGATGCCACAGACAGATGAGGATGAAGAAGAGTTTCCAACAAACTCTATTGCAGCTCAAATGTATGACAAAGTATACTATCGTAACATTGAGCTTCAGGATAGAGTCGAGAAATTGGAGGAGCTAGTAGATGAACATCAGACTTCGATGGCACAGAACGAGGATGAGATTCAAGATCTTGACGAGCGTCTAGGTAATGTAGAATGGAAGCTGGTTCACACAGAGGGGGAAAAGGTGCAGCTGATGGAGGAGGTTGTGAAAGTAAAAGATAACCTAAAAGAAGAATCCACCAAGAGAGCAAGGGTTGAAGATGCTTACGAGAAAGCTTCCCAACGTGCAGAGGTAGCAGAGGGAGAGGTACAAGCAAAGAAGATCGAGATGGAAGAGATGGATTGTTTTTCACACTGTGATAAATTGAGCTCAAGGCCGAGTCATGTACTATCCGACTCAGTTCGTAGAATTGCCATGGTATATGTTAGATCGTAGAACAATGTTCCGTATTATGGAAGAGGAGCGTCGTAAGGCTATGCAACGTCTTAGTAGGTCATAATAGAGAATGTAATTGTTGTGTGATTAATTATATAATAAATAAGATGTAAATCCCAAGTGTTATGTGACTAATGGGATATATGTTGGTGTAAATTCTAGATACGCTCAACACGCAAGTATACGCGGTCAACAAGTAATATAACAGTAAGTAGAGTATCGTTCCCACATTGACAAGTATGAAAAATTAATCTAACAATTACCAGTTTTATATTTTTCCAAGTTTATTAAACTATTAGAATTAATGATTTTAATTAATAAAAACTAAGAAACTAAAAACTAAAACCAATCAACACACTAAGTAACTGTAATTTTCAAGTAGATGTTGAAGAATTAGGCTTACAATTTCACTTTAAGTTTCACTCCGATTATCACACCTTTTTCTAGTTCAATTTACTATCTCAGTTTATTAATCAAGAACATTCAAGTAGAATTAGTCATCTCTCGATGCACTAACACCATATTAACTTAAATCCACAATTTGATAGAATTAAGCCAAACACCCTAATTAACTAATTCACTATATCTCTATGTGAATAAAAATCAAAGAAGGTTTACATTCCAAGTTCTTTATCCGATTACATGCGATGTTAGGTAAATTTATATCCTAAACATTCATTAAGAAATCCATCAACATGCATAATTCAAGAACACATGCTATTGTGAATAGGTCTAGATTCATACATCATCTCTTGAATCCATACAAATCCACATAAAATTGGTGATCAAGAAATTCATAAATTAAGTACAAATCATAATAGATAACTTAAATTGATAGTATTAATAAACTAAAATTAAGGCATGGCAATCATAGTTCAACACTATAGATCCATTGCAAGCCTAATTAAGAATTAAGTTCATCATAGACAAATTAAAAACTGAAATAAATAAAAGAATTCATAATCACGATTACAAAATTCGAATTAAAGAAATAGAATAGTACAACACAACCATTCTTTTCCTTTAATTATGTAATCTTTATGATCTTGTGACCTTCCTTGTTCTCCTCCAATGTCTTCTCTGAAATTAGGGCTCCAAATTGCTAATTTATTGATTGTTAATTCCAAGTCTGTTATTGATTGATATATCCAAGCATGAGTCATGTAAAACACTGATAAAAGACAACCAACACAGTCCCAATCCATGCCAAAGTCCATCAGTCCCAACTTCTACAGAGTTTGCATCAAAATAGGATAGCTCCTTTCCGCCACGTGCCCACCTTTGACGGGGTTTTACTGATATATACCCACCAAATGGGTATTACTATAGTTGGCACATGCACCCCCACCTTGGCGGGGGATTGTTCTTTATAGGGCCCACTCCGGCGTGGGGTCATAGTTCTGCAGTTGCTGATATTTCCTCTTTTCATGCCACTTTCTCGGCACAATACCACCATTATGCCATGAATACTACGTAATGCAACCTAAACATAGAACAACACAAAAATAAGTAAAACTATATAGAAATTGACAAGATCAATACTGTTTAAGTCAATATAAGAAGCCGATTCGTAGTTATAAGACGCAATCATCAAACTCCCCCAAACTTAAACTGTGCTAGTCCTCAAGCACAACACAGATTGCAATGTAATACAATGCAACTACCTATATGCCTACGAATCCAAAAGTAAGACAAAACACAGTCTAATCACATGGCCTCAGAGAAATCAAATAAACATGATAATATATCATATTAAGGCAAATCAATAACTTCCCAGTTAATCATCAAATCTTCAACCGTTATTACTGATATAGTGCATGTTTGCTCAACAACCATGCTAACTGATATAAAGTCAAATACAACACATAATAGGCTTCTTTAAAGGCAACATATAGTGTAAACTCAAGAAATCCAAAAATAAGCTAGATCCAACTAAAATCTAACATTTACCAAGTTCAAGAGACAAAACGGGATACTTATGCTTTATTTTTCATTCACGGGGGCTTTTTGCTCTTATTTCCCTTTTTTTTCTTTTTTCTCATGGTTGTGCAATGTCTAGTCCTCCTAGGCTTTTCAGTGCAACCCCTTAGTGAGATTTCAACCAATGACTCCCAAACCGTAAAGCTTTAGGGCACTAGGTATAAAGATAATCCCCTCGGCTGTACTTACTCAAGTAACAAAGGCCACAGAACTAGACTAACCATGGTGTTTATTCATATTTTTTTCTTTTTTTAGATATAGCTTATATATCTCACATTTCCCCCCAAACTCAGGTTCTTGTCTAATCTTAGCCATCTTTGCATATTCATGTCTTTCTTTCATTCAGAATAGTATTATCCTAAAGAATTTCATTATGTGTCAATTTAGACTTAATCAATCAACATAGCTGTTTCTAAGGTACTAACCTGATTATATCAGTTTCAAACAGATAAAGATCTAAATCATGCCAAGATATCACATCAAAGCCTTAATAATCAATACCATACTTGTCTACACAATTCCAATCTCATCATTGGCCAAAATAGACTTTTACCATCTAACAGCTGGATTCATGCAAATGTATGAACTAAATGCAATAAAATAGTAAACTAAACTAATATTTTTGAGATTTTTCAATTTTTTCAGTTTTTTAATATAAGAACAGAACAAGAAACTAATTACATTACTAAACTACTAAACTAACTACTATGCACCTACAATTACATGAATGCAACATAAATGACATGAAAATAACTAAACATGGAAGTAAACTAAACTAACATGAACAAACTAAACATACATATCAAAATAAAACAAATAACCAAAATCCCCCAAACTTAGTAGTTAAAATGCCCTAATTGTAAAAATATAACAATAAAAGAACAGAAGACTTCTCTGTATCCTGCTAAGCTTGACATGGTGATGGTGGTCTTGGAACAAAAACTCGACGCTCCTTCACATCCGAATTAGGCGTACTGTGGCATAAGATCAGACATCTGGTACTGGAACTGATCAGTCGCGGCAGGATTTAGACTTTGTAATGCCGCATTCAAGGAGGAAAAGGACATATTCATGGTGTCAAACATGTGGTCCTGCCTGGCCACCAATCACTTCATCTTTCTGTTGGTGTCTTTGTCTCGATCATCAATATGGTGTTAGAGGCTTCAGAACTGCGTACTAAACATATATTTGTCCATCCTGTTACTCCCCGCAGTATCCTCTTCCCCTGTCATCTCATCAGCTCGGAACTCATCATCCTACGAAGTGTCCTCAGCCTCCTCTTCATCAAAAGCCTCAGGAAATACAAAATCGACACCTCGTGGGTGAGACTCCCCTCCAGCCCAGACAATGTATCTAGCGATTATCCTAGAGTCTAGTAACTGGTGTTGATGTCGGGATTTTTATTTGTCCCTCTCTGTTCTTGTCTTTTGGTGTTCTCATATTAGGTGAGATTTGTTTAAAAAAACAAGTTTGAAAAGGTCCGACATGTATATGTCGACGATTTGACTGTAAGAGTCGCCAGTTGGTATTTTAAATGGTTTGCGCATAGACCTAGTGATGTGACAGTGTTTAATTTGTCGGCAAAATTGAAATTCGTTAGGGTCCGGGGACTTGATTATGCAGAGGGAAGGTGTTAGGCACCCCCCGACATCCGTGATAACACGGTTAACGCAACTTTTCAATTTAAACTTTTATCTAAATGTGTGTGTGTGTGTGTGTGTGAGTCTATGTCCAGTTGTCTTGAAGTAGTGTTATGCCTCTTTTGCACCTATATATACAAAGAGTTTGAATTTTGTATAAAAGTTCAATTTGAACGAGATATGGCAATGATGTTTTGTAAAACAGGTTTTTTCAAACCCTTATGCTCAATAGTAATTGAGGCCTTTTATACTTCCATTTTATTAAGTGTTCGGCTAGATTGCTTTTATTATTTTTGAGATGCGAAGCATCTTCGAGAAAATAAGATACATAGCAATGCCGAACTCCTTGTGGGTATGAGAGCCATCTAAGGAAATTCAGACACCGTGAATAATTTACAAGATGGCTGCAGCTGAAAATATCCATCACGGGAACAGAATCTAGATTCAGGAACTGAATATATGATCACATAATTCCTAGGCTCACATGATAAAGCAATATGTACAAAAGCTAAAAAATGAACTAGATTTGAGTAAATCAGAGCTTTTCAGCTTCAACGGTTCCGGTTTAGTCACCATAAACTGGTTAAAGTGAGAAATAGCCAGATTTAGGCAAATATAACCCGCAGGCTAATAAACAATTATATATCTATATATAAGCTGTAAATATATATATATATATATATATATATATATATATAAAAGAACCCATTTTGAATCTTTCATTTGACAAAGCACAAGGACAGTTCAGAGTCATTCTAACTAAACTTTTCCAACTTAATCTAAAGGCTCATATTTCTTCCCGCTCAAATCAAATTCATCCATACACCCTACTCTCTCTCATGTTCACACACAAAATCTTTCTCTCTCCTATCTTCTTCACACACACACACAAACAAATAATAATAGTACTAAAAATAAATATTATAAGAATAATAATAATAATAATAATAATAATAATAATAATAATAATAATAATACTAATAATAATAATAATAATTATTATTATTATTAGTATTATAGTAATAATAATCTACGTAATAAAGATTCAGATTCATTCTAATTGATTTGAGCGGGAAAGCACAAGTACGGTTCAGATTCATTCTAATTTTAATTCAAATAATAAAATTATAATATAATTATTATTATTATAATTATAATACTACTAATAATAACAATAATAATAATAATAATAATAATAATAATAGTAATAATAAAATAATAATAATAATAATAATAATAATAATAATAATAATAATAATAATAATAATAATAATAATAATAATAATAATAATAATAATAATAATAATAGTAGTAGTAGTAGTAATAATAATAATAGTAGTAACAACAACAACAACAACAACAACAACAATAATAATAATAATAATAATAATAATAATAATAACAATAATAATAATAATAATAATAATAATAACAATAATAGTAATAATCTCTTAGCGCTTTCTAATCTTCTGTAGCCATTGTTTATTCCTATTTATCAAAGTTTTCTCTGCTTTCCCTAATCCACTTACTAAGTCTCTGAAATCGTCGTTCAATGTCGTCCTCAAAAGGAAGCAAGTCTGGCTTCTTAGACCGAGTTTACATACACTAAATTAGAGAACCTGAAACACAAAAAATAACAAAAACAAAAAAAAATTTGTTTAAGTAAATCTAAAGTAATTAACTGATATTGAAAAAAAATACTAAAATCAAAACTAGTCCCTGCCAACGGCGCCAAAAACTTGTTGGTGTAAATTCTAGATACGCTCAACACGCAAGTATACGTGGTCAACAAGTAATATAACGGTAAGTAGAGTATCGTTCCCACAGAGACAAGTATGAAAAATTAATCTAACAATTACCATTTTATTTTATTCTAATTTTATTAAACTATTAGAATTAATGATTATAATTAATAAAAACTAAGAAACTAAAAATTAAAACCAATTAACACGCTAAGTAACTATAATTTTCAAGTAGATATTGACGAATTAGGCTTACAATTTCACTTTAAGTTTCACTCCGATTATCACACCTTTTCCAGTTCAATTTACTATCTCAGTTTATTAATCAAGAACATTCAAGTAGAATTAGTCATCTATCGATGCACTAACACCATATTAACTTAAATCAACAATTTGATAGAATTAAGCCAAACACCCTAATTAACTAATTCACTATATCTCTATGTAAATTAAAATCAAAGAAGGTTTAAATTCCAAGTTCTTTATCTGATTACATGCGATGTTAGGTATATCTCTATCCTAAACATTCATCATGAAATCAATCAACTAGCAGAATTCAAGAACACATGCTATTGTGACAAGGTCTAGATTCATACATCATCTCTCGAATTCATACAAATCCACATAAAATTAATGATCAAGCAATTCATAAATTAAGTGAAAATCACAATAGATAAACTGAATTGATAGTATTTATAAACTGAAATTAAGGCATGACAATCATAGTTCAACACTAAAGATCCATTGCAAGCCTAATTAAGAATTTAGTTCATCATAGACAAATTAAAAACTGAAATAAGTAAAGAATTCATCAGCACAATTACAAAATTTGAATTAAAGAAATAGAATAGTACAAAACCACCATTCTTTGCCTTCAATTATGTAATCTTCGTGATCTTAACCTTCCTTGTTCTCCTCCAATGTCTTCTCTAAAATTAGGGCTCCAAATTGCTAATTTATTGATTGTTAATTTTAAGTCTGTTATTGATTGATATACCCCATCATGAGTCATGTAAAACACTGATAAAAGACAACCAACACAGTCCTAATCCATGCCAAAGTCCATCAGTCCCAACTTCTCCAGAGTTTGCATCACAATAGGATAGCTCCTTTCTTTTCGCGTACCCCCACCTCGGCGGGGGTTTTAATCTTGATATAGCCCACCCCAGCGGGGTGTATTACTGTAATTGGCACATACACCCCCGCCCTGGTGGGGGTTTTGTTCTTCATAGGTCCCGACGAGGGGTCATAGTTTTGCAGTTGCTTATTTTTCTTCTTTTCATGCCACTTTCTTGGCACAATACTACCATTCTGCCATGAATGCCACGTAATGCAACATCAACATAGAACAACACAAAAACAAGTAAAATTGTACATAAATAGACAAGATCAACACTATTTAAGTCCATATCAGAAGCTGATTCGTAGGTATAAAACCCACTCATCAATATGATGATGTTATCCTGAAACCTTATTAGTTCAGGAAAAGTGATGTAAATAGCAGCGATGCTATTGTTTCTGTGTCTTTAAAAGATTATGAATAAATAAAATGTTAATATTTAGTCAAGATGTTATGTGTTATGTGATGATCTTTTTTGAGGTGCAAGTTAAGTAGAAAATACTTAAGAAATTGAGTAATGATCTAATAACTGTATTTTAGCACAAAAAATGCCTCAAAGACATCAACCACGATAAAGAACCCCTGAGGAGTCTACCAATAACAACAACGCAAATGTTAACCCAGTTCAGCAGTTGGTGACATTACTGATGGGATCATTGCAGAATCAACCGCAAAACCAAGCTGCGACTTTTAAGGATTTCAAGGAGGTTGGACCAACAGAATTTCATGTGTCCATGAATCTAATTGAGGAATAGACCTAGATCATGGAAATAGAAAATGTTTTCGACGTTGCTAGAGTCGGTGAGGACCAGAAGACTGCTTTTGCGACATTAATGTTTAAAATAGAAGCGAGCTATTGGTGGCAGGAAAACAAAACCCGAGGAGGTCAGGGGGTGATGACTTGGAATAGGTTTAAGGAAATATTTTTTTAGACTTATTTTCCAGAGAGGTCACAAAATAACGGTGTCAGAGTATGCAGCAAAATTCAATGAGTTGTCAAGGTTTGCGTCATATCAAATTAACACAGACGAGCGCAAGGCAAGAAGGTTTGTGTGACGCCCCCAAAATAGGTATACATCACCTATTCTGAGTTGTCAATACATGGTACAGAAACAACTACAACTTTATTATTACAACAGTAAAACTGTGAGTTTGAATACAAATATTATCTTCTAGACAATATCTATACTCAAATAAATCCTCATCACATTTATTGATACATTATTTTACAAAAATGGTGAGGACTACTAAACAATCCTTTCTAAAACCTTCATTCCATACCCCAGACTGTACTCGCTATATTCTCGCCTCCCGAGAAAAATGGAACAAAAAGGAAAAGGGTGAGCTCAACTAGCTCAAGAAGAATATTATGACTAAGATAATATACAACAAATTATCGTTAGTCTTCAACAGGAAAAAATATAATAGAATACAATAGACAACAAATTTTAAATCAATATTCGCAATGAAATAATAATTCATTAGAAGAGTTAAGTAGAGAATGCAAACTACTATCTTCTATGTATGAATTTAAAAGTTCATCGCTCATCTTTTATCCCCAGAAACATCAATCAATATACATCTGAATCAAATATTCATCTTTGCACTACAGGCCAAAGATATTCATCGATTAATCATGTTCATTTAAACACTGTTCATCTTTGCACTACGGGCCAAAGATATTCTTCAGAAATCATTCATCTTTGCACTACAGGCCAAAGATATTCTTAAGAAATCATTCATCTTTGCACTACAGGCCAAAGATATTCCATAATATCATCATTTAAGACTGAGGATGATGAAAAATATATATTTTTTTAAAGAAACGAATCCAGTGAAACAAAATGACAAGGATTAAGGATTAAGGATTCGTACTTGGTTTTATCCACGTCCAAAAATACCTCAAAAATAATCATAGTGGTGTAAAATTCAAGAATGATCAAAACATGCATACAATCGAGTTAGTATCCGAATAGATGTTTTGGACGAAAAGAAGAAATTTTATTTTTCTATGAACAACGATCAGATATCGTGAATAGTGCCGATATCGTGAATAGTAACTCCGACACCAAAAAAGATAGAAATTCCACAAAAACATCTTCACGCTTCATGAATAGTACTAAGTGAATAGTAACTTGTGAATAGTAACTTCGTGAATAGCAACTCATGAATAGTAACTCGTGAATAGTAACTCATGAATAAGTAACCCCGACATGAAAAAGTTCCAAATTTGATAAAAAGTTCCAACCAATATTTCAAAGATAATGATATTGAAGAAATAATATCATTTGAGAAGAAAATAACATCCCTTACCTCGAAAGATCAGTACTTCTAGCTAGAATACCGGGTATAGTCTTTGAAGGAACTTGCACCGCCTAGGAATACTCAAAGTATACTCAAAATACTCACAAGAATACGCTCGATAATATAGAGAGAAAACTTCAGCTTACGTGTGATTTTCAATTCTAACCTAAGCACCTATTTATAGGAAAATGCTTTAGAACACCAAAGCGTAAAATTTAATAAAATAATAATATAATTAAACAAATTCAAGCCCACCTTAGACCAACTGAATTCAGCACATTTGTATCACATGTGGGATTGCAAAAAACATTTTTCTTAAATAAAACAATTAAAACTTCCAAAAATTAATTATTTCATAACTTCAGAACTTCAATAATTCATAATAAATATCCCTTTCATCAGAAAATTCGAATCTTGCGAGTTTTTATAGGAAATTCAATTCTCTACAACTTTGCAGAAGAAAGTTTTTCCAAATTCCAAACAGAAATCGAAAGAAATCCACAAACGGACGATTTTACAAGCTATAATCAAATTTCAGTCAATAAATGGGGTCCACCAACATGTTTAACATGTTTTAAACATTTATTGCAACAAAAATACTCTTCCTCCTCGTATACTCATATATCCCACATTCATTGTAAAAATATCACCGTTAATATATTATTAAAATAATATATTTAAATGAATTATTTTATCAGAAAAAGATAAAATATTAATTTTCAACAATTGTCATTTTAAAAATTTTCTCCATCTATATCCACATAAAATCAATATTTTCCTCGTCATATAAATCAATAATTAATTATTCACAAATAATATTACGAATCACAATATTGACAACCGTGCGCCTCAGGAAAGAGGGGCTTTCCAATAAGAATTTCTTCTTCTTGGCCGCAATTAGGTGACCAAACCTCTCCTTAGACGTAACTTTCTAGACATTGCCAATAATGTTATCTAATAATATTATTCGGATAATATGAATTATTGCTTCGATAATGAAAAATACTTGTAATAATGACAATTATTGAAACAACAAAGAATATAAAATATCAACGCAACAATTATTGAATCAATAAAATAAAATCTTGAATAAGAATTATCAGAACCATTATTGAGTAGTGCCTTCTTACGTAAGAATCAATAATTGGTGCAATACTGTGTAACCGCTTTCAACAACGCGTATTAGTGTGTTTTAACCAATTTGTATTCCAACAAAGATTAATATAAGAATAACTACGCCGTTATTTAAAAACAACTTATATTTGTCGCTTTCTTCATCCAATCGCTTTTTGTTATGGGGCCCACACATGGTCATAGGCTGCAGCATTTAATATTCCCCGATTCAAAGCATTGCGAATATTCCACGACCAAACGAATATTCCCCGACGATAATGAATATTTTATAACCACTTGCTTATTTTGAAATATTTGCGTATTTAACCCTTAACTATCCACATTAATCAAATCAACCCTTACTATTTCAAAATAATAAATAAAGGAAATTCCTTTTTATTTAAAAATTTCGGGGTCTTACAGTTTGAACATGGATTAAAACCCTAGTTGTACAGCAGAGTTTCTATATTTCAGCTGAAGATGTTTGCAGTAGTGCTTGAGAAGGCAATTATCGCGGAAGGCGGAAGCGATGCCTTAACAAAATATAATTAGGAACAAAGAAGGAAGAAGAGTGAGAATGAAGGTAAAACTGGTGGTAGTAGTGGTGGGAGTAATAACCCAAAGAGGAAGTGGAATGTGAGTGTAGGTTCTGGAAGTCGGTAGAGTAGCCAACAGAAGAGGAAAATTTAAGTGTGCGCTACTTGTGGAAGGAATCACATTGCAGTGTGTTTGAGAAGTAAGCGGGTGTGCTATAACTGTGGGCGAAAGGGTCTCATTGCTCCAAATTGCTCTCAACCAAAGAAGAATGCTTGTTACACATACGGGTCAAAGGATCATCTAGCTCACGAGTGCCCTAGGAAGACAGCTGGAAGTGCAACTAGAAGCAAGGTAGTTGGCAGTGGAGGTACATTAGCTATTGTTGGACCAACATCGGCGAACAGACCCATGGCCAGAACCTTTAACATGACTGTGCAGGATGTTGTGCAATCAAACGATGTGGTCTCAGGTATCATTCCAATCAGTGATATAGATGCGTATGTATTATTTAATTCGGGTGCTACTTGCTCGTTTATATCTGATAATTTTGCTAAGAGTTTGGGGTTGCCTAGTGAAGTGTTAAATTTCCCTTTGAATATAGAAATTGGGAATAGGGAGGTGATTCCTGTTAGATTCGTATATAGGAATTGTAGGGTGAATATTAAGGTAAATGTTATGACAGTAGATTTAATTCCGATTAAACTTGGGGAATTTGATGTTATTTTGGGGATGGATTGGCTATTCAATTATGGAGCGATAATTAATTTCCAAAAGAAAAGTGTAAACCTTATGACTTCGACAAAGGTAGATTTCTATGGTAGCAAATATGTAAATGCCCCCAAATTCAGGTACTTGAAACCCGAACTCGGTGCTTTACGATACCATTTTTATGAGCGGAATAATACTAATAATAATAACAATAATATGAATATCAAACTTAATTTACATATGCATCAGAGTCTACTCCCAGGTACGCGACCTTTAAACCTTCATTTACATGGTTATCATTGTCTTAATAAAGTCATATTATTACATAGAATACCAAAAATCTTATTATGTTTGCTTTCATTTTCTTTTGTTTCTACATGACCCTTCAGGTTGATCACGATTGGCTGAAAACATTTAAATTAAGCAAGGATGAGCATTTGAGTGCCCAGCAAGTAATAACAATTATAAATATAATTAGCTGAAATAATTAAATATTTTCTTTATACATCACTTCTACAACGATTCAATAGTTATGAAGTAAACTGATCCAATAATAATAACATAACAACTCTAAATCAAATTTTTGAAACTACGTATTGACTATAAATAGGATTAAGGTGATATACTATGAACATTGTTTTAAATTTTCGATAAGGTTTAGCAGAACTTCATCCACAAACCGTAATAACTTACGGGCGTGAGGTTGTACTTCCCATGGGCCCTATATTGATCAATACTGCATACAAGAACGATATTATCGTTCACTCTGTCCGCCTTGGGTGCATAAAATTTTTCCCTTGATCGGGATGTTCATCCACAATTTGATTGTATACAAAAAAGTTTTATCATATTCAACGTTATTTCTAAATCTATGTCTAGCTGATAAAATAGCTTAGATGACTTTTACCTATTGTATACATACTGGTGATCAATAGGTATATATATATATATATATATATATATATATATATATATCAACATGTGATTAAATATAATGATTATCCAAGTGGGGACACTTCAATAACCATATTTAGAAATTAACTAACAAAATATATATATATATATATATATATATATATATATATATAATTAATTATAGTAACATGTTGATAATCAATGATCAGATATAACATATATAACAATAGGGTTAATAATCAGGTACAATAATAATATAATTCTGAAACTTTCTTACTTCTGTCCATTGTATAAAGGAACTGCAAAGGTAGGATACTTTCCTGGTCTGCTGCTTACAGTATGGAACTTAGTTTTTACCTTTTATATAACAACCTATCAGTAATAAGATCATTTTACTGATTAGAATAACATATCATAACACATAATACTGCTTATTGCAGTCAGCACATAACCTAATCACATTGACACACATTATCAACAGTCATTGAATCACAAACGAACATTAATACAGTCAAAATATCTTAAGTACATATCAATTTCTGAAACATGTCGGTGTACCGACGGCTTTATCAGGTAATTATCGAGTCTAAGACTCTTTCCTGAAGTTCAATATCTATAAGTATCAGTCATATTATTTTTAAATGACTTATAATAATTTTTAAACATTTATTATAATTTATCATAAATTTTCAAACACTGGAATCATTATTAAATGATTTAAATATTAAGCAATTCTATTATCATTAACATTTAATTAATATTAAACTATTAATGAAACCATTGCCAAAATATTAAAGTTATTTATAATAACTTAAAATATTTTTAAAGTATTAATTTTACCCTTAAATAATTTTTATAATATTTAAAATCATTTTTAAATAATTACCATTAATATTATAGTATTAATGTATTATTTATCAAAATAATAAAAGTCATTAATTATAATTTAAAATATTTTTAAATGATTTTTAAATTAATAAAACCATTTTAAAAATATTTATTTAATATAATTATTAAAAACATTTAATATCATTAATATTAAATTACTATCATTAATATTTAAATTATTAATAAAATTATCCTTTAAATATTAAAAGTTATATTGTATAACTTAAAATATCTTTAAACACTTTATTTTTATTTAAAATGATTTTTATAATATTAAAATTATTTTTAAACTAAGTTATTTAATATAATTATTAAATAACTTTAATATCATTAATAAATAAATAATTAATAACATTTACCTTTAAATATTAAAAGTTATATTTTATAACTTAAAATATTTCTAAACTCTTTATTTTCATTTAAAATGATTTTTTCTAATATTAAAAGTATTTTAAATTAATTTAATTAATATAATCATTAAATAAATCTAATATCATTAATATCAAATAATTAATAAAATTTTCTCTAAAATATTAAAAGATATATTTTATAACTTAAAATGTTTTTAAATAACTTATTATTATTTAAAATGATTTTTAATATAATAAAATCATTTTCAATTAATTTATTTAATGCATTTATAAAATAAATTAAATATCAATAATATTTAAATAAATACTAATATTTATGAAAAATATTTCAAATTATTAAAAGTTAATTTTTATAACTTAAAATAATTTTTAAAATAATTTTTGTAATTTTCGAAAATAAATTTATATTTTAAATGATTTTTGGAAATTAATTAATTAAAATTAACTAAGTCTGTCGCTAAAGCCTTTGGCAACAGAAAGTGTCGCCTTAGGTGTTCTTGAGAAACCCAGAACATTCATACACAGTTTCGAGGGACCATGTTTGACCATCAATGATTCAGTGTGTAAAGTGTTTCAGGACTAGTTAATGGTTAGATGTTGTAGTACTAATGTAATACTACAAGATTCAACAACAAACAGGGTCAAACAACATCACAATAGCAAGCTATAAGCCCGCGAACTAGCTGTCAGACATGATCTTCATGTTCTGGGTTGCCCAGAAACATGAAGTCATGGCCAGTCAACGCTCCTTGTGACCCTATTTCAGTCAATCTGTTCATGTAATGGTTGTGATAGACTGGTAAGTGGGTTTTACACCTACTTATGAAGTACCAATTCATGCGAACTATGCCCATCTCAAGTACATTTTAGTATGTTTAGCTGCATTTCATGTTAATTTGCATTTCGCATACTTAAAACTCCTTTTGGTGAATAAGTGTAGGAATCGGCCTATTTTGGCGGTGTTATAGAGCACGAGGCTAATGGATGCCTGAGCCGAGGCAAAAGATAGGATGTGCATGGCTAGGATTGAGTGGAGCATGGATGGACAAGCATGGATAAACATAGGACATTTCAGTAGCAGCAGCAACATTGCAGAACCAAGCTCAGGAGCAGGATCAGAAGACAACAACTGCAAGTCAATGCCAGTTGAAGAGAGAGCTGAGGCGCGTGCCATGCAGAAAGTACCCACCAAACCATGGAACCTCTCGCAAGTTCTTGTGGCCACTTGAGCATGAAAAGCCTAGGGAGCGCTTGCCACAAGGTGAGCCCTACCAACATCGTGACTTCTTTATGCAAGTCTCGCGCTTGCCATGTAAGTAATAGGAAGCTGGAGGAGCGCTTGCACACGCACGCGAGGCTGAAGTCACGACTTGTTTTATTTTATTTCTAATTTTTAAGGGTTGTAATTGATTTAAAACGATACCTGACTGGTGTCAGAGGTATCATTTGACAATTATTATGTTTTTCACGTATCTTTACATCGTAATTAGGGTTTATTCTCTGGGGGAGATTCCAACGTAGAAGGAGGCCAAAACTTTACTTTTCTACTCCTTCTTGAGATTTTCTACCAGAGTGGATTTTTATTATTATTATTTTGCTGGAATCTTATAAGGATTTGAATATTGATCTATATTCAGCAATTGGGTTTGATTGTTTCTATCTTTCATCTTTCCATTGTTTGTTTATTAATCATGTTTAGATTTGATCCCATAATGGCTTTTGGTTCAGTCATGAACTAAACTCCATTATAGGATTCTAACGGATTTTAATATGAAGTTTGATTGCATGCTTAAATGCTAGATTGTTTTACATATCATATGGGATGTCTATCATGATTGTTTTGCATGTATGAATGCTTGATCACCATTCGTTTCAGTATTTGTATGGAATTGACAATGAACATGAAAATATGGATTGTAATCATGATAGTATACGTATATAGGGCTGTGTTATATGGCTTATGTATTTCGTGAACCAGATAGACATATACTGTTTCACCGTATAAGTTAGAATAAGGGCTTGAAATTATAGTCAATATAGTTGCAATTTCACATAGACATATAGTGATTTTGGTTATATTGATGATTACATAGAGTCTATCATTTGTGGATGCTGTGTAAGTAGGTCTTAGTGCATTGAAAAATTGCTAATACTCTTTTAGTGCTCTTGACTACTTTCCTGTGATATGTGAACAAGTCATGCATGATAGTGGCGATTGAATGAAGTATTAAATGAAGTTAGAATCCCATTATTTCCAGATTTGATTTATTCCGTGTTATTATTATTTTAGTTGCTATTTGCAACTCGAGAACAAACCAATCTTAGTCATTAGTTTGAGCATATAAATATAGTGAATTAATTAATGCATAGTGATTTGAATTAAACAACTTTCTCTGTGGGATCGATACTTTACTTGCTCTGTATTTCTTGTTGACGCATGTATACTTGCATGAGTTAGGGCTCTTTTGTTAAGACTAAAAAAGAGGCAACAAGTTTTTGGCACCATTATCGGGGAAAGGTGTTTAATTTTGTATTACTATCATTAGTTTTAATCTATATTGTATGACTTAGACAATTCTAGTCTTATCTCAATTCAGTGTTTTTTGTTTTTGTTTCAGGAATTTGGATAATTTTTTATGTGCACGCGATCATCCAACCCCGATTTAACACCAGTTCAGGATAACATAAACGGGAGAGGTTGGAAAGCGGGTGTTCGTAGAAATTTACAAGCACAGTTAGAAAATACGACTGTTAACATGGCAGCCGAGGCACAAGGAGAAGAGCAAAGAGAGGAGCATAGGGCTCTGAAGGAGTATTCCATGTCCAATGTTAATGGACTACAGATCCAAAGATAGTCGGACCAAAATGATAGCGACCAATACATTCGAGATAAAAACTGGCACTATTCAAATGATGCGAGAATACGATTCGGTTTGGGGTCTTTTCACGAGATGATCCGAATGAACACATGTTAAGTTTCATCGAAATTTGTGATACATTCAGATACAACGGTGTGATGGAAGATGCTATTAGACTAAGGTTGTTTCCATTCTCATTGAGGGATAAAGAGAAACGTTGGCTTCATTCTTTGCCAGCAAGATCTATAACTACATAGGAGGATTTAGCACAGAAGTTCTTAGCTAAGTACTTCCCAATGGCTAAGACTGCAAAGATGAGGACAACTATCTCTCAGTTTGAGCAACAACAGGGCGAGTCCTTATATGAAGCATGGGGGAGATACAAAGAAATGCTGAGGAAGTGTCCACAACACGGTATGCCAGATTGGATGGTGATCAACGCGTTTTATAATGGATTAGGATGGCAGTCGAGACCGATTGTAGATGTAGCTGCAGGAGGGGCATTATGGGCAAAGAACTATGAAGAAGCCTATAACCTTATCGAGACAATGACATCCAACGATTTTTAGAATCCTACATCTTGGATGCCACAACCCAAAGTTGCAGATGTGTTGGAGGTTGATGTTATTACTCAGTTGTCAGCACAGAAGGCAGCCATGGCAAAGAAGATAGATACTTTGGCAGAAGGAAAAGTAAAGACGGTTGCCTTCGTATGTGAGATTTGTGCGGGGTCACACTCGACGGATCAATGTGCTATCATCTCAGAATCAGTGCAGTGTGTGAGCAACTACAGAAAAGACCAAGGTCAATTTCAGAACACATACCACCCCAACAACCGAAATCGTCCAAATTTTAGTTGGTCGAATAACCAAGGGAATCAGCAGAATAGTTTCAACCAAATAATCAATTTAAGTCACAACCAGCGCAGCCGCAGTTTAATCCTAGACCACCCTTTCCGCAGGGATTTTCTCAGCAACAACAGCAACATCACACTCCAGCTGCACCTCAGCAAGAAAAGAAATTAGAAGTGGAGGAGATGATGATGAAATACATGGCAAACACAGAAGTTATGATCAAGTGCCAAGCAGTGGCTATAAAGAATCTGGAAACTCAAATGGGGCAGATGGCGAACATGCTTACTAACAGGCCTCAGGGTTCATTGCCATGTAATACAGAGACAAATCTAAGAAGAGATGGGAAGGAACAGTGTCAAGCGATCACATTGAGATATGGGAAAGATTTTTCAGGTACTGCAAGTCGAGTGCCTGCACGAGATTGCACTGAGGAGAGCACATGGCCACGCGAGACAGAGAAGTCAGTTGCTCAAGAAGAAAATCTGGAAAAGTCTGAGGTTTAACAGGAAGAGGCTGAGAAAACAAGTTCAGAGGAGAAGCTTAAGAGTCCATTACCACCAATTCACATTCAAGTTCCATATCCGCAGAGATTAAATAAATAAAGGGAAGATAAACAGTTCAGCAAATTCTTGGAGGTATTCAAAAAGTTGCAGATCAACATACCGTTTACCGAGGCATTGGAACAAATGCCCAGTTACGCCAAATTTATGAAGGGTATACTGTCAAGGAAGAGGAGACTAGATGAGTTTGAAATGGTAGCCTTGACAGAGGAATGTAGTGCAGTACTTCAGCAGAAATTACCTCCAAAGCTGAAGGATCCGGGCAGCTTCATAATTCCATGCACAACAGGAAAAATGAACTTCAGTAAGTGTTTATGTGATCTTGGGGCAAGCATAAATTTGATGCCCTTGTCAGTGTTTAACCAGTTGGGATTGCCTGATCCAAAGCCAACAAATATTGCATTACAGTTAGCTGACAGATCCATCACATATCCACGGGGACTTGTTGAAGATGTGTTAGTTAAGGTGGACAAGATTATTTTTCCAGCTGACTTCATCATTCTGGATTACGAGGAGGACAAAAGCATACCAATAATACTGGGGAGACCATTCTTGGCCACAGGAAGAACGTCAATAGATGTACAAAAAGGTGAACTTACTATGCGTGTTCAAGATCAAGAGATCACCTTCAACGTCTTTAAAGCAATCAATTTACCAACGGATGAAGAAGAGTGCTTCCTGGTTGACGTGGTGGATTGATGCCTACAGGATGAGGTACAAAAATTGAAGAATTATGGACCGTTGAGGTGTGCAACGGGTAAAAATTCAGAGTTATAGGTAGAGCCATTGACGAAAGATGAAGTCATTAAATTTTGGGGTGCGGCGGACAAGAAGGAAGGCACCTCAATTCTATCTGTGATATGAAACTCAGAGATAGTCAAGCTAATTGACTATAACTTAACGCTAGATGGGAGGCAACCCATTATTTCTATCCCCATTGATTTGTTTTTAGTTATTCATTTTGGATTATTTCAGTAGTTATATCGAATTCATTTTTAATAGGATATTAGATGTTCATGCTTAAGTGTGTAGCAAGAGTTTCTTTGCGAATATTTGCAAGATGTTAGCATTATGTGGCCACTAAGTAATGCCTTAAAAAGGTACATTAATGTCTATGCAGGAACCATCATTGGACAGAATCACTGATAGGTGGAATGGAATTGAATTTTAGTGTTGCAGATATCAGGATCACGCGACCGCGTAGCCCATGAAGCATAAAATTGCGCTTACCAAGACGCCTATTTAATCAAAGCCAACAATACATTCTCGCAAGTCTCGCTACCACAAGCCTAGCTCAAGATAAAAGCATGTACATGGCCACGTAGCATACACCTGACTAAAGACAGATCTGAACAGTTTAAAAAGAGTTGTGGACCATTTGGACTCTCATTTGGAATAATAACAGAAGCGAAATTCTCTCACTCTCCATAACTCATGTCGCTATCTATCTATTAGTTACAAGTTTCTGCCGTACATCTCTCAATTACTTAGCCACGATTCTCTCCTCATTCAAAGTCCATATCTCCTCAACTTCTCCAAGTGCACTATAAAGCTAGGGTTCCTAATTTGGATTGTAGAAACGAGTATTGGGGGTTATCAATTCTTCAAGTTTTTCTTCATTCTCCGTCATATAATCTATGCAAACTCTATCAAATACAAATGGGGCCTAAGCGAGCATGGTCTATTACGTCATCTTCTTCATCCTCTTCGGGCAGTCAAGAGGCTGATATTGTGGATCATACCAAGTTCCTCAACTTGGAAGCTCAACAAGAGTACTATCGCATTGTGGTGAAGATGTTCGTCAAGGAGCGAGGAATCAAGCCGGAGGGGCAGGATGGCCAATTGTGCACCATGATGCGAGAGAGAGGCTGGGGTGGATTGACTGCTACTCTAACGCCCGTTCCTATGAGCATAGTCCAGGAGTTCTATGCCAATGCCAAGGTCACTATGAGCGGGATATCTCTGGTTCATGGTATCGAGGTAGATTACAGACCCCGTGCCATCCGATTAATTTTTAAAATTACTGATGCATTGCCAGTGGGGGCTACTAATTAGGTCACCGGTGCTCATTTTGTAGACCGACATGGAGTTGATTATTGCAGAGTTATGTGTGCCAGGTACGAAATGGACATATAAAGTTGGCACGATACAGCCGCGTATATTCCCAGCTGCATCCCTAAATCGCTATGCAAAAGCATGGAACTTGTTCATATGTGCCAAGCTCATGCCTTCCGCCCATCAGCACAAAATAACAGCGAAGAAGGCACGTATTTTGTGGGGCATAATCACCGGAAAGTACATTGACATTGGTTATCTCATTCATGAGAATATGTTGCGCTATCTACGGGGAGGAACGATTGGGAGCATTCCACATGCATCCGTGGTCGCCATGCTTTGTGCTAATCAGGGATGCAACTGGGGCAATGAGCAAATGCAATACCCAAGCCAGGACATTACTCATGCCATGATCAAAAAATTCGAGGACTGGGCAGGTGGTATACCGCACCCACGCGGATGAGGATTCATCATGTAGCCCACTTTTCCAGAGCCGTCACAACAACCCCCGCAAACAGACGAGGCGGGCCCGTCCACACACGTACGTGCCACCCATGGCGATCGCCAGCTCCAAATGTTGGAGCGCAAGGTCAATGCCATGTACGATAATTTGGGCACATTTGAGACGAGACTCATAAGGGCCTTTGCCGAAGCGTTTGCACAACAAAGAACAACACAAGAATGGCCTCAATTCGGAACCGCATCACCATATCCACCACCAGATTCACCACCCGAGGAGGGTGGCACCACCGATACTTAGGGGAGTTTTTCGTACCCTTTTACCTTTATTCAATGAGACATTGAATATTTTAAGTTTGCGGGTATTGGGGAGTAGTGTAGTGCATATAGTTTAGCATGTTTAATATTTTTAAGTTTTAGCATGATTAGTTAATTTTTGTTCTTGCATGTTAGTTTAAATTACTGCATCATATAGTTATTTTTTCATATATAGTTGAACGTTCATGTTTAGGTTGCATTCTCCCACAGTTCTTGCCATATAGACATTTCTGTCTAGCCAATGATGATAGTGAGTTTGTTAAATGATTTTTGAGTATTTTGGATAATTCGAGCTGAGATATAATGTTTGACACAATGAAATTCATAATGATGTTTAAATGCTTTCGGTTTGCACAAATGTGTTCACAATCGCTTGTAGGTATAAGAAGCATGGGTTGTAATGCTCGATAGAAAAATGTAGTTTTGAAAAGGGAAATATGTGAAAAGTGAGTATGGACTGTATAAAACATTGATTTTTAAACTTGGGGAAAATCATGGGTATCTGTGTATAAAAAAAAGAAGAAAAAGAAAAAGAAAAAGAAAAAGAAAAAGAAAAAGAAAAGAAAATAGCAATAACGTGGCTAGTCTTATTTCGGGGCCCTGGCTACTTGAGTAAATACGCCCGAGGGGATTGTCTCTACACCTAGCGCCCTAAGGTCTTTCATGGTCTGGGAGTCATTGGTTGAAAGCTCGCTAAGGGGTAGCAGTGTGCCTAATGGAGTAAGACACTGCACAGTCATTTGAAAAAGAAAAAGAAAAGACAAATAACAATAAACACCGCGGGGAAGTGCGAAAGTCACCCTCGTGAGTAGAAATAAAGCAGTTAAGCCCATTGTTGAACCCTAGTTTATTTTAAGATGTTGGAATAGTATTGGTTGCATATGTATATATAAGTCTTGGTTTAAGCTACAAATTTCTGTTTTGAGCAATATAGCATGAGTATTGTGCGCCTAAATCAAGTTTTGATGAACACAACACACACACATCATCTCTATAGCATTTTTGAATTACCTGAGTGTATGACATTATGCCTGCAGTTTGATTTGAATCTGTATTCGTGAATCTAGAAAAAAATTCGCTGAGGCAAATTGGACTGAATTCCTATGATAGTTGGGACAATGTGAGAACTAGTTGCATCATAATTTAGTTTCATAGTAATATAGTTGCATCTTCATTGTTCATTAGTATGCATTGCTTGAGGGAAAGTACCAGTTCAAGTTTGGGGGTATTTGATAAGTGGGTTTTACACCTACTTATGGAGTACCAATTCATGCGAACTATGCCCATCTCAAGTACATTTTAGTATGTTTAGCTGCATTTCATGTTAATTTTTATTTCGTATACTTAAAACTCATTTTGGTGAATAAGTGCAGGAATTGGCATATTTTGGTGGTGTTATAGAGCACGAGGCTAATGGATGCCTGAGACAAGGAAAAAGATAGGATGTGCATGGCTAGGATTGAGTGGAGCATGGATGGACAAGCATGGATAAACATCGGACATTTCAATGAAGCAAATGACAACATTGCAGTAACCAAGCTCGAGAATGGATCGAAAATAACAAATGCAAGTTGCATGCACCACATGCAGAAAGAGAGCTTGGAGGCGCATACCACGCCGAAAGTACCCAAACCAAACCATTGATGTAAGACCCCAACTTTTATAAATAAAGATGAATTTTTCTATAAATATTATTTTTGAATATTATGGAATAAATTTGATATAATGTTATAGTTGTGGGTAATATTTATAAATTTTGCATAGTATGCAAGTTGTTATAAAATATTCGTTTGGTCTGGGAATATTCTTTTGTTAGGAATATTCGTATAACTACTCAATCATTGGTGGACCCCACAAATGTAATTATTGTTTGATTGAGAAAACGACAAAAATATTTTATAAAAATAATGGCGAGGTGTTACCGTTAAAACTGCTGAACTACCCGTTGGTAAAAAGTACACTAATACGCCGTGGTTGCATAGTAGCACACGGTATTGATTATTGATGCTTACGTGAGAAGTCACTCAAATTATGCTTAATTATTACTACAGAAATTCTTTGCGATCATATCTCTTATATTATTGATTCAATTATTGTCACAAGATCATCTCAGATAATATGTTATAGTATTAAATCAATAATTGAGACGATTGTTATAAATGATTAATAATTGTTGAAAGATTAAATATGTGTTGATTAAAAATAAAATGATTTATGGTAAGTTTGATTATTTTATGGGGGCTCATATGTCATCATCTAAGAGTCTCTTCATCGATAGTAATTACCTTTGTGAATAGTAATTACCTTCATCAATAGTATTTACCTTCGCCAATAGTAATTACCTTCGTTAATAGTAATTACCCTTGTGAATAGTAATTACCTTCGTTAATAGTAATTACCCTTGTGAATAGTAATTACCTTCGCCAATAGTAATTACCTTTACCAGACGTCCGAACCACTTGTCGCTTCACATTACAAAAGGCCGAACCACTTGTTGTTTCACATTACAAAGGCCGAACCACTTGTCGTTTCACATTACAAAGGCCAAACCACTTTTCTTTTCACATCATCATTCGTCAAGCCACTTGCCTTTTCACACGGCAAGAAAAGCTAAGCTAGAAATCTTCTATAAATAGAGGCCTAGTGCTTCATTATTTTCACGAATTCATTCAAGCTATAGAGAGAGAAAGTATAGAGAGAATAAGAGAGAAAGAAGAAGAGTATTTTATTACTACACCGCCATAAAGATTCAATCTCCTACCAAAAGTAAGGGGTGTTATTCTTTCTTATTCATGAAGAGAACTGCTTGTTATTCCATTGCTTATTATTCTATTGGAATAACTCGTATAATGTGGTTTACCCTATACTTGGTGACATTCTTCTATTATTCTGCTTGGAACATCCTCGCTCATGTGTTTTACACCTGACTCGGTTCCGCTCTTTATTATTATTCCATTGGAACATCCTCGCTCATGTGTTTTACACCTTACCTGGTAAAATCTTTATTATTATTCTCGCTGGAACATCCTCATGCATGTGTTTTACGCCGGACCGGTTCCATTCTTTATTATTCTGTTGGAACATCCTGCTGCATGCGTTTTACGCCTTTGACCGGTTCCGTTATTTATTATTCTGTTGGAATAACTCGCCTGTGCGGCTATCGCATGCATGGTGATTTTTTTTTGTTATTCTATTCTTTATTATACCCAAATGGTTAAAACTTTGACTTCTATACTCCATGAAATTAGTGGAATATCCTTGATATTCGCGTTTCATCCAAAGATATCTTTCATGGAAATATTCTTCCGATCATTCTTGAATTTTACTCTACAAAACAAGATCATGTTGATAATTTGGGCGTTAATAATTCCCCGGATAAAATAATTCTTGAACTTGTTTTATTGAATTCTTATATCATTGTCATCATCCTCATGTTTTTATTATCTTTGAAAGTCATCTGGCCTCATGAGTGCATAGATGGACTTGGTATGATTATGACCAGAGACTATTCTTGTAATCATGACCGTAATGTTACAAATGATGTGATAAAAATCCTCGATGGTAAGTATGGTGCATTGGTGGATGATTGTTGGCATGATCATGACCATTAATGAATACACAAATATTCTTGGCCCGTAGTGCATGAATAATTGTGGTCATGATACTAAAGAATATCCTCGGCCGTAGAAAGTGGGGTGATTCGATGATGTGGAATATTTATTAAAGTCGAGTCTCAAATATATACAGATGATGAAAACCCTTTTAAAACCTAAAAGATAGTAGACTTTATTTTCTACTTGACTCTTTTAATGGATTGCATATTCCGCTGCAGTTAAACTGGTTGTCTATTGTATTTTATCAGTTTAACATTGTTGAAGACTATTGATAATTTATTCTGCATTATCTTAGTCATAATATTTCTTACTGGGCTGGTTGAGCTCACCCTTTCTTTCACTGTTCTCTTCAGGAAATGAGAATATAGCTGGGACGAGTCGGGGAAACGAGTGATGGTCCTGAAGATAGCATTAGTAGTCCTCACTATTCTGTGAAATAGTGTGATAATAATTGTAATGAGGACTCCTTTTTGAGTTTGTATAATATCTAGTAGACGATATTTGTATTTAAACTCACAGTTTATGTCGTATTGTACACGACAGTTATGTTAGTAAGTTGTATTTAAATTCTGTACCATGTAAGTGGCGACCCAAGATGGGTGATGTATACCTAATTTTGGGGGCGTCACAATTGAACCTATTATGAGTTTCGCTATGTCATGAGCATGACAAGCCTAGGGAGCGCTGCCACCGCGAGAGAGCTCGGGATCGAACATTAGGACTTATCGTAAGTCTCATGCTACATGTGAGTAATAAAGTGGAGGAGCGCGTGCTGCATGAGGCCCTCAAGCTACTGACTTGTTTTATTTTATTTCTAATTTTTAAGGGTTGTAATTGATTTAAAACGATATCTGACTGGTGTCAGAGGTATCATTTGACAATTATTAAGTTTTTCACATATCTTTACTTGGTAATTAAGGTTTACTCTCTGGGGGAGATTCCAACGTAGAAGGAGGCCAAAACTTTACTTTTCTACTCCTTCTTGGGATTTTCTACGAGAGTGGATTTTTATTATTATTATTTTGCTGGAATCTTATGAGGATTTGAATATTGATCTATATTCAGCAATTGGGTTTGATTGTTTCTATCTTTCATCTTTCCATTGTTTGTTTATTAATCATGTTTAGATTTGATCCCATAATAGCTTTTGGTTCAGTCATGAACTAAACTCCATTATGGGATTCTAACGGATTTTAATATGTAGTTTGATTGCATGCTTAAATGCTAGATTGTTTTACATATCATATGGGATGTCTATCATGATTGTTTGGCATGTATGAATGCTTGATCACCATTCGTTTCAGTAATTGTATGGAATTGACAATGAACAAGCAATATGGATTGTAATCATGATAGTATACGTATATAGGGCTGTGTTATATGGCTTATATATTTCGTGAACCAGATAGACATATACTATTTCACCGTATAAGTTAGAATAAGGGCTTGAACTTATAGTCAATATAGTTGCAATTTCACATAGACATATAGTGATTTTGGTTATATTGATGATTACAAAGAGTCTATCATCTGTGGATGCTGTGTAAGTAGGTCTTAGTGCATTGAAAAATTGCTAATACTCTTTTAGTGCTCTTGACTACTTTCCTGTGATATGTGAACAAGTCATGCATGATAGTGGCGATTGAATGAAGTATTAAATGAAGTTAGAATCCCATTATTTCCAGATTTGATTTATTCCGTGTTGTTATTGTTTTAGTTGCTATTTGCAACTCGAGAACAAACCAATCTTAGCCATTAGTTTGAGCATATAAATATAGTGAATTAATTAATGCATAGTGATTTGAATTAAACAACTTTCTCTGTGGGATCAATACTTTACTTGCTCTGTATTGCTTGTTGACGCATGTATACTTGCATGAGTTAGAGCTCTTTTATTAAGACTAAAAAAGAGGCAACATAGACATCGGGGATAGTAGAGAAACTAGCAAGGTATCTTGTTTGAACACTAGACTAGTTTAAACATCAATAATCAAAAAGCTATAAGCCATTAAAAAGGTTATCATAGATGTTCTTCATTTTCTAGGTTACCGAGAAATGAAGAACAGTTCGTGTAGCCATATTTGGGCTTCCACAACTTGAAATATGTGTAACGTTTTAGTGATCTACTGGTTCCAGTGTTTAGACAACATACAAGTGTATAGATCTTGCACCTAAAATACATATAACAACATCTCAGTAAGAAGATCTATGCCGATCAAAGTTGGTCAAAAACCGTGTTCATAGATTTTCCGAGTTTCCCAGAAAACTGAACATGTGAACAACTTAGCTACTTTGACCGGTTACTACTTTCATCTAGTTTGAGGTTTAGGAGATTTTAAGGAATAAACATGGAGTTCATATACCAGACTATATTTTAGATGCAACAAAAACAACAAACCAACAACAAACAGAAAGATCAAAGGCCATGAACTTCTTATCAGACCTATCTAGGAATGTTCTAGGCTACCCAGATTTCTTTCGGTCAATGCCGGTTGTAGACACTCAAAATTTTTTGCACACCTATCACTAACATTACTGGAATGCAGATTCATCTTTAAGAGATAACCCTGGAAGATAGCTTACATCCAGTCCGGATACTACCGGAAGTTCAGTCTCGTCCCTGGAACACACGAATCACCCCTGTCAAATTTGCTCCGTACTTACAATACACTAAGTGCTTTCTCATTTTATACACTTGTGAGCTCACATATAGCTACTTTTGTACCGGTGGGAGCCGAGTTTATTCCACTTTAAAGATATAAAAGTCTTCTTTGGCAGCCCACTGTAAGCCTTCACACACACTTTAAAGCCTTTCTCTTCATCTTTGCACACACCCTTCTTCACGTTGAAAGTCGTGTTGCGTGTGTTTTTCCAAACTTCGGTCTGTGGTTTTATTTCAGTTTGTATATATATATATATATATATATATATATATATATATATATGGACTAACATTATCGAGTTATGCCTCGATTGAGCTTAGACTTCGGTCTGGAGCGTTTATTTGCTTTAATATATATATACTTATATATATATGAAATGTGTGTCGGACTTTGTTCGATGAGCCTAGATTTTGGTCTGGAGCGTTTACTACTTTAATATATATATATATATATTAACTGTATGTCGGACTTTGTTTGATGAGCCTGGATTTTACATCCAGAGCGTTTACTCGCTTTTACATATATATATATATATATATATATATATATATATATTCGTCCTACCTGGAGTTTACTTCGTGGCAGTTGATCGCTTTTATAGCTTTATTTACGTTTCAACCCGCCTGGAGTTTCCTCCGTGGTGGTTGATAGCTTTTACAGCTTTATTTACATTTTCTGATCCCCCATGGAGGTGCTTCGTGGCAGCTGATCATGTCTGTATATATATATTTACATCTTTTATATATATATTTTCTTACTGCTTTCATACAAATTGCGGTATCATATGATCCTAGGAATCATGTGATCACAGATTCATTCTATTAGATCTAGATTCGGTTCCCGTGATGGACATTGTCAGCTGTAAGCAACTTGTAAATTATTCTGCGGTGTCTGAATTTCCTCAGATGGTTTTCATACCCATGGGGAAATCGACATTATTTTGTACATTATTTTCTTATAGATGCTTCACATCTTGAAAATAAAATCAATCAAGCCGAACACTTAATAAAATGGAAGTATAAAAGGTTTCAATTACTATTGACCACAAGGGTTTGAAAAACCTCTTTTATAAAACATCACTGCCATATCTTGCTAAAAATTGAATTTTTACACAAATTCAAATCCTGTGTATATAGGTGCGAACAAGGCCTCGTACCACTTCCAAATAAATAGCACATTGACCCACACACACACACATTCAGATAATAGTTGTGACGCCCCCAAAATTAGGTATACATCACCCATCTTGGGTAGTCAGATACATGGTACAGAATTTAAATACAACTTACTAATATAACTGTTGTGTACAATACGACATAAACTGTGAGTTTGCATACAAATATTGTCTACTAGATATTATACAAACTCAAAAGGAGTCCTCATTACAATTATTATCACACTATTTCACAGAATAGTGAGGACTACTAATGCTATCCTCTGGACCATTACTCCGCTTCTCCGACTCGTCTCAAATACTATGTTCTCATTTCAAGAGAAGAAAACGGTAAAAAAAAGGGTGAGCTCAACTAGCCCAGTAAGAAATATTATGACTAAGATAATGCAGAATAAATTATCAATAGCCTTCAACATTGTTAAACTGATAAAATATAATAAACATCAAGTTTAACTGCAGCTGAACAAGCAATCCATTAAAAGAGTCAAGTAGAAAATAAAATCTACTATCTTTTATGATTTAAAAGGTTTTTCATCACTGTTATAGCTGAGACTCAGCTTTAATAAATAATCCACATCATCGAATCACCCCTGCACTACGGCCAAGGATATTCTTTAGTATCACGACCACAATTATTCCTGCACTACGGGCCAAGAATAGTTGTGTATTCATTAATGGTCATGATCATGCCAACAATCATCCATCAATGCACTACTACCAATCGAGGACTTTTACCACATCATTTGTAACATTACTTGGTCATGATTACAATCAATAATCCTCGGTCATAATCATACCAAGTCCATCCATGCTCTAAAGGCCGTGCCACGTATGACTTTAAAAAATATAAACATGAGGATGATGACAATGATATAAGAATTCAATAAAACAAGTTCAAGAATTAAGTTATTCAGAACTAATAACATCCAAACTGTCAACATGATCATCGCTTTGTAGAGTAAAATTCAAGAATATCGAGAAGAATATTTCCATGAAAGGATACCGGATGAAGCGCAAATGTCAAGGATATTCCACTAATTTCATGGAGTATAGAAGTCAAAGTTTTAACCAACCGGGTATAATAAAGAATGTAATAACAAAAGAAATCACCATGCATGCGATAGATCGCGACAGTGTGTTATTCCAACGTAATAATAAATAATCTAACCAGTCCCACAGAAAAACGCATGCATGTGATATATTCCAATGTAATAATAATAAAGATTTTAACCAGTCCTGTAAAAACACATGCATGTGATGTTCCAATAGAATAATAATAAGATTTGAACCAGTGTCCTGTAAAACACACACACAGATGTTCCAATGTAATAATAATAAGATTTTAACCAGTCCTGTGTAAAACACATGAGCATGTGATGTTCCAATGTAATAATAGAAGAATGTCACAATGTATGATTTCACCAAGTATAGGGGAGTCCATGATACAAAGTTATTCCAATGTAATAATAAGGAATGGAATAACTCAAGTTCTCTTCATGAATACAAAAGAATAATATCCCTTACGAGTACAATAAATAATATTCCCCCTACCTTAGAAGAACCTGAATATTGGCAAAGTGAAGTAGCGTAATACTTTTCTTCTTTCTCTCTATAGTTTCTTCTCTCTCAGAGTTTCATGAATTCAGAAGAAAATAATGAAGGAATGAGCTTCTATTTATAGGAAAATAGAATGCATAGTAATTAATCCATGAACTATCGGTCAGATTGATTTACTTTAATCGACGGTCCATATTTAAAGCAAAATCTTTTAAATAAAATATAATATATTCTATTTATATAAAAACATTTTACTATGAAAACACTATGCAACACTATGCAAAACACTATGCATAATAAAATATAATATATTTTATTTATAATAACTTTAATAAAGTATTCTGCTTTATATAAAAAGATGTTTCGCTTTTATTACGTTAATAATACGAATAAAACAAAACGTCATTATCCCTATAATAATTCATATTATTAATCGACAATAATGGAATCAAACCGAGTGACTTCTTCTCACATAATCATCAATAATCAATACCGGTGTGCTACTATGCAACCACACGACATCGTACTTTTACTACCGAGTAGTTCAACAAGATCAACGGTAAAACTTCCGCCGTTATTTCAATAAAATATTTTTGTCGCTTTCTCAATCCGATAATAATTTTGTTGTGGGTCCACCAATGATTGAGTAGTTGTATGAATATTCCCTCGCTAAACCGAATATTCCCCACCAATCGAATATAATATAACCACTTGCATACTTTGCAAAATTTATAAATATTACCCACAACTATAACATTATATCAAATTATTCCATAATATTCAAAATAATATTTATAGAAAATTCATCTTTATTTATAAAAGCTGGGGTCTTACAACCTCCCTTCTTATGAAATTTCGCCTCGAAATTAGGGGTACGACTGGTATGTCAAGAGGTAAGGATACCTTGATTTCTTTTCGATTCTAACTCCCAAGTCATTTCCTCAACATCGTGGTTCCTCCACAAAACTTTGACTTGAGGTATAACCTTGAGCGTAGAATATGTTCCTTCTTATCCAAAATTTGAACATGAACCTCTTCATACGCCAAATCTTCCGCTATTTCGTCCGGCCTAACTCAATAATATGGTTCGGGTCTTTCACATATTTACGTAACATGGATATGTGAAAAACGTTATGAACACGAGACATATTTGGCGGAAAAGCGAGTCTATAGGCCACAGTTCCTACTCGATCGAGGATTAAAAATGGACCGATGAATCGAGGATTAAGTTTTCCTCTCTTTCCAAATCTTGTAACTCCTTTCCATGGAGCAACTCTTAACAACACATGATCTCCTATATCGAATTCCACGTCCTTTCGATGAAGATCAGCATAACTCTTTTGTCGATTTTGTGAGGTTTTTATACGTTGTCGGATCGTTTGAATCTTTTCCGTAGTCATACGTACTAACTCCGGCCCCAACAACGCTGCTTTCACCCACCTCATCCCAAAGATACCGAGAACGACACTTTCTTCCATACAACGCTCAAATGGAGCCATGCCAATACTTGCTTGATAACTATTGTTGTAGGAAAACTCCACCAATGGTAAGAACTTGTCCCAACTCCCTTGAAATCAAGGACACAGAGTCTTAATAGATCTTCAAGAGTTTGAATAGTCCTCTCCGAATGTCCGGTCCGTCTGAGGATGATATGCCGAAAGCTAAATCGTAAGTCTGTGCCTCATAGCTTTTTGCAAACTAACCCAAAATCGTGAAGTGAATCTTGGGTCTCGATCGTAAACTATGGATACCGGCAGATACCATGCAGCCTTACAATCTCGCTTATGTACATACGAGCAAGACGTTCAAGTGTATAAGTTTCTCGTGTTCGGTAAGAAATGAGCGCACTTGGTCAATCTATCAACAATGACCCAAATCGCATCAATGCCTTGAGAAACCATAAGAAGACCGTAACGAAATCCATGGTAATGTGCTCCCACTTCCATTCGGAATTTCAAGTGGTTGCAATGGACCTTTTGGTACTTGATGCTCCGCTTTAACTCGTTGACAAATTAGACACCTTGAGATAAACAAATATTATCTCTCTCTTCATATTGCTCCACCAAAATGTATGATTTAATATCATGATACATTTTGGTACTCCTGAGATGGATTGCAAATGGTGTGTTGTCGCCTCCATCATGATATTATACTTTAAATCGTGGTCGTTAGGAACACAAAGTCCGGAGTTGACTCAAGTATTCCTTCTTCATCGATTCTTGCTTCCTAAGATAGCACCTCTTGCACTTTCTTCCTCATACGCATCGACTCCGTGTCCGTAGCTTGAGCAAACTTTAACTTTATCGATTAAAAGCTCGCTCTACTCATATATTCGCTATCATCACATCGTCCTCGAGTCTTTAACTCCTGAAGTTCAATAGAGCCATTCGACACGGGGCTTTGGAAATAGGTTTTGTACCGGGTTCAAGGTCGATACAAAATTCAATTTCACGCCTGGGTAGGCCAGAAGTTCTTCTGGAATACGTCGGAAATTTATTAACAATAGAAATATCGTTCAAAACTGACGTATTTTTGTTTAAATCTGTGACACGAGCTAAGAAAGCTTGACATCCGTTTTACAATAAACGAATAGCTTTATGGCTTGAGATGACCGTGATTGATTTTAATGGTTTGGTCGTTTGAATTCGCATAATAGGTTGATTAGGAATATGAAAGCTAACAACCTTACGAAAACAATTAATTTTTGCATGATAAGTAGTTAACCAATCAATCCCTAGAATCACGTCAAATGCAAGTATTTTTAATGAAATAAGATCGACAGTAATGTGAGGGTACCGATTTGAACCAAACAAGACTTATAAACAATTGGATGTAATGAAGGTTTCTCCCAATGGAGTTTCCACAGATAAGTCAAAGTCTAATTTCTCCTGAGTCAAATTTAATCGATGAGCGCAAGTAGGAGAAATAAAAGAATGGGTAGAACCAAGATCAAATAAAGTATAGACTTCATTAGAGTTTATGATAAGCTTACCCGTGATGACCTCATTCGTGTTCCTTGCTCTCTAGGAGGTCACAACAAACGCCTCCTCAGACTACCGGGTTTGACTTTTCTTCGGGACTGACCTTTGGTGCCTCCATCCTAGTTGAATTTGTCTTCTGGAACGACAAAATTGAGCTAAGTGACCTTCTCTTCCACAATTATAACATGCTTTGGATGGCATGGCACAGTTCGGACTGATGTGTCCATCTTCTCCGCATTTGAAGCGTATGATAGGTGGTCTTTCTCCTTCCTTAACAACGGGTGCTGGTGCTGACGTCTTTCCATCATTGTTGAATCTCCGTTTCTTTAAATGTCCATTCTCATTATTTTGGCCCCGATTACCACCGGCGTGGTTACCGATTCCGCCCGTTGATTCCCTCCACGCTTGTTGTCACCGCTCGATGACTACTCTCACCGGTATTATAATTTTTGCTTACCGCTCTCTTTTAGTTGCGTTGACTCGTTATCGCGCTTCCACTAATCGAGCCCTATTTACAACATCTGAATACAAACACGCTTTATGAGAAATAAGATGTTGACGATATCTCGACTTCTTCAAACCTCTTAAAAACATTCGTACCATTCTCTCTTCATTATCCACCAAGTGGGACGAAACCTTGATAACTCCGCAAATTTTGCCTCGTATCATGACACCTGGCCATATTGTTTTGTTCCAACTTGATAAACTCCACCTCCTTCATGTGGCGAATACTTTCGTGAAAGTATTTGTCGTTGAAACGCTCCCCGGAACTTCTCCCAAGATATCTTCAAGACAAAGAAGTTGAGTACATTTTACCGATTCCCACCAAGAATCCGCCTCTCCACGCAACATAAAGGCGTGAAGGAACCTTTTGCTCCTCGGAGCATCCCAAGACATCAAATATCTTGGTAATCTGCTTTATCCATGCTTTCGCCGTAAGTGGTTTTAGCTCTCCCTTAATCTCTCGTGGTCCCTCCTTGAATTGTTTAGCGGTGACCGCCTCGAGAGTTTTTTGTGTTTCCACCCACGCTTTTGGATAGGAGTCGCTCTCTTTCTTTGTTGCATAAACCGCATAAAGCCTCCGAACATTTGATCATTCATCATTTGGTCAAGTTATTGTTTGCATGAGGATTGTCGCCTTCACGATGCACATTATCCTCGATTATTGATATGTGGTGAATCAACGATCGCTCAGGCTCCATTGCTATTCTCAACATTCTCAAATGTCATTTTCAGACATCGCCACAAAACAAAAGATTAATTGACATGTAACAATTATCTTTATATTCTCGACCGACCAATAAAATAGCACATAAACTTAGGTAGGTCATACTAACGAAGGTATTCCCCGCCTCTCCCTCCTAGTACTATTCTCACATCTTAGCCGTGGATCATATCCCTAAGCTCGATACTACCAACCGTGGCGCCCAAAAATCGTGTATACATCACCCATCTTGGGTAGTCGACATACATGGTATAGAATTTAAATACAACTTACTAATATAACTGTTGTGTACAATACGACATAAACTGTGAGTTTGCATACAATTATTGTCTACTAGATATTATACAAACTCAAAAGGAGTCCTCATTACAATTATTATCACACTATTTCACGTAATAGTGAGGACTACTAATGCTATCCTCTGGACCATTACTCCGCTCCCCGACTCGTCCCCGCCTATGTTCTCATTTCAAGAGAACAAAGGAAAGAAAGGGTGAGCTCAACTAGCCCAAAGAAGAAATATTATGACTAAGATAATGCGTAATAAATTATCAATAACCTTCAACATTGTTAAACCGATAAAATATAATAAACATCAAGTGTAATCAGAAGTGGAACAAGCAATCCATTAAAAGAGTCAAGTAGAAAATAAAATCTATTATCTTTTATGATTTAAAAGGTTTTTCATCATCATTATAGTTTGAGACTCAAATTTTAATAAATAATCCACATCATCGAATCACCCCTACACTACTACCAAGGATATTCTTTAGTATCACGACCACAATTATTCCCGCACTACGGCCAAGAATAGTTGTGTATTCATTAATGGTCATGATCATGCCAACAACTGCTCATCAATGCACTACTACTACCACCGAGGACTTTTACCACATCATTTGTAACATTACGGTCCATGATTACAATCAATAATCCCCAGTCATAATCATACCAAGTCCATCCATGCTCTACAGCCACGTATTTGACTTTAAAAAAATATAAACATGAGGATGATGACAATGATATAAGAATTCAATAAAACAAGTTCAAGAATTAAGTTATTCAGGAACTAATAACATCCAAACTGTCAACATGATACTGCTTTGTAGAGTAAAATTCAAGAATACTGAGAAGAATATTTCCATGAAAGGATACTGGATGAAGCGCAAATGTCAAGGATATTCCACTAATTTCATGGAGTATAGAAGTCAAAGTTTTAACCAACTGGGTATAATAAAGAATGTAATAACAAAAAAAATCACCATGCATGCGATAGACCGCACAGCGAGTTATTCCAATGTAATAATAAATAACGGAACCGAGTCCGTAGAAAACGCGTATGTATGGATATTCCAATGTAATAATAATAAAGATTTTAACCAGTCCTGTAAAACACACAGCATGTGATGTTCCAATGTAATAATAATAAGATTTTAACCAGTCCTGTAAAACACACGAACATGTGATGTTCCAACAAAATAATAATAAGATTTTAACCAGTCCTGTAAAAACACACGCATGTGATGTTCCAACAGAATAATAGAAGAATGTCACAACAGAAGGATTTCACCAAGTATAGGGGAGTCCGCGTATACAGGTTATTCCAACAGAATAATAAGGAATGGAATAACTGAAGTTCTCTTCATGAATATAAAAGAATAATATCCCTTACGAGTACAATAAATAATATTCCCTACCTTAGAAGAACTAAATATTGGCAAAGTGAAGTAGCAGAATACTTTTTTTCTTTCTCTCTATAGTTTCTCTCTCTAGAGTTTCAGTGAATTCGTAAGAAAATAATGAAGGAATGAGCTTCTATTTATAGGAAAATAGAATGCATAGTAATTAATCCATGAACGGTCCAGATTGATTTACTTTAATCTGACGGTCAATATTTAAAGCAAAATCTTTTAAATAAAATATAATATATTCTATTTATATAAAAACATTTTACTATGCAAACACTATGCAACACTATGCAAAACACTATGCATAATAAAATATAATATATTTTATTTATAGAATAACTTTAATAAAGTATTCTGTTTTATATAAAAGATGTTTCGCTTTTTATTACGTTAATAATACGAATAAAACAAAACGTCATTATCGCTATAATAATTCATATTATTAATCGAAATAATGGAATCAAACCGAGTGACTTCTCACATAAGCATCAATAATCAATACCGCAGTGCTACTATGCAACCACACGTATTCTCGCATTTTTACTACCGAGTAGTTCAACAATGATCAACGGTAAAAACTTCCGCCGTTATTTCAATAAAATATTTTTGTCGTTTTCTCAATCCGACAATAATTACGCTATGGGTCCACCAATGATTGAGCCAGTTGTCATTTAATATTCCCCGCTAAACCTAATATTCCCCACCAATCGAATATAATATAACCACTTGCATACTTTGTAAAATTTATAAATATTACCCACAACTATAACATTATATCAAATTATTCCATAATATTCAAAAATAATATTTATAGAAAATTCATCTTTATTTATAAAAGCTGGGGTCTTACAATAGTTTCTTGAAAAGAGACGGTCACCGTGGTAACATGGATGTCGGTGGGTGCCTAACACCTTCCCTCCGCATAATCAAGTCCCCGGACCCTAATGAATCTCGGTTTCACCGACCCGTTTAGCAGTGTCAATACTGGGTCAATGTGGAAACCTTTTCTCGGTTATGTTGGTACAAACATTTAAAAAAAACCAACTTGCGACTCTTAATAGTCCATCGTCAACATTATACATGTCGGACCTTTTTCACTTGTTTTTTCAAATAAATCTCTCCTAAAATGAGAACACCAAAGAACAAGTAACGGAAAGGGACAACTGAAAAATCCCGACGTCGACAGGTGGCGACTCTGCTGGAGACTCCAGTAAGAGGACTTAAGCCGCTATTTCAAAAAAATTTCAAAAATTATTATCTGTTTGTGTGTGGATGTTGCATTTACATTTATGATGAATGTGTACGAATGCATTTACTTATTCCACTTAGTACTTCGCACCATATATGCTTGTGATATTAGTGCTTCGCACATGTCATCATTTACATACGGTGAGACGCGATGTATGTGAATGTATGTTGTGTGGTCCCTCCACCAGGAGGCTATCCTGTCGGTGTTTGATTATTGGACTCGTAGGAAGAATAATTCCCGCGAGGCTCAGGAAAGGCACCACCCAAATTCGCTCCAGTTGAAAGACCGGATTAATTTCTCGTTGAGTAAATTGTGATGATTTGGGAACCTTAATGCCAAAAAGCCGCGAGAGTAACCTAAAATAGGTCAGCCTCTGATAAACCCAAAACGGAGGAATGTCTCTTCATGCTTTCTAATTTTAATTACTTATAAACACAATTACTTGTAATTTCATTCCATATCTATCTCCATGTAATGAGAAATACGAAGAAATGTGTACACATACTTATTTAGTTTAACATGCTATCCTGTATTACAAATAGCTGACATCCGTGTTGCAGGATAAAATTCCGAAAGCGGAAACATCACATAGCATTTTAATGTAATACATTCCCTAAAGACTAAACTATGAAAGTCTTTCGCAGGGAACCAATCAGACCCACTAACCGGTCAAAATCCAAGAAGGCTGCAAGCCTGCAGTCAATCATGTCATCATTTGACCAAACTGACCTTAATCCAGTTTCTCGCAAAGAATTCGACGGATTAAGAAAAAAAATTACAGATTTGGTTGTTCTACTTAAAGAACTACACCAGTCTACTCAGGGTCCAAAAATACTCGTACATGCTGAATCATCTACACAAGGGGGAAACCAGGTCATTAGAATACCTAAAATGTTGTTGGATACGACCAACAAAATTCATGATGCCACACATCTAACAGGAGATCTAGACACATGTGACATCAAAAAGAAATTCCTCCAAATGGAAGAGACCCTTCGTGCTATCAAAGGAATTGGAACACACAGAAGTGTTTCATATGCTGACCTTTGCATTTTCCCTGGTGTTCATTATCCAGAAAAGTTTAAGACTCCTAACTTCGAAAAATATGACGGGTTAGGAGATCCTTACACACATTTAAAGGTGTTTATCGGAGAACTTGAATCTTATGCAGAGGACGAGAAGCTCAGAATGCAGCTGTTTTAGAAAAGTCTGACTAGAGAAGCCCGTTCGTGGTACACAAGATTAGACAAATCAAAGATCCAAAGTTGGGAAGAGCTAGCACACGCCTTCCTAACACAATACAGCTTTCAGTCTCAGATGGCTCCTGATCGGTATCAAATTACCAAGATCAAGAAACAGTTTAGTGAGTCTTTCAGAGAGTATGCTCAAAGGTGGAGACGCCTGGCTGCCCAAGTTATTCCATCCATGATAGAATCAGAAATTGTCATGACTTTCATAGACATACAAGAATCTCCTTTCTATGAAAGAGTTTTAGCCGGCATCGGTAAACCATTTTCTGAAATGGTCAAACATGGGGAGATGGCTGAGATGGGATTGAAATCCGGAAAAATTCAAGACATAGCTGCCCTTATAGCTGTTGCTGAGCACATCCAATCCGGAAATTATGGAAACAATTCCCGAAGGGTCCATAAAAAGAAAGAGGAAGATGTTTCCCTGATACTATAGGGTCAAAAAGGCAATCAGAACATGCCAATCCAAATGAGAAGTTACACTCCCTTTCAAGCACAGTCTTCGAACCCTCCAATACCAAAAGGTGGAGAAGTTAAATGCCCTCGAGTGTTCACGCCCTTAGGGGACTCACTCGAGAATATTCTCACTCTTCTAACAACACAGAAGAAAATCACGCATCTTCTTTCACCAAACAAATTTCTAATGGACGGGGGGTTCAATGTCACTTTCGAAATGTGCTTATCATGCTAGGGCACCTGGACATGATACTCAGGTAAGATCATAGTCACCAAACCAGATCAGCCTCACGTTCAAGACAACCCTTTTCCTCAACACAAAGAAGAAGAGGTTAACATGATTAATTGGAGTAATGGACATAATTCTAATTTTAACGGCGAATCATCCCAGGCCGCAAAAGACGAGGTGGACAAATGCGATTATGCCAAATTCCAATTTGCAATGGAACGTAAGATGAAAGCTCTATGCAAGCAGATTGAACAATTGGCAGAACTGGTGACCTATCAGCATCAAGTGACATGCCAGTTAATCAACCATGATCATGCTAGTCTCCTCCCTCTTGTCACGAGTATACTCTCGTCACCTTCAGAAAATGAAATGATGGAAGACAAAGTGATAAGGAGAGCAAATGCCAAAGCCCGTTAGGATTTTGCCAATAAAAGGGAATTTGCACACCTGGGCCAACCTATGGAGGAAATCTTGTAGATGATCATCAATGAAGGAAGAATCACTTCCCTTTTTCCTCCGATTAATCCTCATTCTGGACGGTTCAATTCTAATGGAGTATGTCAATATCACTCCCATTCTCGCGGTCACAGCATAGAAGAATGCTGGGCACTCCGCCACCTTATCCAAAATCTAATTTGACAGTGGTGTCCTGCAACTAGCAGACGATGATACCGTGCTATGTGAGAGTGAGAATACATGTCCTACTAAGTGGAAGGGTTTGGTAGCAGTCATATCCATTGAGACCGATGGGACTAACCAATCACTCACAATACTAACGATTCAACTCAGGGGAAGCAACATTCCTTTGAAAGTGGCCGCTCCCGAGCCAATCAAGTTACCATGCAGAGCACAATATCATATTGTTAGCTTACATAAAGTACCATGGAATTATGGAGAAGGAGAAGGATCCACCTCACATACAGCTGTTGCAGTGTCGAAGAAGAATCCACTGTATCTTCCCCAACGGGTGATGAAGTCTACCATCAAATCAAAGGGGAAAATACCCATGGAGAAGATTGAAAAATTCCTCCGCACTATGGGTCATAACGAAGCCAAGGTGGTTGTAAGCTTAAAAAAAGCTCCATACCAAATATCAATTTTGGACTTGGTCCTAACTTCTGAGGATCACCGGATGATCTTGCTGAAGGTTTTAGAAGAAGCCTATCTACCAAAATCAGTGGATGCAGAAAAATTTCAACATTTGGTTGATCACATTTTCAACAACAATGTGATATCCTTCACTGATGACGACATCCCGCCCGAAAGGATAGGTCATTGCAAGCCGTTGCACATTACGGTTTTGTCCTCCGGATACATGATAGCTGGAGTCTTGATAGATGGAGGCTCATCCCTAAATATCTATCCACACGCTACCTTGGTGAAGATGAATATCAATCTCAACCGAATCCGGAGCAACCATACTGTCATCAAAGCTTTTGATGGAGCCCGACGGAATTCGGTCGGAGTAATTGAACTGCCAATCGAAATTGGTCCCCATACATTCTACGTATCTTTCCACGTACTCAAGATAGATTTGGGATACAACATGCTCTTGGGACGACCATGGATTCATATGGCAGGGGCAGTCCCCTCCACCATGCATCAACAGTTAAAATATATTATCAACGACAGCCTAGTCACAGTCAACGCTGAGCCGAAGTGTCCTCCATAAAGTGATATACCATACATCAAAGTTAATTCGGATGTTGAGCCGGTCAGTTTTCACACCTTGGAGGTGAGCAACACTCAGTACCATGTTATTGGAACGCCACCTCTCACACCCAAGATTTCTGCCGAAGTGATGGCAGCTACTCAAGAAATGTTATCCTTGGGTCATCAACTAGGACAAGGGCTAGGTAAAGACCATCAGGGTATCAATTACCCCATCCAAGTTATCAGTCAAACTGGGACAGCTGGGCTAGGCTATTCTGCCAGTTCTAGTAACAGGAATAAACATAAACATCCTCAGATTCCTCCAACTTCAGTTACATGACGGTTGGCTATACTTATAACTGTTGAGTCCGCATAACCTCTTGTAAAGGTGCCAGCCAACGTGATGGCTATGTTATTTCCCAAGCCGGTGCCGGTGAAGGCGAAAGAAGTCTTTGTTCCAGATCCCGTCGTGGGGGAAGAGAAACAAAGAATTAAACAAGACGTCATCCGAATGATGTCAGGCATACGCATCATTGTTCATGACGAACATACAAACAGATACACCCAAGACGATGATTCCTCGGACATAATGGCCATCATTCGGGATAGGGAGGACGATGAAAATCCATCCATCACTGCAGTCCACCCGGACTTTGCCCTTGCCAATTGGAGCAACACTTCTTGCATTGGTCGACAAGGGTAAAATGGGCATAAACTATTTCTGCCCTGTAGATATCATAACTGCTTACTTTTCTATACAGTATTAGCAGTCATTTTGCCAGTACATGCTAACACTTTGTATGATCAAACCTTTTCATATATACTAAGTGAAAGCATATTTTGTTTCAGGACCCTAAATTTAGATGTGCCTGTACTTGCTTATATGGTGCCTCTTCTACACAAAGATTATAACTTTGATGTAGAGATGAATTCAGCCTTGATGGAAATACATGAGGACATTGAGGTGCCTCCGAAAATTCAAGAATGGGTCAAAGACAAACCTAAACCCAACCTTGACCAAACCTCTTCATTCAATCTCGGAAACATAGAAAGCCATAAGTTAATCCAGATTGGTTTAGACCTTACCCTAAACCAGGGGAATGACATGGTTACACTATTACCAAAATCTAGGATGTGTTTGCATGGTCTCATGAAGACATGGTGGGTTTGTCCACTGACATTGTACTTCATCGCCTTCCCATTAAAGAGGGATTCAAGCCAGTCAAATAGAAGCTCAGACGATTGAAACCTGAGTGGAGTTTGAAGGTAAAAGAAGAAATTGTGAAACAATTTCAAGCTGGCATCATCATGGTGTCCACATATCCTGAGTGGATATCCAACATTGTTCCCATACCTAAACCTGGAGGAAAGGTGCGAGTCTGTGTGGATTATCGGGACTTGAAAAAAGCTAGCCTTAAAGATAGTTTTTTCGTACCCTTTATCCACATTCTCATTGACAATACTGCTCAATATTTCATGTACTCCTTTGCTGATTGTTTGCGGAGTACCATCAAATCATGGTTACTAAGGAAGATCGTGAGAAAACTGATTTCATCACGCCTTAGGGAACCTTTTGTTATAGGCGGTTGTCATTCGGCCTCATCAATGCTGGAGCCACCTATCAGCGAGCTATGATGGCTCTCTTCCACAACTTAATGCACAAAGAGATCGAGATCTACGTGGATGACATCATTGTCAAGTCCCGGAAGGAGGAAGCCACTTAGACCATCTCAAAAAGCTATTCAACAGGTTGCGTAATTACAACTTGAAGTTGAATCCATCCAAGTGCACCTTTGGCGTTAAATCAGGTAAGTTGCTAGGCTTTCTAGTCAGTCATAAAGGGATTGAACAGGATCCTACCAAAATCCAGGCCATTAGGGAAATGCCCATTCCTCAGATAGAGAAGGAAATACGGGGATTTTTGGGAAGAATCAACTTCATTAGCAGGTTTATCTCTGAACTCACAGCAACCTGTGAGCCAATCTTCAAGCTATTAAGGAAGAACTCCTCCATAAAATGGAATGATGAGTGCCAAAATTCCTTCCTCAAAATTAAAGAACAGCTAGTCAAAGCTCCCATTTTGTTACAACCCAGGGATGATGTTCCCCTGTTCATGTACCTGTCCATAAGTGACAACGCCATGGGCTGCATGCTGGGACAGAAAAATGATAGAGGCCAAGAACGGGCTATCTATTACCTCAGCAAAAGATTTAGCAGCAGTGAACACAAGTTCACTCTGATCGAGAAGATGTGTTGTGTTTTAGCATGGGCTTCCACGAGGTTACAACATTACCTCCATGGTCACACAACCCATCTCATATCCCGCGTGGATCCTCTCAAGTACGTGTTCAACAAACACATGTTAAATTGTCGGCTGTCCAGATGGCATTTGATCCTACAACAATTTGACATTGTCTACAAGACTCAAAAGTCCATCAAAGGTCAAGGAATTGCAAATCAACTAGTCGCCGCACCCTCAGGGGACTTCAAACCCTTGGTGATATACTTCCCCGATGTAGGAGTAATGACAGTTTAGTAACACCATCAGTATGATACGCGCCAAACATGGAAGATGTATTTTGATGGAGCTGTTAATACGGATGGTTCTGGAGCTGGAGCTGTTCTAGTATCCCAGACGGGAGCAAATATCCGTCTTCGCTAAATTGCGCTTATGCGAGCACCAACAATATAGCTGAGTATGAAGGCTATCTCATGGGGCTAAAACTTGCCTGTTCAATGGGCATCAGGCAGTTAACTGTCTTTAGAGATTCAGAGTTGGTAATCAGATAATCCGTCGGAATCTACCAAACCAAAGAGCTACATCTGCTGCCTTACCATCGACAAGTTTTACAGATGGTTTTGGAGTTCGAAGAAATCTCCTTTCTACACGTTCCTCATAATAGGAATGACTTTGCAGACGCATTAGCAACTTTGGCCTCCTAAATTTACATATCAAACAAAGGACACTTGCCAAACGTCATAATTTCCCTGCATAAGGCCCCAGCCTATGGGAGTTATGTTGGAGAAGTATCGGATGAGCTACCTCCCATCTAGCATCCTTGGTATCAACATCTCAAGGAATACATACGAGATGGATCTACACCCGCTGAGGTGAGCCCGACTGAGAAAAGGCAGATCCATAGACTTGCTATGAAATTATACCTGATTGGAGATGCGTTATACAAAAGATATGCATGACTAGGTCTCTTCAGATGTTTAGACAAAGATCAAGCTCGAAGGCTTATGGATGAAATCCACGGTGGAGTCTGTGGCCCCCTCCTTGTCAAGAAAGTCCTCAGGACAAGACATTATTGGCTATCTCTCAAAGCTGACTACAATGACCATGTCAGGAGATGCTCTCAGTGCCAGATTCATGGGAATACTATACATGCCCCTCCATGGGAACTCCACACTTTGAGTTCACCTTGGCCCTTCTCAATGTGGGGAATGTACATTATCGGCCCCATTGAGCCTAAAACCAATAATGAACATCGATTTATCTTAACCATGATCGACTACTTCACCAAGTGAGTAGAAGTAGCCTCCTTCCCAAGGGTTACCAAAGAAGTCATCATTGCTTTCATCAGAAATAATGTCATTTGTCGATATGGACAACCAGAGCTGATTGTGTCAGACAATGCCAAAAACCTCAACAACAAAATGATGAAGGAATTATGCAGTAAATTCCACATCAAACATCTCAACTCTATCATCTACCGTCCAAAGATGAATGGTTCTGTTGAAGCAGCTAACAAAAACATCAAGAAGATCATGCAAAAGAGGTCTGCAAATCACAAAGAATGGCCTGACTTATTGCCTCTTACTCGGTTAGCCTACAGAACATCCACTACAAGAAAAATGCCTATTAACGACTAATACTACCAGCGACCGGATATACGGTCGCTGATAAGAGTAATAGCGACCAATAGTGGTGACCACCATTTAATCTAGTCATATATTTAATATCGTGAATCAGAATCGGGTCACCGAGTGGTCGCTAGCACAAATTTTCCTCGTAAAAATTGGCACGAAATGTTGGCGCCAAGGTTTGTTGGGACCAATAAATAATAGCGACCCCATTCGGTCGCAGATAAGTCCATGTCATTAAAAATCAGCGACCGCATGCGGTCGTTGATGGCCGTCGCTGATCAAACTTAATGTTAGCGATTTCACATTATTCGCCGACACAAAGATAGTAGAAAAATGAGGGAGCTCAGAGAGAAGAGGGAGAAAGGGGGAGAAGAGAAGAAGGAGAAGAGACTCTGGCCTCCACCTGTCCGCCGCCACCGGTCCGCCACCACTGGTCAGAAATAGAGAGAAGAGGGAGAAAGAGGGGAGAAGAGAAGTAGAGAAGAAGGAGGTAGAAATGACCATATATACATGTCGTCGTGCATGTGGCTAGTCCATATTATAGGGGAGACTCTGGCAAAATTTTTTTGTTGGTCGGGTAGTTGCGAACATTTATAATATTAACGAGCTCAAGTCATATGCTTACTAGCTAGTATGCTTAAGTCATATGCTTATAAGTATAACTTAAATGTTAATCATATGCTTACAAGTATTCTCAAGTCATATGCTTACAAGTATGCTCAAGTCATATGGTTACAAGTATATATGCTCAAGTCATATGCTTACAAGTATGCTGAAATGTTAATCATATGCTTACAAGTATGCTGAAATGTTAATCATATGCTTACAAGTATGCTCAAGTCATATGGTTACAAGTATGCTCAAGTCATATGCTTATAATCATGATATACATTAATAAGCTCATGTTGTCTGTAGTAGGTACCGTGGAATCATGGACCTCTATTCAGACCGTAGTTGGATGGCACGACGAAAGTCAAGTGCCAAGATATGTGCTACAGCTGAATTTAGAGCTGGTTGCCAAGTGTTTTTGGAGTATGCGTATAGTCACCCAAAATGTATAAATGGTAAGTCGCAGATACGATGTCCATATTTGAAGTGTAAGAATATAAATTATATGGACATATACATGGTAAACTATCATTTACTTGTTTCTGGGTTCATGAGAAATTACAAAGAATGCTGGTGGGCACATGGGTAGAGAAGAGATGGTGGCATCACGTAGTACAAAATTAAAGGCGAGAGTACTCATCGTATGAATGAAATGGTTCATGATATTGCAGAGCCAGATTTTGATTGGGAACAAGGCAGAGAGCAACCTATGAATTCTGATGCCAAAGACTTCTTTAAGTTGTTAGACGAGGGTAGCGAGCCATTGTGGCATGGTTGCACCAAACACACTACATTGTCTACAGTGGCGACATTACTTAACATCAAGGCTGATCACAACATGAGCCATGAGTGTTTTGAGTCGCTCTTAAAGGCCATTAAGAGTATGTTGCCTGACGGTGAGAAATTGCCTGGTAACTATTACTTTTGTAAGAAAATGGTGAAGAAGTTGGGTCTTGGATACCAAAATATCGATGCATGTCCCAATGATTGCATGTTATTTTATAAGGAAAATTAACAGACGACAAGGTGCACGTTTTGCAGTCATGATCAGTTTAGGCCTAATAAAGAGGGTGTGATTACAAAAAAATCAAGTATACCGTTTAAGATTCTAAGGTATTTTCCAATAACACATCGGCTAAAAAGATTGTACATGTCTTCAAGAACAACTGAACATATGAGTTGGCATGCGAAATCTCCAACTAAAGATGGAGAACTAAATCATCCCGCAGATGGGCAGGCTTGGAAAGATTTCAACATAGCACATCTTGGGTTTGCATTGGAACCTAGAAATGTGAGGCTTGGATTGTCCACCGATGGGTTCAATCCATTTGGTCACTCAGCTGTTCCGTACTCATGTTGGCCTGTGATTGTTACTCCGTACAACTTGCCTCCTTAGATGTGTATGAAATAGCCATACTTGTTTCTTTCACTCGTGGTTCTTGGTCCTAAGAGTCCTGGAAAGAACTTAGATGTTTACTTGAGACCTCTTATAGACGAGTTGAAGGTATTGTGGGAGGATGCAATGATGACTTGGGATGTTGCAATGAAAAAATTTTAACCTTAGAAGCGCTATTATGTGGACTATAAGTGATTTCCCGACTTATGGTATGTTAGCTAGATGGAGTACACACGGAAGTTGGCTTGTCAAGATTGTATGGAGCATACAAAGTCGTTTAATCTATCAAAAGGTCGAAAGCCTTGTTGGTTTGACTGTCATCGTCGGTTCTTACCGGTAGATCACCTGTTTTGAAGAAATAGAGAAAACTTCAGGAAAGGGGAAGTAGACAATGATATGCCTGCACCACGATTGTCGGGAACGAAGATGCGAGATCGTGTGATGAGATTGCCAGTTATCCCATTTGGTAAGATTGATGTCACAAACATAATCAATGGGTTTAGAGAATCTCATAACTGGGTTTGGAGAAGCATCTTTTGGGAAATGCCTTATTGGTTTAAAAAATTTGATTCATCATAATCTAGATGTGATGCATATTGAGAAGAATGTTTTTGACAATGTGTTTAACACTGTGATGAATGTTACGGGGAAGACAAAAGATAACGATAAGGCACGTTTGGACATGAAAGATATTTGTAAGCGTCCTGTATTATAACTTTATGAATCTCCTAATGGTAAGATTGTCAAACCGTATGGAAGGTACACATTGTCCAAAAAGAAAGTTGAAGATGTGTGCACATGGGTTAAGTCTCTGAAACTACCAGATGGATATGCGTCAAAAATTGTAAGGTGTGTTACGGGTGGGAAATTGCAAGGGATGAAGAGTCATTACTGTTATGTGTTCATGGAGAGACTCATGCCTATAAAATTTTGGATCTGCTTGATAAACCAACATGGGATGCTTTGACGGATCTTAGTCATTTCTTCAAAGACTTATGTTCAAAATCATTAAATGAGAAGGACATGTCTGTACTTGAGAAGAACATCATAGAGATCACGTGTAAACTGGAAAAAATATTCCCACCTGGTTTTTTTGACTCTATTGAGCATTTGCAAATCCATCTTCCCTATGAAGCTCGTGTTGGGGGTCCAGTTCAATATAGATGGATGTACCCTTTCGAGAGGGTGATGAGAAACCTTAAGAGGAAGGTGAAGAATAGAGCTTATGTCGAGGGGTTGATATGTGAGGCATACAGTTTCGATGAGATATCTATGTTTGTCTCAGACTATTTTCCGGACGAATTCTTGACAAAGGCCAATCGAGTATCGAGACATGATGATGGGGGCAATGTTGAACTAAATGGTTGGCTCTCTGTATTTGGTCTATCGGGTCGCGCTTATGGAAAAGGGAAGCGTATATTCCTCTCTGAGCAAGAATTACATGCTGCACATACTTACATTCTTCTCAATTGCGAGGAGATTGACGAATTTGTGAGGTACACATGTAAACTTGATAATTTATCTTTTAAGTTGAAAATTTATTCCAATATGTTAATGTTTATAACATGGTATAGATTGTACGATGACGAGTTAAAAGTGAAGCATCTCGGCATAACTGATAAAGATATTCAAATCAACCGTGATAAAAAATTTGCACTTTGGCTAAAGGACAAAGTAAGTTCAATTTTTAAGCACGTAGAATATATATACTCTATGTTAACTATGACTTCATTTAATAAGATGGAGTTTTTGTAGGCTTTGACTGTGGGATCAACGATTCCGGCTAATGTACAAGTCCTAGCTATGGGACCAGACAGGGACCAAGTCAGCCGCAATGGTTACAAAATAAATGGTTGTGAATTTCACATAAAGGCATATGGGCGCGGTAAAAGAACAACGAAATCTGGAGTGTGTGTCCAAGGAGATTGTTACAATGAGCTTGGTCGTGCCTTTTATGGTGAGTTGGAGGAAATCGTAGAGTTGTCGTACAAGGGCACGTACGGGGGTCATATTCACTTGTTCAAGTGCCATTGGTTTGATTCAGAAAAAGGGATACGTGTTGACAGACATGGAATCATCGATATTGACCTCCATAGGTCTGCGTACTCCAACGAACCATTTGTTTTACCAACTCAAATAGTACAAATATACTACACTCATAGTCCTGTTAGGAAAAGGGATAGACCGCCTATAGATTGGCAAGTTGTAATTCATACTCCCGCGCGTAGTCGTGTAGAAGTAGTTGATGGGGAGATTTACCAAGAGCAGATGCTTCATAGTCAAACTATAATAAATGTGGAGGACGACAATGAAGTAATCCTGTTAGATGGTGGAGATGAACCACATGAATTAGATCCTGAGTCAATACTTGTGTCGATGACATTGATCATCGAGGAGGAAGAGTTATTGATCGAATCGACCTTTAATCAAGCGGATGATTGTTATGAATCTGCAACACGTATACATGATGAATCTGAATCAGACATTGTCACTTGAACAAATGAAATGTATGTTTAGCATTACATGTTTTTTATATCATTGTCATGTTTATGTACTAAACTATTTAAATAGATCTTAGATGTAAATTGCTTTTGTTTATTGTCATTTTATATTCATATATATACATGTTTATATCACTGTCATGTTTATTGTCATATATACATGTAATCAAATATGACTCATAATAACATCTTGAAATTTGTAATATACAGATGGCTTCTGAAGCAGCGCAGAAAAAGCGCGGCATGGGTAGGGGGCCTAATCATGTGCCCAAGGCCCCTACTAATCCGGATGATCAGATTCTTATTCAGATTCGCCTCCTCCTAATAATAACGCACGTCGTCCAAGCATATATCATTTATATATTAGCATTTAAGATTCCATTTATACAAGATATATAGAACTTAGATGTAAATTGCTTTAATATATCTACTTATCGTTGATGTAAATTGATGTTAATATGCTAATTGATGTTAATATGTTTATTATATTGAAAATTTGTATATTTCTCTTGGTTTGTGTCTTGGGTGCCTAGAAATGTCCATATATGCATGTCGTCGTGCATGTGGCTTGTCTATATTGTAGAGGAGACTCTGGCGAATTTTTTTTAAGTATTATAAGTATAAGTTTGAAAAATGTTCATAAGTATTATAACTTAGATGTAAATTGCTTTAATATATCTACTTATCGTTAATGTAAATTGTTGTATATTATAGTGATTTTTCAGATAATAAGATCGTCAAGTGCATATCACAGCTGTGTTTACAGAATTGGCCTACACCTGTGATTACGTGGGCGAGCACACCTATCGCCCACAAGGATGCTGTTTGGGCTGAATTTTCAGGTATGTTTTTTTAATTATGACATATAATATAATATTCAAAGGATAATTGTTTAGTAATGTTATTATTGTTGTTTTATTTGTAGAAACGGTATAGATGGGAGGACGCGCAGGCTTCAGTGATATAGACATTATTCTAGCAGAAGTGCGCGGTTCGCACCAAAGACAATTTGAACTAAGAAAGATAAAAAGTCCTTCACATTGCCGAGATCGACCATCTAGGCCAGGGAGAGGATTATATGCACGAGCATAGCCCCTGGTGGTGCACCCAGTCCATATGGGCTGAGATGTGTGCCCAATGGAGAGCTGAGAGCTGGGTGAAAAGATGAAAGACTGCCTCCACCAACAGATCCTCGGGTGTACCCGATGGCGAAAAGGCTAAAGGGACATACAAGTGCGGAAGTATTTCACAGTTGCAGCATATCACTATCAGGGTACGTATTTACAAGTTTTAATATGTTTACAATCATGAATTCTAGAAAATATATCACATTTTTACTTAGTAATATTGTGCTATTTTTTGTATAAGAGTCTCAGTCTCAAGGTACACCTATCCATTGGCTGGATGTGTACGTGTCCACCCGTGATGGTCTGCCTGATGCTATCCAGATAGCGGTAATAAGTTTTAACAACTTGATCTTATTTATCAATGCTTATAGAATTTATTTTTAACTATTTAATTGTAAACATGATGACAGGATACTTATAAGCGTTTATTGAATGAGCGCTATCCTGAAGGCACACCACGTCCGACTATTGATTAAGAGCTGTGGGAGAGGGCGTCTGTTGTGAAGAAGAACTACATTAAAGGTCAAGGACAACGACGACGCCCATCCTTCAGTGGCTCAGGCAGCTCTGCTACCCAGTCTTCACAGTCATCGAGTCATCCAGCTCATTAAACCTCTTACACCAGGTTCGAACTACGTAGACCTGATCTCCTCTTCAATAGGAGTATGTAGGCAGCCATTTATGGTTCGGTCTCATCCCCCCTACCAAAACAAAATCCCTTGTCAACTGGTACTGGGATCATCCTTCAATCCACTACATTTCATTCGGCTTCAAACCAAAGGGATTGAATTACCTAAACTCCACCTAAATAGGAGATTTGGCAACCATCTAAGCTATGATTGTGCCTCAAAGAGCAACACCAATCCATAAGAGATGGAATTACCTAGGCTTCTCCTAAATAGAAGTACTGACGACCATTTGTGGTGCGGTCAATCTCAGAGAGGAAAGCCACACTCCTCTCCATATATCCATACAGAAACCAGTCCCTAGACACCAAAGATGGTAGGGATACACACAGATCAATGATCCATTCTGAACAATCCAGTGACAACTCAATGTCCATCCCTCAAGGAGGAATTCAGAATACATCAAGATCACAAGCCCTAAAGAAGCAGGCAAATATCAAGCAAGCAACAAACATAGTTAAAAGGGAAGTGATCAAAAATATATTTCTGTGCTATATATAATGATGTTTGATATACACAATGTAAACTATACAGGACAAAATGGCTATGCTAGTCTGTACAGGAAAATACAAGCCCATCTACAACTCAGGATATATGTGTTAGAGTTTATGCCCTAGAGGCCAATTATTTGATATAATTGCTTAACATTTTGATATTATATTTGATTGAATAAATGAATGATTTTATTATGGTTTTATTTATTGCGTTATATAAATGTTAACATAATAAAATTCCTTAGAATAGTGATACAATTTATATATTTTCAAGTATGTGACTTGAACATGAGATTATATAATTACAATTAGTATCATTGCTCTTAAATGTCCCTAGTCGAGTATCATTGTTGATAGGACAACAGTGATGCATTGAGACTAGTATGTGGATTGACTGATGACCAAATCTCATTGGTTATAAATATATGAGATATTAAGTCAATGCATAGGTATGTATTAGAGAACGATGTACTGGACAGACCCACCATGAGAATTCTATGTGGAGCATCAAAGTGTCATTAGTGATTCTCATAGTGACAATGATGTAATGGTCTTCCGACCTGAAATCACTATATTACTACACGAGAATTTATGTACTTTGATATCATCAAAGGTCACCTTTAATAGGGTGGACTATAAAAGTGATTGTTGGGTACATCATGAATCGTGTGAGAAATATGAGTGATCTAGATGGAATTTAACCCTCCTATATAATAGGAGTGATATCCATAGGCCTCTTGATTGAGTAGGACTATGAAATGCATGGTCATGCTCAAATAGTGATTTATTTCATATAGTATACTCATTGATCAAGAAAACTCAGATTAAATTATGAAGAGTATGACACATTCCATGACTCGAGTTTAATCTAGGATGTCAAGGTTATAAGGATTAAATTACATTGAAACATTGGTCACGAAAAGGTTGCATCGAATCATCGATCTTATTATTACTTGGGTAGCGAAGATGCATTACTAGATGCCGCTTCACTTTGTTATAATTTTATAATATGATTTTAAAATTATTGCCAACGTAATAATAACCTATAGGGTCACACACATAGAACGTAATTAAAAGGGAATTAATTTAAATTATAAAGATTTAAATATGTCAATATGATTGATAATATTTAAATTACGAATTTAAATTAATAGGATAATTTATATATAGGTATATTAATTAAGTAAGACTTAATTAAGATATATATATATAAATAAATATGGATTTTAAAAGGGTTTTGGATTAATCCTTTTTAACTGCTATATATATGATATGTAGCAGCTATTTTAGGGTTAACGATCATAAACTCACAAACCTTAGCCGCTCTTAGAGAGAGACTAGAGAAAAGTTTGAAAATCTTGTTCCTTTGGTGGCTAGTACCGCAGCTCCTTTTATTGCAGAATCGTGCGACGGTTCGCGTGCGTTCATGTGGATACCGTAGAGATGTAGTACTGTGAGGAATTGCATTGGAGATTCAGAGCGTTTAAGAAAATTCTATAATCGGTATAATATCTAAACACTGAATTATTTTCTGTTTCGCATGGATCCTGTTTTGGGTTTCAGAAATTGCTTTTAAATTTTAATGTCCGCTGTGCGTTTCTGTATCGAAACCCCTACAATATGCGAGCTAACAAGCCCAACATGTCATCCCTCTCAGAAGAAGGAGGCAAAGCTGTGGTCTCCTGTACAAGGGTGTCCACACGACCCAACATATCTGCAGCCATCTGCATGGTGACCATATGCTCATCGATGTAAATGTTCATCTATGCAATCATGCAAGTAGTAAGGGACCGCACCGCAGTACTATCTGTGACGGCGACATCCCGGGCAGATATGGCACTATCCCGCTCAACTATCACTGCATCTCTAACTGACTTAGCCTCATCTCGGCGTCTCGGCGAGCTAATGCATCATCTCTCTCTAATAGAGTTGTGTCTCTCCCATCAAGGGCAATCAACATAAAGCTCTAGCTTGGTCTCTCTCGAAGGTCATCAGATGAAGACTCTGCTCGAAGTACTATGCCAAATGATGTATCACAATAGTGCTGGGATTGGGAGAATCTAAAGGAAATGCTGGCAACCTAGTAGACTGCTCCTCCTTGATGTGAGAATTAATGTCCTCCATGGGCTCTCCATCATCTGAATCACTATCTGGTACTGTGGATACTGCCGCAGCTGATGAAATCTCTATCTCTATCCACGCAGAATACTCTAGCGAACATCCCGGATGGCTAATAAAGAAAACCTCTACCTCACGCTGATCCCAATGAGCGTACACACGGGATCGATATCCTGCTGAGAGATAGCGAAAAGCTAGACGCTGACCTAGCGCCCCCTCAAAATGATGAAAATCCTGGAACTAGTCAAACTGCAACATCATGGCCATCGGGTGATAGGTAGTCATACCCCTCAAACCAGCCAGAGGGAGATAATCCATGCCCGGAGCATGAGTAATAAAGTTGTAGGGTGAGCTAAGCCCTGAGCACGACAATATGACAAATGGATCTCTGATATCTGCCAAAAACATAGACCAAGACATGGCATCCGTACACTCTGATGGCTTAAAGGAGTATGACATGGCTATATCATGGGTGAAACAATATCCATGCCGCCTAAAAGTGCCGATCGGTCTTAAGTGTGACATAAACCACACGTATAGCATGACCGAGCTTCTTGTAAACACTCATGTCTGATAAGTGCAGCAGTATGTAACTAACCTCAGAGTCTCTGCTATAATCATAGGAATAATGGTATGACCCTCCCTGAGAGCTCTCACTTCCATGATGACTCCAATGTTTATCTCATCCATGTACCGTGGCATATAGACATACGATAGTACGCACAATAGAAGTACATCCACCCTGGCTAGATGCCAATGATCCTCCGGTGCGGTAAAATCCTCAGAATTTCGTGTGTAACTATCCTCGGAGCCAAATCTGTCAAACAGAAAACACTGGGATATAACGTGGCCAGAGATAAGCTCATCCTGCACAACCCTACGCCTCAATCCAGTGAGGGTCATGAACCGTCGACTCATGTCCCCCAAAGCCATATGCACACAAGGTCTGTCCAGTGGAAACATCGTCAACCGTGCATACTCCTCTAGAGTAAGAGTTAACTCACGGGTCCCAAATCGAAAAACATGCCTCTCCGATACCCAATGCTCTAGCATGCCATCCATGAATCATGTGGGAATATGAAACATCAACAGGGTCATAGTATGCTGCTAAAAATGATCTACGATCACCCTGTCTGATGGTGACATGCTATCATACCACGATCGCATACCCGATGCCACCGATAATGGTGGGGTATGATCAATACGGCTAACTGTCGAAGAAGACATCTGTACGGGCCGTGTCATAAGACCATCCACTGGCCAATGCTGAATATCTCTTGAAATACATACATATGCATAACATGATACATGCACTGCAGATAATAGATGGCAATATGATGTAGTGAATGAAAAACTGTGCATACATTCCTAAGTAAATCAACATCTACATACATCATCTTTGTACAACTAAAAATATAGGGAAATGGGGCATAAACTCCCTACTACTAACAGAGGCCTATCAAAATATATATCGAGAATGGGGCACATCTACCCAATAGCTAACAGAGGCCTATCAAAAGATATAACGAAAATACACATCAGAAGAAGGCAATGGTGTCAATGTCTACATCATCAATCATGTCCACCTGATGTAACTCCTCTTGAGTCACTGGATCTCTATCAACAGGGATGTCGGGCCTATACAAAGGAGGATCTGCGCCGGCAAAAACCAAATAGGTCATCTGAGGGGCCAGCACCTGAGCTGGAAGGATCAAACAAATCTGCTTCTGCAGGATCTCTGCCCAAATGCCGGATAAAGAAATATGCACTGTCCAACCGTTGGGTCAAACTGTCAATCTGTGTTACATGAGTCAGATCTCGAACACAGGCTAGCCAATCCGTTATCATCACGGATCCTGGAACCATATCCCCCATGAACTGAGTGGCGCGGGTATGGGCTCCAATAGTGCGAGGGAACCACCAACGCTGGAATATCTCCTGAGTGCAGGGGCCCTCTGATAATGAAAAACCGTCTACCCTTAACAATGGGATGTCAATGACGGGTGACTGTGATATAGGCTAATGACGCCTGGCAGGAGGCAAGATCGGCATACGAATCTCCCCTGTGGTGCTCCTAATACCACGCTCTCCTAAATAGAGCTCCCATCCTCCATCTATAAAGAGAGGAACTCTCCGGGTAGAGATCACATACTCGACGCCAGTCGAGTACCCATCCTCAAAACCGATGGCCAAATGTTCCCCAGAATAGGGAATCCACGTAATGATATCAGATGTCAACAACTCCAGCTATAGGAGACAATGGTTGAAACCCTCAACTACAGGGACCTCCGCCGGTATGGAATGATGCCATCGTCGTCCTCATGGATAGGTGTCTAAACCTAACACGCTCACAGGGCGTAAACATGGAAGCCTCTCATAGGACTGAAACTGCCAACACAAAGGCACACATCTGCAGTCAGTAAACACTCTTAACCTATACATGGGAAACGACAAGAGAAATAATCACCAGCAGGAAGGGGTAGAATCCTAACCAAGCCTCAGTCAAACCTTGCGAGCGCATATGCATGCCCCTAAGGAAATAGGCAAAGGTATAGGTCCACATGATGTGTAGCGCTAACCAAAGCGAACGACACCGTAGAAGAGTTATCTGCTATGAAGCAGCCTCTAATGATCATCAAGAACAATCGTCGAAGAATGCGATCCCTGACTTTGACATCATTAGGCATGGGCTCGCTCAACATCCCACTTATAGCATCCATGCTCAAAGGTCCCGTACGCACAGTCCTGCCTTTGAGCGCCTCCGCCGAAACTCCTAACAAGGATCTGACGGCAGTAGGGGTAATATTCGTCGTGCAAGGCACTAGCTCCCCTCCAAACTCCATACATGTGATAAACTATAAATCCATCGGCGTCATCATCACCTCACAGTCAAACAGATGGAGTGACTGAGTTTGATGAAACCATCGCTCAGATAATGCCCTAAGAAAACCCTAGGGACAACGACGGGGAAGGATGGAAAAGAATGCTCTAAATCCCCAGTCATGCACAATCGCTCTGCAGTCAGGGTGAAGAGCCTAGTACATGGAGTGTATGCTAAACCAATTCCCTCGAGGCTGTGTGAACCCAAGAACCTGCATGAAATACAGATCAACATCAAAATCCTTTACTCCTCATCAATAGGAAAGAATGAAAATCAAGATATAACATCATACCTCGTTATCATGCAAATACATCGAGGGATGTCAACTCAAGTCACCCAGAAGCTCTAGGTTTATAACCTAAATACTCGGGAGGTCCCTACGGGGAACATGTGCAGCAGGAGCGAGGTTCGTAACTGGAGCATCCTCCTCCTCATCCTCAACGTCCGGCACATCAACCTGGACTGGACGTATCACGGCCTCCACCAACCGCCGAGGCTGTCTAACAGAACGGGATCGAGGCACTTCAGAAGCCCTCCTCCGTACACCAGAAGTGGTCCTACGGGAACTACTCGGCTGATCCGGATCCATAGTATCTGGACAACAAGTCTCCAAATCACCTCAGAAAGGGTGTGGTATTTCCTAACTTGGAGCTTTTCAAAATGCATTTTATGACTACATTCATGCATGCATTACTTTAACATACATCTACAGTAGAGTTAAAAATGCATGTCTAATTAAATGCCTACATTTTGGAAAATTTTGCCATAGTCCCCTTTGTAAATCGGACTATCCACATGCACATAGGCATGACTAGGTGGCCATTCAGTAGCACACCTGCCCAAAGTCATATACATAATATATGCATAAAAAATCAAAATCATCAATACATAAGGTTAACCTCAATACAATGAGTACTTTGCCTTTTTTTTCTTTTTTCTCATTGGGCCTCAAATAGGACAAAAAATATCAGAAAATGGTGCCAATTTGACTATCTCAAAAGTCAAATTTTTTCACATCATTATGTTCAGCATGGTTCAATACTAACTAGAGACACTCGAAATTTTCTGTACACCTGTCATTAACATTGCAGGAGGACATGTTCGTCTAACAAGAGAGAACCCTAGAAGACAGTTCATATCCATTCCGAATACTACCGAAAGTTGAGCATCAACCCCAGAGCACACACTGGGAGTAACAACTCCAACCTCGGAGATAACCCCAAGGCATGTAGATCCAATACCGAAACACATACTAGAGAAGACCGATTTATCTCAGAGATAACCCTGAGGTATCCAGTCTCCATCCCAATCATGGGAATAGCTACCAACCTTGGTGATCACCCCAAGGAATGCAGTTCTGACGATAACCCCGGAAATGCTTGTTTCAAATGCAACCAGCTTCAATCTCGGCGCTCACAATGAGACACCCAGTACCAACCCAGAGATAACACCGGGAGGATATGCACACCTCAGAGTTGACACTGAGGACCTTCAACACTTGCAGCAGTCCAATCTCAGCAATAACCCTGAGCAACGTCTGCTTTATCAACCAAAACTGGCGATAACTCTGGTGAGGGGCCAAGGCATCATCACGCCACTCTAAAGCCACAGCACGCCGTTTTAACATTTCATACACACATCTCTACACAATGATGTCCCACAAGAATCAAGGCAAACCAATCCCGAGTTACTATTGTGGGGGATAACGGATAGAATTTGAAGTTTGAAGACCGGACGGCATCGTCCCATCTTCAATGACTTCGTACAAACTCTAATCCCATGCCATTGTACAACTCTCGACAACGGTGGTCCAAAATAGGGCCTATATACCTCAATCAGATGCCCGGATTACAATTCTGAAAGTTCGAGCAGACATTGCAGTGCCTACATGCACGTACTACGAGATGACCCGACCCGACCCGAGAAACCTGGGGCAACCCGGGGCAACCCGAGCAACCTCAGGTACACCTGCGGCTGGCCGGAGGTACACCTACTGCTCCCCCCTCTATAAATAGAGGGCTTGGGGTGGCAATTTTGAGAAGAGAAAGAGCGAGGAAGCCCTGTCAAATTTGCCCCGTACTTGCGATATACTGAGTGCTTTCCCATTTTAAACACTTGTGAGCTCACATATAGCTACTTTTGTACCAGCGGGAGCTGACTATCATCCACTTTAAAGATATAGAAATCTTCTTTGGCAGCCCACTGTAAGCCTTCTCACACACTTTAAAGCGTTTCTCTTCACCTTTGCACACACCCTTCTTCACGTTGAGAGTCGTGTTGCTTGTATTTTCCCGAACTTCGGTCTGTGGTTTTATTTTAGTTTGTATATACATATATATATATATATTTATATATATGGACTAACATTATCGAGCTATGCCTCGATTGAGCCTAGACTTGCTTTAATATATATATACTTATATATATTAACTGTGTGTCGAACTTTGTTCGATAAGCCTAAAATTCTATGCTGGAGCGCTTCTCGCTTTAATATATATATATATATATATATATATATATATATATATATATATATATATATCGTGTCGAACTCGCTTAGATGGGCCTCAATTTTATATCCTATATGCGTTTACTCGCTTATATATATATATATATATATATATATATATATATATATATATATATATATATATATATATTTCGTCCCCACACAGAGTTTACTTTAACGTGGTGGTTGATCGCTTACTAGCTTTTTTATGTTTCGTCACTCGCTTTGAGTTCACTTACGTGGCGGTTGATTGCTTTTGCACTGACTTTTTATTTATATTTTGTCCCACCTGGAGTTTCCTCCGTGGTGGTTGATAGCTTTTACAACTTTATTTACATTTTTGATCCCCCATGGAGGTTCTTCGTGGTTGGTGATCATGTCTGTATATATATATTTACTTCTTATATATATATATATATATGTGTGTGTGTGTGTGTATGCGTATATATATATATATATATATATCTGCCTACTACTTTCATATAAATTGCGGTATCATGTGCGCCTAGGAATCATGTGATCACAGATTCAACTTATTGGATCTAGATTCGATTCCCGTGATAGACATTTTCAGCTGTAAGCAGCTTGTAAATTATTTTGTGGTGTCTGAATTTCCTCAGATGGTTTTCATACCCACGAGGAAGTCGAAATTATTTTGTACATTATTTTCTTATAGATGCTTTGCATCTCGGAAATAAAATCAATCAAGCCAAACACTTAATAAAATGGAAGTGTAAAAGGTCTCAATTACTATTGAGCATAAGGGTTTGAAAATCCTCTTTTACAAAACATCACTGCCATATCTTGCTAAAAACTGAGTTTTTACATAAATTCAAACCCTGTGTATATAGGTGCGAACGAGGCCTCGCACTACTTCAAAATAACAGCACATTGACCCACACACACACACATTCAGATAATAGTTTCTTAAAAAGAGGTGGTCACCGTGGTAACACGGATGTCGAGAGGTGCCTAACACCTTCCCTCCGCATAACCAAGTCCCCGGACCCTAATGAATCTCGGTTTCACTGACATGTTTAGCAGTGTCACATCACTGGGTCAATTTGCAAACCTTTTCTCGGTTGTGTTGGTACGACCATTTAAAAAATCAACTGGCGACTCTTAACAGTCCATCGTCGACATTATACATGTCGAACCTTTTTCACTTATTTTTTCAAACAAATCTCACCTAAAATGAGAAGACCAAAGAACAAGTAACGGAAAGGGACAATTAAAAATCCCAACGTCGGCAGGTGGTGACTCTGCTGGGGACACCAGTAAGAGGACTTAAGCCGCTATTACAATTTTTTCAAAATTGTTATCTGCTTGTGTGTGGATGTTGCATTTACATTTATGATGAATTTGTACGAATGCATTTACTTATTGCACTTAGTGCCTCGCACCATATCTACTTTTGATATTAGTGCTTCACACATGTCATCATTTTCATACGGTGAGACGCGATGTATGTGAATGTATGTTGTGTGGTTCCTCCACTAGGAGACTATCCAGTCGGTGTTTGATTACTGGACTCGTGGTAAGACTAATTCCCCGAGGCTAAGGAAAGGTACCACCCAAATTCGCTCCAGTTGAAAGACCTGATTAAATTCTCATTGAGTAAATTGCGATGATTTGGGAACCTTAATGCCAAAAAGTCGCGAGAGTAACCTAAGATAGGTCATCCTCTGATAAACCCAAAACGGAGGAAAGTATCTTCATACTCTCTCATTTTAATTACTTGTAAGCACAAATTACTTATAATTTCATCCATATCTATCTCCATGTAATGAGAAATATGAAGAAATATGTACACATACATATTTAAATTGACATACTACAAACAGCTGACATTCGGTGTTGCAGGATAAAATTCCTAAAACGAACGCATCACATAGCATGCTAATTTACATTCCTTAAAGACTAAACTATGCAAGTCTTTCACAGGGAACTAATCGGACCTATTACCCGGTCAAAATTCAAAAAGGCTACAGGCCTACAGCTAATCATGTCGTCATCTGACCAGACAGACCTTAATCCAGTTTCTCGCAAAGAATTTGACGGATTAAGTAAATAAATTACAGAGTTGGTTGTTCTACTCAAAGAACTACACCAGTCTACTCAGGGTCCAAAAATACCCGTACATGCTGAATCCTCCACACAAGGGGGAACCCAGGTCATTACAATACCTGAACTGCAGTTGGATACGACCAACAAAACTCATGATGCTTCCCATCTCATAGGAGATCAAGACACCGATGACATCAAAGAGAAAGTCCTCCAAATAGAAGAGACCCTTCGTGCTATCAAAGGAATTAGAACACACGGGAGTGTTTCTGTGAGGGCCCCGAATCCGAGGTCTCGAATCACCGCGGATCCAGTTCGATCATTCTAACACTATTACTATATTTGCAGAAGATATAAACATAAATTATTTATACATTAAACTTACATACTTTTCCCCAAGGTCGAGTAACCTTAACTTATACACAATTCATAAACTATCTAACATATAACATTATTATCAAACAACACTATTACAAATATATTTGAACCAACTGGTAATGAAGGTGATCAGCCTTTCATACCTGACTTATACATGCAATATGTACAGAGTACAATTCATGGCAACCAGCAATGATTAACCATAAGCTTATCCGAATGAAATAACTTTTAGTAGAGTTAAGTAAAAACAAACTTGCTTGAATCGTTGATTACCGCTACGTAATTTATAACGCTTTATCTGAAGACCTAATATTAGTAATATAGATCTCCAATATTAGAATAATATCATCACAATATAATACTATTATATATATAGATATACATGGAATAACATAAACACATAACACATAACCCTATCAGTCTACAACACACATAGGACTCGGTATCAAGCCAAACTTTTACAGTCTGAGTTGAACCTAACACAAATCTGACATCCCGACGGTCTAGTCGGACTTTTATCGAGTCTAAGTTCAATTCAACTCTGCTTAAACAATTAACAATTAACTTAAATAATTTTAATAATAGTCAAAATATTTTTCGTAAGCTCGTAATAATTTTTAAATAATTATTACTATTTATCATGAATTTTCAATCATTAAAATCGTATTTAAATAAATTAAATACCACATAATTACTTTATTATTAATTTTTATTTATTATCAAATATTAATGAAATACATGACATAATATTATAATATATTTATAATATCACAAAGTATTTTTAATACTTTAAAATTATATTTATATGATTTTAATCACTTAAATTCATTATCCGATAATTGCTTTTAACATTAAAATATTAATATTTTCATGACAAAATATCAAAAGTTATATTTTATAACTTCAAATATTTTATAACACTTAAATCATTTTTATATGATTTATAAAACATTAATCCTATTTTTCCTTAATTTATTTAATATATTTATTAAATAAACTAATTATAATTAATATTGATTAATTAATGAAATTCATCCTAAAATATTAAAAGTCACTTTGAAATAACTTACAATATTTTATTATACCATAATATTATTTTTCATGATTTTTCATGTATTAAAATTATTTATTTAATATTATAATTAAATAAATTAAATACCATTTATATTCCAAAAATATTAAATATTTATGAAATATATTGAAAATAATTAAAAATTATTTTTAAGAATTTAAAATAAATTTTCAAAATTTATTTAGTATTTTTAATAATTAAAAACCATTTATTTCTATTTATTTATTAAAATAAATCATTTTCGGAAATTAATAATTAATTTCTTAATTAAACTGTCGCTAAAAGGGCCCTATAGCGACAGACGCATCGCTATAGGTGTTCTTGAGCTGCCCAGAAACACATGCCAGAAAGCAAGGTGCCTTGTTTGACCGTTAATCGATCTGGGTTCCTGTCGATTTATGGGCTTGTGATTTAGTTATAATTGTAGTACTAGTGTTATACTTCAATCACCAACCGGTTTCATAGCAATTACATCATCATATAAGGGAGATCAAAGCCTCCAAAAACTCTGACAACGCTGTTCTTCGTTTTTGGGTTTTCCAAAAAATGAAGAACAGTCGTAGGTGCTATATTTATCTCCTTAGATCGTGCGATCTAAATCTGTTTTTGGGGATCTAAGAGTTCAGGATTGTAGTCCAAATGTCAAGGTACAAGAACATGCTATCATTTCAGTCTAACATCATAACACGTGCAAAATCCATGCTAGTCAAATCATGTCAGAAATTTCGGCTGATGAAGATCTGGATTTTCCAGAAAACCTTCATGAGCCATTTCGGTCAACCTATTTTGACAAATATTATCTATGATTTCAGGTAAGCTATAAGTGTTCTAGAGGTATGATAGTGTACTATACATGTCAGTCTACAAATCTATAACAACAACAAGACCAAATCACATAACATAAGCAAGATCCATGGCCTGAAAAATGCATGTCAGACTTTCTAGGTTTGCCCAGATTTCTAGAAATAATGCTCGGTCAACGCCTTTTGACCGCATATATCTTTCACTATACACATGTTATGGACTTGATACAAGTTCCAGATTAAAGACCATACAACATACTACAAGTATAAACTCTTAAAACAGAAAAACAATAAAAATAAAATGATCTAGAGACCCTGACATTAGGCTGTTAGGTCTTATTTTTCAATTTATCAAAATTTCTAAAAATGCTTGATTCGTGCATCTAGATGTTATGGATCTGGGATTTTATAACCCAGATCACTTATAGACACCTTCTAACACAACATTAAACAACAAACAAAAACATCAAACATAAGATCAAAGGATTTCTAGGATTAGGGTTCTTATACCTTTCCAGGGCTTGATCTTGATTTCTGACTTTGTGATCTGATATTGGAAAGCTATAAACTGAACTTGGCCTATCTTTTCCCTCTCTCTCTTTCTAAATCTCAAATTTCTACTGAGAGAATGTGTTTGGAGAAAATGAGAATTAAAGTGCCATTTTCTCTCTCTTTAATCAATTTATTTGATGACATGTTCCTATGATCTTGCAATTTTCGGCTGAAATGTCTGAGATATAGTCACATGGCTAGGCTAGGTTTTGGTCACCAACTTCACTAGGTCAATTCTTGCAAGTTAAGTCACAATAATGCACTAAGGGCATTTTAGTCTCTTCGCATACAAAATTAATGGCATTCTTGTCAATTAGCCAAACCCTTAGGGTTTTGGGTTTGGTTAAGGTTTAGGGTTTGAAAACCTTTAGGGTTTAGGGTTTGGAAAATCCTTAGGGTTTGCAATTTAATATTCTAAAATTTCAAATTTAGGTTTTAAAAATAGAAAATTAATATTTCTAAATTATAATTAGGATTTTCTAATTATATTAAAATTTACTAATCATAATTTAATTCTTACTAATTAGGATTATTATTTCCTAATTAAAATTGTTAATTAAGCAATTAGGGTCAAAATGGTCATTATGGTTTATAACTCACAAATTAGGGTTTCTAATAGAAAATTAATTTTCTAAAATAGAAATTAAATTTCATAATTAGATTAGGGTTTAATTACTTATCTTGAAATTAGGATTAGGGTTTCCTAATTAACATTAAAATTATTAAATTAAAACGTAGGGTTTCCCTAATTATAAAATTAGGGTTTCAAATCCCGAAATTAGGGTTTTCTAAATTTGAAATTAGGGTTTGTTAATTAATTAAGCTTTACCCTAATTAATATTATAATAATAACACTTAAACAATATAATAATCATTTAAGTTCCCAGATTAGGGTTTTAAATTTCCGAATTAGGGTTTCAGATTCCCGGAACTGAAATTAGAGTTTCCAGAACCGGTTTCTAGGGTTTCTTATAATTCGCTAGGGTTTTCTAACTGAACGTTGACGTTCTTAATATATACTTAGGGTTTGTTACAGATATCGTTTATCTGGTCAACCCTTGACCCTTAACCACATACTGTACACATATACATAGAACATATTCACGTATTCCCTTAATTATGAATAATTCACCTAAATTCTTCACAGAATTTTGAAATCCTCAAAATTCTATCTGAAAAATATCAAACACATACACTAATTTTCTGTCTAGGTTCTAATTTTGAACCTTAATTCAATTAATAAAAAATTTAAAAATATTCAAAATTCTCGGGTTGTCAGAGTTTCATATGCTGATCTTTGAATTTTCCATGGTGTTCATTATCCAGAAAAGTTTAAGACTCCTGACTTTGAAAAATATGACGGGTTAGGAGATCCTTACACACATTTAAAGGTGTTTATTGGAGAACTTGGATCTTATGCAGAGGACAAAATGCTCAGAATGCAAATGTTCCAGAAGAGTCTAACTGGAGAAGCCCGTTCGTGGTACACAAGATTAGAAAATTCAAAGATCCATAGTTGGGAAGAGCTAGCGCATGCCTTCCTCACTCAATACAACTTTTAGTCTCAGATGGCTCCTGATCAGTATCAAATTACCAAGATCAAGAAACAGTCTAACGAGTCTTTCAGAGAGTATGCTCAAAGGTGGAGACGCCTGGCTGCCCAAGTTATTCCTTCCATGACAGAATCAGAGACGGTCATGACTTTCATAGATATACAAGAAGCTCCTTTCTATGAAAGAGTTTTAGCCGGCATCGGCAAACCATTTTATGAAATGCTCAAACATGGGGAGATGGCCGAGATGAGATTGATGTCCGGAAAGATTCAAGACCTAGCTGCCCTTAAAACTGTTAATTCAAAAATTATGGAAACAACCCCAAGAGGGTCCATAAAAAGAAAGAGGAAGATGTTTCCCTGATACTACAAGGTCAAAAAGGCAATCAGAGCATGCATATTCAAAGGAGAAACTACACTCCCTTTCAAGCACAGTTTGGGAACCCTCCAATACAAAAAGGTAGAGAACTCAAACGCCCTCGAGTGTTCACACCCTTAGGGGACAGTTTGCCAAGTCCCGGAAGGATGATGACCACTTAGACCATCTCAAGAAGTTATTCAGCAGGTTGCGTAAATACAACTTGAAGTTGAATCCAACTAAGTGCGCCTTTGGCGTTAAATAAGGAAAGTTGCTAGGATTTCTAGTCAGCCACAAAGGGATTGAACTGGATCCTGCCAAAATCCAGGCCATCATGGAAATGCCCATTCTTCATATAGAAAAGGAAATAAGAGAATTTTTGGGAAGAATCAACTTCATTAGCAGGTTTATCTCTCAACTAACAGCAACCTGTGAGCCAATCTTCAAGTTATTATGGAAGAACTCCTCCATGAAATGGAATGCTGAGTGCCAGAATGCCTTCCTCGCAATTAAAGAACAGCTAGTCAAAGCTCCTGTTTTGGTACCACCCAGGGATGATGTTCCAATATTCATGTACATGTCCATAAGTGATAATGACATGGGCTGCATGCTGGGACAGAAGGACGATAGAGGCCAAGAACGAGTTATCTATTACCTCAACAAAAGATTCAGAAACAGTGAACACAAGTACACTCTGATCGAAAAGACGTGTTATGCTTTAGCATGGGCTTCCATGAGGTTACAACATTACCTCCATTGTCATACAACCCATCTCATATCCCGCGTGGATCCTCTCAAGTACGTTTTCAATAAACCCATATTAAATTGTCGGCTGTCCAGATGGCAATTGATCCTATGGAGTAATATGGAAGGTCACACAAGCCAATCATGTTTGATGATAAAGCATATACTTTGTAAAACAATCTTATTCATTTATTAATAAAAGTATTAATTTATTAAAGGCTTTTAATTATCTACATGATCTTTCTTTTATAATATGTATGATAAACCCATAGTTTTAAGCAATGCTTTTAGAATAATGATGATGATCATTCTAATGAGATCTAAATTCTTAGAAAGCTTAAAACTAAAATAGTTTCCCAATCATTGGATTACTAAATTGGGGATTAGTGAATTGGATAGATTGGTACATACGTTGCTTGCTCATTGGATGAGGATGATTGATCTCATGATCATTTGTGTGGAGACACTAAAGCAAGTATGTAGGTGCTTATTAGAGAATAAGTTCATTTGAGCGTGGCTCGCTAAGGAATACCTAATGGAGTTTTACTTGCACGTCAATAGGAATTCTGTAGTGATAGTAGTCTGAAGTGATCCTTGGACTTGAGATCATCATAGTATCTTGTGTATGATGAGTTATACTTTGACTTATTCCTTAAGACCCTTAGGGTATATCAAAGGGTATGCTTGGGTATAATAAGTTGTACATGGAGATAATGTATGATCAATAAAGAATCTACCACTTCTAATAAAAGAAGAGAAATGTCCTATGTGATTCGATAAATGACAACCCAAGAGTCCTTGGCAAAGAAATGAAATTAGAAAGGAGTTTCTAATTTGCATTATTTGAGTTGTGCATTTAAGGATCGAAATACATATAATTAAATAAAATAAGACTTGACAAAGTAATTCCATGTCTTATATTTAATTGGGACATTGTATGGTGGAAGGATTGAATTGTCTTGAGGTAACTATTTACTCAAAGGTTCTTTTATGATTAATGTTGAAATCTATATTATCCGGAAAGTCGTTGATCGCTAGGGAGGCTTATCCCTATTGTAGAATAAATATTATTTATTTAAATAAATTAATTGTTTAATTTATTTATTTAAATAAGATTAGAATTGTTCTAATTGATTTATTCACAACCTAGGTTTAATATGGAGAACCTAAAGGGTCACACCATAAAAGGAAGAATAATTATTTAAGAAGTTAATGGCATAATCGTAATAATATGTTATGTATATTTAATTTAATCTATGGTGATAGAATAAATTAAATAGCTTAATATTTATTATTTAATATTTTAAAATATTAAATATAAATTAATAAGAGGAGTCTTATTAATATTATTACAATTATTATTATTTTAATTTCTAAAAGAGTTTAGGAATTAATTTAATATAAGTACTCTCATTTATTCCTAATTGGATTAGGAAGGAAAATTAGTTAAAGGAGTTTAATTAATTATCCCTAATAAGATTAGGGAGCTTAATTAATTAAAAGAATTTAATTAATTAAATAAAACCCAATTCCTTAATTGTTAAGATGGGTTGCCCACATCTATAAATAAGAGGAGTCTTATTATGGGTGGTGGGGTTGTTGACTTTTAAAACATCTGACGACATAATTTCAATTTTGTTGGAGAGTACGCCTTTTTATATCTGAGATAGGAAAAACTAGGGTTTGAGCCAATACACCATCTTCTTGAATCTTTATTTTTCCTTGGTGGATCACCTCTGAGAGGCCAAACACTTGGGTGGCTAACGTTGATCAAAGGAAGGAACCAAACCCCGGTGGATTCAAGTTGAGCGCGAAAGGATTGGAGGTGAACTTGTACACGAGGAAGCTCGATCTTCAAGGGTATGATTTTATTCTTTATCTTTTTTTCGTTTAATTAATAATTGTGCATAAAGGGTGATCCGGGTATATGGTTTGTAAAATTTTTAAACTCGATTTTACTCGCTTTAGCTTAATTTTTGCAATTTGATTACGTTCAATAATATTACAAACCTAATAATGGCATCAGAGCCAAACCTTTATACAAATTATTAATTGTTTTATTTGATATGTATATTGATATGTGTTTAGAACAATTTAATTGGGCATAATTTATTGTATAAAATTTATTTAAAAAAAAAAAAAAAAAATCAAAGTCGGAATCACGGATGCAAATGATTTTTTTTTTTAAACACGGAAATTTTTTTAACAAAATTTATATATGATATAAACTTTAATGATTACAATAATCATTAAGCTTGTAGTGATTATAGTAATCATTAGCATGTAATGATTAAAGTAATCATGACCATGTTATAAAAAAAAAAAAAAAAAAAAAAAAAAAAACCTTAATGATTACAATAATCATTAGCTTGTAATGATTATAGTAATCATTAGCATGTAATGATTAAAGTAATCATAAACATGTTATATAAAAAAAACCTTAATGATTACAATAATCATTAGCTTGTAATGATTATAGTAATCATTAGCATGTAATGATTAAAGTAATCATGACCATGTTTTAAAAAAAAAAAAAAAAAAAAAAGTAAGCATAGTATATATATTTTTATATATATATATATATATATATATATATATATATTATATATATATATATATATATATATATATATTATATTCTTAATAATTTTAATTTTAAAATAAAAGTTTATTTTAATCTTAAAATAAAAGGTTTATTTTAATATTAAAATAAAAAGAGATTTATTTTAATTTTAAAATTAAATTTCATGCTAACTAATTAGAGTTGGAATTGGATTCCATAATAACTAATTGGAGTTGAAATTGATTTTATTTTTCCTAAAATAAAGGAGTTTATTTGTGAATAGGAAGTAAATCCATCTTTCCTTAAATAAAGGAGTTTGTTTAGATATGAAATAAGATTTCATATTATTCAAAATAAAAGAGTTTATTTGTGAATTGGAAAGAAAATCCGTGTTTCCTTAAATAAAAGAGTTTATTTAGATATGAAATAAGATTTCATATTATTCAAAATAAAGGAGTTTATTTGTGAATAGGAAAGAAAATCCGTGTTTTCTTAAATAAAGGAGTTTATTTAGATATGAAATAAGATTTCATATTATTCAAAATAAAGGAGTTTATTTGTGAATAGGAAAAGATAATCCGTGTTTCCTTTAATAATTTTTTTTTACATGGAATTGGATTCCATAATTAATTAAAATAAAGGAGTTTATTTTGATTAAGATTTTGATTAAAATAAAATAGTTTATTTTATTCAAAATTGGATAAATTAAAATAAAATAGTTTTATTTTGATTTAAATTTGGATTAAAATAAAGGAGTTTATTTTGATTCAAAATTAGATTTTATACTAACTAAATTTGCCCATTAAATGATATCAATATATATATTGAATGTTTATTATTCATGATATGAATGTTATTTATTGATAAATATGGTGATGTGTATGATAATAAATGGGATTGATTATGGACTATTGACCAATGTGATTGGATTTTATTTTAGTTGGATGCATGAATGTATGGGTTTTATTAAATGGGGTCTCTGCGTACCTCGTCTTCTCTAATTTTTTTTTAATGTAAATTCTAACTCCTCCTATGTACTTCCCTTGATCACGATCAAGGTTTCTATTTATTTTAAATAGTTTTGTAATAGGAATAGTTAGAATTAATTTTGAAGAATTGGAGATCAAGGAAGCGAGGAGCGCTTGAAGTCCCGTTTGTAATGGATCCCGGTTTAAATGTAATAGTTATATTTAAATATTATTTCTTGCACCCCTAGGGTTTGACCTTTTGGTTCACTTGGTGGCTCTAGTGAACCAAACTAGAATAAAAGTCCATAATCAATCCGGGTAGAATATAGTATTCTATATGTGCATGCTTATACTATATATATTATATATTATGCAAACATGCTTCGCATGTTCATTAATATAATGATTTTATATATATATATGCATGCATGCTAAGCTAAACAAGATGAGACAAATTAATAACAAATCCCTCAATTTTTATATTAAGTCCTAAGCGTTCAAAGATATTTGGAATATCGAACGTCGCCTTCTAGCATGATAAAATTAATAGAGTATTAAATATTTAATATGAGTTTGTTGTGTCACCACAAGGCAAGTATTAAGTATTTAAGATGTTAATTTATCACATTTGATGCTTATAAAGAAAATTGAACAATATTGTTTTGTTGTGTCACCACAAGGATGATATTTTTCTTTTTGAATATATGGAGTGCTAGGTCGGACTTAACTTGGATAATTTTGATTCTGGATGTGCCACCACTTGATCAAAATAATCTAAGAGGCAAAAAAAAAGGAGTTGCATAGTTGATGTAATTGACAAAAGTTGTCTACCTATTTATTTATATATAGTTTGTTGTGTCACCACAAGGCTATATACATTTGAAATGGGATCCTTATTCTCACTAGCAGATCTTTAATTAGATTTTGCCGAACTATATATATTGAGGGTAATATAGTTTGAAGAAAATAGTGGGAGATACCAATTTAAAACAAGACCTAAATTATTTTGGTAATTAATAAAAGAATGTATGTTAAAATGTTGTTAATTACAAATTCATTTACAGAATTTTACAATGTCTAAAATTACTATCACTGCGAAGCATATTAGATGCTAAATTAACCAGACCAAATTAAACGGATTGGTTAAGGAATTTGAGAATAGTTCTCATGGCTGAAAAGTTATCTTATGTCCTTAATACGCCTATCCCTGCAATGGTTGCAGACAATGCCTCTGAGGAAGACATTGCTACTTTTAGAAAGTGGCAAGATGATGCACAGTTGGCTCAATGCATCATGCTCGCATCCATGAGTAACGAGCTTCAGCGTCAGCATGAAACTATGGATGCTCCTACTATATTCCTGCACATCAAGTAGTTGATGGTGAGGAAAGTGGGATGATAGATATCGAGATATCTAAGGAGCTCTTCCGATCTAGAATGACCAATGACACTACAAAGACAGGATAAAAAGTCCTTAACATTATTAATTTGATTGATCAATTAGGACAACGAGTTTTTGTCATGGATGGAGAGTTGAGCCAAGATTTGATCTTGCACTCACTCCCTAACTCCTTTCACAATTGTTGTGAATTTTCATATGAACAAGCTAGATATCGACCTCGTTGATTTGCTTAACATATTGAAAAATGTTGAGAGTCACTTTCCAACCAAGAAAGATCAAGTCTTCTTGGTAGGGGCCAAAGGATCTTCCGAAAGAAGAACGATTCAAAGAAGGTAAATAGAAAGGCATAAACAAAGGATAATAAGAACAAAACTGATACGGATAGCAAAGGAGCTTGCTTCCACTGCAATAAGCCTGGACATCTGGAAAGAAAATGCAAGAAGCATCTTGCTGAGGCTAACCAAAAGAAGCTTAGTGAAGTTTCGGTTACAAATACAAATTTGTTCATGATTTAAAATAAATTTTTTTCTTTAAGTCAAGGTTCTACTTGGGTATTGGATACCGACTTTGGTTATCATAAATATAGATTTATGAAGGGACCAAGCAGAAGTAGAAAGCTAAACAAATATAAGTAATCCTATGTGCGGGAAATGTAGCAAAGGTTGCCATATTAGCCATAGAAACTTATAGTTTAGCAATGACTACGGGCAAATCTATTAAGTCAATAAGTTGTTATTGTATTCCAGTTCTTGTTAAAAATATTATTTCCATTTTATTGTTGGACAATGAAATCTTTGGTATTATAATTAAGAACAATTGTTGTTCTATTTATAATAATAATGTTTTGTATAAGACTGGAATATCACTTAATGGATTTTGTATACTTGACTTATGTAAAAATTATTTTGCAAATTGAACAAACTAGTATAAGAAAAAGGAGATGATCATTCAAAGAGTTGAATGTGTGTATTTGCTGAAATACAATTGTGAATTATTTGAAAGGTTCAAAGAATTCAAAAATGAAACAAATTAGCAAAGTATTAAGATTCTTTGATTAGATCAAGGAATAAATACTTGTGCAATAAGTTTCTAGATCATCTCAAATGGTTTTCTCATAATGGACACATCTTGATACGTAATAATTGATTGATGTATCTGAAAGGTAAAATCATACCTTGTTGAACATAGTACGATCCAAAATGATTTTACCGACATTCCAGTATCCTTCTGAGATAATGTCCTTGAAATGGCTGCATATCTACGAAAAGGTAACCTCAAAATCCATTTCAAGACTCCATAAAAGTTATGGATGGGAAGGATTCCTAATCTTAAGTATGTTAAGATAAGGGGTTGTCCAACTTATGTGAAAGCGGTTTCAAGGATAAGCTTGGGACAAGATTTGACATGTGTCGATTTGTGGGACATCCTAAAGTAAGTTTAGGGTATATGTTCTATAATTCTACTTAGCAAAAGGTGTTTGTTACGAAACACGCTGCCTTCTAAGATAAAGGTGTTTATCATTGAAGGGGATAGTGGGAGGATTATAGATCTTGAAGAGTTCATGATCCACAAAACACTATAAGTCAAATAAGAGGAACACGTAGATAGACCTATTGTACCACAAAGATCAATAAAACTGCGAATAGTACCAAAGATACCTAGGAGGTATGGATTCATCATGGATGATGATGATGAGGTATCATCATAGAAGATGATGATCCGAGTTACATACGATGAGTAAGACTTTTAGTGTGTACAAAAGGGTCGATTGGAGCGTCTTGAAATTTCTAGTATTATATGTTGATATACTACGGATGAGGAATTACATACCAATGCTACAATCAGTAAAGATAAAGTTGTCTAAACATTCCTCCATGAATGATTTGGAAGAGTATCTTAATTGGGGATATAAATCTATATAGATAGATTTAAAAGGATGCTCAACTTAACCCAAGGAATGTATATTCATTTGATGCTAAAGTCGTTTAGCATGGCAAACTCCAAGAGATGTCTCATGTCGATGAGCTATGGAGTGTATCTCTCTTAATAGTCCCCACATACTCCTGAAAAGAGAGGTCGCATGAGTGACGATCATGTATGCAATGAAATGTACGAGACCTGATGTTGATCAGTCATATTATGGAGAAGTTCACTATGAGTCAGTGAAAAACATCTTAAAGTGCTTAACCGACACTAAGGATGTGATCATATTCATGGTGGGTCTAAATTAAAACTAGAGGGCTTAACAGACTCAAGTTTTTCAGACAGACCAAGATGACAGAAAATCCACTTTACGGTAAAGCGTTATCTTGAATAGTGGTGTAGTGAATTGGAAAGGTTCCAAACAGCAAAGAGTTGCTTTGGTTTAGTGATAAAGACAAAGTAAATAGCTATAAATGAAGCTACAAGTTGATTGTTTGGATGAAAAGTTCATTATAGAACTAGGAATAGTTCCTAAGTCTCATCTTGGATCTAAACATGTGTTGTGGCACTTTCATTTGATTATTAGAATCATTGAAAGATGGGAAATCACTATAGAGATAGTGGACTCTCATGAACAACATTACATATCCATTAAAAAAGCTTATCCAATAGCGGGATAATCGTCACTTAGAGAAGAAGAGTATAAGATACAATGGCGATTGGCTTTAGTGCAAGTGGGAGATTGAAAGTAATATGCACACAAGCCAATCATGTTTGATGATAAAGCATATACTTTGTAACAATCTTATTCATTTATTAATAAAAAGTATTAATTTATTAAAGGCTTTTAATTATCTACATGATCTTTGTTTTATAATATGTGATAAACCCATAGTTTTAAGCAATGCTTTTAGAATAATGATGATGATCATTCTAATGAGATCTAAATTCTTAGAAAGCTTAAAACTAAAATAGTTCCCAATCATTGGATTACTAAATTGGGGATTAGTGAATCCGGATAGATTGGTACATACGTTGCTTGCTTTCATTGGATGAGGATGATTGATCTCATGATCATTTGTGTGGAGACACTAAAGCAAGTATGTAGGTGCTTATTAGAGAATAAGTTCATTTGAGCGTTGGCTCGCTAAGGAATACCTAATGGAGTTTTACTTGCTGTCAATAGGAATTCTGTAGTGATAGTAGTACAAGTGATCCTTGGACTTGAGATCATCATAGTATCTTGTGTATGATGAGTTATACTTTGACTTATTCCTTAAGACCCTTAGGGTATATCAAAGGTATGCTTGGGTATAATAAGTTGTACATGGAGATAATGTATGATCAATAAAGAATCTACCACTTCTAATAAAAAAGAAGAAATGTCCTATGTGATTCGATAAATGACAACCCAGTAGTCCTTGGCGGCGGCGTAATGAAATTAGAAAGGAGTTTCTAATTTGCATTATTTGGAGTTGTGCATTTAAGGATCGAAATACATATAATTAAATAAAATAAGACTTGACAAAGAATTCCATGTCTTATATTTAATTGGGACATTGTATGGTGGAAGGATTGAATTATGCAGGTAACTATTTACTCAAAGGTTCTTTTTATGATTAATGTTGAAATCTATATTATCTGGAAAGTCGTTGATCGCTAGGAGGCTTATCCTTATTGTAGAATAAATATTATTTATTTAAATAAATTAATTATTTAATTTATTTATTTAAATAAGATTAGAATTGTTCTAATTGATTTATTCACAACCTAGGTTTAATATGGAGAACCTAAAGGGTCACACCATAAAAGGAAGAATAATTATTTAAGAAGTTAATGGCATAATCGTAATAATATATTATGTATATTTAATTTAATCTATGGTGATAGAATAAATTAAATAGCTTAATATTTATTATTTAATATTTTAAGAATATTAAATATAAATTAATAAGAGGAGTCTTATTAATATTATTACAATTATTATTATTTTAATTTCTAAAAGAGTTTAGGAATTAATTTAATATAAGTACTCTCATTTATTCCTAATTGGATTAGGAAGGAAAATTAGTTAAAGGAGTTTAATTAATTATCCCTAATAAGATTAGGGAGCTTAATTAATTAAAAGAATTTAATTAATTAAATAAATAAAACCCAATTCCTTAATTGTTAAGATGGGTTGCCCACATCTATAAATAAGATGAGTCTTATTATGGGTGGTGGGGGTTGTTGACTTTTAAAACATACAACGACATAATTTCAATTTTGTTGGAGAGTACGCCCTTTTTCTATACAGATAGGAAAAACTAGGGTTTGAGCCAATACACCATCTTCTTGAATCTTTATTTTTCCTTGGTGGATCACCTCTAGAGGCCAAACACTTGGGTGGCTAACGTTGATCAAAGGAAGGAACCAAACCCGGTGGATTCAAGTTGAGCGCGAAAAGGATTTGGAGGTGAACTTGTACGAGGAAGCTCGATCTTCAAGGGTATGATTTTATTCTTTATCTTTTCGTTTAATTAATAATTGTGCAAAAGGGTGATCCGGGTATATGGTTTGTAAAATTTTAAAACTCTAATTTTTTCATCGTTTTTACTTTTTTTGCAATTTGATTACGTTCTCAATGAATATTACAAACCTAACCCGAGTGGAGACTTTGCGCGATCTACAATATCGAGACGTTGAGAAGTATTTCCTGCATGGCTACCTCTTCTCTACTCCCATCGCATCCTTGGTATCATCATATTAAGGAATATCTACGAGATGGATCTACACCACCGAGGCGAGGATCGAGAAAGGCGGATCCATCGACTTCTTATGAAATTCTACCGAGTGGAATGCGCTCTCTGAAAGAGAGATTAGGGACCCTCTTCTCAGATATTTAGACAAAGATCAAGCTCAAAGGCTTATGGATGAAATCCATGGTGGAGTCTGTAGCCCAAACATGAGTGGCCCCCTCCTTATCAAGAAAGTCCTCAGGACAGGACATTACTGGCTCTCTCTTAAAGCTGACTGCAGTGACCATATCAGTAGATGTTATCAGTGCTAAATTCATGGGAATGCTATACACGCCCCTCCATGAGAACTCCACAATATGAGTTCGCTTTGGCCCTTCTCAATGAGGGGAATGGACGTTATCGGGCCCATTGAGCCTAAAGCCAGTAATGGACATCAATTTATCTTCACCATGATCGACTACTTCACCAAGTGGGTAGAAGCAGCCTCCTTCCCTAGGGTTACCAAAGAAGTCATCATTGCTTTCATCAAAAATAATGTCATTTGTTGATATGGACAACCCGAGGTGATTGTATCAGACAATGCTAAGAACCTCAACAACAAGATGATGGAGGAGTTATGCATTAAATTCCACATCAAACATCTTAACTCCGCCATCTACCATCTGAAGATGAATGGTGCTGTTGAAGCGGCTAACAAAAACATCAAGAAGATTATGCAAAAGATGTCAGCCAACCACAAAGATTGGCCTGACCTATTGCCTCTTACTCTGTTAGCCTACAGAACCTCAATGCGTACTTCCACTGGGGCAACCCCCTACGCATTAACCTATGGGACAGAAGAAGTGATCCCCGTAGAAGTAGAAATGGAATCCCTCAGAGTGTTGATAGACGCTCAGCTGGAGGAAGACCAATGGGTACAAGACAGGTATCACCAATTGTCTCTAACAGTCGAAAGGCGAACCGCGGCTATCTTCTATGGTCAATTATATCAGTAAAGGATCGCCAGATCCTACAACAAAAAAGTTCAGCTACGGCAGTTTAAACAACATGACTTGGTTTTGAAAAAGATCATTGACAACCAAGATCAATCTAAGGGAATATTCGCTCCTAACTGGGAAGGCCCATTTGTTGTCAAGGAAGTATTGACAGGAGGCGCTCTCAGATTGCAAGAAATGGATGGCGATGAATTTCAACAACTCATCAACTCATACGTCTTGAAACGGTACTATTTCTGAAGTAACCAGCAAACACCCTGGTGTTAGATCATCAGATCACCAGTCATTTCGGTTCTTTAACCCTTTACCACATACAACTCTTCCACATTCTGCCCCTCAGGGAAAACATACTTTTCAAGCCAGCAGCCTGGCTTCTCTACGTTCCTACGACTTAGGTCATCCCACTACGGATTGAACCTCTCGCATTTGAAGTTTGGCTACCCATACATGGTATCAAACTTCTCATACTTGCAGTTTATCCTCAACCTAGGATTAAACTTTCTCCTCCCCGCAATCTAACCTGTACATGGGATTACGCTTTTCACCTCGCCTTGAGGGGTGAACTACGTCGACCTGATCTCCTCTTCAATAGGATTACGTAGGCAACCATTTCATATGGCCCGGTCGCAAAAAAACAAAAACAACAAAAACATTTCCACCCTTTTCTGCAATAAAACAAAAACAACAAAAACATTTCTACCCCCTTCTCCTTATAAAAACAAAAATAACAAAATCATTCCTACACCATTTCTGCCACATACAGTGTTGAACCTCTTACACCAGGTTCGAACTACGCAGACCTGATCTCCTCTTCAATAGAGTAATCGTGGCGACCATTCATGGTTCTTGGTCTCACCCCTACCAAAACATAAACCATTGTCAATTGGTCTTGGGATCATCTTTCAATCCACTACATTTCATTGGCTTGACAAAGGGATGGAATTACCCGAACTCCTCCCAAATAGGAGATTCTACGACCATCTAAGCTATGATCATACCTTGAAGAGAAACACCAATCCATAAGAGATGGAATTAACTAGGCTTCTCCTAAATAGAAGTACTGGAGACCATCTGTGGTGCAGTCAATCTCAGAGAGGAAAGCCAAATTCCTTCACACATTTCCATGCAGAAACCAGTCCCAAGACACCAAAGATGGTAGGGAGACATACAGATCGATATCCATTCTGAACTGTCTAGAGACATCTCAATGTCCATCCCTCAAGGAGGAATTCAGAATACATCAAGATCACAAGCCCTGAAGCAGTAGGCAAAATATCAAGCAAATACCAAATAATATCTAAAAGGGAAGTGATCAAATATATATTTCCCTGACATATATATAATGTTGTTTGATATACACAATGTAAACTGTACATGACAAAATGGCTAAGCTAGTCTGTGCAAGAAAATACAAGCTCATCTACAAGTTAGGATATATGCGAGCTAAGAAGCCCAACATGGCATCCCTCTCGGAAGAAGGAGGCGAAGTTGTGGTCTCCTGTACGAGAATATCCACGTGACCCAACAGATCTGTAGCCATTTTCATGGTGACCATATGATCATCGATGTAAGTGCTCATCTCTGCGATCATGCCAGTGGTAAGGGACCTCACTGCAGTACTATCTGTGACGGCTACATCCCGGGCAGATATGACACTATCACGCTCAACTATCACTGCATCTCAGGCTGATATAGCCTCATCCCGCTCGACAATAGCGGTGTCTCTACTAGCTAATGCCTCGTCTCTCTCTAACAGAGTTGCGTCTCTCCCATCAAGGGCAGTCAACATCAAGGCTCTAGCCTGGTCTCTCTCGAAGGTCATCAGATGGAGACTCTGCTCAAAGTACTGTGTTGAATGCTGTATAACGACAGTGCTGGTATTGGGAGAATCTAAGGGAAATGCTGGCAACCCAGCAACTGGCTCCTCCTCGATGTAGGAATCAATGTCCTCTATAGGCTCTACATCGTCTGAATCACTACTCGATAATGTGGATACTACCGCAGTCGATGCAATCTATGTCTCCATCCACGCGGAATACTCTGTAGAACAACCCGGATGGCTCACAAAAAAAGCAGTTATCTCACGTTGATCCCAAAAAGCATACACACGGGATCTGTCCTCTGCTGAAAGATAGCGAGAAGCGGAACGCTGACCCGACGCACCTCGAATGGATGAAAATTCTAGAACTGGTCAACCTGCAACATCATGGCCAGCGGGTGGTAGGTAGTCATTGTGACAACCCGAAAATGTAGAAAATTTTTAAATTTTTAATTAATTAATTTAAGGTTCGATATTAGAACCTAGACAGAAAATAAGTGTATGCGTTTGATATTTTTAAGATGGAATTTTGAGGATTTCAAAATTCTGTGAAGGATTTAGGTGGATTATTCAGGATTAAGGAAATACGTGAATATGTTCCATGTATATGTGTACTGTATGTGGTTAAGGGTCAATGTTCGGTTAGAAAACCCTAACGATTAACAAGAAACCCTAGAAATTGGTTCTAGAAACCCTAATTTTAGTTCCGGGAATCCAAAACCCTAATTCGTTGCATGAAACCCTAAATTGGGAACCTAATGGCGTAAGTGTAAGTAATTATAAGATTAATTAGGGTTAATATTAACAAATTGGTTATAAAACCCTAATTTCAAAATTTGAAACCCTAATTTCTAGTTTAGGAACCCTAATTTATAATTAGGGAAAACCTAAGTGTTAATTAAATAATTTTTATGTTAATTAGGAAATATTAATCCTAAATATAAAGTTATGAGTAATTAGAAAACCCTAATTACGAAATCTAATTTATAAAATTAGAAATATTATTGTTATAATTAAAACCCTAATTCTGGGTTAAAAACCCTAATGATCAAATTTGACCCTAAGTGCTTAATTAACGATTTTAATTAGGAAATGTTAATCCTAATTAGCAAGATTTAATTTGTGATTAAGAAATTTTAATATAATTAGAAAATTCTAATTATAATTTAGAAATATTAATTTTCTATTTCTAAAACCTAAATTAGAAATTTTAGAAAATTAAATTACAAACCGTAAGGGTTTGCAAACCCTAAACACTAAATGTTCCAAACCCTAAACCCTAAGGGTTTGGCCATTTACTAAAATTACCTTAGTGCATTATTGTGACTTAACTTGCAAATCTAGCCAAATTTTAGTTGGTGAGCAAACCTAACCACTCCATGTGACTCAAATCAGCAGCAAGAGCTCAGCCATTTCATTGCATTGGTAACAAATAAATAGATTAAGAGAGAGAAATTACTTACTTTATTTCTCATTCTCTTCAAGAGCCCCTCTCTCTTCATCTTCAAAATCTAGAGTGAGATAGAGAGAAAGATAAAGCTATGTTAGCCTCTTATCAAGCCAAGAACAGCAACCAAAAGTCAGAATCAAAGATCATAGCGTAAAAGGTATAAAACCCTAAAACTTCAAAATTTTGTATTTTATGATATATGTTATGGTTTAATGTTTTAAGTTGTGTATAAGGGTGTCATATAGTGATCTAGGTGGTTAGATCTTATATCTATATCATCTAGATGCACGAATTTAAAGATATCTTAAATCTAGAAAAGTTAGAAATTTAAGCGTCGACAATGAAATGTAAATGTCACGCCTTAGATGATTAATACGTAATGGTTTTAGTGTGTTAAAGTTTGTATTGGTAGAATGTTATGCTTTCTTTACTCTGCAACTTGAATCTGGGTTATTTAATGTTTGGATTAAGAGTTATTGTTGGTCAAAATCCTTTGACCGTTCACGGAAATGGGTTTCTGGGCAACCCAGAAACCCAGATCTTGTCTGACAGTGATTTTCTAGGCCCTTGATCTTGTTTCTGGTAATGGTTTATGACATGATGTTAGTTTGATGTTGTAGCTGGACATATGGACTACACGTATATTTGGTGTTGTTATGATGTTCTGATTATATGGCATTATACCCTGTCATGTGGTCTACATCATTGAGCCAATAGATTACACAAAACAAGTCCAGTATGTTATGATTTAAAGCTGTAAAGTATGCACCTTGGCTGTTCTTCATTTCTGGGTAACCCAGAAAATGAAGAACAGGCCTGACAAGATTTTTACAAGCCCAGATCTTCGTGATGTTTTGTGTTATGACCAACTTTATGGTTAAAGATTGTAGTGCTACATTCCTACTACACGATATGAGCCTTAGATGGGAGAGAAACAATCTAGAAAGAAATTTATGCACTCAGTCGAACTAGCATACCGATTATCGACATGCATTTTCCCGAGGTGCATCAAGAACACCTATAACGACGCTCATTACGTCATTATAGGGCCCTTTAGCGACAGTTTCTAATTAATTATTTTCCTAAAATTATTTAAAAATAGAAAAAAATGGTTTTTAATTATTAAAAATACATAATAAATTCTGAAAAATAATTTTTAATTATTTGGAATATATATCATAAATATTTAATATTTTTGGAATACAAATGGTATTTAATTATAATATTAAATAAATTATTTAAAATGATTTAAATACATGAAAATCATGAAAAATAATATTATGTTATAATAAAATATTTTAAGTTATTTTCAAGTGACTTTTAATATTTTGTGATGAAATTCATTAATTAATCAATATTAATGATAATTAGTTTATTTAATAAATATATTAAATAAATTATGGAAAAATAGAATTAATGCTTTATAAATCATATAAAAATGATTTAAGTGTTATAAAAATATTTAAAGTTATAAAATATAACTTTTGATATTTTGTCATGAAAATATTAATATTTTAATATTAAAAAAATTATCGGATAATGAAATTAATTGTTTTAAAAATCATATAAACATGATTTTAAGGTATTAAAATATACTTAGTAATATTATAAATATATTATAATATTATGACATATTTTTCATTAATATTTGATAATAAATAGATATTAATGATAATAGAATATTGTGGTATTTAATTCATTTAAATACGTTATTAAGGATTAAAAAATTATGATAAATGATATTAATTATCTGAAAATTATTTCAAGTCTATGAAAATTATTTAGGCTAATATTAAAATTATTATGAGACTTTGAAAAATATTTTGACTGTTAATAAAATTATCTGAGTTAATTGTTAATTGTTTAGGCAGAGTTTAATTGAACTTAGACTCGATAAAAGTCCGACTAGACCATCGGGATGTTAGATTTGTGTCGGGTTCAACTCAGACTGCAATAGTTTGACTTAATACCGAGTACTGTGTGTGTTGTAAACTGATAGGGTTATATGTTATGTGTAATGTGTTTAGGTTATGTTATAAATTGTGATGATATTATTCTAACTTAGCAATCGATATTATTTATATATTAGGTTCAGACAAAGCGTTATAAATTGCGTAGCGGTAATCAACGGTTCAGGCAAGTTTGTTTTTACTTAACTCTACTAAGAGTGTTTCATTCGGATAAGCTTATGGTTAATCATTGCTGGTTGCCATGAATTGTATTCTATACATATTGCATGTATAAGTCGTATATGAAAGTGATCACCTTCATTACTAGTTGGTTCAGATATATTTGTTCATGTATAATACTTATTCAGTCATAAATTTGTTCCTGCTAGTTCAAAATTATATTGTTGAATTATAGCCAGCCAATTGTTCAAATCATTTCAATCATGATATATCGTTATATTGTTGAATTTAAACTTGTTGGGCAACTTTCATGCTCACCCTTGCAATATCATGATAAACATTGCAGAATAAGATGAACGCGTCAGATACAAAGAAAGATTAAAGACAGATCCAGATTAAAGTTAATTTGCGTAATTAGTTTTGTAATAGTATAATTTAATAATAATGTTATGTGTTAGAAAAGTTATGAATTTTGTATAAGTTTAGGTTACTCGACCTTGGGGAAAAGTATGTAAGTTTAATGTATAAACAATTTATGTTTATATCTTCCGCAAATAGTAATGTTGTATAAAATGATCGAACCGAATCCGTAGTGATTCGAGACCTCGGATTCTGGGCCGTCACAGTTGGTATCAAAGTTGTAGGTTATGAAGCTTAGGTAGGAATACCTGAGACCAATAACCGCAGTGATTAGGATAAGTACTAACTCACATAGAGTTAGTTGGTCGGTAAGATTTAAAGATGAATCTCGGCGATTATAAAGATACAGAGTTCCCTAACTCTGATAATAAAGTCGAACAGTAGTGGTGAATAGATAAAGTCTAAAAGACTAAAAGTGCAGTGTTAGAAGATCGTAAAACAAAACGATCATAGTATAGAAAGAAAACGTAACATATACGATGAGATCACTCCGTGGTCTGATAAAGTGATAGTAGGGATAAAAATCAATCTGATGATTGAAAAGTTTACAGCAAGATTGCTGGGTGACAGTTGTACTATGAATTGGTACAGATTCAGGAAAGGATTACGAATACGAGTTAAATGAAATTCGTATTGAAAAGGGGGTTAGTGTTAGGTGGGGATTCAATTGGGGATTCATGTCGGCAGCTAAGTTATATGATTCCTTATATGGGCGGGGAATTGTACTTGGTGTAAAAACTACTTAGTATCTAGCATTGATAATCATTGAAATATTTGTGTCGTGTTATTTGATATATACATGTTAAGAGGGTGATTCCTTTCTCATGTGTATAACAGATAGATAAGTCATAGGTAGAGGATATAAGGTTAAGTACGAGTTCTTAAAACTCATACTTATGTGACATACTTGATTCATAGTTATATGAAATGTTTATGAACCCCTCAGCGAATGGACGCCAAAGGTTTGTCTAGGAAAGTTCTTAAACTCATATGATTGTGGCAATTTATGGACTCATAAGTGTGGTTTTACGAACTGGGTATAGTTGTGTGTAAATGGAGTATTAAAGACTATAGGAACAGATAGATTGTTAAGTAAATGATTATTAGTGAAGAATTAAGTTTTCCAAAAATCCTTGCTATACTAGAATTCGAAACTTTGACATCAAGCTAAATATGCACTATGTGCTTTTAAAAAACAATATGTAGACTCGTAATCATTTTTGAAACGGTTTAAAGTATAGTCTATGCTAATTATTTCAGCTAAACGCAAATGATTTGAAATATCAAAATTTATTTTATTTATCACTCATGTACCATGTAACCTGGTGCAGATATGATAAAAGTTGATGGAGTTGTAAATACAGGAATACTTAGTGTGAATTTGATCTAAAATCGTTGTTCCACTATTGTATGATATGTTATGACAATGTCATACGATGACGGCATCCTCAAACGGATTGTTAATACAGTACGACATCATGACGTCATTCTCGAAAATATTTTCAAAAACAAATTATAATTTGCCAACGGGGTTTGGCTACACTTAAATAATTCGATTGAATTGAATTATTGATATGAGTCTATGCTATTCGATTTAGCTAGACTAAAGTTTATGAAAACTCTAAGGGTTCATTGAAAGAAATTTCCCGAACCAAATTGTTTTGGTGCGGAATCCAAATATTTGAGGGTAGAATTTTGTGCATATAGGCGTTGAAGAAAAGCAGATGAAATCGATTACATGGCGATCTGGGGCATATCGGGCTAATCACCCTTTGTGTTTGTAAGTTATGACGGTTTGCAGATGAATTTCCATATAACTTTTACGAAAATGACAGACAACTAGTCTATATGACCCCTCAACACAATTTGAAAACTTTTACTCTTGTGAGTGGTGTATTGGGTAGCATGTGATGCTGTGTATGAATGGTATTAGCGGTATAGTGTAAGGTGTAAGGTAAATTTCAGGGACGAAATTTTTAGAAGAAGGGGTGAATATGAAAATTCGAGAATTTAGAAAATTTTTAAAATTTTAATTAATTAATTTAAGGTTCGATATTAGAACCTAGATAGAAAATAAGTGTATGTGTTTGATATTTTTAAGATTGAATTTTGAGTATTTCAAAATTCTGTGAAGGATTTAGGTGGATTATTCAGGATTAAGGAAACACGTAAATCCAAAACCCTAATTCGTTGCATGAAACTCTAAATTGGGAACCTAATGGCGTAAGTGTAAATAATTGTAAGATTAATTAGGGTTAATCTTAACAAATTGGTTATAAAACCCTAATTTCAAAATATGAAACCCTAATTTCTGGTTTAGGAACCCTAATTTATAATTACGGAAAACCTAAGTGTTAATTAAATAATTTTTATGTTAATTAGGAAATATTAATCGTAAATATAAAGTTATGAGTAATTAGAAAACCCTAATTACGAAATCAAATTTATAAATTAGAAATATTATTGTTATAATTAAAACCCTAATTCTGGCTTAAAAACCCTAATGATCAAATTTGACCCTAAGTGCTTAATTAGCGATTTTAATTAGGAAATTTTAATCCTAATTAGCAAGATTTAATTTGTGATTAAGAAATTTTAATATAATTAGAAAATTCTAATTATAATTTAGAAATATTAATTTTCTATTTCTAAAACCTAAATTGGAAATTTTAGAAAATTAAATTGCAAACCCTAAGGGTTTGCAAACCCTAAACCCTAAATGTTCCAAACCCTAAACCCTAACCCAAACCCTAAACCCTAAGCATTTGGTCATTTACTAAAATGCCATTAATTTTGTATCCAAAAAGACTAAAATGCCCTTAGTGCATTATTGTGACTTAACTTGTAAATCTAACCAAATGTGAGTTGGTGAGCAAACCTAACCACTCCATGTGACTCAAATCAGCAGCAAGAGCTCAGCCATTTCATTGAATTGGTAACAAATAAATAGATTAAGAGAGAGAAATTACTTACTTTATTTCTCATTCTCTCCAAGAGCTCCACTCTCTTTATCTTCGAAATCTAGAGTGAGATAGAGAGAAAGATAAAGATATGTTAGCCTCTTATCAAGCCAAGAACAGCAACCAAAAGTCAGAATCAAAGATCATAGCCTAAAAGGTATAAAACCCTAAAACTTCAAATTTTTGTATTTTATGTTATATGTTATGGTTTAATGTTTTAAGTTGTGTATAAGGGTGTCATATAGTGATCTGGGTGGTTAGATCATATATCTATATCATCTAGATGCACGAATTTAAAGATTTCTTAAATCTGGAAAAGTTAGAAATTTGCGTCTGACAAGCAAATGTCATGCTTCATAGATCGGTGTCTGGTAATGGTTTTAGTGTGTTAAATGTTTGTATTGGTAGTATGTTATGCGGTCTTTACTCTGCAACTTGAATCTGGGTTATTTATTGTTGGGCAACCCAGAAATCCAGATCTTGTCTGACAGTGATTTTCTAGGCCCTTAATCTTGCTTCTGGTAATGGTTTATGACATGATGTTAGTTTGATGTTGTAGCTGGACATATGGACTACACGTATATGCCCTTATATTACTCAGATCCTTAACAGATTCGTAGTTAATGATGGTCAAACGACCGTTGACCGTATGACTTGATGAAGATTCTGGGAAAACCCAGATCTTTAAGACCCGTTTACTGACCCCTAGTTTGACCAGCCTTAATCTCTTATATTCGGTGTTGTTATGATGTTCTGATTTTATGTCATTATACCCTGTCATGTGGTCTACAACATTGAGCCAATAGATTACACAAAACAAGTCCAGTATGTTATGATTTAAAGCTGTAAAGTAGGCACCTTGGATGTTCTTCATTTCTGGGTAACCCAGAAAATGAAGAAAAGGCCTGACAAGATTTTTACAATCCCTGATCTTCGTAATGTTTTGTGTTATGATCAACTTTATGGTTTAAGATTGTAGTGCTACATTCCTACTACACGATATGAGTCTTAGATGGGACAGAAACAATCTAGAAAGAAATTTATGCACGGTCAAACTAGCATACTCGGTGTTTGACATACGTTTTCTAGGCAAGCATCAAGAACACCAAGAACACCTAGAGCGACGGTTCTGTCGCTATAGGGCTCTTTAGCGATATTTTCTAAATAATTATTTTTCAAAAATTATTTAAAAATAGAAAAAAATAGTTTTTAATTATTAAAAATACTTAATAAATTCTGAAAAATTATTTTAAAGTCTGAAAAATAGTTTTTAATTATTTGGAGTATATTTCATAAATATTTAATATTTTTGGAATATAAATGGTATTTAATTTATTTAATTATAATATTAAATAAATTATTTAAAAATGATTTAAATACATGAAAAATCATAAAAAAATAATATTATGTTATAATAAAATATTTTAAGTTATTTTAAGTGACTTTTAATATTTTGTGATGAAATTCATTAATTAATCAATATTAATGATAATTAGTTTATTTAATAAATATATTAAATAAATTATGAAAAAATAGAATTAATGCTTTATAAATCATATAAAAATGATTTAAGTGTTATAAAACTATTTTAAGTTATAAAATATAACTTTTGATATTTTTTCATGAAAATATTAATATTTTAATATTAAAAGTAATTATCGGATAATTAAATTAACGGTTTAAAAATCATATAAACATGATTTTAAGGTATTAAAATACTTAGTAATATTATAAATATATTATAATATTATGACATATATTTCATTAATATTTGATAATAAATAGATATTAATGATAATAGAATATTCTGGTATTTAATTCATTTAAATATGTTATGAAGGATTGAAAAATTATGATAAATGATATTAATTATCTGAAAATTATTTCAAGTATATGAAAATTATTTGGACTAATATTAAAATTATTATGAGACTTTGAAAAATATTTCGACTGTTAATAAAATTATCTGAGTTAATTGTTTAGGCAGAGTTTAATTGAACTTAGACTCGATAAAAGTCCGACTAGACCGTCGGGATGTTAGATTTGTGTCGGGTTCAACTCAGACTGCAATAGTTTGACTTGATACTGAGTCATGTGTGTGTTGTAGACTGATAGGGTTATGTGTTATGTGTAATGTGTTTAGGTTATGTTATAAATTGTGATGATATTATTCTAACTTAGCAATCGATATTATTTATATATTAGGTTCAGACAAAGCGTTATAAATTGCGTAGTGGTAATCAACGGTTCAGGCAAGTTTGTTTTTACTTAACTCTACTAAGAGTGTTTCATTCGGATAACTTATGGTTAATCATTGCTGGTTGCCATGAATTGTACTCTGTACATATTGCATGTATAAGTCAGGTATGAAAGGCTGATCACCTTCATTACCAGTTGGTTCAGATATATTTGTTCATGTATAATACTTGTTCAGTCATAAATTTGTTCCTGCTAGTTCACAATTATATTGTTGAATTATAGCCAACCAATTGTTCAAATCATTTCAATCATGATATATCGTTATATTGTTGAATTTAAACTTGATGGGCAACTTTCATGCTCACCCTTACTATATCATGATAAACATTGCAGATTAAGACGAACGCGTCAGATACAAGGAAAGATTAAAGACAGATCTAGATTAAAGTTAATATGCGCGATTAGTTTTGTAATAGTATAGTTTAATAATAATGTTATGTGTTAAAAAAGTTATGAATTTTGTATAAGTTAAGGTTACTCGACCTTGGGGAAAAGTATGTAAGTTTAATGTATAAACAATTTATGTTTATATCTTCCGCAAATAGTAATGTTGTATAGAATGATCGAATCGGATCCACGGTGATTCAGGACCTCGAATTCGGGGCCGTCATAGTCATGCCCCTCAAGCTAGCCTTGAGTACGGCAATATGCTGAACGGATCCCTGATATCCGCCAAGAACATAGACCAAGACATGGCATCTGTATACTCCGATGGTTTAAAGGAGTATGACGTGGCTATATCATGGGTGAAACAATACCCATGCCATCTAAATGTGCCAATCGGTCTCAGGTGTGACATAAACCACACGTATATCATTACCGATCGAGCTGCCCGTGAACACTCCTGTCGGATAAGTGCAGTAGTATGTAGCTGACCTCAGAGTGTCTGCTATAATCATTGGTATAATTGTATGACCCTCCCTGAGAGCTCTCACTGCCATGATGACTCCAATGTCTATCTCCTCCATGTACCGTGGCATATAGACATACGACAGTACGCATAATAGCAGGACATCAACCCTTGCTATACGCCAATGATCCTCCAGTGTGGTGAAATCCCTGGAATGTCATGTATAACTATCCTCAGAGCCAAATTTGTCAAACAGAAAATGCTGGGATATAACGTGGCTCGATGTAAGCTAATCATGCACCACCCTGCGCCTCAATCCAGTGAGGGTCATGAACTGTCGACTCATGTCCCCCAAAGCCATATGTACGCAAGGTCTGTCCAGCGGCAACATCGTCAACCGTACATACTCCTCCAAAGTGGGAGTCAACTCCTGGGTCCCAAATCAGAAAACCTGACTCTCCGATACCCAGTGCTCCAGCATGCCATTCACAAATGCTAAGGGAACTTGAAACATCAACAGGGTCATAGTATGCTACAACAAATGTTCTACGGTCACCCTGTCTGATGGTGACATTCTATCATACCACGATCGCATACCCGATGCCACCAATGATGGTGGGGTATGATCAATACGGCTAACTGTCGAAGAAGACATTTGTACGGGTCGTGTCATAAGACCATCCAGGGGTCAATGCTGAATATCTCTGGACATACATACATATGCATAACATGATACATGCATTGCAGATAATAGATGGCAATATTATATAGGGAATGAAAAAATTGTGCATACATGCCTAAGTATATCAACAACTAATACATCATCTCTGTATAGCTACAAATACAAGGAAATGGGGCACAGACGCCCTACTACTAACAGAGGCCTATCAAAAGATATAGTGAAAATGGGGCACAGCCACCCAATAGATCACAAAGGCCTATCAAAAGATATAACGAGAATACACATCAAAAGAAGACAATGGTGTCAATGTCTACATCATCAATCCTGTCCACCTGATGTAACTCCTCCTGAGTCACTGGATCTCTATCAAGAGGGATTTCGGGCCTATACAAAGGAGGATCTGCGCCGGCAAAACCAAATGGGTCATCTGAGGGGCCAACGCCTGAGCTGGAAGGATCAAACTAATCTGCCTCTTCCGGATCTCTGGCCAAATGCCAGATAAAGAATTGTGTCTGGTCTAGTCGCCAGGTCAAACTATTAATCTGTGTCACATGAGTCGGATCTCGGACACATGCTATCCAATTTGTCATCATCACGGATCCTGGACCCATATACCCCATGAACTGAGTGGCGCGGGACTGGGCTCCAATAGTACGAGGAAACCACCAACGCTAGAATATCTCGTAAGTATAAGGACCCTCTGATATTGTAAAGCCGTCCAACCCCAACAATGGGATATCAGTGACGGGTGACTGCGATACAGGCCAATGACGCCTGACAGGAGGCAAGATCTCCATACGAATCTCTCCTGTGGTGCTCCTAATAGCACGCTCTCCTAAAAAGAGCTCTCATCCTCCATCTGTAAAGAGAGGAACTCTTCAGGTGGAGATCAAATACTCGACGCCAGTCGGGTACCCATTCTCAAAACCAATAGCCAAATGTTCCCCAGAATAAGGAATCCATGTGATGGTATCAGCTGTCAACAACTCCAGCTGCATGCGGCAGTGACTAAAACCCTCAGCTACAGGGACCTCCGTCAAAATGGAATGATGCCATCGTCGTCCTCGTGGATAGGTATCTAAACCTAACACACTCACAGGACGCAAGCATGGGAGCCTCTCATAGGCCCAAAACTGCCAACACAATGGCAAAACATCTGCGGTCAGTAAACACTCTTAAACTATAAATGGGAAATGACTAGAGAAATACTCACTAGCAGAAATGGGTAGAATCCTAGCCAAGCCTTAGTAAAACCCTGTGAGCGCATACGCATGCCCCGGAGGAATTAGGAAAAGGTGTAGGAACCCCAATCATACTCTCCAATATGGTCCACATAACGTGTGGACCTGATCAAAGCGAACGACACCGTAGAAGAGTTATCTGTTATGAAGCAGCCTCTAATGATCATCAGGAATAATCTTCGAAGAATGTGATCCCTGACTCTGACATCATCAGGCATGGGTTCACTCAAAAGCCCACTCATAGCATCTACGCTAAAAGGACTTGCACGGACAGTCCTGCCCTTGAGCGCCTCCGCCGAAACTCTTAACAAGGATCTGACGACAGTAGGGGTGATATTCGCCATGCAAGGCACTGGCTCTCCTTCAAACTCCATACCTGTGATAAACTGCCAATCCATCAGCGTCATCATGACCTCACAGTCTAATAAATGGAGTGACTGAGTCTGATGAAACCATCGCTCAGACAATTCCCTGAGGTAACCCTAGGGACAATGACGGGGAAGGATGGAAAAGAATGCCCTGAATCCCCAATCATGCACTATCACTCTGTAATCAGTATGAAGAGCCTGGTACATGGAGTGTATGCTAAACCAATTCCCTCGAGGCTATATGAAGCCGGGAACCTGCATGAAATGCAGATCAACATCAGAATCCTTTACTCCTCATCAATAGGAAAGAAGGAAGATCAAGATCTAACGTCGTACCTCGTTAGCATGCAAGTACATCGAGGATGTACGCTCGTCACACCGGAAGCTCGGGTTTGCCACACGAATAATAGGGAGCTCCCTACGGGGAACATGTGCAGTAGGAGCGGGATCCTCAATCAGAATATCTTCATCCTCGTCCTCAACGTCCGGCATATCATCCTGGACTGGACGTATCACTGCCTCCACCAATCGATGAGGCTATCGGCGAAGCAGGGTCGAGGCACTTGAAAGCCCTCTTCCAGTATACCGAAGTGGTCCCTACGAACTACTACTCGGCTGATCCGGATCCATAATATCTGGACGAAAAGTTTCCAAATCACCTCAGAAAGGGTGTGGTATTTCTTTACCTGGAACTTTTCAAAATGCATTTTATGACTACATGCATGCATGCATTACTTTAACATACATCTATAGTGGAGTTAAAATTGCATGACTAATTAAATGACTACATTTTGGAAAAAATTTCCATAGTCCCCTTCGAAAATAGGACTATCCACATGCACATAGGCATTACTAGGTGGCCATTCAGTAGCACACCTGCCCCAAAGTCATATACATAATATATGCATTAAAAATCAAAATCATTCATGCATAAGGTTAACCTCAATATCGGGAGTACTTTGCCTTTCTACCTTTTGCTCATTGGACCTTAAATAGGACAAAATAACAGAAAAAGGTGCCAATTTGACTGTCTTAAAAGTCAAAAATTTTCACATCATTATGTTCAACATGGTTTAATACTAACATTTACTATGTTGAATATTTTTTATCAAGTCATATGAGCATACATAATCACTACTATGTGTTTAGATGCATTTCATACGATAACTCATTTTCCAACGGATAAAAATTAGAAAAAATACATGCATACATTACCAGGATAGTGCAGAACACTTATACGGTGATAGAATTTGCAGAAAATAGCTCGAACTCAGCAGATCTAAAGGAGAGCTCCAGATTTTTCTTTGCGAGACAAGTTGAAAATGACTTGTGAGACCAACCTGCAGGATATTAATATTCACCGTTGGCCGCAGGTCCATCTGCGGCTGAAGCAGGTGTATATACGGCACCCTTATGTGGGCCCCACCCCTCCAGCTCGGTCCAGTTTGAGTTGCAAAGGAGTTCTTGCAGACTGAAAAAGTCAAATCGGGAATAAAAATGCTACGCGATTTAGCAAAATAGCCTACAATCCGAGTCTTCTCAGATGGAACTTTGAGTATGTACATCACTCATTGGTAGTCACCCAAAAATGAGGTATACCATGCCAGTGATCTCTTTTGTTACAAATCACATTCGGCAATACCTTGTACCGGTCTGATGTCGCCAATTCTGGGACATTACCCTAAAGATCAACGTGGATCCCCAACGAGGGTTACAACTTGGATCCCCGATGGGGGCTACAACGTGGATCCCCGACGGGGGTTACAATGTAGAATCCCGGCGGGGGTTATAATGCATGTTCATCCATTGACACACACATCAGTGAAGATCAAGCAGCCTTGACATTATTTCAGCCGATGGCAAGTAAACCCATCGAGGCATCGAAAGTTGTTCGATGATTGCGTACGTTTGTATTCATAAGTCCCCAGTGGATTCCCAGCGGGGGTCACAATATAATGTTCTGTTGATTCACACGTCGGCAAAGGTCAAGCAACCTTGACAATATGCTCACAGAGTATCATCTATTGGTTTACACGTCAACAAAGGTCAAGCATCCTTGACAGTTTACCCCACAAGGTTTGCATCCGTTGATTCACACGTCGGTGAAGTACAAATTAATGAAGGTTAGGTAATCCTGACAGCATCTGATGTTGGCAGTAAATCTAACAGAATCTTGACATATTCTGGCTATACAAACCAGGAAAGGTTAACATCATCAAGGAGAATCGATGATGGAATATGTTATACACATCCTCAAACAGACAAAGCTTTATCCCCGCAGATCTCTAACACATAAGAGGTACCTCTTCGGAATGAAGTCTGTATCAAGGATCCAGGACTTTGGTGATAACTCCAACATCAACATCCTAAGAGATTTGGATTACACATCTGAGCAGGTCATAGTTGCCAATCCTTGGTGAACATTACAAGGATTCAGCAATCATCCCCAGCATGTTGGGCAACAACCCCGCACCCATGCATCATACATTTGCATCATGTTGCTACATATAGTATCATGTTTGTCTTATGGCATTTCAAGTGTCTAGGATTCTTTATCCTACCCATGCATTGCATTGCATGAGTATAATAAAGAGGGGCATCTGTAGACACTCGAAATTTTTTGTACACCTGTCACTAACATTGCAAGAGGACAGGTTTGTCTTTCAAGAGAAAACCATGGAAGACAGTTTATATCTATTCCGGATACTATCGGAAGTTCAACATCAACCCCAGAGCACACACTGTGAGTAATAACTCCAACCTCGGAGATAACCCCGAGGCATGCAGATCCAATACCGGAACACACACCGGAGAAGACCGATTAATCTCAGAGATAACCCCGAGGTATCCAGTCTCAGTCTTAATTATGGGAATAGCTATCAACCTTGGTTATCACCCCAAGGAATGCAGTTTCGACGATAACCCCGGAAATGCTTGTTTTAAATGCAACCAGCTTCAATCTCGGTGCTCATAACGAGACACCCAGTACTAACCCAGAGATAACACCGGAAGGACAGGCACACCTCAGAGTTGACACTGAGGACCTTCAACACTTGCAACCCAGGGAAACTCGGGCGACCTCGAGTTGAAACAAGGCACTCAGGCGACCTCAGTACACACTATGGTGGCGCGGTACACTGTGGCTCCCCCCTCTATAAATAGAGGGCTTGGGGTGGCCATTTTGAGAGAAGAAAAGAGCGAGGAAGCCTACATCAAATTTGCTCAAGTGCTTGCAATATCTTGAGTGCTTTCCATTTTAAACACTTGTGAGCTCCCATATAGCTACTTTTGTACCGGCGGGAGCCGACTATCATCCACTTTAAAGATACAGAAGTCTTCTTTGGTAGCCCACTGTAAGCCTTCTCACACACTTTAAAGCCTTTTTCTTCATCTTTGCACACACCCTTCTTCACGTTGAGAGTCGTGTTGCGTGTATTTGCCCGGACTTCGGTCCGTGGTTTTATTTTAGTTTGTATATACATATATATATATATATATATATATATAGATTAACATTATCGAGTTATGCCACGATTGAGCCTACACTTCGATCTGGAGCATTTACTTGCTTTAATATATATACACTTATATATATTAACTGTGTGTCAAACTTTGTTCGATGATCCTAGACTTCGGTTTGGAGCGTTTACTGCTTTAATATATATATATATATATATATATATATATTAATCGTAATGTCGAACTACATTAGATGAGCACAGATTTTATATCCTAAGAATGCGTTCTGACTTTTATATATATATATATATATATATGAACTGTTGTCGAGCTCTGTTCGATGAGCCTGGTTTTTACATCCGGTGCGTTATTACTTATATATATATATATATATATCATCCCACCTAGAGTTTACTTCGTGGTGGTTGATCGCTTTTATGGCTTTCTTTACGTTTCGTCCTGCCTGGAGTTCACTTCGTGGCAGTTGATTGCTTTGTACAGTTTTATTTATATTTTGTCCCACCTAGAGTTTCCTCCGTGGTGGTTGATAGCTTTTACAGCTTTATTTACATTTCTGATCCCCCATGGAGGTCCTTCGTGGTTGGTGATCATGTCTGTATATATATATTTTTACAGCTTATATATATATATACCTGCTTACTGCTTTCATACAAATTGTGGTATCATGTGCGCCTAGGAATCATGTGATCACAGATTCAACTTATTGGATCTAGATTCGGTTCCCGTGATGGACATTTTCAGCTGTAAACAGCATGTAAATTATTCTGCGGTGTCTGAATTTCCTCAGATGGTTTTCATACCTACGAGGAAGTCGGAATTATTTTGTACATTATTTTCTTATAGATGTTTCGTATCTCGGAAATAAAATCAATCAAGCCGAACACTTAATAAAATGGAAGTGTAAAAGGTCTCAGTTACTATTGAGCATTAGGGTTTGAAAAATATCTTTTACAAAACATCACTGCCATATCTTGCTAAAAACTGAATTTTTACATAAATTCAAACCATGTGTATATAGGTGCGAACGAGGCCTCGCACTACTTCCAATAACAGCACATTGACGCACACACACACATATTCATATAATAGTTTCTTGAAAAGAGGCGGTCACCGTGGTAACATGGATGTCAGGGGGTGCCTAACACTTTCCCTCTGCATAACCAAGTCCCCGGACCCTAATGAATCTCGGTTTCACCGACCCTTTTAGCAGTGTCACATCACTAGGTCAATGTGAAAACCTTTTATCGGTTGTGCTGGTACAACCATTTAAAAAACCAACTGGCGACTCTTAACAGTCCATCGTCGACATTATACATGTTGGACCTTTTTCACTTATTTTTTCAAACAAATCTCACCTAAAATGAGAACACCAAAAAATAAGTAACGGAAAGGGATAATTAAGAATCCCGACATCGACACTAATATTTACTGTGTTGAATATTTTTTATCAAGTCATTTGAGTATACATAATCACTACTATGTGTTTAGATGCATTTCACGTGATAAGTCATTTTCCAACGGATAAAAATTGGAAAAAGGTACATGCATACGTTACCAGGATAGTGTAGAACACTTGTATGGTGACAGAATTTGCAGAAAGTCGCCCGAGCTCAGCAGATCTGAAGGAGAACTCTCAGATTTTTCTTCGCAGCGCAAGTTGCAAATGACTTATAAGATCAACCTGCAGGTCCACCTGCGGCTAAAGTAGGTGTACCTGCGGCACCCTCATGTGGGTCCCACCCCTCTGTCTCAGTCCAGTTCGAGTTGCAAAGGAGTTCATACAGACTGAAAAGGTCAAATCAGGGATAAAAATGCTACACGATTTAGCAGAATAGCTTACAAATCCTGGTCTCCTCAGATTGAACCTTGGGTCTGTCCATCACTCATTCGTATTCGTCCAAACACAGGGTACACTATACCGATGATATCAAATGTTATCATCCACGCTCGGAAATACCTTACGCAGGTCCAATGCCGCAAATTCAGGGTCGACACCCTAATTCTCTAACAATCCCCGGCGGGGGTCACAACTCAAGCTCGAGAATCAAATCCCCAGTGGGGGTCACAATGTAATATCAAAAGGGTCCCCGGAGGGGGGTTACAATGCATGTTCATCCGTTGACACATATATCAACGAAGGTCAAGCAGCCTTGACATCAGTATGACCATTGGCAAGTAAATCCAATGAAGCGTCGGAAGCCATCCGATGATATCAGCCGTTGAAGCACACATCAACAAGGTTACAACGCATTTCCCGACTGGGGGTCACCAAGTGTTATCTTCCATTGATATATCAATGAAGGTCTAACAACCTTGACAGTATTTCATGTGATGGCAAGTAAACCCATCGAGGCATCGAAAGTTGTTCGATGATTGCGTTCTGTGATATTAACATTCAACAGCAGATCCCCGGCGGGGGTCATAACGCATAGCAGCCATTGATTTACACGTCAACGACGGTCAAGCAGCCTTGACAGTATACTTTTTCATCCGTTGATTCACACGTCGGTGAAGTACACATCAACGAAGGTCAGGCAACCCTGACAGCATATGTTGTTGGCAGTAAACCCAACAGAACATTAACATATCCCGGTGATACAAACCACGAAAAAGTCAGCATCATCAAGGAGGATCGATGATGGAATATGTTATACACATCCTCAAATAGACAAAACTTTATCCCCACAGATCTCTTACACATAAGAGGCACCTCTTCGGAATCAAGTCTGTATCAGAGATTAAAGACTTTGGTGATAGCCCCAATGTCAACATCCTAACAGATTCAGATCACACATCCAATCGGGTCATAGTTGCCAATCCTCGATAAAAGTTATAAGGATTTGGCGATCATCCCCAGTATATTGGGTAACAACCCCGAACACATGCATCGTACATTTGCATTATGTTGGATTTTTCAAGTGTCTAGGATTCTTTATCCAACCCATGTTTTGCATTGCATGAATATGATAAAGAGGGGCATCTATAGACACTCAAAATTTTCTGCACACCTATCACTGACATTACAGGAATGCAGATTCATCTTTTAGAGATAACCCTGGAAGGCAGCTTACATCCAGTCTGGATACTACTGGAAGTTCAGTCTCGTCCCCAGAACACACGCTGGGAGTAACAGTTCCAACCTCGGAGATAACCCCGATGTATGTAGTTCCAACACTTGATATTCCACTGTAGAAGACTGATTAATCTTGGAGATAACCTCGAGGTATCCAGTCTCAGTCCCAACACTGGGAATAGCAGTTATCAACCTTATAGATAACCCCAAGAAGTGCAGTTCCGGCGATAACCCCGGAAATGCTTGTTTCAAGTGCATGCTATCAGTTTTAACCTCGGCACTCACACCGAGGCACTCAGGACCATACCCGGAGATAATATCTGGAGGACAGGGACACCTAAGAGATGATACTGAGGACCTTCAACACTTGCAGCAGTCCAATCTCAGAGATAACCCTGAGCAACGTCTTCTTTACCAGCCCAAACCGGTGATAACTCCGGTGAGGGGCAAAGTCGTCATATAGCCAACTCAAGGCTACATCACGTCGTCTCAACATCTCATACATATATTTCTACACAATGATGTCCCACAAGAATCAAGGAAAACTAATCCCGAGTGACTATTATGAAGGGTAATGGATAGAATTTGAAGCCTGAAGATCGGAGGGCACCGTTCCATCTTCATGACTTCATACAACCTCTAATCTCGTACCATTGTACAACTCTTGACAATAGCGGTCCGAAATAGGTCCTATATACCTCAACCGGATGCCCGGATTGCGATTCTGAAAGTTCGAGTGCCTACATGCACGTACTGCGAGACGACCCGACCCGAGAAACCCGGGCCAACCCGGGAAACCTCAGGTACACCTGCGGCTGGCCTCAAGTACACCTGCGGCTCCCCCCTCTATAAATAGAGGGCTTTGGGTGGCCATTTTAGGAAAAAAAGGAGGCGAGGAAGCCCTGTCAAATTTGCTCCGTACTTACAATACACTGAGTGCTTTCTCATTTTATACACTTGTGAGCTCACATATAGCTACTTTTGTACCGGCGGGAGCCGAGTTTCATCCACTTTAAAGATATAGAAGTCTTCGTTGGCAGCCCACTGTAAACCTTCTCACACACTTTAAAGCCTTTCTCTTCATCTTTGCACACACCCTTCTTCACGTTGAGAGTCGCGTTGCGTGTGTTTGCCCGGACTTCTGTCTGTGATTTTATTTTAGTTTGTATATACATATATATTTATATATATATATGGACTAACATTATCGAGTTATGCCTTGATTGAGCCTAGACTTTGGTCTGGAGCGTTTATTTGCTTTAATATATATATACTTAATATATATGAACTGTGTGTCAGACTTTGTTCGATGAGCCTAGATTTCGGTCTGGAGCATTTACTACTTTAATATATATATATATATAACTGTATGTCGGACTTTGTTCGATGAGCCTAGATTTTACATCTGAAGCGTTTACTCGCTTATATATATATATATATATATATATATATATATATATATATATTAAATCCCACTTGGAGTTTACTTCGTGGTGGTTGATCATTTTTACAGCTTTCTTTACGTTTCACCATGCCTTTTGGAGTTTACTTCGTGGCAGTTGATCGCTTTTATAGCTTTATTTACGTTTCGTCCCGCCTGGAGTTTCCTCCGTGGCGGTTGGTAGCTTGTACAGCTTTATTTATATTTTTTGATCCCCCATGGAGGTGTTTCGTGGCGACTGATCATGTCTATATATATATATATTTACAATTTATATATATATATATATATATCTGCTTACTACTTTCATACAAATTGCGGTATCATGTGAGCCTAGGAATCATGTGATCACAGATTCATTCTATTTGATCTAGATTCGGTTCCTGTAATGGACATTGTCAACTGTAAGAAGCTTATAAATTATTATGCGATGTCTGAATTTCCTCAGATGATTTTCATACCCTCGGGGAAATCAACATTATTTTGTACATTATTTCCTTATAGATGCTTCGCATCTTAAAAATAAAATCAATCAAGCTGAACACTTAATAAAATGGATGTATAAAAAGTCTCAATTACTAATGAGCACAAGGGTTTTAAAAACCTCTTTTATAAAACATCACTGCCATATCTTGCTAAAAATTGAATTTTTACACAAATTCAAACCTTGTGTATATAGGTGCGAACGAGGCCTCGTACCACTTCCAAATAAACAGCACATTGACCCACACACACAAACATTCATATAATAGTTTCTTGAAAAGAGGCGGTCACCATGGTAACACGGATGTCGGGGGGTGCCTAACACCTTCCCTCCGCATAATCAAGTCCTCGGACCCTAATGAATCTCTGTTTCACCGACCCGTTTAGCAGTGTCACATCACTGGGTCAATGTGCAAACCTTTTCTCGGTTGTGTTGGTACAATCATCTAAAAAAAACAACTGGCGACTCTTAACAGTCCATCGTCGACATTATACATGTCAGACCTTTTTCACTTATTTTTTCAAATAAATCTCACCTAAAATGAGAACACCAAAGAACAAGTAACGGAAGGGGACAACTGAAAAATCCCGACGTCAACACCGGTCAACGTGGTTGGACCACGAATAACGTGCAATCTAGACCGGATCTAAGCCTTATTATTGATCCAGATCAAAGAGCACATATCAGACTAGAAGATTAAAGCTTTAAACAACAAAACCACATAACAGAGAAAGATTGGTGGGCACTGACATTCGTTATCAGACCACAGTTTGAACTTTTTCCAGATTTTGTAAACCTTCAAATTTAAGCCTCTAGATGTTATGGATCTAACATCTAGGAACCCAGATCATCATTATACACTATATATAACATGTTTAACACAAAAAAATTAACATCTAACAACAGATCAATAGTCAGATTTTCAAGTTAGGGTTTATACCTTCTATGAAGAAGTTTTGATTCTAGGCCACTGATTTGGTTATGGGTATTAGTGGGGCTTGTTTTGGGGTCTGATATGCTAAGAAATTTCGAAGGTGTGAGCTAGATAGAGTCAAGGATGAGAGTTGTGCAAAATTAGGCTACCAAATGATTTTCCTCTCTCTCCAATTCTATATATACAAGTGATAGATGTATGTATAGCTGGTACTTGGCTGATAGCTGGTGAATTTTAAGTCAAAAGAGTAGTTACATTTGGTCACCAACTACCATCTTGGCAAGATTCACAAGTTACATAATAAAAAATCCAAAGAGGGGTATTTTGGTCATTTTGTTCACAAATTTAATGGCAATCTTGTAATCTTGACAAACCCTTAGGGTTTAACCCAAAGGGTTTAACCCTAAGGTTTAGCACAAAATAAATTTCTAGGTTTTCATTTAAGGTTTAAAATAAAAATAAAAAATTAGTTTCTAAAAATAGAAAATTAGGGTTTGTTAATTAGAGTAGATTTCTAATTACATTATACAGGAACATTAGGGTTTAATTATTTAATAATTATAATTAACCTTGCTAATTTAGTAATTAGGGTTTACAATTAGTATTTAGATTTTATAATTACTAATTAGGGTTACCAAATATAGAAATTAGGGTTTCTAATTTCATGATTAGGGTTTCTAACAATAATTAGGGCGTTTCCTAATTAATTAAACGTATACATTAGGTTTAATAATTTATTAATTATCGTTAAACGTGTCAAACTAGCGGTTAAGGTTTACATTTAACAATTAAGGTTTATAATTTAGAAATTAGGGTTCCAAATTTAAAAATTAGGATTTACTAACTAGGATTATAATTCTAACACTTATTATAATCACATTAATAAAATTTTTGACTGATATTTATTCCAGTTTAAGATCAAATCACAGTACTACTAGGTTTTTTACCGATATACCATAATTGACCAACCATTACAATACATACATACAGTACATATTTATAGCATTAAAAATCAAAATATAATTAATATTATATTATTATTCTCATTCTTTGATCAAAATCCAAAATTGGGTTTTGGATCTCATATCCGATTTATCGTACATATTTAACATTATCAATTAAGTTAAAATAATTAACTTAATTAATCTAACAAAATTTCATATAATTAAATAATTATTTTAATAATTCTAAAATCATTTCATATATTATTTAAATAATATATACATATATTTTCATAGAAAATAATTAATAAAAACATTTCTACTATAAAATTAATTATTATAAGAATATAATTCATAATAATCAATAATTCTAAAATAAAATTATTTGTAATAATTAATGTAATAAATAAATTTTTTTATCACATACATATATATATACACATTACCTAGCACATATTTCAACCAAAAAACTAAAAAAAAATTTATACGCAAAATTTCTGATTTATTTATATAGAAAATGCCGGGTTGTTACATTCACCCTCCCTTATAAAGATTCTATTCCCGAAATCACCGTTTCAAAACCTATATATATCAGGGTACATAGCATACACAATCATTGCAAGTAGATCTCGATCATAATTGATCGAATCGATCTTTAACTATTCAGCAAAAAGCTTGTCTATCTGCTTAAATAGAAATTTGATTTCTAAAATAATTCATTATATATATATATATATAGTAAAATCGTATATAAGAAAATAACATTTGCTCGAATAATATATGGAGTTGCATCCCCGGCTGCTACGGTTTCTTGAACTGACATGTTGATTCACATTCATTGCCTCCCTTCTCCTTTTTGGATAGTCTTTCACCTTATGCTCCATTAATTCACAAATAAAACACCCATTATATACTCTTGAATTGGGGCAGTTAGGAGAGATATGTTCCTCCTGCCCACTCTTATAGCACACAAACTTTCTTTTTAAACACACTCCCGTCCTAATTCTGGTATTATCGAAATTATCTCATTTCATCGTATAGGTGGCAAAAGCTTTCTTTTGTCCCTCCGTTACCCTAGTTATCACAAACGCGTCAATAGGGTCAGTTGATCTTCTAGATCTTGGAAGTACGACGGCCTTGAAGCCTTTGAAATTTGTCAATTGATTTTCTGGCTAATTTCTCGCGGTTGGTATTCCATTCTGCATAGCTTGAGCGATTACATTTGAGAAATTCTGTATCGGGTCTTGTTGTTCTCCAGCTTTGTTGACAGGTTATTCTATCCTTGGGTTTCATTTTCGTCTTGGCGGCATTATCATAAATTATTCTTACATTCTAAGCCTTATCATATAAGTTTAATATATTAAACTTGTTTCATTACTTAAACATAGATTCATATTCATTTAACGAATACTTTACATAGCATAGCACATAATGCTTTAAACATCAGCTATCCTTTTGTGACCACAAAAGTCAGGATTTACAGTCTTAACTAATACAAAAGTTGAGAATATTACATTACACACGCACATTAACAAACATATATAATCAACTACTCATCCAAATTATTCCTACACCTTTTTCCTGATTCTGGACAATCTTTCGCCCAATGACCTTCCAACCCACAAATAAAACATGTACCTTGCTTAAAGTCGGGACAATGAGGAGAGGTATGTCCCTCATGGCCGCAAATATAACATATCTTTTTCCCTTTGTTTTTATTTGATTTTCCTAAGTCGTGGTCTTTCATCTTTCTTTTCCCCTTATTGCTCGGAGCTGCACTTGATATGTTGATTTTGGCTCCCATCTCATCAATTTGGATTTTAAGCTTATCTAGTTCTTCCATTATTTCTATTAAGGCTTTTTGCAATTGACTATTTAGCAGCTTTTTTATTTCCCACAGTTTTTCCAGAGAGGTAACCCCGATTCTTCAGATTCTACACTTCCGTTGATGCTTGATCAGCTCCAACTTCGGTGTCTGAATCACTATCTGTTAGTTCCACCATTTCCGGATCTGGTACTACGTTTTCCAAAATAACCACCTCATCCGAGTTGGTTTCATTGTGAGCCTCTATTTCAGCTATTGGCTTCGATATTAGCTCGGGTGTATGAATTTAATCTTTCTTCATGCTATAAGCATATAATAAGCCTTTTCCACCTGACATCTACACACATAAATTATCCTGATTAGCATATGGTTTATACACACATCAAACAATAGTTTTATATAAGTTATCTTTTATAAAACTCTATATGAGTTAATTATATTTTCAACGTTTCCCTCTGTTCTAAGGTTATAGCATAAGGTCTACCCCACCTAAGGTTTCTAACCCTAAAGCTCTGATACCAACTTGTAAACGCCCCCAAATTTAGGTACTTGAAACCTGAACTCGGTGCTTTACGATACCATTTCTATGAGCGGAATAATACTAATAATAATAACAATAATATGAATATCAAACTTAATTTACATATGCATCAGAGTCTACTCCTAGGTACACGACCTTTAAACATTCATTTACATGATACTTAATAGTTATCATTGTCTTAATAAAGTCATACTATTACATAGAATACCAAAAATCTTATTTTGTTTGCTTTCCTTTTCCTTTGTTTCTGCATGATCCTTCAAGTTGATCACGATTGGCTAAAAACATTTAAATTAAGCAAGGATGAGCATTTGAGTGTCCAGCAAGTAATAACAATTATAAATATAATTAGCTAAAAGAATTAAATGTTTTCCTTATACATCACTTCTACAACGATTCAATAGTTGTGAAGTAAACTAATCCGATAATAATAACATAACAACTCTATATCAAATTTTTGAAACTACGTATTGACTATAAATAGGGTTAAGGTGACATACTATGAACATTATTTTAAATTTTCGATAAGGTTTAGCAGAACTTCATCCGCAAACCGTCATAACTTACGGGCGCGAGGTTGTACTTCCCATGGGCCCTGTATTGATCAATACTACATACAAGAATGATATTATCGTTCACTCTATCCGCCTTGGGCGCATAAAAGTTTTCCCTTGATCGAGATGTTTATACTTAGTCGGGAATCTGAACCAAAATAATTTAATTGGATACAAAAAGGTTTTATCATATTCAACGTTATTTCTAAATATGTGTCTAGCTGATCAAATAGCTTAGACGACTTTTACTCATAGATATATATCTTGATCATAGGTGTATATATATATATATATATATATATATATATATATATATATATATATATATATCAACATATGATTAAATACAATGATTATCCAAGTGGGGACACTTGAATAACCATATTTAGAAATTAACGAACATAATATATATATCTGAATTATAGTATAGTAACATGTTGATAATCAATGATCGGATATAACATATATAATAATAGGGTTAATAATCTGGTACAATAATAATATAATTCTGAAACTTTCTTATTTCTGTCTATTGCATAAAGGAAATGCAAACGTAGGATACTTGCCTAGTCTGCTGGTTACAATATGCAACTTAGTTTTTATCTTTTGTATAATAACCTATCAATAATAAGATCATTTTACTGATTAGAATAACATATCGTAACACATAATACTGCTTATTGCAATCAGCACATAATCTAATCACATTGCCACACATTATCAACAGTCATTGAATCACAAACGAACATTAATACAGTCAAAATATCTAAGTACTGATCAATTTTCGAAACATGTCGAGTTATCTTAAATCGGTTTATCGAATAATTATCGAGTCTAAAGACTCTTTCTCAAGTTCAATATCCGTAAGTATCGGTCGTATTATTTTTAAATGACTTATAATAATTTTTAAACATTTATTATAATTTATCGCTTTTTTTAAACACCTAATCATTATTAAATGATTTAAATATTAAGCAATTCTATTATCATTAACATTTAATAAATATTAAACTATTAATGAAACAATTGCCAAAATATTAAAGTTATTTATAATAACTTAAAATATTTTTAAAGTATTAATATTACCCTTAAATGATTTTTAAAATATTTAAAATTATTTTTAAATAATTATCATTAATATTAAAGTATTAATGTATTATTTGTCAAAATATTAAAAGTCATTAATTATAACTTAAAATATTTTAATTCATTTGTTTCCTTTTAAATGATTTTAAATTAATAAAACCATTTTAAAAATATTTATTTAATATAATTATTAAACAAATTTAATATCATTAATATTTAAATTATTAATGAAATTATCGTTTAAATATTAAAAGTTATATTTTATAACTTAAAATATCTTTAAACACTTTGTTTTCATTTAAAATGATTTTATAATATTAAAATCATTTTTAAACTAAGTTATTTAATATAATTATTAAATAACTTTAATATCATTATTAAATAAATAATTAATAACATTTACCTTTAAATATTGAAAGTTATATTTTATAACTTAAAATATTTCTAAACTCTTATTTTCATTTAAAATAATTTTTCTAATATTAAAATCATTTTAAATTAATTTAATTAATATAATCATTAAATAAATCTAATATCATTAATATCAAATAATTAATTAAATTTGCTCTAAAATATTAAAAGATATATTTTATAACTTCAAATATTTTTAAATAACTTATTATCATTTAAAATGATTTTAATATAATAAAATCATTTTTAATTAATTTATTAATGCATTTATTAAATAAATTAAATATCAATAATATTTAAATAAATACTAATATTTATGAAAAATATTTCAAATTATTAAAAGTTAATTTTTATAACTTCAAATAATTTTTAAAATAATTTTTGTAATTTTCAGAAATAAATTTTAATTTTAAAATGATTTTTGGAAATTAATTAATTAAAATTAACTAAGTCTGTCGCTAAAGCCTTTGGCAATAGAAAGTGTCGCCTTAGGTGTTCTTGAGAAACCTAAAACATTCATACACAGTTTCGAGGGACCATGTTTGACCATCAATGATTCAGTGTGTAAAGTGTTTCAGGACTAGTTAATGGTTAGATGTTGTAGTACTAATGTAATACTACAAGATCCAACAACAAACAGGGTCAAACAACATCACAATAGCAAGTTATAAGCCCGCGAACTAGCTGTCAAACATGTTCTTCATGTTCTGGGTTGCCCAGAAACATGAAGTCATGGCCGGTCAATGCTCCTTATGACCCTATTTTAGTCAATCTGTTCATGTAATGGTTGTGATAGACATCGGGGATAGTAAAGGAACTAGCAGGGTATCTTGTTTGAACACTAGACAAGTTTAAACATCAATAATCAAAAAGTTATAAGCCATTAAAAAGGCTGTCAGAGTTGTTCTACATTTTCCGGGTTACTCAGAAATGAAGAACTGTTCGTGTAGCCATATTTGGGCTTCCACAACTTGAAATGTGTGTAACGTTTTAGTGATCTACTGGTTCCAATGTTTAGACAACATACTGTTGGTGAAAATCAATACGCTTAAAAACACGCAAGTGCACGTGGTCAACAAGTAATATAGTAGTGAATAGAGTATCGTTCCCACGAGGACAAAATATCAAGAATCTTAACTTCACAATTATCAATTTGGTATTAACCCTAATTTTATTAAACTGATCAATTCAATAGTTTTAAATTATATAAAAAAAACTAAAATTACTAAATAAATAAATTATCACAAAATAGTCACCAATAACGAAATCCGGAATTTCAAACAATTAATGGATAATTAGACTTATGATTTCACCATGAGTTTCACTCTGATTTTCAAACCTTTATTCCAACTCAATTCAATATTCCAGTTTATTAATCAAGAACACGAATGTAGTAAAAGCCACCTCTCGATGCACTAATACCATATTAACATCAATCCACAATTAAGATAGAAATCCGTTAAACACCTAAATTAACCAACTCACTATATCTCTATGTGAACTGCAATCAAAGAAGGTTGAAGTTTAAGCTCTCTATACGATTACATGCGATGTCAAGTGTATCTCTACCTTAACAATAATCAGAAATCTGCTATCGACAAAATTCAAGCGACATATTATATTAACTAGGTCTAGATTCGAATCTCCTCTCTCGATTCCTTTCAAATCCACAAAGAACTGTTGATCAGGCAATTCACAAATTCACGCTCAAATTAATATAGATAAACTGAAAATATCTTATTGAATTGGAAATCAAAGTTATAGAATCATCGTTTCACCCAAGGATCCATCACAAGTCTAATAAGTAAATTAGTTCATAACGAATGAATTAAAAACTGAATAATTTGTTGAAAACATCATCCCAATTACAAATAAGACTAAAGAGAAGAAGAATAAAGAAAACCCCTTCACGTAGCCTTGATTCGCAACTGTCGTGATAATCTCTGAAATTTACTCCTCCAACGTTCGCTCTTCAATCCTTGAAATTGCTTTTGAATTCTTGCCTTTGTGTTGTATGATTGTTGTTTTTCTATGTAGTAGTAAGCTCTCCTCTCTTCTGGCCGAATTCTTCTTTTATTAGAGTCCAAATGCATCAGCCCAATCCCATAAACTGAGCTCTAGCAGACTTCAAAATAGAATAGGACAACAGAACGGGACCCCGCCTTGTGAGGGGTACAAGTCAAAAAATAAGTTCACCCTTGCAAGTATAGCCATCGACTTCAATTTTTTTAAGCTCCAACTTTTTTCCACTTTTGCTCCAAAAAGACCGCCTTTCCTCACCAATAGCATCCATGACCACCCTACACATAAAATATCACGAAACGAGTAAAAACGAACACAAAACATGAAGATAACTACGAATTTAAACTTGAAATGGATATCGATTCGTGTATATAAAATCCACTTATCAAAATCTCCCAAACTTAAACCGTGCTAGTCCTCGAGCACAAAACAAACTATATTCTATACAATCCAATGAAATACAATAACAATCAAAAAGCCTAAAAATCCAACAACATCGTATAAACTAACTTATCCCATCGGCCTTAGAAAAAACAAGCAACTCTACAATACGAAATTTCAAAACCAATCCACACTTACATATTAATTCTCAATTCTTGAAAAACTATTACTGGTATAGCGTGCGTATGTGATCAACATCTAAGACAACTGATACGAACCCAAATTCAATACATAAACAACTTCTTAGAAGGAATCATACAGTACAAACTCAAAAATCTCAAAGATAGGCACGATTCAACTAAAATTAAACTCAATCAAATTCAAGGGTACACGAGGATACTTATACTTTCTTTTCTTCTTTTTTTATTTTTTTTTACATGGGGGCTTTTTGCACTTTTCCCTTTTTATTCTTATCTCTCTTTTTTTCCTAAATATACATAAACGACTGTGAAATGTCTCATCCCATTAGGCTAACAGTGTTACCCCTTAGTGAGCTTTCGACCAACGACTCTCAGACCATAGAAGACCTTAGGACGCTAGGTGTAAAGACAATCCCCTCGGGCGTACTTGCTCAAGTAACAGAGGCCCTGAAACAAGACTAGTCACCACGTATACCCTATATATTTTTCCATTTTTTTAAGCTTATATATCCCACATATATTCCCCCAAACTTAGGTTCTCGCCTAATTTAAGCCTTCACTGCCTATCCTTGTCATTTTCTGGTATACCCTAGCATTATCCTTTAGAAACATTTTATGTATCGATTTGAACTGACCGGTCAACAAAGATGTTATTAGTGCTACCCTTTTTATAACAGTTTCAAACAAGTCCAAGAATCGATTCATAACATTAATTATATCACAGTTCTAATAATCCATACTATATTGGTTAACTTGTTCACAATCTCATCATTGGCCAGAATAACTTATAGAATGCGACACCATTGGACATATGCAAACAAACTATTTAACTAAATTTTTTTTTTCTTTACACAATTTTTTTAACTAAAAAGCAAAATCCTATTCTATAATGCAAAACTAGATATTAAAATAAAAATATAAAAATGCAAGCAACTAAACAAACAATTAAATCCCCAAAACTTAACTAAGACAATGCCCTCATTGGATAAAAATAAAATGCAAGAGGACTTCCCTGGAATTGTCTAAGTTTGGGGCGGTGGTTGGTGCTCTTCTTCATCGGAATCACTAGGAGGAAAACGAGGTAATAGACCGGGTTGTGATATGGAAATTGAGCCACCGGGTTGAAACTTTGAAACGTTGTGTTGAAGGAGGCGAAAGATGCGTTCATGGCATCAAACATGTGATTTTGGCGCATCGCCAATCGCCGCATTTCCCGGCGTGCTACCCTATTATGCGCATTCATTTGATTCTGGAACTCAAGGAACTGAGTACTAGAAAATGCCTCAGTCTGCGGAACCTGCTCGGTTCCTTGATCTCCCATTGTTTCATCCTCATCCCTCGAGGTATCTTCGGCATCGACTTCGTCTTCCGACGCCGATGGAAAAATAAAACCCAAACCCCGTGGATTTGACTCTCATCCACCCCACACTGAATACCCCGCAATCATTCGTGAATCAAGCAAAGCAAGCGGCAGTTGAGTGGGCTCATCATCAGAATAACGCACCCCGGCGTTGCCGCACAACGCACATATAAGTGAAGGGTTCGGCAAACCGCCCAAAAAATTTCCACGTAAGCACCGGCGGACGGAGAAGCTGATGATGGCCCCGATGTCGATAATGAAATCTTATACAATGGCGTATAACAGTAACGCCTTCTCTTTGGTGACATCCGAATTGCATTGGGACGGAAGCAATTTTGCACATAAAAATGCGTTCCATATCTTTCCATACCGGCTTAAGTCCTTGCTATTGAACACTGTTCCTCCCTTCCTACCTTTGGTCCAAGATATGCCCGGCTTTGTCAAATTTTTAATAACCTCCTCATAATCCGGGTCAAAATCCCTCATTTGGACATACAGACAATGGCGTGGCACCCGCAACTAATAGTAAGCGTTGATTGCATCGTCACTGAATGGAACCATTCGACCCCGCACAAACGCTTTGAAAGGAGCTTTGTCTTTGGCGTTTGCATAGAATTCCTTGACAATATTAACCACGACGGGTGTCGGATGTTCAATGAATTTGATCCACCCCTTTTGGTGAATTTGGGACATCATCTCCCCGTCGTTCCCCTCGGGGGCCAAACTATGCTCTGGCGTAAGTGCCTTAGATTGCATGTACTCATAAAGGTCGGTGGTCATAGGTGGTTCGCGGTGGAGCGTCGTTTGAACTCGCCCCCCATTGGCGTTTGGGTGTTGGTTGAGATGCCATTGTGTTTCAGCAGTGAACTCTTGCTAGTAACCACTTCCTCTCCCGAAAACTTGGTTCAGTCAATCTGTCAAACACTTGGCATGCACAACTCATTCGAATCCCCCAAACTTAGGTTGGTGCTATGGAGTTGAGAAAAGATGAAGACTTGACACTATAGCAACTTACCCTCAAGTGTGTGTATCCCAATTTCTTGAAGAATTCGAGTTTAATGGTGTTGAATATGGGAAGTATGAGGTAGGATTTATATAGAGTGATGTGGGGGAGATGAGTGGTGGACGGGATTGAAGTCGTGTGGAAATCGTGGGGTTGAAAGTGGGTTTAATTGATTTAGGTAGTTGTAGTGGTGGTAGTAGTTGTTTGGTATCGTGGGTTGTGTTTAGGAGAGAAAACAAATATGGCACCAGGTTTTGAGTGAGGGGGTTATGGCTGGGGCGTGCGGTTTAAATTAGCAAGTCTGCCCAGGATTTAGGACCCCACCTCGGGGGTGCTAGCCAAAAGGTTCATCCTTTGGTGGGCATGCCCACTGTTAAATTTTTTTGGCCAAAAATTTTGGAGATGCAAAATTCTCCGATTTTCCTCCATTTCATTGTTGTTGTTGCTCTAACTCACGTTGGACCTCTCCTGAAACCAAAAACATGCAATACGTTAGATTAATGACGACTTGTAGTTTCAATGAGATTTTTAGTACTTTTCAGAGATTTTTAGCAAAACTTATAATTGACAAGTCCTAACTACAGCTTCATAAACTATATCCTAACAAATTAAACATGAACTATAAAAAATAAAGAAAGGTTGGGTTGCCTCCCAATTAGCGCTTGATTTTAAGTCGTTCAAATTTCGACTACTCCCTGCTTTTCTTGTGTATCGGCGAGGTAATGTTGTTTGCGGCGTCCCATTCGACTCACCACCCCAAAGAATGGTTTATCTGTTGACCATTGACCTTGAACGCTTTCTAACAGATTATGACCGTAGAGTTCAACAAAGCCACGAGGAAATACTGCTTTTATAGTAAATGGTCCCACCATCTCGACTTAAGCTTTCCGGGAACAAACGCGTAGTGTGAATTGAACAAGAGGACTCCTTCACCCGGCTCGAATGTTCATTACACAATTTTCTGGTCGTGCCATCTTTTAACTTTTTCTTTGTATGGCTTGGCATTCTCGTAGGCTTGAAGGCGGAATTCGTTGGGTTCATTTAGTTGGAGTAGCCTCTTTTCTCCTACCGCGGCTTGATCAAAATTCAATTTATGTATGGCCCAGTAAGCCTTGTGCTATAGCTCCACTGGTAAGTGACATGCCTTTCCGTACAAGAGTTGATAAGGTGACATCCCGATTGGCATTTTGTATGCAGTCCTGTACGCCCATAATGCTTCGTCCAATCGAAGTGACCAATCTTTCCGACTCGAATTTACGACTTTCTCCAATATCCTCTTAACTTCTCTGCTCGATACATCGGCTTGCCCATTAGTTTGAGGGTGATACGTTGTAGCCACCTTGTGATTGACCCTATACTTAGCCAAAAGAGCTGTAAATGACTTATTGCAGATGTAAGACCCCAACTTATTATAAATGAAATTTAATTTCCTCTATTTATTATTTTGAAATAGTAAGGGTTGAATTGATTAATGTGGTTAGTTATGGGTAAAATACAGGAATATTTTAAAAATAAGCAGGTGGTTATAAAATATTCATTGTTGTAAATGGAATATTCGTTTGGTCGTGGAATATTCTTTAACGTCGGGGAATATTAAATGCATTGACGCTTGATCTTTTAATAGGCCCATAATGTAAAGCGATTGGATGAAGAAAATGACAAGTATAAGTTGTTTATAAATAACGGTAGCAGAGATTATTCATAGATTATCTTGTTGGAATACCCGTTGGTTAAAACACAATAATATACGTTGTTGCTCGATAGCACGATGATTGCACCAATTATTGATTCTTACGTGAAGAAGCACTTTACTACTCAATAATTGTTACAATAATTCTTATTCATATTTTATTTTATTGATTCAATAATTGCTACGTTGATATTTTATATTACTATTTTTTTTAATAATTGTCACTACACAGTATTTTCCATTATCGAATCAATAATTCATATTATCTGAATAATATTATTAGAAAACATTATTGGTAATGTCTAGAAAGTTTTGTCTAAGGAGAGGTTTGGTCACCTAATTGCGCGCTAGTAAGGAGAAATTCTTATTGGAAAGCCCCCTCTTTCTTGGGAACAACTACACGTCACAAGATCTTGTGATTCTGTAATATTATTTGTGAATAATTAATTATTGATTTATATGATGAGGAAAATATTGATTTTATGTGGATATAGATGGAGAAAAGTTTTAAAGTGACAATTGTTAAAAAATTGATATTTTATCTTTTCTGATAAAATAATATTTTATTATATTATTATAATATAATAATGATGATATTTTTTACAATGAATGTGGGATATATGAGTAAATGAGGAGGAGAAGTATTTTTTGTTGCAATAAATACTAAAAACATATTAAACATGTTGGTGGACCCATTCTTGGTAGAAAATTTGATTATAACTTTATAAAATCGCTGTTAATGGATTTCGGTCAATTTCTGTTTAGAATTTGGAAAAACTTTCTTTTGTAAAGTTGTAGAGAATTGAATTTCCTATAAAAAGTCGCGAGATTCAAATTTTCTGATGAAACAGCTATTTATTATGAATTATTGAAGTTCCGTAGTTCTGAAATAATTGATTTTTTGAAGTTTTAAATATTTATAATTACAAAAACGTTTTTGGTCATATAATTGGGTCTTGCATGTGATGTAAATGGCTCATTTCAGATCTAAGAGTGGGCGTAAGAAATTTGGTTATATATATTATTATTATATTCAATTTTCTGCTTTGGTGTTCTAAGCATTTTTCTATAAATAGGGTGTTTAGGTTAGAATTGAATATCACACCAGAAACTACAGATTTCTCTCTCTTTCTCTCTCTATAATATCGAGCGTATTTTGTGAGTATTTTTATACTTTGAGTGTTTGCTATATGGTGCAAGTTCCTTGAAGACTATATATCGATATTCCAACGTAAATACTATTCTAGCTAAGGTAAGGGGTGTTATTTCTTCGTAGTGATATTATTTCTTCAATATCATTATGCCGAAATATTGGTTGGAACTTTTTTTAAAATTGGAACTTTTTCATGTCGGAGTTATTATTCATGAGTTACTATTCACGAGTTACTATTCATGAGTTACTATTCACGAGTTACTATTCATGAGTACTATTCACGAAGCGTGATGATGTTTTTTGTGAAATTTCTATCTTTTGGTGTCGGAGTTACTATTCACGTATACGGCACTATTCATGAATACGACACTATTCACCGAAAATGAAATTTTCTTCTTTTTGTTCAAAATATCTATTCTAGATACTAGCTTTGATTGTATCCATGTTTTGCTCATTCTTGAATTTTACTCCACTATGATTATTTATGAGGTATTTTTGGACATGGAATAGCTGAAATACGAATCCTTAATATTTATTCTTTTGTTTCACTGGATTCGTTTTCTTTAAAATATTTTTCATCATCCCCAGTCCTAAATCATGATATAACTAAATATCTTTGGCCTATAGTGCAAAGATGAATGATTTCTGATGAATATCTTCGGCCCGTAGTGCAAAGATGAATAGGTGTTTAGATGAACATGACCAACTGGTGAATATCTTTGGCCTGTAGTGAAAAGTTGAATATTTAATTCCAGATTTATATTGATTGATGTTACAGGGATAAAATATCAACGACGAACTTTTAAATTCATATATAGAAGATAGTAGTTTGCATTCTCTACTTAACTCTTCTAATGAATTATTATTTCCGCTTTGAAGATTGATTTAAAACTGGTTGTCTATTGTATTCTATTAGATTTTTCCTTGTTGAAGACTAACGATAATTTGTTTTATGTTATCTTAGTCATAATATTCTTTACTGGGCTAGTTGAGCTCACCCTTTTCCTTGTTGTTCCATTTTTTTTCTCAGGAGGTGAGAATGTCGCGAGTACTAGTCGGGGTGTAGAATGATGGTTCTAGAAGTGGTTCTAGTAATCCTCACTATTCTATAAAATAGTGAATCAATAATTATAATGAGGACTTATTTGAGTGTGGATATTGTCTAGATGACAATATTTGTATTTAAACTCACAGTTTTTATGTTGTATTAATAAAGTTGTAGTTGTTTTGCATGCATGTATTTTGACAACTCGAATGGGTGTTGTATACCTATTTTGGGGCGCCACAGGTTAGTATCGAGCTTAGGGATATGATCTCCATGGAGATCGGAGAATAGAACTAGGAGGGAGAGACGAGTAAATCCTTTGCTAGTGTGTCCTACCTAAGCTTATTTGTTGGTCATTCATAATATAGGGGGGTATTATGTGATTTGTTAAATTATTTAATTAACCCTTGTTTTATGGAAGTATTTAAGAATGGCAGCTGAGAATATTAACGGTGGAGTTAATGAGACCGTGGAAACACCTTTGCTCACCAATGAGGAGAAGCGTGCAACAGTCGGCAATGTTCCTCCCGTAAAACAACACCACCGAAAGCGCATTTGATGAACGACGGATGTTTAGGAGCTTTTTTGCGATTCACGCAAAACCGAATTTAGGGAGACTCGTGCACGTAATACGGGTGGAAATTCTAGCAATGCGCGGCTTGTCACAGCCAAGCAGTTTAAAGAGTTGGGACCACCAAAATTTAAGGGAAAGCCAGATCCAATCATGGCGAAAACATGGATCAAGCAAATTACCAAGATATTCGATGTCTTGGGATGCACAGAGGAACAGAAGGTTCCATTTGCCACCTTTATGTTCCGTGGCGAGGCAGACTACTGGTGGGAGTTTGTGAAACGGACCCAGCCTACCGCACTTAGCATGTCTTAGGAAACATTTCAGAAACTTTTTAACGAAAAATACTTTCCTGAAAGTATTCGCCATATGAAGGAGGTAGAGTTTATTAGACTAGAACAAAACAACATGACGGTGTCCCAATACGAGGTGAAGTTCGCAGAGTTATCCAGGTTTGTACCTCATTTGGTAAAGAATGAGGAACGAATGATGAGGATGTTACTGAGAGGTTTAAAACCCGAGATTCGGCAATATCTTATGTGACGCCCCCAAAATAGGTATACATCACCTATTCTGAGTTATCAATACATGGTACAGAAACAACTACAACTTTATTATTACAACAAGAAAAGCTGTGAGTTTGAATACAAATATTATCTTCTAGACAATATCTATACTCAAATAAATCCTCATCACATTTATTGATACATTATTTTACAAAATGGTGAGGACTACTAAACAATTCTTTCTAAAACCTTCATTCCATACCCCGACTCGTACTCGCTATATATTCTCGCCTCCCGAGAAGAAAAATGGAACAAAAAGAAAAAGGTGAGCTCAACTAGCCCAAGAAAGAATATTATGACTAAGATAATATACAACAAATTATCGTTAGTCTTCAACAGGAAAAATCTAATAGAATACAATAGACAACAAATTTTAAATCAATATTCATAATGAAATAATAATTCATTAGAAGAAGAGCAAGTAGAAATGCAAACTACTATCTTCTATGTATGAATTTAAAAGTTCATCATTTATCTTTTATCCCCTCGTAACATCAATCAATATACATCCGAATCAAATATTCATCTTTGCACTACAGTGCCAAAGATATTCATCACTTGGTCATGTTCATCTAAACACTGCTCATCTTTGCACTACGGCCAAAGATATTCTTCGAAATCATTCATCTTTGCACTACTGTGCCAAAGATATTCAATAATATCATCATTTAAGACTGAGGATGATGAAAATTATTTTAAAAGAAACGAATCCAAAGAAACAAAATGACAAGGATTAAGGATTAAGGATTAATGATTAGTACTTTGTTTTATCCACGTCCAAAAATACCTCAAAAATAATCATAGTGGTGTAAAATTCAAGAATGATCAAAACATGGATACAATCAAAGCTAGTATCCGTAATAGATATTTTGGACAAAAAGAAGAAATTTTATTTTTCATGAATAAGTCAGATATACGTGAATAAAGCCGATACGTGAATAAGAACTCCAACACCAAAAGATAGAAATTCCACAAAAAACATCTTCACGCTTCATTAATAGTACTATAAGTGAATAAGAACTCATGAATAAGAACTCATGAATTGTAACTCGTGAATAAGAACTCATGAATAAGAACCCCGATATGAAAAAGTTCCAAATTTGATAAAAAGTTCCAACCAATATTTCAAAGATAATGATATTGAAGAAATAATATCATTTGAGAAGAAAATAACATCCCTTACCTCGAAAGATTAAGACTTCTAGTTGGAATAATTTGATATAAAGTCTTTGAAGGAACTTTGCACCGCCTAACAATACTCAAAGTATACTCAAAATACTCACAAGAATACGCCGATAATATAGAGAGAAAAACTTCAGCTTCGTGTGATTTTCAATTCTAACCTAAGACCCTATTTATAGAAATTGCTAGAACACCAAAAGCGTAAAATTTAATAAATTAATAATATAATTATATAAATTTCTCTAATTATGCCTAGAATCTGATTTCACCATCAAACACATGCCACATTCTAGAAAAGTAAGAAAAAACGTTTTTCTAATTTTAAATATTTTAAACTTCCAAAATCAATTATTTCTGAGGTTCAAAACTTCAATAATTCATAATAAATATCCCTTTCATCGTAAAAAATTCAATCTCACGAAGTTTTTATAGGAAATTCAATTCTCTACAACTTTGCGTAAGAAAGAAAGTTTTCCAAATTCCAAATAAAAATTGACCAAATCCACAAACCAAGCGATTTTATGTGCTATAATCAAATTTCACCAATAAATGGGGTCCACCGACATGTTTAACATGTTTTAAACATTTATTGCAACAAAATACTCTTCCTCCTCGTATACTCATATATCCCACATTCGTTGTAAAATATCACCATTATTATATTATTAAAATATAATAATATATTTAAATAAATTATTTTATCGTAAAAGATAAAATTTCAATTTTCAACAATTGTCACATTAAAAATTTTCTCCATCTATATCCACATAAAATCAATATTTTCTCATCATATGAATCAATAATTAATTATTCACAAATAATATTACAGTAATCACAATATCGACAACCGTGCGCCTCCTGTGAGAAGGGGGGCTTTCCAATAAGAATTTCTCCTCATCGCCGCAATTAGGTGACCAAACCTCTCCTTAGATGTAACTTTCTAGACATCACCAATAATGTTATCTAATAATATTATTCAGATAATATGAATTATTGCTTCGATAATGAAAAATACCGTAAATGACAATTATCAAACAACAACAACAATATAAAATATCAACGCAAAGAAATTATTAAATCAATAAAATATCGAATAAGAATTATCGTAACCATTATCGAGTAGTTCTTCACGTAAGAATCAATAATTGGTGCAATACCGCAAAGCTATCGTCGTTTTTAACCACCGAGTATTTTAACAAGATAATCTGTGAATAACTACGCCGTTATTTTAAACAACTTATATTTATCGCTTTCTTCATCCAATCGCTTCCGTTATGGGGCCCACATATGGTCGCAACTTGGTTGCATTTAATATTCTCCCGACAAATTTAATATTCCACGACCAAACGAATATTCCCTAACAACAATGAATATTTTATAACCACTTGCTTATTTTGAAATATTTATGATTTTACCCTTAACTATCCACATTAATCAAATCAACCCTTACTATTTCAAAATAATAAATAGAGAAAATTAAATTTCATTAATAATAAGTTGGGTCTTACAACCTCCCTCCTTATGAAATTTCGTCCTCGAAATTGACGTGACGACTCGGTGTTTCAAAAAGGTGAGGATACCTCACTTTCATTTCCGCTTCCAATTCCTGTGTCATTTCCTCTATAAGCATTTGATTCCTCCACAAAACTTTAACTTGTGGTATGACCTTTCATGCAGTAGGATATGCTCCTTCCTATCTAAGATCTTGACAGTACCTCCTCATACGCTAAGTCTTCTGGCTATTTCGTCCTGGCTCTAACTTAATAACGTGGTTTGGGTCTTTCACATATTTACGAAGTACGATATGTGAAACACATTATGAACACGAGACATACTCGAGGTAACGCGAGTCTATAGGCTACATTTCCTACTTCCTACAAGAATTTGAAATGGACCAATAAATCGTGGATCGAGCTTTCCTCTCTTCCTAAATCTTGTAACTCCCTTCCATGGAGCAACTCGCAACAATACATGATCCCCTACACTAAATTCCACGCCCTTTCGATGAAGATCCGCATAACTCTTTTGTCGATCTTGTGCCGCTTTGTATACGCTTGTCGAATCATTTGGATCTTTTCCGTAGTCATACGCATTTAACTCGGGTCCCAACAATGTTGCTTCACCCACCTCGTCCCCAACATATCGGAGAGCGACACTTTCGTCCCATATAATGCTTCAAATGGAGCCACACCTATACTTGCTCGATAACTGCTGTTGTTGTAGGAGAATTCCACCAATGGTAAATACTTATCCCAACCGCCTCAAGTCTAGGACACGTAGTCTTAATAGATCTTCAAGAGTTTGAATAGTCCTCTCTCGATTGTCCGTCTGCTTGGGGATGGTATGCCGAACTAAATCGCAAATCCGCGCTCCATAGCTTTTTGCAAGCTAACCCAAAATCTTGAAGTGAATCTTGGGTCACGATCCAAACTATGGATACCGGCATGCCATGCAACCTCACAATCTCATTCACGTATATACTAGCAAGACGCTCAAGGAATAAGTCTCCCGATCGGCAAGAAATGAGCGTAGACTTGGTTAATCTATCAACAATAACCCAAATAGCATTGATGCCTTGAGAAACCGTAGGAAGACCCGTAACGAAATCCATGGTAATGTGTTCCCACTTCCATTTCGTAATCTCAAGTGGTTGCAACGGACCCTTAGGTACCGGATGCTCCACCTTTACACGCTAACAAGTTAAACACATCGAGATAAACTTTGCAATCTCTCTCTTCATATTGTTCCACCAAAATGTATGTCAAGATCACGATACATTTTAGTACTTCCGTGATTGATTGCAAATGGTGTATTGTGTGCCTCCATCATAATCTTGTACTTCAAATCGTAGTCGTTAGGAACACAAAGTCTAGAGTGGACTCAAGTATTCCTTCTTCATCAATTCTCGCTTCCTAATAGCTCCTTCTTGTACTTTCTTCTTCATACGCATCATTCCCGGGTCAGTGGCTCGAGCAACCTTAACTTTTTCTATTAAAGTTGGCTCTATGCGATACTTGACATCATCGCACTCGCTCCCCGTGATATGATCTTCTACTCAACGCGCACGCCTACCACGCTCGCTTTTCCGTGATGGTATCAATAGTGTGGTCGTAGTCTTTCAATAGCTCGAGCCAACGTCAACGCCATGCGATGTCGAGTTCTTTTTTTGAGTGAAGAAATATTTAAGGCTTTTATGGTCCGAATATATCTCCACTTTCTCCCCATATAGATAGTGCCTCCATATCTTTAAGCGTGAAAACGATCGCCGCTAACTCTAGATCATGAGTAGGATAATTCCTCTCATACTCTTTTGTTGTCGCGAGGCATAGGCTATGACTTTCCCACGCTTGCATGAGAACACATCCTAACCCTTTGCTCAAGCATCACAGAGATAACAAATCCATCCGAACCAGATGGTATTGTTAGAACAGTCTTAAAATAAGTCTCCTCTTAAGCTCTTGAAACTTTTCTCGCATTCTTCGCTCCAAACGAATTTTGTATCCTTCCGAAGTTAGCGAGTTAATGGAGTAGCGATTCGAGAAAACCTTCCACGAAATCTCCGATAATAACCAAATAAGCCCAAAAGCTACGTGATTTCAACATCACCGACTTGGTTGCTCCCAACTTTGTATTGCTTCAATCTTCACCGGATCAACAGATACTCCATGTTTCGACACCATTATCGCGCTCCAAGGAATGCTACTTCCTCGCCGTAACTCGCATTTCTTTAATTTGGCATATAGTTTGTTTTCACGGCCTTTGAGTACCAAATTTCAAATGGTGCTCATGATCTTCACGACTTTTGAATATATAAGGATGTCATCAATAAAGACAACAACAAAACCGATCCAAATATTCCTTGAATACTCGGTTCATCATATCCATGAAAGCCGCAGAGGAGCATTAGTCATCCAAAGACATGACTAAGAATTCATAATGCCCGCATCGAAGTTCTAAAGGCGCCTTTGAATATCCTCGCCTCTAATCTTCACTAATGATATCCGAATCGAAGATCGATTTTTGAAAAGAATTGTGCCCTCAGAATCGGGTCAAACAAGTCATCAATACGAGGTAGAAGATACCTATTCTTGATGGCGATATGGTTCAATTCCCGATAGTCAATACAAAGTCGCATACTCCCGCCTTTCTTCTTTACAAATAAAATAGAGCACCCCAAGGAGATGTACTAGATTTAATGAAACCGATGTCCAACAATTCCTCAGTAGTTGGACCTTTAACTCCCCGAAGTTCAATAGAGCCATTCGATATGGGGTTTTAGAAATGGGCTTTGTACCAGTTCAAGATCAATAAAGAATTCAACTTCACGCTCGGGGTAGACCGGAAGTTCTTCAGAAATACGCCAGAAAGTCAATAACAACAGAATATTATTCAAATTTGACGTGTCTTTATTCAAATCCATAACATGGGCTAAGAAAGCTTGACATCCGCTTTTCAATAAACGAATAGCTTTATGATTAGATATGATGTTGATTGATTTTAATGGTTTAGTTGTTGAATTCGCATAACAAAGTTGGTTAGAATATGAAAACTAATAACCTTACGAAAACAATCAATTTTGGTATGATGAGTAGTTAACCAATCAATCCCTAAAATCACATCAAAAGAAAGTATCTTTAAAGAGATAAGGTCAATGTAAGGTGATGGTGCCAACTTGAATCAAACAAGATTTATAAACAATGGATGTGATGAAAGTTTCTCCTAACTGAGTTTCCACAGATAGTCAAAGTCTAATTTTTCCGAGTCAAGTTTAAACGCTGAGCACATGCAGGAGAGATAAATGAATGGGTAGCACCTAGATTGGCAAGTAAGGTATAAACTTCGCAAGAATTTATAAATAGCTTACCCGTGATCACCTCGCTTGGGTTCCTCGATTATGACCAAATCACAACAAACGCTTCTTCCTAATCGCTGACTTTGACTTTTCTCGGGATGTTTTTTTGAGTCACCGTCCTCACTGAACTAGGTTTCGCCATCGCAAATCTCGAGCGATATGTCCTTCCTTTCCACAATTATAGCATAACTTGAATCTGTTGTGGGCGCTTTGACCGATATGTCCTCTTTTTCGCATTTGTAGCATATACGACCGGGTGGTCGTTCTCCTCCCTTAGAACCGCTTGTTTTACGACTGCTGCTTTCACATGGTCGTTGTTAAATCTCCACTTTTTAAAATCTCCTCCCCGACTCGCTTCTTCTATTTTCATGGCTATGATTACCACCGTAGTGATTACCATTTTTGTCCGCTCTATTTCTTTCTCCGTTGGTTATCATTATTCTGCTTGATCGCTATCTCCGTAACGATCCTCGTTATGGTCCTCAACAATGAACATATTTCAAGTATCTCGCTTCTAATAATTGAGCCTCGCTTACAACATCCGAATAGAGAGAAAATTTATGAGAAATGAGATATCGTCGTACTTCGGGTTTCAAACCTCTCAAAAACATCCGCGTCATACGCTCCTCATTCTCCACCAAATGAGGTGCAAACCTCGATAACTCGCAAACTTTGCCTCGCATCGAGACACCGCCATGTTGTTTTGTTCTAATCATGAACTCCACTTCCTTCATACGACGAACACTTTCGTGAAAATATTTGTCATTAAATAATTTCAAATGTCTCCCAAGACATCTTTGAAAAGTACCGGATGGGTACGCTTCACGCACTCCCACCAAAGAGTCCGCCTTCGCCACTTTAACATAAAGGTGGCGAATGGAACCTTCGTTCTTCCGCATCCCAAGACATCGAATATCTTGGTAATTTGCTTGACCCATGTTTCCGCCATGATCGGATCCGCTTTCCTTAAATTCTGTGGTCCCAACTTTTGAATCGCTTGGTCAGTGACAACCCGTGAATTGCTATCATTTCCTCCTCATATTTTGAACACGAAGTCTCCTCGTCTGATTTTGTATGAACTGCAAAAAGCTTCTAAACATCCCTCGCTCATCATCTCGCCAGCAGGTGTTGTTCACAGGAGGAACATTGCCACTGCTGTTGCACGCTTCTCCTCGTTGGTGAGTACAGCGCCTCCACTACTCATTTTCCATTGTTAATATTCTCACGACATTCTCAAATACCGCCATAAAACAAGGATTAATTAAGGAAATCAATATATCACATAATATCCTTATATACTCGACTAACTAAAAATAAAGCTAGGTAGGACACACTAGCGGAAGGATTTACTCTGCCTCCCTCCTAGTTCTATTCCCCGATCTCCGCCAGAGATCATATCCTAAGCTCGATACTAACCGCGACGCCCCAAAATAGGTATACATCACCCATTCTCGAAAGTTGTCAATACACGGTACGTAAACAACTACAACTTTATTATTACAACAAGAAATCGTGAGTTTGAATACAAATATTATCTTCTAGACAATATCTATACTCAAATAAATCCTCATCATATTTATTGATACATTATTTTACAAAAATGGTGAGGACTACTAAACAATTCTTTCTAAAACCTTCATTCCATACCCCACTCGTACTCGCTATATTCTCGCCTCCCGAGAAGAAAAAATGGAACAAAAAGAAAAAGGGTGAGCTCTCAACTAGCCCAAGAAAGAAGAATATTATGACTAAGATAATATACAACAAATTATCATTAGTCTTCAACAGGAAAAAATCTAATAGAATACAATAGACAACAAATTTTAAATCAATATTCGCAATGGAAATAATAATTCATTAGAAGAGTTAAGTAGAGAATGCAAACTACTATCTTCAATGTATGAATTTAAAAGTTCATCGCCTATCTTTTATCCCCGTAACATCAATCAATATACATCCGAATCAAATATTCATCTTTGCACTACAAAGCCAAAGATATTCATCACCGGGTCATGTTCATCTAAACACTGCTCATCTTTGCACTACTACCAAAAGATATTCTTCAGAAATCATTCATCTTTTGCACTACAGGCCAAAGATATTCAATAATATCATCATTTAAGACTGAGGATGATGAAAAATATTTTTAAAGAAACGAATCTAGTGAAACAAAATGACAAGGATTAAGGATTAAGGATTAAGGATTCGTACTTTGTTTTATCCACGTCTAAAAATACCTCAAAAATAATCATAGTGGTGTAAAATTCAAGAATGATCAAAACATGGATACAATCAAAGCTAGTATCCGTAATAGATATTTTGGACAAAAAGAAGAAATTTTATTTTTCTATGAATAGTGTCAGATATCGTGAATAAAGGTCGATATCGTGAATAGTAACTCCGACACACCAAAGATAGAAATTCCACAAAAAACATCTTCACACTTCATGAATAGTACTCGTGAATAGTAACTCGTGAATAGAACTCATGAATAGTAACTCGTGAATAGTAACTCATGAATAGTAACCCCACATGAAAAAGTTCCAAATTTGATAAAAAGTTCCAACCAATATTTCAAAGATAATGATATTGAAGAAATAATATCATTTGAGAAGAAAATAACATCCCTTACCTCGAAAGATTAAGACTTCTAGTTGGAATACCTGATATAGTCTTTGAAGGAACTTGCACTGTCTAACAATACTCAAAGTATACTCAAAATACTCACAAGAATACGCTCGATAATATAGAGAGAGAAAACTTCAGTTTCTGGTGTGATTTTCAATTCTAACCTAAGCACCCTATTTATAGGAAATTGCTTAGAACACCAAAGCAGAAAATTTAATAAATTAATAATATAATTATATAAATTTCTTACGCATGCCTAGAATCTGATTTCAACCATCAAACACATGCCACATTCTAGAAAAAGTAAGAAAAAACGTTTTTCTAATTTTAAATATTTTAAACTTCCAAAAATCAATTATTTCGGAGGTTCAGAACTTCAATAATTCATAATAAATAGCCCTTTCATCAGAAAATTCAATCTCATGAGTTTTTATAGGAAATTCAATTCTCTACAACTTTGCGAAGAAAGGTTTTCCAAATTCCAAATAGAAATTGACCAAATCCACAAACGGACGATTTTACAGTCTATAATCAAATTTCAGTCAATAAATGGGGTCCACCGACATGTTTAACATGTTTTAAACATTTATTGCAACAAAATACTCTTCCTCCTCGTATACTCATATATCCCACATTCGTTGTAAAAAATATCACCATTATTATATTATTAAAATATAATAATATATTTAAATGAATTATTTTATCGTAAAAAGATAAAATTTCAATTTTCAACAATTGTCACATTAAAAATTTTCTCCATCTATATCCACATAAAATCAATATTTTCCTCATCATATGAATCAATAATTAATTATTCACAAATAATATTATAGAATCACAATATCGACAACCGTGCGCCTCAGAAAGAGGGGCTTTCCAATAAGAATTTCTCTCATCTTGGCCGCAATTAGGTGACCAAACCTCTCCTTAGATGTAACTTTCTAGACATTGCCAATAATGTTATCTAATAATATTATTCAGATAATATGAATTATTGCTTCGATAATGAAAAATACGTGTAATGACAATTATCAAACAACAAAGAATATAAAATATCAACGCAAAGAATTATTAAATCAATAAAATAATTTGAATAAGAATTATCGTAACCATTATTGAGTAGTGCCTTCTTACGTAAGAATCAATAATTGGTGCAATACCGTGCTACCTTCTGTGTTTTAACCACCGAGTATTTTAACAAGATTAATTGTAATAACTACGCCATGTTATTTTTAAACAACTTATATTTGTCGCTTTCTTCATCCAATCGCTTTTCACATGGGGCCCACACACGGTCATACTTGTCAGTGCATTTAATATTCCCCGACAAAGATTTAATATTCCACGCACCAAACGAATATTCCCCACAACAATGAATATTTTATAACCACTTGCTTATTTTGAAGTATTTGCGTATTTTACCCTTAACTATCCACATTAATCAAATCAACCCTTACTATTTCAAAATAATAAATAGAGAAAATTAAATTTCATTAATAATAAGTTGGGGTCTTACATCTTATCTCTTATAAATTTGTTTTATATTCAGATGTTGTCAACAGGGCTCAATTATTAGAGCGAGATAGCGAGTTCATTCAAGCAAGGGACCACAACTAGGGTCATACCGGTGGCAGCAGTCATCAGAGCAATGAAAACCAGTGGGGAGGAAAACCTTCAGACAAAAGCTGTAACGACTCTGGTGGTACTCGTTGCCATGAAAAAAGATGAAGCGAGTCAGGGGGAGATTTTAAAAAGAGGAGATTCAACAATGACACTGTGAAGACGTCAACACCAAAGAATCGGGTTTTAAGGAGGAGAACGACCACCTATCGTATGCTATAAATGTGGAAAAGAGGGACATATCATTAAACCGTCCACAACAGTTCAAGGTATGCTATAATTGTGGAAAGGAAGGACATATCGCTCGAGATTGTACGGTAGCGAAACCAAGTCCAAAGTGGGGATGGTGACTCAAAATGTTGTCCCGAAAAAATCAAAGTCAACGGTTCTGGAAGAGCATTTGTCGTGGTATCGGGTCAAAGTGCAAGGAACCCAAACGAGGTGATCACGGGTAAGCTAATCATAAACTCTTGCAAGTTTATACCTTATTAGATACCGCTTCTACCCATTCATTTATCTCTCCCCTTGTGCTCAACGCTTAAACTCGACTCGAGAAATTAGACTTTGACCTATCTCGTGGAAACTCCGTTAGAGAAACTTTCATCACATCCACTGTTTATAAATCTTGTTTGATCCAAGTTGGCACCATCATATTACCTATTGACCTTATCTCTTTAAAGATACTTGCTTTTGATGTGATTTTAGGGATTGATTGGTTAACTACTCATCATGCCAAAATTGATTATTTTCGTAAGGTTGTTAGTTTTCATATTCCTAAACAACCTGTTGTTCGAATTCAAGAAACTAAACCAGTAAAATCAATCATTGTCATATCAAGTCATAAAATTATTCGTTTATTGAAAAACGGATGTCAAGCTTTCTTAGCCCATGTTATGGATTTGAATAAAGACACGTCAGATTTGAATAATATTCCTGTTGTTATTGACTTTCTTGACGTATTTCCTGAAGAACTTCCTGGTCTACCCCCGAAACGTGAAGTTGAATTCTTTATTGATCTTGAACCTAGTATAAAGCCCATTTCTAAAACCCCATACCGAATGGCTCCTATTGAACTTCAGGAATTAAAGGTTCAATTACAAGAGTTGTTGGACATCGGTTTCATTCGTCCTAGTAAATCTCCTTGGGGTGCTCCTATTTTATTTGTAAAGAAGAAAGACGAGAGTATGCAACTTTCTATCGATTACCGGGAATTAAACCATGTCACTATCAAGAATAGGTATCCACTACCTCGTATTGATGACCTGTTTGACAAGTAACAAGGAGCGCAATTCTTTTCAAAGATCGATCTTTGTTCTGGATATCATCAGCTGAAGGTTAAAACTGAGGATATTCCAAAGACTGCTTTTAGAACTCGGTACGGGCATTATGAATTCTTAGTCATGTCTTTTGGATTGACTAATGCTCCTGCTGCTTTCATGTATATGACGAACTGAGTATTCAAGGAATATTTGGATCAGTTCGTTGTTGTCTTTATTGATGACATCCTTATCTATTCCAAAAGCCGTGAAGATCATAAGCGTCATTTGAAGCTAGTACTGAAAAGGCTTCATGATAACAAGCTATATGCCAAGCTAAAGAAATGTGAGTTCTGGCTTGAGGAAGTAGCATTCCTTGGGCGCATGGTGTCAAAACATAGAGTGTCTGTTGACCCGACGAAGATTGAAGCAATAAAAAGTTTTGAGCAACCAAAGACGGTGACTGAAGTACGTAGCTTTCTGGGCATAGCTGGTTATTATCGAAGATTCGTGGAAGGATTCTCTCAAATCGCTACTCCGTTAACTCAGTTGACTCGTAAACATACAAAATTTGTATGGAGCGAGGAATGCGAGAAGAGTTTCCAAGATCTCAAGAGGAGACTCATTTCGCAAGACTGTTTAACAATACCATCCGGTTCGAGATGGATTTGTTATCTCTGATGCTTCGTGCAAAGGGTTAGGGTGTGTTCTCATGTAACGTGGGAAAGTCATAGCCTTATGCCTCGCGACAACTTAAAGAATATGAGAGGAATTATCCTACTCATGATCTAGAGTTAGCGTGATCGTTTCGCTTAAAGATCCGGAGGCACTATCTTTATGGGGAGAAAGTGGAGATATATTCAGACCATAAAAGCCTCAAATATTTCTTCACTCAAAAAGAACTCAACATGCGGCAACGACGTTGGCTCGAGCTGTTGAAAGATTACGACCACACTATTCAATACCATCCTAGAAAAGCAAACGTGGTAGCTGACGCGTTGAGTAGAAGATCATATGCAGGAACGAGTGCGATGATGTCAAGTATACGCATAGAAGCAACTTTAATCAATAAAGCTAAAGTTGCTCAAGCCACAGACCCGAAGCTGATGCGTATGAAGAAGAAAGTGCAAGAGGGTGCTATTCCAGAAGCAAGAATCGATGAAGAAGGAATACTTCGAGTCCACTCCAGACTTTGTGTTCCTAACGATCTTGATTTGAAGTACAAGATCATGATGGAGGCACACAATACACCATTTGCAATCCATCTGGAAGTACCAAAATGTATCGTGATCTTCGACATACATTTTGGTGGAACAATATGAAGAGAGAGATTGCAAAGTTTGTCTCGAGGTGTTTAACTTGTCAACGTGTAAAGGCGGAGCATCAAGTGTCAAAGGGTCCATTACAACCACTTGAGATTTTAAAATGGAAGTGGGAACACATTACCATGGATTTCGTTACGGGTCTTCCCACAGTTTCTCAAGGCATAAATGTTATTTTGGTTATTGTTTATAGATTAACCAAATCTGCTCATTTCTTGCCGATACGGGAGACTTATTCCCTTGAATGTCTTGCTCGTATGTACGTAGATGAGATTGTAAGATTGCATGGCATGCCAGTATCCATAGTTTCGAATCGTGACCCAAGATTCACTTCAAGATTTTGGATTAGCTTGCAAAAAGCTACACGAATTTACGATTCAGTTCGGCATACCATCCTCAAACGGATGGACAATCAGAGAGGACTATTCAAACCCTTGAAGATCTACTAAGACTTTGTGTCCTAGATTTTAAAGGGATTTGGGATAAGTACCTACCATTGGTGGAATTCTCCAACAACAACAGTTATCAGGCAAGTATAGGTGTGGCTCCATTTGAAGCATTATATGGATGAAAGTGTCGCTCTCCAATATGTTGGGATGAGGTGGGTGAAGCAGTGTTGTTGGGACCAGAGTTGGTACGAATGACTATAGAAAAGATCCAAACGATTCGACAACGTATACAAATGGCACAGGATCAACAAAAGAGTTATGCGGATCTTCATCGAAAGGACATGGAATTTGACGTTGGGGATCATGTATTGTTACGTGTTGCTCCATGGAGGGGAGTTACAAGATTTGGGAAGAGAGGAAAGCTCAATCCATGATTTATTGGTCCATTTCAGATTCTTGACCGAGTAAAAAAGGTGGCCTATAGACTCGCGTTACCTCCAAGCATGTCTCGTGTGCATATTATTTTTCACATATCTGTGCTTCATAAATATGTGAAGGACCCGAACCACATTATTGAGTTAGAACCAGACGAGATAGCCGAAGATTTAACGTACGAGGAGATACCTGTCAAGATCTTGGATAGGAAAGAGCATGTCCTACGCACTAAGGTTATACCACAAGTTAAGGTTTTGTGGAGGAACCATGCTATTGAAGAAATGACCTGGGAGTTAGAAACGGAAATGAAAGCGAGGCATCCTCACCTTTTCGAAACATCAGGTACGTACGTCAATTTCGAGGACGAAATTTCATAAGGAGGGGAGGTTGTAAGACCCCAACTTATTATAAATGAAATTTAATTTCCTCTATTTATTATTTTGAAATAGTAAGGGTTGAATTGATTAATGTGGTTAGTTATGGGTAAAATGCGCGAATATTTTAAAAATAAGAAGGTGGTTATAAAATATTCATTGTTGTCGGGGAATATTCGTTTGGTCGTGGAATATTCTTGCTGTCGGGGAATATTCATACGACGGCGCAGTCTTTTGTGGGCCCATTGTAGACACTCGAAATTTTTCGTACTACTGTTACTAACATTAGAGAAGGACATATTCGTCTTTTAAGAGAGAACCCTGAAAGACAATCCAAATCCATACCGGACACTACTGGAAGTTCAACATTAACCCCAGATCGCAATCTGGGAGTAACGGTTTCAACCTCGGATTTAACCCCGAGACCTGCAGATACAATACTGCAACACAAACCGAAGAATACCGATTAATCTCGGAGATAACTTCGAGGTATCCAGTCTCAGTCCCAACCATGGGAATAGCCACTAACCTTGGTGATAACTCCAAGGAATGCAATTTTGGAGATGACCTCGGAAATGCTTGTTTCAAATGTCATCAGCTTCAATCCCGGCACTCACAATGAAATACACTGTGCCAACACGGCAATAACATCGGGAAGACAGACACACCTCAAAGATGACAATGAGGACCTTCAACAAATGCAGCATCCAATCTCAGGGAAGTCTGAGCAACGTCTGCTTATCGGCCCAATCTGGCAGTAACACCGGTGAGGGGCAACATCGCCATCTCGTCCAACACGATGCCACGTCTCGTCTCTACGCAACAATGTCCCACAAGGCTAACCAATCCGAAAGTGACTATTGCGCGGGTAATCGGATGAAAGTTGAAGCTTGAAGACCGGAGGGCATCGTGCCATCTTCAAAGACTTCGTACAAACTCTAACCGCATGCCATCGTACAACTCTCGACAACGGCGGTCCGAAATAGGTCCTGAATACCTCCAAACGGTTTCCCGGATTGCAATTCTCAAAATTCGAGTGGACATTACGATTGCTCGAGTGCATGTATTTTTGAGACGACGACCCGACAGTAACCGGCCCGACCAGACCGACCCTCTCATTACACCTGCGGCACCTTTTGCCTATAAATAAGAGGCTTGGGGTGCTGATTTTTAAGAAAAAAAAAGACGGGGAAACCCTGCACAATTTGATCTGCACTCGTCATACAGTGTATTTTCCCACTTTCAAACACCTGTGAGCTAATATATAGCCTCTTTTGTACCCACAAAAGCCCAGTGTCTACCCACTCTAAAGATATAGAAGCCCTTTTTATCGACCACCGTAGTTTCTTCTCATACACTTTAGAGTCTTTCTCTTCATCTTTGCACACACCCTTCTACACGTTGAGAGTCGTGTTGCTTGCTTTTGCCCGGACTTCGGTCCGTGGTTTCATTCCAGTCTGTATATATATATATATATATATATATTGACTAACATTATCGAGTTATGCCTAGATTGAGCCTAGACTTCGGTATGGAGCGTTTACTACTTTAATATATATATATATACTTATATATATTAACTGTCTGTCGGACTTTGTTCGATGAGCCTGAACTTCAATGCGTGTATATTATTATATATATATATATATATATATATATATATATATATATATATATATATTATATATATCAACTGTGTGTGGGACTTTGTTCGATGAGCTTAGACTTGATGCAGTGCGTTTATTCGCTTATATATATATATACTTATATATATCAACCGTGTGCCTGGACTTTGTTCGATGAGCCTGAACTTCATGCGTGTGTTTACTCGCTTTTATATATATATACTTATATATATGAACTGTGGTCGAACTATGTTCGATGAGCCTGATTTTACATCCTATGCATTTATTGCTTTTATATATATATATATATATATATATATATATATATATATATTATATATATTTATTTTGTCCTGCCTAGAGTTCCCTTCGTGGCAATTGATCGCTTTTACGGCTTTCTTTATATTTAGTCATGCACGAGTTTACTTATGTGGCGAAATGAATCGCATTTACTGACTTTATTTACATTCATCTCTCGCTGAGTTTACTTCGTATAATTGATCGTATTTAAAACTTTATTTACATTTCTAATCCCCCATGGAGGTGCTTCGTGGTTGGTGATCATGTCTGTATATATATATTTACAGCTTTTATATATATACCTGCTTATTGCTTTTATACAAATTGCAATATTCTGTGTGCCTAGGAATCATGTGATCACAGATTTATCTTATTGGATCTAGATTCGGTTCCCGTGATGGACATTTTTAGCTGTAAGCAGCTTGTAAATAATTATGCGATGTCTGTATTTCCTCAGATGGTTTCCATACCCACGAGGAAGTCGGCATTATTTTGGATGTATTATTTTTCATACGGATGCCTCGTGATCCGTCAAATAAAATCAATCCAAATTACACTTAATAAAAATGGAGGTGTAAAGGTCTCAATTCCTATTGAGCATCGTGGTTTAAAAACCTCTTTTATAAAACATCATTGCCATATATTGCTAAAAACTGAATTTTTACATAAATTCAAACCCTGTGTATATAGGTTCGAACGAGGCCTCACACAATTTTCATATAACAGCACATTGACCCACACACACACATACTCATATAATAGTTTCTTGAAAAGAGGCGGTCGCCGTGGTAACACGGATGTTGGGAGGTGCCTAACACCTTCCCCCCACATAACCAAGTCCCTGGATCCTAAACGAATCTCGGTTTCACCGACCCGTATATCAGTGTCACATCACTGGGTCAATGTGCAAACCTTTTCTCGGTTGTGTTGGTATAACCATTTAAAAAATCAACTGGCGACTCTTAATAGTCCCATCGTCGATATTATACATGTCGGACCTTTTTCACTTATTTTTTCAGACAAATCTCACCTAAAATGAGAACACCAAAGAACAAGTAATGGAAAGGGACACCCAAAAATCCCGACATCGACAGGTGGCGACTCTGCTGGGGACTCCAGTAAGAGGACTTAAGCCGCTACTACAATCTTTTCAAAACTAATTATATGCTTGTGTGTGGATGTTGCATTTACATTGGATGAATGTGTACGAATGCATGTCTTGTTTGAGCTTATTGATTCGCATCATATCTGCGTGTGATGTTAGTGCTTTGCACTATAATCTGCTTATGATATTAGTGCTTCGCACATGTCATCATTTTATACGGTGAGACACGATGTATGTGAATATATGTTGTGTGGTCCCTCCACTAGGAGGTTATCCCGTCGGTGTTTGATTACTGGACTCGTGAGAAGACTGATTCTCTGAGGCTCAGGAAAGGCACCACCCAAATTCGCTCCAATTGAAAGACCGGATTAACTTCCCGTCTAGTAGATTGCGATGATTTGGGAACCTTCATGCCAAAAAGCCGCGAGAGTAACCTAAGATAGGTCAACCTCTATTAAACCCAAAACAAAGGAAAGTCTCTTCATGTTCTCATTTCAATTACTTTTAAACACAATTGCTTGTAATTTCATTCCATATCTATCTCCATGTTATGAGAAATATGAAGCAATATGTCCACATACATGCTACAAACAGCTGACACCCGTTTTGTAGGATAAAATTCCTAAAATGGACACATCACATAGCATGACATTATACACCTTCCCTAAGGACTAAACTATGCCAGTCTTTCGTAGGGAATCAATCGGACCTACTACCCGGTCAAAGTCCAAAAAGGCAACAGGCCTACAGTCAATCATGTCGTCATCCGACCAGACTGAACTTAATCCAGTTTCTCGCAAAGAATTCGACTAGTTAAGCAAACAGATTACAGATTTGGCTGTTTTATTAAAAGAATTACACCAGTCTACACAGGGTCAGAAAATACTCGTACATACTGAGCCCTCCACACAAGGAGGAATTCCAGTCATTACCATACCAGAGCCACAGTTGGATACGACCAACAAAACGCAGGATGCTGCCCATTCCACTGGAGATCCAGACTATGACGCCCCCAAAATAGGTCCATTCCATCCAACCCATTTTGAGTCGCTAAATACATGGTACAGAAATAACTACAACTTTATTAATACATTTGTCGTGCAAAATACGACAACATATATACTGTGAGTTTAAATACAATTATTGTCTTCTAGAAAATATCCACACGCAAATAAATCCCCATCACAATTATTGATACATTATTTTACAAAAATGGTGAGGACTACTAAACAACTCTCTCTAGAACCTTCATTCCATACCCTAGCTAGTACTTTCGCCACATTCTCGCCTCCACGAGAAGAAAAATGGAACAACAAGGAAAAGGGTGAGCTCAACTAGCCCAGTAAAGAATATTATGACTAAGATAATATACAACAAATTGTCGTTAGTCTTCAACAGGGAAAAATCTAATAGAATACAATAGATGGCCCGGTTTTAAATCAATCTTCGCAGCGAAAATAATAATTCATTAGAAGAGTTAAGTAGAGAATACAAACTACTATCTTCTATATATCAATTTAAAAGTTCATCGTCGATATTTTATCCCTATAACATCAATCGATATATATCTGGAATCAAATATTCATCTTTTTACTACTGTGCCAAAGATATTCATCATTAGTCATGTTCATCTAAACACTGCTTCATCTTTTTGACTACGCGCCAAAGATATTAATCGATTAATCATGTTCATCTCAACACTGCTCATCTTTGCACTACGGGCCAAAGATATTCATCAAGAAATCATTCATCTTTTTACTACTAAAGCCAAAGATATTCAATAATATCATCATTTAGGACCGAGGATGATGAAAAATATTTTAAAGGAAACGAATCCAATTGAAACAAAAGAACAAATATTAAGGATTCGTATTTTAAACAATCCAAGTTCAAAATACTTCATAAGTAATCGAGTGGAGTAAAATTCAAGAATGATCAAAACATGGATACAATCAAAGCTAGTATCCGTAATAGATATTTTGGACAAAAGAAGAAATTTCATTTTTCTATTGAATAGTGCCGTATTCGTGAATAGTCTTGCCGTATCGTGAATAATCTTAGTATACGTGAATAGTAACTCCGACACCAAAAGATAGAAATTTCACAAAAAAACATTTTCACGCTTCGTGAATAGTACTCGTGAATAGTAACTCATGAATAGTAACTCGTGATTAGTAACTCATGAATAGTAACCCCGACATGAAAAAGTTCCAAATTTGATAAAAAATTTCCACCAATATAATGATATTGAAGAAATAATATCATTTTTTTTAAAAAAATAACATCCCTTACCTCGAAAGACAATACTTCTAGTTGAAACACCGGATATAGGCTATGACTTGAACTTGCACTGTATAGCAATACTCAAAGTATACTCAAAACACTCACAAGAATACGCTCGATAATATAGAGAGAGAAAACTTTAGTTTCTGGTGTGATTTTCAATTCTAACCTAAGCACCCTATTTATAGGAAAATGCTTAGAACACCAAAGCATAAAATTTAATATAATAATATATATATATATATATATACAAATTTGTCTACGCACCTAGAACCATCTGAATTCAGCAACTTGTATGTGTTTAATGAGGCTAACCAAACACAAAAACGTTTTTGTTAATTAAAACAATTAAAACTTCCAAAAATCAATTATTTGAACTTGAAACTTAAATAATTCATAATAAATAGCTCTTTTATCGTAAAATTGAAACTCGCTATTTTCATAGGAAATTCCATTATCTACAACTTTGCGGAAGGAAGTTTTTCCAAATTCCAAATGTAAATTAACCAAATCCACAAACAAGCGATTTTACAGTGCTATAATCAAATTTCTACAATAATTGTGTCCACCAACACACAAAATATGTGTTAAACATTTAATGCCACAAAATACTCTTCCTCCTCATATACTCATATATCCCACATTCATTAAGAAAATATCACCGAGTAATATATTATTAAAATAATATATTTAAATGAATTATTTTATCGTAAAAAGATAAAATATTAATTTTCAACAATTGTCATTTTAAAAATTTTCCATCTATATCCACATAAAATCAATATTTTCCTCATCATATGAATCAATAATTAATTATTCATAAATAATATTACTGTAATCACAATATTGACAACCAGTGCAGCCTTCAGAAAGAGGGGCTTTCCAATAAGAATTTCTCCTTCTTGGCGCAATTAGGTGACCAAACCTCTCCTTAGACATGAACATTCTAGACATTGCCAATAATGTTATCTAATAATATTATTCGAAAATATGAATTATTGCTTCGATAATGAAAAATTACTGTGTAATGACAATTATTGAAACAACAGCAATATAAAATATCAATGCAGCAATTATTGAATCAATAAAATAAAATACTGAACACTAATTACTGTAACAATTATTGAGTAGTGCCTTCTTACGTAAGAATCAATAATTGGTGCAATACCGTGTGCTACTATTCAACAACGCGTATTTGTGTATTTTAACCACCGGGTATTCCAACAGTATTAACGGTAACAACTACGCCGTTATTTATAAATAACTTATATTTGTCGTTTTCTTCATCCAATCGCTTTCCGTTATGAGGCCTCAAAAGACTGCTCCGTCGTACGAATATTCCCCGACAGTACGAATATTCCACGACCAAACGAATATTCCCGACAAATAATGAATATTTTATAACCACTTGCTTATTCGAAATATTTGCGTATTTTACCCATAACTATCCACATTAATCAAATCAACCCTTACTATTTCAAAATAATAAATAGAGGAAAATAAATTTCATTTATTAATAATTTGGGGTCTTACAACCTCCCCTCCTTATGAAATTTCGTCCTCGAAATTGGCGTGACGACTTCAGTGTTTTCAAAAGATGAAAATACCTCGCTTTCATTTCCGTTTCCAACTCCCGTGTCATTTCCTCAATAGCATGGTTTCTCCACAAAACTTTAACTTGTGGTATAACCTCGACATAGGACATGTTCTTTCCTATCCAAGATCTTGACAGTACCTCCTCGTCGTCGTTAAGTCTTCTACTATCTCGTCTGGTTTCTAACTCAATGACGTGGTTCGGTCGTCCACATATTTACGTAACATAGATACGTGAAAAACGATATGAACATCGCCATTATACTTGGCGATAAAAACGAGTCTATAGGCCACGGTTCCTATTCGATCGAGAATTTCAAATGGATTAATAAATCGAAGGTTTGAGCTTTCCTCACCTCACCGATTCTCGCTTTTGAAATAACAACTTCTTGAACCTCCTTCTTCAAATTCATCACTCGGTGTAGCTTGAATACTTTAACTTTATCGATTAAAGTCGATTATACTCGATATCATCACGTGGGTACCTAGAGTTTTCATCTCCATCTTTATTATTTGTAAATTATACGAAATTAGTCTTTGACAATATCGTACTCAGATTGTATACGATCTTCTACTCAACACGCCGCCTACCACGTTCGCTTTTCCAGATGGCATGGTCGAAACATGTCTTCAAATGAGTCTCCTCTTGAGCTCTTGAAACTCTTCTCGCATTCCTCGCTCCATACGAATTTTATATCTTTCCGAGTCAGCTGAGTTAATGGAATAGCGATTCGAGAATATCCTTCAACGAATCTCTGATAATAACCAACTAAGCCTAGAAAGCTACGTATTTCGATTACCGACTTAGGTTGTTCTCAACTGTGACTCATATCCCAACCTTGGATAGCACGTTACAATGACACCTATCAGTTTACTATCGCACGAATATGGTGTCCCCTACGGAGAGTCTGGTTTCGGTGCATTCCACAAAGGAAGTCACCAGATAAAGGCTCAGGTACCAAATTCTATAGTTGAATTTTTAACTCCTGAAGTTCAATAGCAGCCATTCGATATGAGATTTTAGAAATGAGTTTTGTACCGGGTTCAAAGTCGATGCAAAATTTAATATCAGTCTTTGGGAGTAAGCCATGAAATTCTTCAGGAAATACATCAGGAAAAATCAATAACAACAGGAATATTATTCAAATCTGACATGTCTTTATTCAAATCCATAACATGGACTAAGAAAACTTGACGAATGACTTCATGGCTTGATATGAAAATGTTTGATTACAATGGTTTGATTGCTTGAATTCGAATAACAGGTTGCCTAGGAATATGAAAACTAACAACCTTACGAAAGTAATCAATTTCGGCATGATGAGTAGTTAACCTTAAAATCACATCAAAAGCAAATATCTCTATAGAAATAAGGTTAACAGGTAATGTGATAGTGCCAACCTGAATCAAGCAAGATTTCTAAACAACGGATGTAATGAAAGTTTCTCCTAACGGAGTCTCCATAAATAGGTCAAAGTCTAATTTCTCCGTAGTCAAGTTCAAACGTTGAGCGCAGGCAAGAGAGATAAAATAATGGGTAGAACCGGTATCTAGTAAGGTATAAACTTCGCAAGAATTTATAATTAACTAACCCGTGCTAACTTCGTTCGGGTTCCTCGCATTTTGACCGGTCACGACAAACGCTCTTCCAGGAACCGTTGACTTTGACCTTTCTGGGACATCCTTTTGAGTCACCATTCCCATTTGGATCTGGGGTTTCGATACTGCATAATCTCGGCGATATGTCCTTCTTTTCCACAATTATAGCATACCTTAAACTGTTGTGGGCAGTTTGGGCTGATATGTTCCTCTTTCCCGCATTTGTAACATACGACCGGTGGTCTTTCTCCTCCCTTGGAACCAGTTGCTACTGGCGATGAACTCTTCACATGGTCGTTGTTGAATCTCCTCTTTTTAAAATCTCCTCCCGACTCGCTTCTTCTATTTTCATGGCCACGATTACCACCAGAGTGGTAACCGCCTTTGTCCGTATTCTTCTTTCTCTGCTGGTTATCGTTATTCTGATGACTGCTATCTTCGGTATGATCCTGGTTATGGTCCCTCGGTTGAACGTACTCGTTATCTCGCTCTAACAACTGAGCCCTGTTGACAACATCTAAATAGAGAGAAAATTTATGAGAAATGAGATACTAACGTATGCCGGGTTTCAAACCTCTCAGAAACATCCGCGTCATACGTTCCTCATTCTCCACCAAATGAGGTGAAAACATGGATAACTCCGCGAACTTCGCCTCGTACTGGGACACCGTCATGTTATTCTGCTCCATTCTAATAAACTCCACTTCCTTCATATGACGAATACTTTCAGGGAAGAACTTGTCATTGAACTGCTTTAAAAATGTCTCCCACGACATCTTTGAGTGCGGTGGATGGAGTACGCTTCACGATTCCCACCATGTCACCTCGTTTTAACATAAAAGTAGCGAATGGAACTTTCTGCTCCTCCGTGCATCCAAAGACATCGAATATCTTGGTAATTTGTTTGACCCACGTCTCCGCCTTTAATCGGATCCGCGCTTTTCCCGCAATGCGTGGTCCCAACTCTTTGAACCGCTTGGCCGTGACAACCCGTGAATTGCTATCATTTCCTCCTCAGATTTTGAACACGAGTCTCCTCGTCTGATTTTGCATGAACTGCAAAAAGCTTCTAAACATCCCCTCGTTCATCATCTCGCTCGGTGGTGTTATTCATGGGAGGTACATTGCCACTGCTGCACGCTCTCCTCGTTGGTAAAGATGAGCATCTCCACGGTCTCATTTACTCCAATCATTAATATTCTCGACGACATTCTCAAATACCGTCATAAAATAAGGGTTAATTAAGGAAATCAATATATCACATAATATCCTTATATACCCACCAACTAACAAATAAGCTTAGGTAGGACACACTAGCGAAGGATTTACTCGTCTCTCCCCTCCTAGTTCTATTCCCGATCTCCGCCAAAGATAATATCCCTAAGCTCTGATACCAACTGTGACGCCCCCAAAATAGGTCCATTCCATCCAACCCATTCTGAGTCGCCAAATACATGGTACAGAAATAACTACAACTTTATTAATACATTTGTCGTGCAAAATACAAACATATATATTGTGAGTTTAAATACAATTATTGTCTTCTAGACAATATCCACACGCAAATAAATCCCCATCATAATTATTGATACATTATTTTACAAAATGGTGAGGACTACTAAACAACTCTCTCTAGAACCTTCATTCCATACCCCACTAGTACTGCTACATTCTTCGCCTCCCGAGAAGAAAAATGGAACAACAAGAAAAAGGGTGAGCTCAACTAGCCCAAGAAGAATATTATGACTAAGATAATATACAACAAATTATCGTTAGTCTTCAACAGGAAAAATCTAATTGAATACAATAGACAACCGCTTTTAAATCAATCTTCGCAATGAAATAATAATTCATTAGAAGAGTTAAGTAGAGAATACAAACTACTATCTTCTATATATGAATTTAAAAGTTCATCGTCGATATTTTAACCTCAGTAACATCAATCAATATATATCCGAATCAAATATTCATCTTTGCACTACTGAGCCAAAGATATTCATCATTAATTCATGTTCATCTAAACACTGCTTCATCTTTGCACTACTGGGCCAAAGATATTAATCGATTAATCATGTTCATCTCAACACTGCTTCATCTTTGCACTACGGGCCAAAGATATTCATCAAGAAATCATTCATCTTTGCACTACAGTGCCAAAGATATTCAAGAATATCATCATTTAGGGTGAGGATGATGAAAAATATTTTAAAGGAAACGAATCCAGTGAAACAAAAGAACAAATATTAAGGATTCGTATTTTAAACAATCCAAGTTAAAAAATACTTCATAAGTAATCAGAGTGGAGTAAAATTCAAGAATGATCAAAACATGGATACAATCAAAGCTAGTATCCAGAATAGATATTTTGGACGAAAAGAAGAAATTTCATTTTTCGGTGAATAGTGCCGTATACGTGAATAGTACCGTATACGTGAATAGTAACTCCGACACCAAAAGATAGAAATTTCACAAAAAAACATCTTCACGCTTCGTGAATAGTACTCGTGAATAGTAACTCATGAATAGTAACTCGTGAATAGTAACTCATGAATAGTAACTCGTGAATAGTAACTCATGAATAGTAACCCCGACATGAAAAAGTTCCAAATTTGATAAAACGTTTCCACCAATATAATGATATTGAAGAAATAATATCATTTTTTTTAAAAAAAAATAACATCCCTTACCTCGAAAGACAGTACTTCTAGTTGAAACACCGGATATAGGCTATGACTTGAACTTGCACCGTATAGCAATACTCAAAGTATACTCAAAACACTCACAAGAATACGCTCGATAATATAGAGAGAGAAAACTTCAGTTTCTGGTGTGATTTTCAATTCTAACCTAAGCACCCTATTTATACGAAAATGCTTAGAACACCAAAGCAGAAAATTTAATATAATAATAATATATATATATACAAATTTGTCTACGCACCTAGAACCATCTGAATTCAGCAACTTGTATGTGTTTAATGAGGCTAACCAAACACAAAAACGTTTTTGTTAATTAAAACTTCCAAAAATCAATTATTTCAGAGCTTCGGAACTTAAATAATTCATAATAAATAGCTCGTTTATCAGAAAAATTCGAAAATCGCGTATTTCCATAGGAAATTCCATTATCTACAACTTTGCAGAAGGAAGTTTTTCCAAATTCCAAATGTAAATTAACCAAAATCCACAAACCAAGCGATTTTACAAGCTATAATCAAATTTCTATTAATAATTGTGTCCACCAACACACAAAATATGTGTTAAACATTTAATGCCACAAAATACTCTTCCACCTCATATACTCATATATCCCACATTCATTATGAAAATATCACCGTTAATATATTATTAAAATAATATATTTAAATGAATTATTTTATCGTAAAAAGATAAAATATTAATTTTAACAATTGTCATTTTAAAAATTTCCATCTATATCCACATAAAATCAATATTTTCCTCATCATATGAATCAATAATTAATTATTGACAAATAATATTACAGAATCACAATATTGACAACCGAGTGCCTCCTGAGAAAGAGGGGCTTTCCAATAAGAATTTCTCCTCATCTGCCGCAATGATTAGGTGACCAAACCTCTCCTTAGATGAACTTTCTAGACATTGCCAATAATGTTATCTAATAATATTATTTAGATAATATGAATTATTACTTCGATAATGAAAAATTATCGTAATGACAATTATTGAAACAACAACAATATAAAATATCAATGCAAAGAATTATTGAATCAATAAAATAAAATCTTTGAGCAAGTAATTATCGTAACAATTATTGAGTAGTGCATTCTTACGTAAGAATCAATAATTGGTGCAATACCGCAGTGCTCTTCGTTCAACAACGCGTATTAGTGTGTTTTAACCACCGGGTATTCCAACAGTATTAACGATAACAACTACGTCGTTATTTATAAATAACTTATATTTGTCGTTTTCTTCATCCAATCGCTTTTCGTTATGGGGCCACAAAAGATCGTGCCGTCAGTGCGAATATTCCCGACAATATGAATATTCCACGACCAAACGAATATTCCCAAGCGATAATGAATATTTTATAACCACTTGCTTATTCGAAATATTTGCGTATTTTACCCATAACTATCCACATTAATCAAATCAACCCTTACTATTTCAAAATAATAAATAGAGGAAAATAAATTTCATTTATTAATAATTTGGGGTCTTACACAGACAATGGTGACATCAAAAAGAAAGTTCTCCAAATGGAAGAGACCCTTCGCGCTATCAAAGGAATTGGAACACGCGGGAGTGTTTCATATGCTGATCTATGTATTTTTCCTGGTGTTCACTATCCAAAAAAATTTAAAACTCCTGACTTTGAAAAATATGACGGGTTAGGGGATCCTTATACACATTTAAAAGTCTTTATTGGAGAACTGGGATCCTATGCAGAGGATGAAAAACTCAGAATGCAATTGTTTCAAAAGAGTCCAACTAGAGAAGCCCGTTCGTGGTACACAAGATTAGACAACTCCAAAATCCACAGCTGGGAAGAGTTAGCACATGCCTTCCTCACTCAATATAGTTTTCAAACTCAAATGGCCCCTGATCGGTATTAGATTACCAAGGTGAAGAAACAGTCTAACGAGTCTTTCAGAGAGTATGTTCAAAGGTGGAGACGCCTGGCTGACCAAGTTAGTCCTGCCATGTCAGAATCAGAAATGGTTATGACATTCATAGACATACAAGAAGCTCCCTTCTATGAGAGAGTTTTAGCCGGCATCGACAAACCATTTTCTGAAATGGTTAAACATGGGGAGATGGCTGAAATGGGGTTGAAGTCAGGAAAGATTCAAGACCTAGCCGCACTCAAAGCTGTTGCTGATCACATCCAATCTGGAAATTATGGGAACAAACCCCGGAGGGTCCATAAAAAGAAAGAGGAAGATGTTTCCACGATACTACAGGACAAAAAGGCAATCAAAGTATGCCCATTCAAAGGAGAAACTACACTCCCTTTCCAAAGACGATCTGCAAACCCTCCAAAGATGCCAAAAGGTGGAGAAGTCAAACGTCATCGAAAGTTTACACCCTTGGGGATACCTCGAGAACATTCTTAATCTTCCGACAACACAGAGAAGAAAATTACGCATCTTCTTCCACCACCAAATTTTAATGGATGGGGTTTCAATGCTTCTAGGAAATGTGCTTATTATGCCGGGCACTGGACATGATACTCGATTGTTGGGCCTTGAAACACAAGATCCGTGGACCTAATAGATAATGGAGAGATCGTAGTCACCAAACCCGATCAAATTTCACGTGCAAGACAACCCTCTTCCTCAACACAAAGAAGAAGAGGTCAACATGATTAATTGGAGCGATGGATGAGTTCCAACTTCAGGTTTGTGATTCCCCAGCACCATCAAAGACGGTGATGACGAGATGGGATTATGTTAAGTTCCATTCCACAATGGAACGAAAGATGAAAGCTCTCTACAAACAAATTGAGCAATTGGCGGGACTGGTGACTTATCAGCATCAAGTGACTCGGCAATTAATCAGCCAAGAGCATGTCAGTCTCATACCAATCGTCATGAATATTCCCTCGTCCCTTTCAGAAAATGAAATGCTAGAAGACAAAGTGACGAAGAGAGCAAATGCCAAAGCCTGCTCGGGATTTCGCCAACAAACGGAATTCACCTATTTGGGCCAACCTATGGAGGAAATCCTTCATATGTTAATCAATGAAGGAAGGATCGCCTTTCTACCTCCAATCAACCCCGTTCGGATGATACAACTCGATGGAGTATGTCAATACCACTCCCGATCTCATGCTTCTGACAAGACAAAAGAATCTTGGACACTCACGCCTTTATTCAAAATCTAATCAACAAGCAGGTATCTTCGCGCAGGCGGAATAACGACAACGTATTTACGTCTGCAAGTGAGAATGCGCAGCACTACTAAGTGGAAAAGTGTGGTAGCGATTATATCTCACTTCAAGTTGAAGGGATTAATCTCTGCTCACAACACCGATAATTCAAATTTCAAAGGAGGAAACAATCCTTTGAAAGTGGCTGCTCCCGAGCCCATCAACTTTCCATGCAGAGCATAATATCCTATTGTTAGCTTGCGCAAGGTTCAATGGAATTATGGAGAAGGTGAAGGATCCACCTCACATACCACTGCTGCAGTGTCGAAGGAAAATCCACTGTATCTTCCCCATCGGGTGATGAACCCCACCACCAAATCAAAGGGGAAAAAACCCATGGAGAAGATTGAAAAATTCCTCTGCGCTGTGGGTCATAATGAAGCCTCGGTGGTTTTAAGCTTGAAGGAAGCTCCACCATCAATTTTAGACTTGGTCCTAACTTCCGAGAATCACTGGAAGGTCTTGTTAAAGGTTTTGGAAGAAGCCTATCTTCCGACATCAGTGGATACAGAAAAATTTTAACACATGGTTGATCACATTTTCAACAACAATGTGATATCCTGCACTGATGATGACATACCATCTGAAGGGACCGGTCATTGCAAACCGTTGCACATTGCGGTCTTATCCTCCGGATATATGGTGGTTGGAGTCTTAATAGATGGAGGTTTCTCTCTGAATATCTGCCCATATGCCACCTTGGTGAAGATGAATACCAATCTCAACCGAATTCGGAGTAGCCATACTATCATCAAAGCTTTTGATGGAGCCCGCCGTAACTCGATTGGAGTAATTGAAATTTGCCAGTCAATGAAATTGGCCCTCATACATTCTGCGTATCCTTCTATGTGCTCAAGATAGATTTGGGATACAACCTGCTCTTGGGACGACCATGGATCCACATGGCAGGGGCAGTCCCCTCCACCCTTCACCAATAATTGAATTACATTATCAATAATAGCTTTGGTCACGGTCGTACGCCGAACCGAGAGATTCCTCAAAGATGGGGATATACTGCTTCATCAATGCCAATGCAGACGTAGAACCAGTCAGTTTTCATGCTTTGGAAATAAGAAACACCCAATACCACGCTATTGGAGCACCACTGCCCAAACCCCACATTTCTGCTGAGGTGATGTCAGCCACTCAAGAAATGATGTCGTTCGGTCATAGCATGGATCATTAATCTGCATATACCGAATCAACTGAAAAATAGTCTTTTTATAAGGAAAATTTCATTAAATTTTTACCAATTAACTAATGTGGGACTAGTGTTTGGGTTTTATTTTTTATTAATGTCCATGATCACATGAGAATGTGATAGATTCAAGTAATTCAAATGATCACGAACAACTGATATTCAATAGTTCATAAACATTCGAGATAATACATAAGAAAGTGAAATTGACTTCGCTCCTTAAAAAAATACAAGTAATCTAACTCAGAAAGCACACTAGTAGATGGTGGAGGCGAGAAGAAAGGAATGGTTGGTATTACGGTTGGAAGAGGAGGAATTGTAGGCAGTACTGTTGGATTTGGTAAAGATGGGATTTGTGTGTATGGCAAAGGTGGTAATGTGGACTTTAGCGGAAGCAATTACCGCCATTGTTGGTAATGTTAGCAAAGACGGGAGTGTAACCTTTGGCAGTGTTGGCATTGCTGGCAATGGGGGAATTAAAGAAAGGGATACAACTTTTGAACTGAATTTAGTAATTTGATATTTCTTATGTTTGTTTGCAAGTGAAAGAATAAATACGATACTTATGAAGAGCTAGTTTTGTAGGAATCCAGTCACCTGTTTGTGTTTGATGAGATGTGGTTGGTTAAATATAGAGAAAAATTAATTTGTGGTTGACTAATTGCCCGAGTTATATAGTAAGAATGGTTTAACTAATGCATGATTGAAGTTGAACTAGAACAGATTCACATCATGGAGAAAAATTGATTTGTGGTTGACTAATTGCCAGCAGAACGGTTGGGTAAAGATGGCCAGGGTATCCAGTACCCGATTCGATTAACCAAGCATGTTGGGACAGCTGGACTAGGCTATTCTGCCAGCTCTAGTCACAGGAATCCTCATAAGCATCAGTAGATTCCTTTAGCTTCAACCATGTGGCGTTTGGCTTCACCTTCAAACTCCGAGTCCGCACAACCTCCAGTAAAGGTGCCAGCCAATGTCATGGCCATGTTATTTCCTAAGTCGAAACCGGTGGAGGAAAAGAAAATCGTTATTCCGGATCCATGATCGAAGAAGAGGAGCGGAGAATCAAGAAAACGTTGTCCAATAATGTAGAGAATGCGCATCATCGTCCATGATAAACATACCAACAGATACACCCCAGAGGATGATTGCCCTGAAATAATGGCCATCATTCGGGACAGAGAGGATGATGACAATCCCTCCATCACTGCGGTCCACCCGACTTTACCCTTACCAATTGGGATAGCATTCCTTGCTTTGGTCGACGAGGGTAAAGCGCGAGAAAATTCTTTTCGCCTGAGATACAATAACCGCTTACTTTTCTATCTGATGATAGCGGTTTATTTTGCCAGTATATGTTAACACTGTGTATGATCAACGCATTTCATATATACTAAGTGAAAACATATTTTGTTTCAAGACTCTGAATTTAGATGTGCTTGTATTTGCGGATACGATGCCTCTCCTACGCAAGGATTGTTCCTTTGATGTAGAGATGAATTCAACCTTGATGGATCTCCAGGATGTCATTGAGGTGCCTCCAGAAAATCAAGAATGGGTCAAAGACAAACCAAAACCCAACCTTGATCAAACCACTTCTTTCAATCTCGGAACCTTATAAAGCCCTAAGTTAATCCAGATTAGTTCAGACCATACCCCAAACCAACGGAATGACATGGTTACGCTATTAACCCAATTCCAGGATGTGTTTGCATGGTCTCATGAAGACATGGTGGGTTTATCCACTGACATTGTCCTTCATCGCCTTCCCATTAAAGAGGGATTTAAGCAAATCAAGCAAAAGCTCAGGCGATTGAAAATTGAGTGGAGTTTAAAGGTGAAAGAAGAAATTGTGAAACAATTTCAAGCCGGCATCATCGTGGTGTCTACATATCCTGAGTGGATATCCAACATTGTACCCGTGCCTAAACCTGGAGGGAAGGTGCGAGTTTGCGTGGATTACCGGGACTTGAACAAAGCTTACTTAAAAGACAGCTTTCCGGTGCCATTTATCCACATTCTCATTGATAATCTTTGCTTGAATACGACATATACTCCTTTCTTTGATTGCTGCGGGTACCATCAGATCATGGTTGCCGAGGAAGATCATGAGAAGACTACTTTCATCACTCCTTGAGGAACTTTTTGCTATAGACGATTGTCATTCGGCCTCATCAATACCGGAGCTACCTATCAACGAGCTATGATGGCTTTTTTCCATGACTTAATGCATAAAGAGATTGAGATCTACATGGATGACATCATTGTCAAGTCCCGGAAGGAGGATGACCATCTAGACCATCTCAGAAAGTTGTTCAACAGGTTGCGTAAGTACAACTTGAAGTTGAATCCAGCTAAGTGCGCCTTTGGCGTCAAGTCAGGCAAGTTGCTAGGATTTTTAGTCATCCACAAAGGGATTGAGCTCGATCCTACCAAAATCTAAGCCATCACAGAAATGCCCATTCCTCAGACAGAGAAGAAAATACGGGGATTTTTGGGAAGGATCAACTTCATCAGTAGGTTTATCTCCCAAGTCACAAAGAACTCATGAGCGATCTTCAAGTTATTAAGGAAGAACTCCTCCATGAAATGGAATGATGAGTGCCAGAATGCCTTCCTTACAATCAAGAAATAGCTAGTCAAAGCTCCTATCTTGGTACCACCCAGGGATGATGTTCCCCTGTTCATGTACCTGTCCATAAGTGACAATGCCATGGGCTGTATGCTAGGACAGAAAGATGATAGAGGCCAAGAACGAGCTATCTATTACCTCAGCAAAAGGTTCAGCAGCAGTGAACACAAGTACACTCTGATCGAGAAGACGTGTTGTGCTTTAGCATGGGCTTCTATGAGGTTACAGCATTACATCCATGGTCACACAACCCATCTCATATCCCGCGTGGATCCTCTCAAGTACGTGTTCAACAAACCCATGTTGAATTGTCGGCTGTCCAGATGGCAGTTGATCCTACAACAATTTAACATTGTATATGTGACTCAAAAGTCCATCAAATGCCAAGGAATCGCAGATCAATCGTAAATCGCACCTTCTTCGAGGATTTCAAACCCTTGAAACATATTTCCCGATGAAGGAGTAATGACGATGCAGAAAGAACACCATCGATCTGATAATACATGATCATGGAAGATGTATTTTGATGGAGCTGCATAACATGGAAGGTTACGGAGCTGGAGCAATTCTAGTATCTCGATACGGAGCAATATCCTTCTTGAGTCAAATTACAGGTTTGTCAGCACCACCAATACGGCTGAGTATGAAGGCTGTCTCATGGGGCTAAAACTTGCCCGTTCAATGGGCATCAAGCGGTTAACTTGTCCTTAGAGATTCAGTTTGGTAATCGAATGATCCACCGAGTCTATCAAACCAAGGAACTACATTTGCTCCCTTACCATCGGCAGGTTTTGGAGATGGCTTTGGAGTTCGAAGAAATCTCCTTTCTACACATTCCTCATAATAGGAATGATTTCGCGGACGCATTAGCAACTTTGGCCTCCTTGATTCGCATATCAGACAAGGAACACTTGCCAAGCGTCACAATTTCCCTGCACAAAGCCCCAGCCTATGGGAATTACGTTGGAGAAGTATCGGATGAGCTACCTCCCATCCAACCTCCTTGGTATCAGCATATCAAGGAATATCTGCGAGATGGATCTACACCCGTTGAGGCGAGCCTGACTGAGAAAAGGCGGATCCATCGACTTGCTATGAAGTTCTACCTGAGTGGAGATGCGCTCTATAAAAGAGATGCAAGACTAGGTCTCCTCAGGTGTCTAGACAAAGATCAAGCCCAAAGGCTTATGGATGAAATCCATGCCGGAGTCTATGGCCCCCACATGAGTGGCCCCCTCCTTGTCAAAAAAGTCCTCAGGACGGGACATTACTGGCTGTCTCTCAAAGATGATTGCAACGACCACGTTAAAACATGCTATCAGTGCCAGATTCATGGGAATGCTATACACGCCCCTCCACGGGAGCTCCACAATATGAGTTCGCCTCGGCCCTTCTCAATGTGGGGAATGGACGTTATTGGGCCCATTGAGCCTAAAGCCAGTAATGGTCATCGATTTATCTTCACCATGATCGACTACTTCACCAAGTGGGTGAAGCGACCTCCTTCCCGAGGGTCACTAAAGAAGTCATCATTGCTTTCATCAGAAACAATGTCGTTTGTCGATATGGACAACCAGAGGTGATTGTGTCAGACAATACCAAAAACCTCAACAACAAAATGATGGAGGAGTTATGCAGTAAATTCCACATCAAACATCTTAACTCTGTCATCTATCGTCCGAAGATGAACGGTGTTGTTGAAGCGGCTAACAAAAATATCAAGAAGATTATGCAAAAGATGTCAGCCAAACACAAAGATTGGCCTAACCTGTTGCCTCTTACCCTGTTAACCAACAGAACCATAATGTGTACTTCAACTGGGGTAACCCCATACGCTTTAACCTATGGGATGGAAGCAGTGCTCCCCATAGAAGTTGAGATGGAATCTCTCAGAGTGTTGATCGACGCTCAGCTGGATGAAAACCAATGGGTACAAGATAGGTATCACCAATTGTCTCTGATAGACGAAAGGCGAACCGCGGCTATCTTCCATGGTCAGCTATATCAGCAAAGGATCGCCAGATCCTACAACCAAAAAGTTCGGCTACGGCAATTTAAACAACATGACTTGGTTCTGAAGAAGATTCTTGACAATTAAGATCAGGCCAAAGGAAAATTCGCTCCTAACTGGGAAGGCCCATTTATTGTCAAAGAAGTATTGACAGGAGGTGCTCTTAGATTACAAGAAATGGACGGCGATGAATTTCCATAACTCATCAACTCATACACCGTGGTGCGAAACAGTATTATATCCAAGTAACCAAAGAACACCCCAGTGCATCATCATCGTCGTCGCCATCATTCGGTTCTTTAACCCTTTACCACCTACAACTTGCTCCACTTTTCCCCTCAGGGAAACATACTCTTCAAGCCGGCTGACTGCTTTCTCCTTTCTTACTCATACAACTTAGGTCATCCCACCGTGGATTGAACCTCTTGCGTTCGCAGTTTGGCTACCCATACATGGGATCAAACTTCTCCTGCCTGCAGTTTATCCTCAACCTAGGATTAAACTTTCTCCTCCCCGCATTCTGACCTGCACGTGGGATTACGCTTTTCTTTTCACCCTGAGGGGCAAACTACGTCGACCTGATCTCCTCTTCAATAGGAGTACGTAGGCAACCATGTTACATGGCCCGATCGCAATAAAACAAAAACAACAAAAACATTTATACCCTCTTCTCCTTACAAAAACAAAAACAACCAAAAACATTCCTACACCATATCGGCCCATATCTGACGTTGAACCTCTTACACCGTGTTCGAACTACGCAGACCGATCTCCTCTTCAATAGAGTACGTGGCGACCATTCATGGTGCGGTCTCACCCCCTACCAAAACACAAACCATTGTCAGCGGGTTTTGGGATTCTCTTTCAATCCACTACATTTCATTCGGCTTCAGACCAAAGGGATGGAATTACCTGAACTACTCCCAAATAGGAGATTCGGCGACCATCTAAGCTGCGGTCATACCTCGAAGAGCAATACTAAACCATAAGAGGTGGAATTAACTAGGCTTCTCCTAAATAGAAGTACTGGCAACCATCTGTGGTGCGGTCAATCTTAGAGAGGAAAGCCACACTCCTCTCCACATTTCCATTCAGAAACAAGTCCTAAGACACCAAAGATGGTAGGGATATACATAGATCGATGATCCATTTTGAACTATCCAAAGACAGCTCAATGTCCATCCACCAAGGAAGAATTCAGAATTCATCCAGATCACAAGCCCTGAAGCAGCAGGCAAAATATCAAGCAAATAGCAAGGCATATCTAAAAGGGAAGTGATCCAAAAATATATTTCCCTATCATATATAATGTTGTTTGATATATACAATGATGAATGGTATACATGACAAAATGGCTAAGCTAGTGCATGCGGCGTAAATACAAGATCATCTACGAATCAGGGTACATGCGAGCTAGTAAGACCAATATGGCATCCCTCTTAGATGAAGGAGGTAAAGCTGTAGTCTCCTGGATAAGAATATCCACACGACCCAACTGATTTGTAGCCATCTGCATGATGACCATATGCTCATCGATATAAGCGTTCATCTTTGCGATTATACCAGTGGTAAGGGACCTCGCTGTAGTACTATCTGTGACAGCCACATCCCGGGCAGATATAGCACTATCCCGCTCAACTATCACTGCGTCTCTGTCTGACATGGCCTCATCCCGCTCAACAACAGCGGCATCTCTACGAGCTAATGCCTCGTCTCTCTCTAACAGGGCGGCGTCCCTCACATCAAGAGTAGTCGACATCATAGATCGAATCTGGTCTCTCTCAAAGGTCATCAGATGAAGACTCTGCTCTAAATACTGTGTTGAGTCTTTGGATCACAAAAAATCTTGGTACTAGGAGAATCCGGAAGAAATCTTTGGCAACCCAACAAATGCAGATCCTCCTCGATGTAGGTATTAATGTCCTCTATAGGCTCTACATCGTCTAACTTAATCTCCGGTACTACAAATATTGCTGCAGCAGATAAAACCTCCGTCTCCATCCATGCGGAGTACTCTGCGGAATAACCGGGACGACTGGCAGGAAAAGCAACTAGCTCACGCTGATCCCAGCAAGCGTATACACGAGATCGATCCTCGACTGAGAGGTATCAAGAAGCTGAGCGCTGACCTGCCGCCCCCTCGAAAGTATGAAAATCCTGGAACTGGTCAAACTACGACATCACGGCCAATGGATGATAGGTCATCACACCCCTCAAGTCAGCCAAAGGGAGGAAATCCATGCCCGGAGCATGAGTAATGAAGCTGTATGGTGAGAAAAGCCCCGAGCACAACAATATGCTAAATGGATCTCAGATATCTACCAAAAATGCAGACCAGGACTGAGCATCTACACACTCCGATGGCTGAAAGGAATACGACATAGCCACCTCATTGGAGAAACAATACCCGTGCCGTCTAAAGGTACCAACTGGTCGCAAGTGTGACATAAACCACATATACAGCATAACCGAACTCCCAGTAAACACACCTGATAGGTAAATGCGGCAGTAGGATGCTGGTCGCAAGGTCTCTTCCACGATCATAGGTACAATGGTACGACCCTCCCTGAGAGCTCTCACCTCCATGATAACGCCTATATCTATCTCATCCATGTACCGCGGCATGTACACGTATGACAGTACACATAGTATCGAGACATCAACTCGGTCGAACGCCAATGATCCTCCGAGCAGTGAAATCCCACAATGTCATGAGTAGTCATCCTCCGCACCAAATCATCATCACACGAGAAAATCTTTGAGAGATCACATGGCGGATGTCGACTCATCCTGCACCACTCTACGCCTCAATTCGGTGAGAGAGTCATGAATCGCCTCTACTCATGTCTCCCAAAGCCATGTGTACGCAAGGTCGGTCTAGAGGCGATCGTCGTCGATCAGGCATACTCCTCCGGGTAGAGTCAACTCATGGGTGCCAAAGTGAAATACATGCCTATCGACTAGCCAATGCTCTAGGCTTATTAGGTTTGTAATATTCATGTCTTGTGATCAAATTGCATAAAAGTGCGAAGCGTGTAAAATCGAGTTTAAAAATTTTACAAACCATATACGGATCACCCTTTATGCATAATTATTAATTAAACGAAAAGATAAAGAATAAAATCATACCCTCGAAGATCGAGCTTCCTCGTACAAGTTCACCTCCAATCCTTTTCGCGTTCAACTTGAATCCACCGGTTTGGTTCCTTCCTTTGATCAACGTTAGCCACCCATGTGTTTGGCCTCTAGAGGTGTTCCACCAAGGAAGAAGAAAATTCAAGAAGAAGGGGTGTTATGGCTAACCCTAGTTTTCTATCTCTATAAAAAGGCATACTCCCAACAACTTGGAATTATTACGTGCACTTTGTTAAAGTCAACAACCCATACCACCCATAATAAGACTCCTCTTATTTATAGATGTGGGCAACCCACCTTAACAATTAAGGAATTGGGTTTTAATTAATTAATTCTTTTAATTAATTAAGCTCCCTAATCTTATTAGGGATAATTAATTAAACTCCTTTAACTAATTTTCCTTCCTAATCCAATTAGGAATAAATGAGAGTACTTATATTAAATTAATTCCTAAACTCTTTTAGAAATTAAAATAATAATAATTGTAATAATATTAATAAGACTCCTCTTATTAATTTATATTTAATATTTCTAAAATATTAAATAATAAATATTAAGTTATTTAATTTATTCTATCACCATAGATTAAATTAAATATACTTAACATATTATTACGATTATGCCATTAACTTCTTAAATAATTATTCTTCCTTTTATGGTGTGACCCTTTAGGTTCTCCATATTAAACCCAGGTTGTGAATAAATCAATTAGAACAATTCTAATCTTATTTAAATAAATAAATTAAACAATTAATTTATTTAAATAATATTTATTCTACAATAGGGATAAGCCTCCCTAGCGATCAACGACTTTCCAGATAATATAGATTTCAACATTAATCATTAAAGAACCTTTGAGTAAATAGTTACCGCACAATTCAATCCTTCCACCATACAATGTCCCAATTAAATATAAGACATGGAATTCTTGTCAAGTCTTATTTTATTTAATTATATGTATTTTCGACTCTTAAATGCACAACTCAAATAATGCAAATTAGAAACTCCTTTCTAATTTCATTACGCCTTAACCCGAGGACTCTTTGGGTTGTCATTTATCGAATCACATAGGACATTTCTCTTCTTTTATTAGAAGTGGTAGATTCTTTATTGATCATACATTATCTCCATGTACAACTTATTATACCCAAGCATACCCTTTGATATACCCTAAGGGTCTTAAGGAATAAGTCAAAGTATAACTCATCATACACAAGATACTATGATGATCTCAAGTCCAAGGATCACTTGTACTACTATCACTACAGAATTCCTATTGACAGCAAATAAAACTCCATTAGGTATTCCTTAGCGAGCCACGTTCGATGAACTTATTCTCTAATAAGCACCTACATACTTGCTTTAGTGTCTCCACACAAATGATCATGAGATCAATCATCCTCATCCAATGAGCAAGCAACGTATGTACCAATCTATCCGGATTCACTAATCCCCAATTTAGTAATCCAACGATTGGGAACTATTTTAGTTTTAAGCTTTCTAAAATTTAGATCTCATTAGAATGATCATCATCATTATTCTAAAAGCATTGCTTAAAACTATGGGTTTATCACATATTATAAAAAGCAACATCATGCAGATAATTAAAAGCCTTTAATAAATTAATACTTTTTATTAATAAATGAATAAGATTGTTAAAAGTATATGCTTTATCATCAAACATGATTGGCTTGTGTGCATACTACTTTCACTAGCATCCCATCTACAAATCCTGCGAGAACACCGAAATGCCAAAAGGGTCATGGTATCTTTGCATACATGATGACATCTCAATCACCCTATCTGGTGGTGACATGCTATCGCATCACACCTGTTGCATACCCAATACCACCATTGACGGTGGGGTATGATCTATCGACTAACTCGTCAAGAAGACATCTATCGCGGTAGTGTCATAAGACCATCCAGGGGTCAATACCGAGTATCTCTAGACATACATACATATGTATAACATGATACATGCATAATAGATAATGGATGACAATATGATATAGGGAATGAAAAAACGGTGCATACATTCCTAAATATATCATCATCTAATACATCAGCTCTATACAGCTACAAGTACATGAAAATGGGGCACAAACACCCTACTACTAACAGAGGCCTATCAAAAGATATAGCGAGAATGGGGAACAGCCACCCAATATCTAACAGAGGCCTATCAAAAGATATAACGAGAATACACATCAGAAGAAGACAATGGTCTCGATGTCCACATCCTCAATCCTGTCCACCTGATGTAACTCCTCCTGAGTCACTGGATCTCTATCAACAGGGATGTCAGGCCTATAAAGGGGAGGATCTGCGCCGGCAAAACCAAATGGATCATCTGAGGGGCCAGCACCTGAGTTGGAAGGAACAAATGTCTCCGCCTCTGCTGAATCTCTGCCCAAATGCCAAATAAATATATGTGCCCGATCCAACTGCCGGGTCAAGCTATCAATCTAGGTCATATGGGTTGGAGCTCGAACACAAGCTACCCAATCTGTCATCATCAATGATCCGGGAACCATGTCCCCCATAAACTTTGTGGCACGGATCGGGCCCCAATAGTCGAGGAGCCACAGTACCGGAATATCTCCACCAGTACATGGACCCTCGGATAAATCAAAATCGTCGACTCCCAACAATGGAATATCAATGGCGGGTGGTCGTGATATAGGCCAATGACGCCTTCTAACGGAGGCAAGATCGGATATCTGAATCTCCCTGTGATGCTCCGACGAGCAGCTCGCTCCTAAACAGAGCTCCGAGCCTCCATCGGTGAAAAGAGGAAATCTCCGGGTGGAAATCAAATACTCTACTCCAGTACGGTGTCCATCCTCAAAACCAATGATCAAATGATCCCCTGAATATGGAAGCCATGTGATGGCGTCGGTAGTCGACTCTCAACAAGATACTTGCATCAAGAATGAAGCGAAGCCCTCGACATCTGAGGACCTCTGGAAAAATAGAATGATGTCATCGTCATCCTCGTGGATAGGTATCTAAGCCTAACACACTCACAGGACGCAAACATGGAAGCCTCTCATAGGCCCAAAACTACCAACATAATGGTAAAACATCTGCTATCAGTAAACACTCTTAACGTGTAAAAGGAAAAGATATGAGAAATACTCACCAGCAGAAACAGGTAAAATCCTAGCCAAACCTCGGTCAAACCCTGTGAGCGCAGACGCATGCCCCGGAGGAAATAGGCAAAGGTGTAAGAGCCCCAATTATACTCTCCTATACGGTCCACATCACGTGTGGCGCTGACCAGCGAAAGATACCATGGAAGAGTTATCTGCTATGAAGCAGCCTCGAATGATTATCAGGAACAAGCACCGCAGAACGCGATCCCTAATCCTAACATCATCAGGCATGGGCTCACTCAATAGCCTGCTCATAACATCTACACTCAAAGGACCTGAACTGACAGTCCTACCTTTGAGCGCACCCGTCGGAACTCCTAACAAGGACCGGACGGTAGTATGGGTGATATTCGCCATGCAAGGAACTGGCTCCCATCCAAACTCCATACCTGTGATAAATCGCCAATCCATAGGCGTCATCATCACCTCGCAATCCAGCAGGTGGAGTGACTAAGTCTGATGAAACCATCGCTTAGACAATGCCCTGAGGTAACCCCAGGGACAACGACGGGGAAGGATGGAGAAAAATGCCCCAAATCCCCACTCATGCACTCTTCGCTCTATAATCGGGGATGAAGTGCAGTACATGGAGGATGCTAAACCGATTCCCAGGTCATGTAAAACACGGAACTGCATGAAGCACGATCAACATCGAACCCTTTAATCCTCATCAATAGGAAAGAAGGAAGATAAAGTCTAACGTCATACCTCGTTAGCATGCAAGTACATCGATGGGTGTCTACCCAAATCACCTAGCAACTCTGGGTTCACCACCTGGATGCTCGGAAGCTCCCTACGAGGGATATGTATAGCAGGAGCGGGATCCTCAATATCCACCTCCTCGTCCTCAGCGTCTGGAACCTCTACCTGGACTGGATGAATCATAGCCTCCACCAACCGACGAGGTTGTCTGATAGAACGGGGATGAGGCACTTCAGAAGCCCTCGGCCGTATGCCGAAGCGGTCTGTAAGAACCGCTTTCGGTGATCCGGATCCATAATATCGAGACAACAAGTCTCCAAATCACCTCGTAAAGGGGTGTATTGCCTTACACAAAGCTTTCTAAAATGCATTATATGACTATATGCATGCATGCATTTACTTTAACATATAATAGAGTTAGAATGCATGACTACCCAATGCCTACATTTGGAAAAATTTCGCCATAGTCCCCTTTGAAAACAGGACTATCCACATGCACACAGGCATGTCTAGGTGGCCATTCAGTAGCACACCTACCCCAAAGTCATATACAGAATATATGCATAAAAAATCAAGAACATCATGCATAAGGCCAACCTCAATGCTAGGAGTATTTTGCCTTTCTACCTTTTGCTCATTGAACCTCAAATAGGACAAAAAATAGCAGAAAAAGGTGTCAATTTGACTATCTCAGAAGTCAAATTTTTCATCATTATGTTCAGCATGGTTTAATACTAACATTTACTATGTAGAATATTTTTTATCAAGTCATTTGTGCATACATAATCACTACTATGTGTTTAGATGCATTTCGTGCAATATCTCATAATCTAACGGACAGAAACTGGAAAAAATACATGCATACGTTACCAGGATAGTGTAAAACACTTGTACGGTGACTGAATTTGCAAAAAGAAACCCGAACTCAGCAAATCTGGAAGTGGCTCACGATTTTTTCTAGAGAGAAACAAGTTGAAAGTGACTTGTGAAGGCGGTGTCTAGGAGGATTTATCATCCACGCTTTGGCCACAGTTCCACTTTCTGACTCAAAGAAATGTGCACTGCCGCTCCTCTATGTGGGCCCCACCCCTCCGGCTCAATCCAGTTCGAGTTGAAACGGAGTTCTTACGGGCTAGAAAGGTCAAATTGGGAATAAAAATGCCACGCGATTTAGCAAAACAACATACAATCCTGGTCTTCTCAGATGAGACTTTGAATCTGTACATCACTCATTGGTAGTCGCCTGAACACAAGGTATACTCTGTCGATGACCTTAGTTGTCACAAATTTCATACGGCAATACCTTATATAGGTCCAATGCCGACGACTCTGGGTCGTTACCCTACATAGATCCCCGACGGGGGTTACAACGTGAGTCCCCGACGGGGGTTACAACATAGATCCCCGGTGGGGGTTATAACATATTCATCCATTAACAACTCTATTAATGAAGGTCATGCAGCCTTAACATTATTTCAGCTGATGGCAGGTAAACCCATCGAAATGTTAAGAACCGTTCGGGAGTTGCGTACGTATTCATGGGTCCCCAGTGGATCCCCGACGGGGGTTACAATGTGAGTCCCCGACGGGGGTTACAACGTATATTTCCGGCGGGAGTAGCAATGCATGCTCAGCCGTTGACACACATATCAATGAAGGTCAAGCAACCTTGACATCATTTCATATTATCATGGTTAAACTGCTGTAGCTATAGAGTCGCTTAGAGGTTCTCATACCCAGCTGCTCATATTCCCTAGCGGATCCCCGACGGGGGTCACAATGCAATGCTCCATTGATCTACACGTCAGCGAATGTCAAGCAACCTTGACGATCTCCTCACAGAGTTTCAGTCGTTGATTCACATGTCAGCAAAGGCCAAGCAACCTTGACAGTATATCCCATGGGATGTTTTGACCCAATGATTCACATCGAAGGAAGGTCGCATCCCAGACAAAGATTTGATGTTGGTAGTAAATCCAACAGAATCATGACATATTCTAGCGATACTAACCAGGAGAGGCCAACATTATCCAAGAGGATAGATGATGGAATATGTTATACACATCCTCAAACAGATCAAGCTTTATCCCCACAGATCTCTTACACATAAGAGATACCCCTTCAGTATCAAGTTGTTATCAAGAACACAGGAATTTGGTGATAACTCCAACACCAATATCCTAATAGATTTGGCTTGCACATCAGATCTAGAAAGTATTGCCAATCCCCAGTTGAAGCAACAGCGAACCAGCAATCATCCCCAGCATGTTGGGCCACAACCCCGTACACATGCATCATACATTTGCATCATGTTACTAACCATAGTACCATGTTTATCTTGTTGCGTTTCAAGTGTCTAGGATTCTTTATCCTACCCATGCATCGCCATGCATGAGTATGATAAAGAGGGCATCTGTAGACACACGAAATTTTCTCTACTACATTACTTAACATTACGAGAGGATGCCATTAAATCTTTAAGAGAGAACCCTAAAAGACAATCCAAATCCATACCGGACACTACCTAAGTTCAAAGATTAACCCCTGGATCGCAATCTGGGAGTATGCTTAGTTTCAACCACGAATTTAACCCCGAGACCTACGATACAATCTGGATCACACATCGAGAAGATCGATTAATCTCGGAGATAACCCCGAGGTATCCGGTCTCGATCCCAACCATGGAATAGCCACCAACCTTGGTGATAACCCCGAGGAATGCGGTTTGGAGATGACCGGAAATGCTTGTTTCAAATGCTAATGCTTTCAATCTAAACACTCACAACGTAAATACACTTGTCTTATACTGCAGTAATAACATTGGGAAGATAGGCACACCTCAAAGATAACAATGAGGACCTTTAACAAATGCAGCAGTCCAATCTCAGTAAAGTCTGAGCAACGTCTGCTTATCGGCCCAATCCGACAGTAACACCGGTGAGGGGCAACATCGCCATCTCGTCCAACACGATGCCACGTCTCGTCTCTATGCAACAATGTCCCACAAGGCTAACTAATCCTGAGTGACTTTTGTGCGGGGTAACGGATGAAAGTTGAAGCTTGAAGCCGGAGGGCATCGTCCCATCTTCAAAGACTTTGAACAAACTCTAATCCCATGCCATCGTATAACTCTCGACAACGGCAGACCGAAATAAGTCCTGAATACCTCCAAACGGGTGCCCAGATTGCACTTCTCAAAATCCGAGTGGACATTATAGTGCCTGATGTGACGCCCCCAAAATAGGTTTACATCACCCATTTTGAGTTGTCAATACATGGTACAGAAACAACTACAACTTTATTATTACAACAGTAAAACTGTGAGTTTGAATACCAATATTATCTTCTAGACAATATCTATACTCAAATAAATCCTCATCACATTTATTGATACATTATTTTACAAAAATGGTGAGGACTACTAAACAACTCTCTCTAGAACCTTCATTCCATACCCAGACTGCGTACTCGCTTATATTCTCGCCTCACGAGAAGAAAAATGGAACAACAAGGAAAAGGGTGAGCTCAACTAGCCCGATAAAAGAATATTATGACTAAGATAATATACAACAAATTATCATTAGTCTTCAACAGGAAAAATCTAATAGAATACAATAGACAACCAGGTTTTAAATCAATCTTAGCGTGAAATAATAATTCATTAGAAGAGTTAAGTAGAGAATGCAACTACTATCTTCTATGTATGAATTTTAAAGTTCATCGTCTATCTTTTCCCTGTAACATCAATCAATATATATCTGGATTCAAATATTCATTTTTACTTCTGAGGCCAAAGATATTCATCGATTAATCATGTTCATCTAAAAGCACTGCTCATCTTTTTTACTACCAAAGATATTCATCGAAATCATTCATCTTTGCACTACGTGCCAAAGATATTCTATAATATCATCATTTAAGACTGAGGATGATGAAAAATATTTTTAAAGAAATGAATCCAGTAAAACAAAATGACAAGGATTAAGGATTAAGGATTTGTACTTTGTTTTATCCACGTCCAAAAATACCTCAAAAATAATCATAGTGGTGTAAAATTCAAGAATGATCAAAACATGGATACAATCAAAAGCTAGTATCTAGAATAGATATTTTAGACGAAAAGGGAAAATTTTCATTTTTCTATGAATAGTGCTGTATTCGTAAATAGTGTCAGATATCGTGAATAGGTCAGTATCGTGAATAGTAACTCCGACACCAAATGTTCCAAATTTGATAAAAACTTCAGATCAATATTTCAGCATAATGATATTGAAGAAATAATATCATTACGAAAAAAAATAATATCCCTTACCTCACAAAGACAGTACTTCTAGTTGAAACACCGGATATTGACTATAACTTGAACTTGTACCGTATAGCAATACTCAAAGTATACTCAAAATACTCACAAGAATACGCTCGATAATATAGAGAGAGAAAACTTCAATTTCTGGTGTGATTTTCAATTCTAACCTAAGCACCCTATTTATAGGAAAATGCTTAGAACACCAAAGCAGAAAATTTAATATAATATTATTATTTATAATGAAATTTCCTACGCCTCTTAGAATTCAGCTCCTAGCATTTCCCACATGCTCACCTTCTAGAAAAAGTAATAAAAACGTTTTTCCAATTTAAAATATTTTAAACTTCCAAAAATTAATTATTTCGGAGCTTCGGAACTTCAATAATTCATAATAAATAGCCCTTCTATCAGAAAATTCAAATCTCACGAGTTTTTATAGGAAATTCAATTCTCTACAACTTTACAGAATAAAGTTTTCTAAATTCCAAATGTAAATTGACCAAAATCCACAAGCGGGAGATTTTACAAAAGTTATAATCAAATTTCAATCAATAAATGGGGTCCACCGACATGTTTAACATGTTTTAAACATTTATTGCAACAAAATACTCTTCCTCCTCGTATACTCATATATCCCACATTCGTTGTAAAAATATCACCATTATTATATTATTAAAATATAATAATATATTTAAATGAATTATTTTATCGAGAAAAGATAAAATTTCAATTTTCAACAATTGTCACATTAAAAATTTTCTCCATCTATATCCACATAAAATCAATATTTTCCTCATCATATGAATCAATAATTATTTATTCACAAATAATATTACTGAAATCACAATATATTGACAACGACAGTGCGGTTCAGGAAAGAGGGGCTTTACAATAAGAATTTCTCCTTCTTGGCGTGCAAATTAGGTTACCAAACCTCTCCTTAGATGTAACTTTCTAGACATTGCCAATAATGTTATCTAATAATATTATTCAGATAATATGAATTATTGCTTCGATAATGAAAATACTTGTGTAATGACAATTATTGAAACAACAGCAATATAAAATATCAACGCAACAATTATTAAATCAATAAAATCTTTGAGCATTAATTCACATAACCATTATTGAGTAGTGCCTTCTTACGTAAGAATCAATAATTGGTGCAATACCGTGTGCTACTGTGTTTTAACCACCGAGTATTTTAACAGTATTAACGGTAACAACTACGTCGTTATTTTTAAACAACTTATATTTGTCGTTTTCTTCATCCAATTGCTTTCCGTTATGGGGCCCACATATTTCGGTAAATAATGCATTTAATATTCCCAGATAGAGTCTGAATATTCCACGACCCAAACGAATATTCCCCGACAACAATGAATATTTTATAACCACTTGCTTATTTTGAAATATTTGCGTATTTTACCCATAACTATCCACATTAATCAAATCAACCCTTACTATTTCAAAATAATAAATAGAGAAAATTAAATTTCATTAATTATAAGTTGGGGTCTTACAACCTCCCCTCCTTATGAAATTTCGTCCTCGAAATTGACGTCGTCGTACTGGTGTGTTTGAAAAGGTGAGGATACCTCGCTTTCATTTCCGTTTCCAATTCCTGTGTCATTTCCTCTATAGCATGATTCCTCCACAAAACTTTAACTTGTGGTATGACCTTTCTTGCGTGGGACATGCTTCTTCCTATCCAAGATCTTGATAGGTACCTCCTCATCGTTAAGTCTTGGCTATCTCATCCGGTTCTAACTTCTATAACGTGATTCGGGTCTTTCACATATTTACGAAATACGGATATGTGAAACACATTATGAACACGAGACATACTCAGAGGTAACGCGAGTCTATAGGCTACATTTCCTACTCGGTCAAGAATTTGAAATGGACCAATAAATCGTGGATTGAGCTTTCCTCTCTTCCCAAATCTTGTAACTCCCTTCCATGGAGCAACTCGCAACAACACATTATCCCTTATACTAAATTCCACGTCTTTTCGATGAAGATCCGCATAACTCTTTTGTCGATCTTGTGCCGTTTTTATACGTTGTCGAATCATTTGGATCTTTTCCGTAGTCATACGTACTAACTCGGGTCCCAACAATGTTGCTTCACCCACCTCATCCCAACATATTGGAGAGCAACACTTTCGTCCATATAATGCTTCAAATGGAGCCACACCTATACTTGCACGATAAGCTTTGTTGTTGTAGGAGAATTCCACCATGGTAAATACTTATCCCAACCGCCCTTGAAGTCTAGGACACGAGTCTTAATAGATCTTCAAGAGTTTGAATAGTCCTCTCGATTATCCGTCCGGTTTGAGGATGGTATGCCGAACTAAATCGCAAATCCGTGCCCATAGCTTTTTGCAAGCTAACCCAAAATCTTGAAGTGAATCTTGGGTCACGATCCGAAACTATGGATACAGGCATGCCATGCAACCTCACAATCTCATTCACATACATACTAGCAAGACGTTCAAGGAATAAGTCTCCGTGTCGGCAAGAAATGAGCGGAACTTGGTTAATCTATCAACAATAACCCAAATAGCATTGATGCCTTGAGAAACCGTAGGAAGACCCGTAATGAAATCCATGGTAATGTGTTCCCACTTCCATTTCGGAATCTCAAGTGGTTGCAACGGACCCTTAGGTACTAGATGCTCCGCCTTTACACGTTGACAAGTTAAACACATTGAGATAAACTTTTCAATCTCTCTCTTCATATTGTTCCACCAAAATGTATGTCAAGATCACGATACATTTAGTACTTCCGGGATGGATTGCAAGTGGTGTATTGTGTGCCTCCCTCATAATCTTGTACTTCAAATCGAGTCGTTAGGAACATAAAGTCTAGAGTGGACTCAAGTATTCCTTCTTCATCAATTCTCGCTTCGAATAGCTCCTTCTTGTACTTTCTTCTTCATAGGCATCATTTCAAGATTGGGTGGCTTGAGCAACCTTAACTTTTCTATTAAAGTTGGTTCTATCGTATACTTGACATCATCGCACTCATTCCCGCATATGATCTTCTACTCAACGTGTCGCGCTACCACGTTAAGCTTTTCGGGATGGTATTGAATAGTGTGGTCGTAGTCTTTCAATAGCTCGAGCCAATGTCATTTGCCAGAGTGTTGAGTTCTTTTTGAGTGAAGAAATATTTAAGGCTTTTATGGTGCGAATATATCTCCACTTTCTCCCCATATAGATAGTGCCTCCATATCTTTAGCGGCAACGACTTCTGCTAACTCTAGATCATGAGTAGGATAATTCCTCTCATACTCTTTAAGTTGTCGCGAGGCATAGGCTATGACTTTCCACGTTGCATGAGAACACATCCTAAACCTTTGCACGAAGCATCATTTGTAGATAACAAATCCATCCAGAACCAGATGGTATTGTTAGAAACAGTCTTAGAAATGAGTCTCCTCTTGAGCTCTTGGAAACTCTTCTCGCATTCTTCGCTCCAAAGGAATTTTGTATCCTTCCGAGTTAATTTGGGTTAATGGAGTAGCGATTCGAAAACCCCCATCCACGAATCTCCGATAATAACCAAATAAGCCCAAAAACTACGTGCTTGATCCACCGACTTCTGATTTGCTCCCAACTTTGTATTGCTTCAATCTTGGCGGATCAGCAGATACTCCATGTTTTTGACACCACGTGCCCAAGGAATGCTACTTCCTCAAGCCAAAACTTCGCATTTCTTCAATTTGGCATATAGTTTGTTTTCACGAAGCCTTTGGAGTACCAAACTTCAAATGGTACTTATGATCTTCACGACTTTTGGAATATATAAGGATGTCATCAATAAAGACAACAACAAACTAATCCAAATATTCCTTGAATACTCGGTTCATCATATCCATGAAAGCCAGGAGCATTAGTCGATCCGAAAGATATGACTAAGAATTCATAATGCCATCTACCAGATCTCAAGCGGCGTCTTTGGAATATCCTCGATTCTAATCTTCACCGATGATATCCGGAATCGAAGATCAATTTTGAAAAGAATTGTGCCCCTTACAATTGGTCAAACAAGTCATCAATACGAGGTAGAGGATACCTATTCTTGATGGTGACATGGTTCAATTCCGATAGTCAATACAAAATCGCGCATACTCCCGTCTTTCTTCTTTACTGAATAAAACAGGAGCACCCCAAGGAGATGTACTAGGGCCAATTAAAGCGGATGTCCAACAATTCACAGTAGTTGGACCTTTAACTCTGAAGTTCAATAGGAGCCATTCGATATGGGGTTTTAGAAATGGGCTTTGTACGGAGTTCAAGATCAATAAAGAATTCAACTTCACGTTACGGGGTAGACCAAGAAGTTCTTGAGAAATCGTCGGGAAAGTCAATAACAACAGGAATATTATTCAAATTTGACGTGTCTTTATTCAAATCCATAACATGGGCTAAGAAAGCTTGACATCCGTTTTTCAATAAGCGAATAGCTTTATAATTAGATATGATGGTGATTGATTTTAATGGTTTAGTTGCTTGAATTAATAACAAAGGTTAGTTAGGAATATGAAAACTAACAACCTTACGAAAATAATCAATTTTGGCATGATGAGTAGTTAACCAATCAATCCTAAAATCACATCAAAAGCAAGTATCTTTAAAGAGATAAGGTCAATGGTAAGGTGATGGTGCCAACTTGAATCAAACAAGATTTATAAACGATGGATGTGATGAAAGTTTCTCCTAACGGAGTTTCCACAGATAGGTCAAAGTCTAATTTCTCCGAGTCAAGTTTAAGCGTTGAGCACAAGCGGAGAGATAAATGAATGGGTAGCACCGGTATCAAGTAAGGTATAAACTTATGAAAATTTATAAATAGCTTACCCGTGATCACCTCGTTTGGGTTCCTCGCATTATGACCGATCCAACAAACGCTCTTCCAGGCAACTTGACTTTGACTTTTACAGGGGACGATCTTTTGAGTCACCGTCCCACCATTGAACTAGGTTTTTGCTACTGTCTAATCTCGGCGATATGTCCTTCCTTTCCACAATTATAGCATACCTTGAATGTTGTGGACAATTTGGGCCAGATATGTCCCTCTTTCCCAAGCATTTATAGCATATGACCGGTGGTCATTCTCCTCCCTTAGAACCGATTCTTTGCCGAAACCTTTGTCGTCTTCACATAGTCGTTGTTAAATCTTCTCTTTTGAAAATCTCCTCCGACTCATTTCTTCTATTTTTCATGGCCATGATTACCACCGAGTGCTTACCATTTTGTCCGTCTTTTTTTTTCTCCGTGATTATCGTTGTTTTGTTGACCGCCATCTCCTAGTATGATCCTGGTTGTGGTCTCTCGGTTGACCGTACTCGTTATCTCGCTCTAATAATTGAGCCACATTTACAACATCTGAATAGAGAGAAATTTATGAGAAATGAGATCTTTGGCGTATCTTGGGTTTCAAACCTTTAAGAAACATCCGCGTCATCGTTCCTCATTCTCCACCAAATGAGGTGCAAACTCGGATAACTCAGTAAACTTTTCCTCATCTTGAGACACCGGCATGTTGTTTTGCTCTAATCGATGAACTCCACTTCCTTCATATGATGAACACTTTCGGAAAGTATTTGTCATTAAATAGTTCTGAAATGTCTCCCAAGACATGCTTTAAGTCTTGGTGGATGGGTATGCTTCACGAGACTCCCACGATGTCTGCCTCGCCATTTAAAACATAAAGGTGGCGAATGGAACCTTACATTCCTCCGTGCATCCCAAGACATCGAATATCTTGGTAATTTGCTTGACCCATGTTTTCGCCATGATCGGATCGGCTTTCCCTTAAATTCAGGTGGTCCCAACTCTTTGAATCGCTTGTTTGTGACAACCCGTGAATTGCTATCATTTCCTCCTGTATTTTGAACACGAGTCTCCTAAATGCGATTTTGCATGAACTGCAAAAAGCTTCTAAACATCCCTCGTTCATCATCGCTTTCGGTGGTGTTGTTCACGGGAGGAACATTGCCCGACTTATTGCACGCTTCTCCTCGTTGGTGAGTACAGCGTCTCCACGGTCTCATTTCCACTTGTTAATATTCTCGATCGACATTCTCAAATCATGCATAAAACAAGGGTTAATTAAGGAAATCAATATATCACATAATATCCCTATATCTTGACCAACTAACAAATAAGCTTAGGTAGGACACACTAGCGAAGGATTTACTCGTCTCTCCTCCTAGTTCTATTGCCCCGATCTCATGGAGATCATATCCTAAGCTCGATACCAACTGTGATGCCCCCAAAATAGGTTTACATCACCCATTTTGAGTTGTCAATACATGGTACGAAAACAACTACAACTTTATTATTACAACAAGAAAAAGCTGTGAGTTTGAATACCAATATTATCTTCTGAGACAATATCTATACTCAAATAAATCCTCATCACATTTATTGATACATTATTTTACAAAAATGGTGAGGACTACTAAACAACTCTCTCTAGAACCTTCATTCCATACCCCAGGCTCATACTCGCTTATATTCTCGCCTCCGAGAAGAAAAATGGAACAAAAAGGAAAAGGGTGAGCTCAACTAGCCCAGTAAAGAATATTATGACTAAGATAATATACAAAAAATTATCATTAGTCTTCAACAGGAAAAAATCTAATAGAATACAATAGACAACAAGTTTTAAAACAATATTCATGATGAAATAATAATTCATTAGAAGAGTTAAGTAGAGAATGCAACTACTATCTTCTATGTATGAATTTTAAAGTTCATCATCTATCTTTTATCCACCAGAACATCAATCAATATATATCTCGAATCAAATATTCATCTTTTTTTCTGAGCCAAAGATATTCATCGATTAATCATGTTCATCTAAACACTGTTCATCTTTTTGCACTACTGACCCGAAAGATATTCATCGAAATCATTCATCTTTGCACTTCTGGCCAAAGATATTCCATAATATCATCATTTAAGGCCGAGGATGATGAAAAATATTTTTAAAGAAATAAATCCGGTGAAACAAAATGACAAGGATTAAGGATTAAGGATTCGTACTTTGTTTTTTATCCACGTCCAAAAATACCTCAAAAATAATCATAGTGGTGTAAAATTCAAGAATGATCAAAACATGGATTCAATCAAAGCTAGTATCCGAATAGATATTTTAGAGCGAAAAGGAAAATTTTCATTTTTCTATGAATAGTGTAAATATTCGTAAATACCGTCAGATATCGTGAATAATGTCGTGTATCGTGAATAGTCGATATCGTGAATAGTAACTCAACACCAAATGTTCCAAATTTAATTAAAACATCGGATCAATATTTCAAAGATAATGATATTGAAGAAATAATATCATTACGAGAAAAAAAATATCCCTTACCTCACAAAGATAGTACTTAGTTTGAAACAGGATATTGACTATAACTTAAACTTGCATCAGAGTATAAAAATACTCAAAGTATACTCAAAATACTCACAAGAATACGCTCGATAATATAGAGAGAAAAACTTCAATTTACGTGTGATTTTCAATTCTAACCTAAGCACCTATTTATAGAAAAATGCTTAGAACACCAAAGTAGAAAATTTAATATAATATTATTATTTATAATAAAATTTCCTACGCCTCTTAAATTCAGCTCCTAGCATTTCCCACATGTTCACCTTCTAAAAAAGTAATAAAAACGTTTTTCCAATTTAAAATATTTTAAACTTCCAAAATCAATTATTTGAACTTGAACTTCAATAATTCATAATAAATAGCCCTTCTATCGGAAAATTCAAATCTCGCGTGTTTTTATATCAAATTCAATTCTCTACAACTTTGCGGAAGAAAGTTTTCCAAATTCCAAACAAAAATTGATGAAATCCACAAGCGGGAGATTTTACAAAGCTATAGTCAAATTTCGGTCGATAAATGGGGTCCAATAAGCATGTTTAACATGTTTTAAACATTTATTGCAACAAAAATACTCTTCCTCCTCCTCGTATACTCATATATCCCACATTCGTTGTAAAAATATCACCATTATTATATTATTAAAATATAATAATATATTTAAATGAATTATTTTATCGAAAAAAGATAAAATTTCAATTTTCAACAATTGTCACATTAAAAATTTTCTCCATCTATATCCACATAAAATCAATATTTTCCTCATCATATGAATTAATAATTATTTATTTACAAATAATATTACAGAATCACAATATTGATGACCGTGCGGTTCAGAAAGAGAGGGGCTTTCCAATAAGAATTTCTCCTTCTTGGAGCGCAATTAGGTGACCAAACCTCTCCTTAGAGCAAGAACTTTCTAGACATTGCCAATAATGTTATCTAATAATATTATTCGGATAATATGAATTATTGCTTCGATAATGAAAATCTTGTGTAATGACAATTATTGAAACAACAACAATATAAAATATTAACGCAAAGAATTATTAAATCAATAAAATATTGAATAATTAATTACTGTAACCATTATTGAGTAGTGCCTTCTTACGTAAGAATCAATAATTGAATGCAATACTGGTATCTTCTTGTGTTTTAACCACCGAGTATTTTAACAAGATTAATCTGATTAACAACTACGCCAGTTATTTTTAAACAACTTATATTTGTCGTTTTCTTCATCCAATCGCTTTCAGTTATGGGGTCCACACATGGTTACTTGTCAGTCGTGCGAATATTCCCAAACGATCTGAATATTCCACGACCAAACGAATATTCCCAAATGACAATGAATATTTTATAACCACTTGCTTATTTTGAAATATTTACAGTATTTTACCCATAACTATCCACATTAATCAAATCAACCCTTACTATTTCAAAATAATAAATAGAAAATTAAATTTCATTAATAATAAGTTGGGGTCTTACACTGAGTGCATGTACTTGAGACGACCCGGGCCTTAGCAGTAATGGTAGGCCGACCAATTCGCCTCTGGTACACACATGGCTGAGTCAGCGTAGTACACTGCTGACACCTTTTGCCTATTAATAAGAGGCTTGGGGTGCTGATTTTTAAGAAAAAAAAAAAGACAGGGAAACGCTACACAATTTGATCTGTACTCGCTATACAGTGTATTTTCCAACTTTCAAACACATGTGAGCTAATATATAGCCTCTTTTTACCCACAAAAAAGCCCAAAGGTGTCTACCCACTCTAAAGATATAGAAGCCCTTTTTATCGGTCAATTTGTAAGCCTTCTCACACACTTTAGAGTCTTTCTCTTCATCTTTGCACACCCTTCTACACGCGTTGAGAGTCGTGTTGCTTGCTTTTGCTCTGGACTTGATCTCGTGGTTTCATTCCAGTTGTATATATTATATATATATATATATATATATTTATATATATATTGACTAACATTATCGAGTTATGCCTCGATTGAGCCTGAACTTGATGCCCTGAGTTTCTTCGCTTTAATATATATATATACTTATATATATTAACTGTCAATGTCGAACTTTGTTCGATGAGCCTGAGACTTGATGCAGTGCGTTTATTCGCTTATATATATATTTATATATATATATATATATATATATATATATATATATATATATATATACTTATATATATCAACTGTGTGTCGGACTTTGTTCGATGAGCCTAGACTTCGGCCTGGTGCGTTTATTCGCTTTTATATTTATCAACTGTGTGTTGGACTTTGTTCGATGAGCCTAGACTTCGGTCTGGTGCGTTTACTCGCTTTATATATATATATACTTATATATATGAACTCGTGGTCGAACTATGTTCGATGAGCCCAGATTTTACATCCTATATGCGTTTATTACTTATATATATATATATATATATATATATATATATATATATATATATTATCCCGCTGGAGTTCCCTTCGTGGCGCTTGATCGCTTTTACTGACTTTCTTTATATTTAGTCCTCGCTTGAGTTTACTTCGTGGCGAGAGATAGCATTCTGATTTTATTTACATTCATCACTTTGGAGTTTCCTTCGTGGCGGTGGATCGTATTATAACTTTATTTACATTTACGATCCCCACGGAGGTGCTTCGTGGTTGGTGATCCCGTCATGATATATATATTTACCGCTTTTATATACACCGCTTATTGCTTTTATACAAATTGCAATATTCTCAGGCGCCTAGGAATCATGTTATCACAGATTCATCTCATTGGATCTAGATTCGGTTCCCGTGATGGACATTTTCAGCTATAAGCAGCTTGTAAATTATTCTGCGATGTCTGTATTTCCTTAGATGGTTTCCATACCCACGAGGAAGTCGGCATTATTTTTGGATGTATTATTTTTCATACAGATGCCTCGCATCCGTCAAATAAAATCAATCAAGCCGCTCACTTAATAAAAATGCAGGTGTAAAGGGTCTCAATTCCTATTGAGCATCAGGGTTTAAAAAACCTCTTTTATAAAACATCATTGCCATATATTGCTATAAACTGAATTTTTATATAAATTCAAACCCTGTGTATATAGGTTCGAACGAGGCCTCGCACAACTTTCATATAACCGCACATTGACCCACACACACACACTCATATAATAGTTTCTTGAAAAGAGGCGGTCACCGTGGTAACACGGATGTTGGGGGGTGCCTAACACCTTCCCCCCGCATAACCAAGTCCCCGGACCCTAAACGAATCTCGGTTTCATCGACCCGTATATCAGTGTCTCATCACTGGGTCAATGTGCAAACCTTTTCTCGGTTGTGTTCGTACAACCATTTAAAAAACCAACTGGCGACTCTTAACAGTCCCATCGTCGACATTATACATGTCGGACCTTTTTTACTTGTTTTTTCAAACAAAACTCACCTAAAATGAGAACACCAAAGAACAAGTAACGGAAAGGGACACCCAAAAATCCCGACGTCGACACCCATAACGGAAAGCGATTGGATGAAGAAAATGACAAGTATAAGTTGTTTATAAATAATCGGCAATAGCTTGTTATTCTAATATCTTTGTTGGAATACCCGGTGGTTAAAACACGATGTCTGCGTTGTTGCACAAGATAAGAAGACACGTATTGCACCAATTATTGATTCTTACGTAAGAAGGCACTACTCAATAATTGTTACACGAATTACCGTTCAATATTTTATTTTATTGATTCAATAATTCTTTGCGTTGATATTACTATTGTTTCAATAATTGTCACTACACGATTTTTTACATTATCGAAGCTAATAATTCATATTATCCTAATAATATTATTAGAAAACGTTATTGGCAATGTCTAGAAAGTTACGCTCAAGGAGAGGTTTGGTCACCTAATTGCTACATGCCATGGGAGAAATTCTTATTGAAAGCCCCTCTTTCTTAGGAACTACCGGTTGCAAGATCTTGTGATTCTCAATAATATTATTTGTGAATAATTAATTATTGATTTATATGATGAGAAAATATTGATTTTATGTGGATATAGATGGAGAAAATTTTAAAGTGGCAATTGTTAAAAAATTGATATTTTATCTTTTCTCGATAAAATAATATTTTATTATATTATTATAATATAATAATGATGATACTTTTACAATGAATGTGGGATATATGAGTAAATGAGGAGGAGGAGGAGTATTTTTGTTCCAATAAATACTAAAAACATGTGAAGCGTGTTGGTAGACCCATTTCTTGACTGAAATTTGATTATAGCATGTAAAATCATCCATTTATGAATTTCAGTCAATTTCTATTTAGAATTTGGAAAAACTTTCTTCTGCAAAGTTGTAGAGAATTAAATTTTCTATAAAAATTCGCGAGATTCGAATTTTCTGATGAAAGAGCTATTTATTATGAATTATTGAAGTTCTATAGTTCTGAAATAATTGATTTTTGGAAGTTTTAAATATTTATAATTACAAAAACGTTTTTGGTCATATAATTGGGTCTTGCATGTGATGTAAATGGCTGATTTCAGATCTAAGAGTGGGCGTAAGAAATTTGGTTATATATATTATTATTATATTTAATTTTCTGCTTTGGTGTTCTAAGCATTTTCCTATAAATAGGGTGCTTAGGTTAGAATTGAAAATCACACCAGAAACTACAGATTTCTCTCTCTTTCTCTCTCTATAATATCGAGCGTATTTTGTGAGTATTTTTATACTTTGAGTGTTTGCTATACTTGCAAGTTCCTTTCAAAGACTATATCCGATATTCCAACCCGTAAGTACTATTCTAGCTAAGGTAAGGGGTGTTATTTCTTCGTAGTGATATTATTTCTTCAATATCATTATGCCGAAATATTGGTTGGAACTTTTTATCAAATTTGAAACTTTTTCATGTCGGAGTTACTATTCACGAGTTACTATTCATGAGTTACTATTTACGAGTTACTATTCACGAGTACTATTCACGAAGCGTGATGCTGTTTTTTGTGAAATTTCTATCTTTTGGTGTCGGAGTTACTATTCAAGTATACGGCACTATTCACGAATACGACACTATTCACCGAAAAATGAAATTTTCTTCTTTTTGTTCAAAATATCTATTTTGGATACTAGCTTTGATTGTATCCATGTTTTGATCATTCTTGAATTTTACTCCACTATGATTATTTATGAGGTATTTTTGGACATGGAATAGCTGAAATACGAATCCTTAATATTTATTCTTTTGTTTCACTAGATTCATTTTCTTTAAAATATTTTTCATCATCCTCAATCCTAAATGATGATATAACTGAATATCTTTGGCCTGTAGTGCAAAGATGAATGATTTCTGATGAATATCTTTGGCCCGTAGTGCAAAGATGAATAGGTGTTTAGATGAACATGACCAACTGGTGAATATCTTTGGCCTGTAGTGAAAAGATGAATATTTAATTCCAGATATATATTGATTGATGTTACAGGGATAAAATATCAACGACGAACTTTAAATTCATATATAGAAGATAGTAGTTTGCATTCTCTACTTAACTCTTCTAATGAATTATTATTTCCGTTGCGAAGATTGATTTAAAACTGGTTGTCTATTGTATTCTATTAGATTTTCCCCTGTTGAAGACTAACGATAATTTGTTCTATGTTATCTTAGTCATAATATTCTTTACTGGGCTAGTTGAGTTCACCCTTTTCCTTGTTGTTCCATTTTTCTTCTCAGGAGGCGAGAATGTAGCGAGTACTAGTCGGGGTGTGGAATGATGGTTCTAGAAGTGGTTCTAGTAGTCCTCACTATTCTATAAAATAGTGTATCAATAATTGTAATGAGGACTTATTTGAGTGTGGATATTGTCTAGATGATAATATTTGTATTTAAACTCACAGTTTTTATGTTGTATTAATAAAGTTGTAGTTGTTTCTGTACCATGTATTTTGACGACTCAGAATGGGTGTTGTATACCTATTTTCGGGGCGTCACAGCAGAAGTAACTGCCTTCATCACTAATTATTGCTCTTGGCGTGCCAAACCACGTGAAAATGTTTTTCTGTAGAAACTTGAGGACCACCTTGGCATCATTAGATGGTAACGCTGCAGCTTCAACCCATTTCGATACGTAATCCGCCGCGAGCAGAATATACTGATTGCTCAAAGACGACGGGAATGGTCCCATGAAATCGATGCCCCATACATCAAAGATTTCTACTTCAAGAATTATTTGTAGGGGCATCTCATTCTGTTTCGATATGTTTCCCACCCTTTGGCATCTATCACATGTTATCACAAATTGATGGGCGTCTTTGAACACCATAGGCCAATAAAACCCAGATTGAAGAACTTTCGCCGCGGTGCGCTCACTCCCATAATATCCACCATATGTCGATGAATGACATTCTTGTAATATGTTGGGGACTTCAATGTATGGGATACATCGTCGAATCATCTTATCGGCACATTGTTTGAATAAGTACGGTTCATCCCACATGTACCACTTGACGTTATGTAGAAACTTCTTTTTCTGTTGTCGTGTAAGATCCGGTGGAAGCATCTTACTTACCACATAATTCGCTAAGTCTGCATACCATGGAAATTCTGCATTCAACCTAAATAACCGCTCATCTGGGAATGTCTCGTTGATCACGCATCTGTCTTCATCCTTTTTCTCCAGATTTTCTAGCCTTGATAAATGATCGGCAACTTGATTCTCCGTCCCCTTTCTATCTTTAATTTCTAAATCAAACTCTTGAAGTAGGAGAATCCATCGGATAAGGCGTGGCTTAGCATCTTTTTCGCTATTAAATGCACCGAATCATTTGAATGGTCCGTGTAGACTATTACCTTAGTCCCGATCAAGTATGCTTTAATTTGTCGAACGCGTATACCACCGGCAAAGAAATTCCTTTTCTACATACTAGTGTAGTTCATTTGAGTCTCTGTGAGTGTTTTGCTTGCATAGTATATGGCGTGAAACACCTTGTCTCGCTCTTTAGCTCGAATGTTGTAACCGCATAGTCGCTCGCATCACATAAGTTCGAATGGCATTTTCGATGCAAATGTGCGACTATCATGGGGTCAGAAGTTAATTTTCTTCTTCAATAGGTCAAACGCAGACTTACATTCCGCAGTTAAGCTGAAAGTGGCATCCTTCTCTAAAAGACTGCATAGAGGTTTTGCAATCTTAGAGAAATCTTTTATGAACATCTGGTAGAACCCAGCATGCCCCAGAAAACTTCTAATGCCCTTAACTGAACTCGGTGGAGGTAGTTTCTCGATCATGTCCAACTTTGCCTTGTCCACCTCCAATCCTTGAGCCGACACCTTATGTCCCAAAATTATGCCCCCTTTAACCATAAAGTGGCATTTTACCCAATTCAGTATGAGGTTTGTATCCTTACACCGCTGCAATACCATGACCAGATTCTCTAAGCAAGTGTCAAAATTGTCCCCATAGACCGAGAAATCGTCTATGAAAACTTCAACGTTCTTCTCCACCATATCCGAGAAAATAGCCATCATACACCGCTAGAAAGTTGTAGGTGCATTGCACAGTCCGAATGACATTCTCCTGAATGCAAAGGTGCCGTAAGGGCAAGTGAATGTTGTCTTTTCTTGATCCTCAGAAGCGATAGCAATCTGATTATATCCCGAATATCCATCCAATAAGCAGTAAAACTCATGTCCCGCTAACCTGTCTAACATTTGATCGATAAAAGGTAGCGGGAAATGATCCTTTCGGGTTGCCTTATTCAATCTCCTATAATCGATGCACACCCTCCAACCTGTCACTGTCCTTGTTGGAATTAACTCGTTATCCTCATTCTGAATTTTTGTCATTCCCCCTTTCTTAGGCACACAATGAATCGAACTTACCCATTTACTGTCAGAAATTGGATATATGACACCGGCATCCAATAATTTTAGAATTTCCTTCTTGACCACTTCCTTCATGATTGGGTTAAGTCGAAGTTGATGCTCCACCGATGGACTTGCATCATCCTCCATCAGAATCTTGTGCATGCAAAATGATGGGCTAATGCCTTTTATATCCATAATCGTCCATCCAATTACTGATTTATGATCCCTAAGCACCCTCAGCAACTTTTCTTCCTGCAATTCGTTAAGTGCAGCAGAAACAATTACAAGTAAAGAATTTAAATCGCCTAAATATGCATACCTGAGATGTTTAGGGAGTGGCTTAAGTTCCAATATTGGTGGCTCCTCCAATGATGGTTTCAATTTTTCTACAACTGTCTCCTCGGTGTGCAGAGGTTCAACCGGTGCTCTGAATCGGCTAACTTGTGGCAAAGAGTCTAGCATCTGTAATAAGTCCACAAATTCCGGGTCATCTTTTTCTTCATCCCCCAATAAGGTTATTTCTAACGGATCATTGATCAAACTCTTGTTAATATCTTCGCTGGTAATTTGCTCAATTAAATCCATTCGATAACACTCTTCCTCATCCGTAGGATATTTCATGGCCTTGAACACATTGAATTTTATTTCTTGATCTTGGACCCTCATTGTCAGTTCTCCTTTTTGCATGTCTATGAGTGTCCGTCCCGTGGCCAAGAAAGGTCTCCCTAGGATGATCGAGTTGTTCTTATCTTCATCGAAATCCAGTATGATAAAGTCCGCAGGGAATATGAACTTATCCACTTTTACCAAAATGACCTCTACAATGCCTCTCGGATATGTGACTGACCTATCCGCCAATTGTAATGAAATATTCGTAGTCTTTGGCGTGGGAAAACCCAATTCTGAATATACTGATAATGGCATTAGGTTTATACTCGCCCCCAAATCACATAAGCACTTGTTAAACGACATCTTCCCGATCGTGCATGGGATAGTAAAGCTTCCCGGGTCTTTGAGTTTTGGTGGAAGTTTTTTCTGTAACACTGCACTACACTCCTCTGTTAGTGCCACTATTTCGAAGTCTTCCCATTTCTTCTTCCTTGACAGAATTCCCTTCATAAACTTTGTATAACTCGGCATTTGTTCTAGGGCCTCTGCGAATGGGATGTTAATCTGGAGTTTCTTGAACACATCTAAAAACTTTGCAAGCTGCTTATCTGATTTCTATCTTTGGACCCTCTGTTGAAATGGCGGTGGAGGATAAACAATCGGTTCGCTGTTTAACTTTGTTTCCTCATTTTTGTTACCCTCCACTGCGTTACTGTCATCAACTTTTTCCTTCGGTGTTGCTGAATTTTCTGCACTATTCCCACCGAGGTGTTTTCCACTTCTCAACATAACTGCTTGACATTGCTCATGATTACCCTTCGGATTTCTTTCGGTGTCACTAGGTAGTGGTCTATTATTCAATGCCAATGCAATTTGACCTATCTGATTCTCTATATTTTTTATAGCAATAGCTTGATTCTTTATAGCCAAATCGTTGCTAGTCATGTACCTTGCCCATGATTCCTCCCCATCGGATTTCCTGTCCTGCTGTTTAATCTGTTGTGGATGACTATGAAAACCAGGGGGATATGATGGTCGTGGAGCTTGAGTTTGCTGATTATTGCTCCATGAAAGGTTTGGGTGGTTCCTATTCCCCTGGTTGTAGGTGTTTTGGTAAGTATTTTGCGGAATTCTATTGTAGTTGCCTATGAACTGAACGGATGCTAGATTTATTGCACACTACTCTGTCGGATGATCACCCGCAAACAATTCACATACTACCATGACCTGCTAAACTTGAGCCCCTGCCATCGTATTTACCCTCTCATTCATCGTATCAAACTTCATGGATAATGCAGAAAGTTGTGCTTGTATAGCTGTTACTCCATCTAATTCCAAGATCCCAGCCGCCTTTGCATGTGTCATTCTTGTTGTGGGCCACTGGTAGTTATTTGCCAACATTGTTTCTATCAAATTGTAGGCTTCCTCGTAACTCTTAGCCATGAATGCACCTCCCGATGCCGCATCAATGCTAGTTCTGACATTTCCATGTAGCCCGTTATAGAAGGTGTTCATTTGTAACCACTTGGGCAATCCATGATGTGGGCACTTTCTGAGTAATTCCTTGTATCTCTCCCATGCCTCATATAGTGACTCCCCATTCTGCTGCTCAAACATTGTGATGTCATTCCTCATTTTCGCAGATCACGGGGGAAAAATTTGGCAAGAAATTTTTAAGCCAAATCCTCCCACGTAGTGATCGAACCCGGCGGTAAAGAATGTAACCAACTCTTTGCCTTATCCCGTAAAGTGAATGGGAACAAGCGAAGTCTCACTGCCTCATCTGACACCCCATTGTACTTGAACGTGTCGCACATCTCCAGAAAACTGATCAAATGCTCATTCGGATCGTCGTTTGCCATTCCCCCAAACTAACATGAGTTCTGCATCATCTGAATGGTCCTAGGCTTTATTTCAAAAGTGTTCGCAGCAATTGCACGCCTAGTAATGCTCGACTGCAGATCAGTCACCCTAGGTGTGGCAAAATCCTCAACGCTTCTCGGTCTTCTACCACCATCGCTTTCTTCCCGATCGAATTTTGAAATTGCTCGTTTCCTCAATCCACTTACTCAACTTTTGAAATCCTCAGTCAATGTCGTCCTCAAAAGGAAGCAAGTCTGGATGTTTAGATCGTGTTTGCATAAACCAATGTCGAAAACCTAAAATAGAGAAAACAAAATAAAATGTTTAAGTAAAACTGGACTAATTAAACTGATATTGTAAAAACAAATATTAAAATCTCAAATTTAAATTATCCCGTAAAGAATCTGCGCCAAAAACTTGTTGGTGAAAATCAATACGCTTAAAAACACGCAAGTGCACGTGGTCAACAAGTAATATAGTAGTGAATAGAGTATCGTTCCCACGAGGACAAAATATCAAGAATCTTAACTTCACAATTATCAATTTTGTATTAACCCTAATTTTATTAAACTAATCAATTCAATAGTTTTAAATTATATAAAAAAAACTAAAATTACTAAATAAATAAATTATCACAAAACAGTCACCAATAACGAAATCCAGAATTTTAAACAATTAATGAAGAATTAGAATTATGATATCACCCTTAGCTTCAATCTGATTTTCAAACCTTTATTCCAAATCAATTCAATATTCTAATTTATTAATCAAGAACATGAACGTAGTAAAAGCCACCTCTCGATGCACTAATACCATATTAACATCAATCCACAATTAAGATAGAAATCCGTTAAACAACTAAATTAACCAACTCACTATATCTCTATGTGAACTGCAATCAAAGAAGGTTGAAGTTTAAGTTCTCTATACGATTACATGCGATGTCAAGCGTATCTCTACCTTAACAATAATCACAAATCTGCTATCGACAAAATTCATGACAAATGTTATATTAACTAGGTCTAGATTCGAATCTCCTCTCTCGATTCCTTTCAAATCCACAAAGAACTGTTGATAAGGCAATTCATAAATTCACACTCCAATTAATATAGATAAACTAAAAATATCTTATTGAATTGGAAATCAAAGTTATAGAATCATCGTTTCACCCATGGATCCATCACAAGTCTAATAAGTAAATTAGTTCATAACGAATGAATTAAAAACTGAATAATTTGTTGAAAACATCATCCCAATTACAAATAAGACTAAAGAGAAGAAGAATAAAGAAAACCCCTTCACGTAGCCTTGATTCGCAACCGTCATGATAATCTCTGAAAATTACTCCTCCAACGTTCGCTCTTCAATCCTTGAAATCGCTCTTGAATTCTTGCCTTTGTGTTGTATGATTGTTGTTTTTCTATGTAGTAGTAATCTCTCCTCTCTTCTGGCCAAATTCTTCTTTTATTAGAGTCCAAACGTATCAGCCCAATCCCACAAACCGAGCTCTAGCAGACTTCAAAACAGAATAGGACAGTTTTAGGAACGGGACCCCACCGGGGGGGGAATAAGTCTGAAACAAGCTCACTTTACGTGGCATAGCCACTGACTTCAATTTTTTTAAGCTCCAACTTTTTTCCACTTTTGCTCCAAAAAGACCGCCTTTCCTCACTAATTGCATCCATGACCACCCTACACATAAAATATCACAAAACGAGTAAAAACGAACACAAAACATGAAGATAACTACGAATTTAAACTTGAAATGGATATCGATTCGTGTATATAAAATCCACTTATCACATACAAGTGTACAGATCTAGCACCAAAAATACATATAACAACATCTCAGTAAGAAGATCTATGCCTGTCAAAGTTGGTTAAAAACCGTGTTCATAGATTTTCTGGGTTTTCCAGAAAACCGAACACGTGAACAACTTAGCTACTTTGACCAGTTACTACTTTCATCTAGTTTGAGGTTTAGGAGATTTTAAGGCATAAACATGGAGTTCATATACCAAACTACAATCTAGATGCAACAAAAATAACAAACAGAAAGATCAAAGGCCATGAACTTAAGTGGTTCGGGTCTTCCACATATTTACGTAACATGGATATATGAAAAATGTTATGAACACGAGACATACTTGGCGGTAAAGCGAGTCTATACGCCACAGTTCCTACTCGATCAAGGATTAAAAATGGGCCAATGAATCGAGGATTGAGCTTTCCTCTATTTCCAAATCTCGTAACTCCTTTCCATGGAGCAACACGTAACAACACATGGTCTCCAATATCGAATTCCACGTCCTTTCGATGAAGATCAGCATAACTCTTTTGTCAATGTCGGTCAACGTGGTTGGACCACGAATAACGTGCAATCTAGACCGGATCTAAGCCTTATTCTTGATCCAGATCAAAGAACACATATCAGACTAGAAGATTAAAGTTTTAAACAACAAAACCACATAACAGAGAAAGATTGGTAGCCACTAACATTCGTTGTCAGACCACAGTTTGAACTTTTTCCTAATTTTGTAAACCGTCAAATTTGATCCTCTAGATGTTATGGATCTAACATCTAGCAACCCAGATCATCATTATACACTATATATAACATGTTTAACACAAAAAATTTAACATCTAACAACAGATCAATGGTCAGATTTTCAAGTTAGGGTTTATACCTTCTATGAACAAGTTTTGATTCTAGGCCACTGATTTGGTTATGGGTATTAGTGGGGCTGGTTTTGGGGACTGATATGCAAAGAAATTTTGGAGGTGTGAGCTAGAGAGAGTCAAGGATGAGAGTTGTGCAAAATTAGGCTACCAAATGATTTTTTCTCTCTCCAATTCTGTATATACAAGTGATAGATGCATGTATGGCTGGTACTTGGTTGATAGCTAGTGAATTTTAAGTTAAAAGAGTAGTTACATTTGGTCACCAACTCCCATCTTGGCAAGATTCATAAGTTACATAATAAAAAATCCAAAGAGGGGTATTTTGGTCATTTTGTTCACAAATTTAATGGCAATCTTGTAATCTTGACAAATCCTTAGGGTTTGACCCTTAAGGTTTAACCCTAAGGTTTAGAACAAAATGAATTTCTAGGTTTTCCTTTAGGGTTTAAAATAAAAATAAAAATTAGTTTCTAAAAATAGAAAATTAGGGTTTGTTAATTAGATTAGATTTCTAATTACAATATACAGGAACATTAGGGTTTAATTATTTAATAATTATAATTAACCTTGCTAATTTAGTAATTAGGGTTTACAATTAGTAATTAGGTTTTATAATTACTAATTAGGGTTACTTAATATAGAAATTAAGGTTTCTAATTTCATGATTAGGGTTTCTAACAATAATTAGGGGTTTTCCTAATTAATTAAACTTACACATTAGGTTTAATAATTTATTAATTATCGCTAAATGTGTCGAACTAGCAGTTAAGGTTTACATTTAACAATTAGGGTTTATAATTTCGAAGTTAGGGTTCCAAATTTAAAATTTAAGATTTACTAACTTGGATTATAATTCTAACACTTATTATAATTACATTAACACAATTTTTGACTGATATTTATTCCGGTTTAAGATCAAATCACATTACTACTATGTTTTCTACCAATATACCATAATTGACCAACCATTATCAATACGTACATACAGTACATATTTATAGTACTGAAAAATCAAAATATAATTAATATTATATTATTATTCTCATTCTTTGATCAAAATCCAAAATTAGGGTTCGGATCCCATATCCCATTTATCTTACATATTTAATATTATTAATTAAGTTAAAATAATTAACTTAATTAATCTAACATAATTTAATATAATTAAATAATTACTATAATAATTCTAAAATCATTTCATATATTATTTAAATAATATATATATATATATATATATATATATATATTCATAGAATATAATTAATAAAAACATTTCTACTAAAAAATTAATTATTATAAGAATATAATTCATAATAATCAATAATTCTAAAATAAAATTATTTGTAATAATTAATGTAATAAATAAATTTTTATTTATCACATACATATATATACACATTACCTAGCACATATTTCCACCAAAAAAATAAAAAAAAAAATTTATACGCAAAATTTCTGATTTATTTATATAGAAAATACCGAGTTGTTAAAAAATCGCCGAGACAAATGAGTTATCTGACGATGATGCAAGCCAAGAAGTTATTGAGGCAAGGCTGTGTAGGATATTTAGCTTATATAGTCGATACTCAGAAGAAGGGTGTGAAACTGGAAGAGATACCAGTTGTTAGGGATTTTGTAGATGTATTTCTGGAAGATTTGCCAGGACTTCCGCCTGACAGAGAGATTGAGTTTGTTATCGATTTAGCACCAGGGACTACTCCAATATCGAAGGCCCCGTACAGGATGGCTCTGGTAGAGATGAAAGAACTTATGGTACCACTTCAAGAGCTGCTAGACAAGAAGTATATTCGGCCGAGTCTATTGCCATGGGGAGCGCTGGTTTTATTTGTGAAGAAGAAGGACGGGTTAATGCATCTTTACATTGATTATAGGGAATTAAACAAAGTCACTATTAAGAATAAGTATCCGTTGCCAAGAATAGATGACTTGTTTGATCAATTGAAAGAAGTTAAGCACTTCTCGAAGATAGATTTGAGAAGTGGGTCTAATCAATTAAAGGTAATGAAGGAGGATGTACCGAAGACGACATTCAGAACTCGGTATGGACACTACGAGTTTTTGGTAATGTCTTTTGGTTTGACCAATGCCCCTCCAACATTCATGGATTTGATGAACAGAGTTTTTAAACCATTCTTAGATACGTTTGTAGTGGTTTTCATCGATGATATCCTGGTGTACTCCAAAACTCAAGAGGAACACGTGGAGCATTTACGTTTGACAAGGGAAAAGTTGTATGCGAAATTCTCTAAATGTGAATTTTGGCTAGAACGTGTACATTTTCTTGGGCATGTGATTGACAAAGATGGGATTGCAGTGGATCCATCAAAAGTTGAAGTTGTAATAAATTGAGAACAACCAAAGACGCCGTCAGAGGTGGAGTTTCTTGGGACTGGCAGGTTATTACAGTCGGTTTATTCAGGATTTTTCTTAAAATTGTCACTCCGTTGACGAATTTGACAAGAAAAGCTATAAAATTTGTTTGGACGGAGAAGTTCGAAGAGAGTTTCTAGGAGTTGAAAAAGAAGCTCAGCATGGCACCTGTGTTATCATTACCGGATAATACATGAAATTTTGTGGTGTATAGTGATGCATCTCATAAAGGACTAGGCTGTGTGCTTATACAAAATGGAAAAGTCATTACGTATGCCTAAAGGCATCCGAAGGACTATAAGAAAGGATACCCGACTTATGATTTCGAGTTGGCTGTGGTGGTATTTGCTCTGAAGATATGGAGACACTATCTCTATGGGAAGAAATGTGAGATATATACGGACCATAAAAGTCTAAAGTATATTTTCACACAGAAGGATCTGAACATGCGTCAGAGACGATGGTTAGAACTGATCAAAGATTATGATTGTGAAAACTTTTATCATCCGGGTAAAGAAAATGTGGTTACCGATGCCTTGAGTACAAAGGGTCGGGAGAAGTTGATGTTTTTAACTGCCCTAGAGGAGCTCATTTTAGCAATGGCGAAACTAGAATTATTTGGAAGTAAAACTTCTGAAAAAATTGGATGAAAGATTGTTCCAGATGGCAGCTGGTCCAACTTTAGTGGACAAAGTGAAGAACACTCAACTATAAGATAAAGGATGCGACAAAATTAAAGAAAGAGTGTCTGAGGGTAGTGAGGTGAAGTTCAAGATTGATACCGAGAAATTGCTAAGGTTCGAGGGAAGAATATGGGTTCCCTCAATACCTGAAATTAAAGACGAAATCTTAACTGAAGCTCATAAGTCAAGATATTCAATTCACCCAAGGAGTATGAAGATGTATCAAGATTTACGACAGCATTTCTAGTGGCCAAATATGAAAAGAGATGTTGCAAAATGTGTCGCAATGAAGAATTTCTAAAAGAAAAAACTCCTTCGCTTTTTTGCCTTTTTTTAGGGAGTCCTTCAACGGCGAGCGGCCATGCTAGTGGCGAACGATTTTTTTTATTGCCTTCCAAAAAATAATTTAAGTATAATTTTTACAACCCTGTTTTGTATATGTATCCAAATTACACCTAAATTAATGCATTCTATAAAAATTTCAATTAGAATAAATACTATACATTTTTTGGAAGGCAATAAGAAAAAAAATATTAATCAATCGCTAGACTCGTGGCCACTGGTAGGTCAGCCTAGAATTATTGTTTTTTGGGTCCATGAATGTCTGAATAATAATTATTATGCCAAAACAAAGTAACAACGTGCTGAAAGTTTGAAGTATGGTAAACTAAGTGCAAAAGTGTTGCCAAATTTTTGACAACATAAATATTGCTATGGTATTTTATCAACCGCCATTTTATTTTTATTTTTATTTTGGCAACAGAATGTTTGAAGGAGTACGAGATAAATATTTTTTTGTCACTGTACTTTAGGTCAACTTACAAATGACTAACTAAACTTTTTTTTTCTTACAGTCAACTCACTCAACTCAAATTTTCTTACAAAACGTTAGAAAATCCGCCAAGTCTTTTGACATTAGACGGAAATGAACACATCAATTGTTGAGTTGTAAAAAAGAGCTGATGTTGAAATGATGATCCAACGTGGCCATGACTTTGTATGATGTGGCCATAACTATGTGGAAATGAAATAAATGTTTTATAAAAGAAATGAAAATCAAAAAAATTTGCAAAACAATGTAAAAAATAAAAATAATAATTTACTTATTTTTGTGATTAATAGAAAATGGGTTTTTAGATAATTAATAACAAGTATAATATTATTTAGGAAATTATAAAAATAAAATATGTTGAAATTAAAAATCAATTCTTATTGATTTTATATACATACATATTTATAAAAAAAAATTGACATTATATATATATATATATATGCATTTTTACTTGGCAAATTAATGAATTATGTGTAGTAAAAATAATTTTTTAATTAAATTTTAACATTTGAATTAACTAAATTAAAGGGAGAAATTATTGCTCATCTTCTATTTTATATTCACGAATTCCTATAGTTCATCTTCTTCATACCACCCAACAAAAGGAAAGCACATATAAAAATCAATTTAGGGTTAGAATCCATGAATTCACTACCACGAAACCACAACACCATTAATGCCACAAAATAAAAAAAAATCAGAAGTCATGAATATCTCACTACCACCCAGTAATCGCACCACCTAGCCGCCGCCATAGTTGGGGTCGAACTCACACAACCAACCATCAACCTTTCAAAATCAAACACAATCCTGTCAAAAAAATCTAAAATCATAGTCCCACAATTATTTTTTTTAATTTCAAAATCAATTAAAGACCACAAACAATACCAAAACCCTACTCCTAGATCATCAAAGACCTAGTCACGTATCAACCTAGATGCATCAGATCGTCAAAATCGCACCTCATCCTATCTTGATTTGTTCTAAAACAACACACCACAACTAATGTCGACTCGTACCAAAATAACATCTACTCATAAAAGAAAAAGGAAAAGAAAAAAGAGATGAAGAAATAATAAACAAAAAGAGAATATAGTTACTGATCTAGATCTACGCGTCGGCTTCTCCACTCGTTGAATTTATTTTGTGTTGGTTCACAACTATCTTTCCTAACTCAGTTTTCTTTTCCTTGAGAGAAAGGAGGGGGAATGGTGACAAAAAAAGAAAAGAGGAGCAACAGACGATGGGCAGATGACGGGGAGATGTCATGGAATGGGGAAGGGGTTTAGGAGAGAGAGTAGTTGGGTTTGATTTTATTATTTTGATTTTATTTTGTTAATTGTTGCTTTCAATATATAGTTTTTCTTTTATTTGTTTTTCCCTCTATGTGCACGTAATGAAAGACACATGGGATGATCTGTGTCACATAAGAAAATTTTTACACGTCTGCATCTGATGTGTTCCTTTCTGTTTAAAGTCAAAAGATTTAACAGATTTATAACTTTTTGTAAGAAAACTTGGGTTCAGTGAGCTGACTGTAAGAAAAATAGTTTAGTTAGTCGTTTGTAAATTGATCTAAAGTACAGTGATGAAAAAAACATTTAACACTAAAGATTACTAGTCAAGACAAATTTTATATCCAAAGTATGCTCCTTGGGATCATTCATATATAACTAATTCACGTGAAACAAAATGAGACCTAATTAAATATAGGGTTCTTTACAGTACTACTATACAACAATTATAAAGAAATTACAAGATTATTGCATTCACAAAATAATTATAAAAAGAGTGCACGTGATGTGTGAGAGAGAGGGAGGGGAGATGCGTGAAGATCGGAGAAGATGACACTACATACCTCAAGTGAAAAGTGAAGAGAAGGTGAATGAACGAGCCAATCATGGGATCGAGGAGTTTATTTAAGTTTTGGAAAATTAAAATGATGATGATATATATATTAAGAGAGAGAAGGAAAGCTGATAGCACTTGGTAACTATTCTGAATTTTTTTATGACTATTTAGTTACCCACAAAACTAAAATGGTTACCTTTGTATGAATATTTGGCTACCAACTTCACCTTTTTATTAATGTAAGGTAACTGAGATTGTGTTTCACAATATTGAATAATATTTTACATTTTTTTCTTCTTACATTAAGTAAGAGGAAAACCACACAACTACTCTCTAATTCCATCATGATTTAACAAGATAAAGAAAACAAATACATGTAATGTGACAACCCGAGTGAAATCGGATTGTCCAGAATTTAAGTTTAAAGCATTAGTTATTAATAAAATGAATTTTTATTAATATTATTATGTGCTATGTGTTTATTTATCGTTCTAGAGCCTAGGATGATTATAAGTCAGGAGGGTTCTGGCTACGAGATAGTCTGAACGAGTAAGAATTTTATAAACAAAAATAAGAATATTCTGGGAATAAAAATATATCCAGGGAAAAAGACGAAATAAGCACTATTCACCTGACAAAAAACCTAAGGGTTAGGATTTGAATAACCTAAGCCTTTCCGAGAGTTCGGTATGTCTAAATGACGTTTCGTCGAAAGATTTGACGATAATATATCGTGAAAAGTTAAGTAAGCCGATAAAAGTTTTTCTCGAAAAACGTGAAGAAATCGAACGAAATAGAAATAACAAAAAGAATTGTTATGTACTTTTCATTCGTTTAACTACGTTAGGGGAAAACGTGAAGGAAAACGCATTTCATCAAAAAGTGTTTTTCAATTTTTCTAAGTTCCGAAGAATGCGTAAAAGTTAAACTGTAAAGGAAAGACGAAATATCTAAAAATATTTGGATTCTAAGAATCGTATTTTTTTCAACTGTCGGACGAATTCCGCAAGACGGAAGCACGAAGCTTCCAAGGGAAGCTTCGTGAATAGTAAGGAGGTGGGAATAGTGATTTGAGTGGAGAAATGACTATTTTGCCCCTAGCCTTGGTTTTCTGTATAAGAGAGCCTTAAGCTCATTTGTTGGTGATTTTGAAAATCACCAACACTTGAGAGAGATAAAGTTTGGATGAGATGAGAAAGGAAGAGGAAAAGCTATCCCGAGTGCAAACTTTGTCCAACGGAGGAAGATTAAAGAAGAAAAGTCATCCAAAACCTGGTCTATTATAAATTTTCTTTAAGTTTTCTATGTTAAAAACATAGCTTAATGAGAATAGAAGTAAAAGATGTTAAGAATGAATTTAACATTGTTGAAATCATGAGAAATGAAGAAATAAGAATTTGAAGTTTAGATTAAAAGCTTTTCTTAAGGAAGTATGAATTTAGTAATGAATTTGAACTATCCGAATGAATCATATGAACGATTCGTGATATAAGTAAGGAATGGTGTTTCATAACTCCATATTCCAAGAAAAAGTTAAATCGTAATCAAAATATAGATTAAAATGAAGAACGAACAAAGACTGCGAAGAACACGAAGAACATTGTTGATGGACAAATTTAAAACCATCGTAGTATAAATTGTTGTTGATGGACAAGTTTAAAACCATCGCGTATAAGTTATTTGCTTATTGCTTGATTAGGAATGGTAGAAACGTTCATGAAGAACGGATTGAACTTAGCTATAACGAAGTTATGGCAAAATTTCGTAAAAGATGAACGAGAAGTAGAAAGTGTAAATGAATCCGAATGTGTAGGGCTTCATAAGAATGTAAGAGAACGTAAAAAAAATGTGAGTCGTGGACTCAAGAACTAATGAGTTTCGAGTTTAGATGACCGAATTATGGACGAACGGACGAAGAACGTTAATAGCGTAAAATGAACGAAAGAAAGAATTTAAGCAAATTGAATGGCAAGTTAACGGATTCAGAATGAATTTATGTCTGAGGGAAGTTGAAGTATGTGAGATAAGAAAGAGAATAGCTTTAGAATGACCTCGTTCTGAGTTATAACGAATAAGTTATGAGATTGTGAAGTAAGCGTCTCAAGCATTTAAAAGACTTAGAAAAAAATTTCAAGGTTTTAGGCGTGGCGCCGCAGCACAAGTTAAGCCTTGGGAGGCGGCGCCACAGCGCCAACCCGGGCAACCAAGCACTACTAAGTGGCCTCTCAAAATAGCATGAGGAGAGAGAGATGAACCGTGGCCAATAGCCGTCGATGCGAGCGGTAAGGCCGTAAAATGAGCTTTTAATTGCTCAATTCCTGGGGGAAGTGTAAGGAAAGATAATGAACGTGTAGTTCATGTAATGTAACACTTAAACAAGTGGTTTAAACCTTTATTAAAGGTTGAACGGAAGGATTGAGCGGAATTAAAAGACAAAGAATGTAATGAATGTAAATGCAACGTAGTTGCGATGAATGATCGGTTTTAGCATACAACGAACCGTATGGCTTTGAAATTAAGAAAGAATAATGAACGTGGGGTTCATGTGATGGATAACGAATGTAAGCGTTAAACACTTTAACCGACATAAGGGTTGAGTGTACGCGAATATAAAACGGGTAGAACCTACACACCGTGTATGGTTTCACCGTAAGATAATGGAGAATAATGATCAAACCTGTGAAAGGTGAAGAAACTGAATTAAAGATAATAACGTATAACATAAATAAGTTGAGTTAGTAATGATAACTTGGAGGATGTTCTGAGTCGAATGAACCGAACATTGTAAGATATGAATAGGGTAACGTAAAATGCTTCACGCTATGAATGCGTAGAATTAATATTGAATGATCGTTCTAAGTATACAAAAGACTGTATGACTTAGAATATAAGAATGAATCCTGAGGTATGGCATTTAGTTACCAAAAAGGCATAAGGAATAAGAAATTGACTTAACGAACATTATAGTTTAATGGTTCGGATAAGTTAAGATAAAGTTTAGGTTGTGGTACAATCGTTATCTTTGATGGTTAACATATGGGAGTTGGGCTAAACAATTCCTTCAGAGAGCGGAGGTATATAAAAAACTGGAAACCGATCTAACTTGCTGTGAAAGACAGTGTAGATGAGACGAGAACTTGTTTGTTGGTTGTTTGTGGAAAACCACTCAGAGTACCATATGGACTACTAGCAGAGACGCAATGTGTACTGAGTCATATAAGAGTTAGAAGAAGAAGATAAGAATGTAAATCATCAAATATGATGATCATATGAGTAAGACATCTCCGTATGTCACGAAGCCATAAACCGATAAAGAAAGTTGGTCGCGTAAACTTAGATTGCAAGAACGCGAACCTTAAGAAGTAAGTTAAGTAAACCAATGTGTAAGTCAAGTATATGACTAATTGGTGTATGTGTTATTTCCTTATGTGTTATATAGGGATTGGAATGAGCAGTTCAGCGTAAGTTGTAGCTGTGCGTAAGGCAAGTTTCCTAACTTCATTCATATTTTAAATGAAAGATAGTTTCTTAAATTTCTCAGATGTTGAACACGAGAAGTTTTACTTATGTGCAAATGTGCGATATTTGTACAATGTGGTAGAATGTATGAGGCCTTGTGCCATAATTTTAACACTTCGGTGTTTTTATGAGATGAACTGTTTTGTGATTGAACTGTTCAATATGAGAATGTTCTGTTTATATATGAACCGTTATTTTTAAGTCTGTGCTAATGATTCTAGCCAGAAAGGATGTGTAGGGAAAAGGTAGAAGAATGAAAGTATTTCAAAGTGAATGTAACTAATGTTTTAAGATGATAGGAATCGGGATTATTCCTATTATTCAAGCTGTTTCATAACCTTTGTTCGGTTATTGAAGTCTTAAAAGAATGTTTAAATTCTGAAAGTTTTTTATTCAACTGCTATGACTTGCTGGGCAATTGAATGCTCACACTTGCTTTAAATGAAAAACATTTTCAGCGAACGATGTTAAAAAGAACTTAAGGATCCCATAAAAATCAAGATGATCGGTATCCAGACGAAGTGCCATTCAGTATGTGAATGCGCGTGAAGATCAAGAGAAGACTTCTAATGTAGAATAGTTTAATTAAACTATAGACGACCCTCTAGAACACCAAGATCAGTTGTATAGAGCAAGATCAAAGCATTTTCAAGAGAGAGGTATAAAACCCTAGCCCTATTTGATCTTACATGTTAGGATAAATTTTGTGTTTAAGTGTTTAGATGTATGCTAGAGGATGTTATTTGATGATATATGATGTTACATCATAGACCTATAGCCTCAAAGTGCCTTAAAATTAAAGTTTTTCAAAAATGCCTTTGAACTCAAAATTTTTGTCTGACAAGCAAAAGCCAGAGGCTATAGATTCTTCTTTGTTAATGATTTCGTGTGTTTTATGTTTTAGACTTGTAGTTTGCTATAAGGACTTTGATCTGGACTTGAAATCATGCTTATATCATGTCTAGGATACAAGATATTCTTGATCAAACCCAGTTGACCGAGCATGACCAAGAGTTTCTGGGTAACCCAGTAACTCAAAACCAGTATCTGACATGATTTTCTAAGGCTAATATTTGTCAGATGTTAGGAGATTTGGAAATGTTATTGTATCTAGTTTGTAGCCTGTTAGATAGACTATAAATCCATGCCTTTATATCACTCAAAAAAATCAACAGATTGTAAGTAGTGGATGGTCAAAGTAGCCTGCTCGACCATGACTTTCTAATTTTTGGGTAACCCAGAACTTGTTCATCAGTGTTTGACAACAAGTTCATGGGCCCAGATCTTGCATGTGTTTGCTTATTTGCTTGTGTTATTGTATTAAGGTTATACTCTTGTATGTGTACTACATATTCATGTTTTTATATCACTTAGATAACTAACATAATGAAAATTATTGATGGTCAAACTAGCATACTCGAATATGAACTCGGTTTTTTGGGAAACCCAGAAAACTCAAGAACATCCTTTCTAACAAGGTTTGACCGTATGATATCTTTTGAATCTGATGTAGTTTGAATGATCTGATGATTGATATATATACTATGACATGGATACTACAAACCTTATCCCTTAAAACACCATAACATCAACCAGAACTTTAAGATTTTTAAGCCTCAAAATGGACCCTAGAAGCTAAATGGGTTTCTGGGTAACCCAGAAAACCCAGAAAACTATGACAACGAATTTGAAGGGCCAGATCTTCATGCTATGTGATTGTATGACTTATATAATGCTTGATTCATGTAGTATTACATAAACACTACATGATCAATACTTAAGATTGTCTAGAACATGTTTAGACTATGAATTAAGGACGGTTAAGAACTGATTGTCAGTGTTCTTGAGCCTCAAGAACACAAACCGCAACAGAAACAGTCGTTATAGCCTTTAACGACAGATTTAATTATTTTAGTTTTCTAATTTTTGAAAAATTCATTAAAAATAGAAATAAATTTCTAAAAATTACAAAATTAGTTATAAAATTATTTTAAGTTATAAAAATTAACTTTTGATAAATAGACATATTTTTCATTAATATTATTATTTATTTGAATATTAATGATATTAAATTTATTTAATAAATGTATTAAATAAATTGGTTAAAAAGATTTTTATATTATAAAATAATTTTAAATGATAATAAGGTATTTTAAAATATTTGAAGTTATAAATCATGACTTTTAATATTTTGAGGTAATTTTATTAATAATTTAATATTAATGATAATATGTTTATTTAATAATTATATTAAATAAATAGTTTAAAAATGGTTTTAATGATTTAAAAATGAAATAAATGATTTAAAAATATTTTAAGTTATAATAAATGACTTTTAATATTTAGATTTAATAATACATTAATATTTAAACATTAATGGTAATTATTTAAAATGTTTTTAAATGTTTTAAAACTCATTTAAGGGGAAAATTAGTATTTTAAAAATATTTTAAGTTATTATAAATAAATTTAATATTTTGTCAAGTATTTCATTAATATTTTTATATTATTTAAATATTAATGATAATGGAATTATTCTGTATTTAAATCATTTAAAAATAATTTCAGTGTTTGAAAAATCATGATAAATTATAATAATTATTTAAAAATTATTATAATACCTTGAAAAATAATATAGTATAGAAAAGTGTATTATATTTTATACATCATTTAGTGTGTTGTATTTTATACATCATTTAGTAGTTATATTTGGTGAATCAAATAGGGTGAGACGAACCCAACGTTGGAAGGGTGTTTTGCCACAATCATACAAGATGTCTAACGACATGCGACTTCGTATTATTATAAGACAAGGTTGTGCACATCCACTTGCTAAGTATATCTACGAGCACTACCTATATAATCTTGGAGTTTGGATGAAATATAATTCTCAATTAGAGACAATAGAGATAATTATATGTCAAGAGAAGACTCACCATTGGAGAAAATATGATAGTAATCTTCTCATTTTTTTTGGGGTCTATTGGGTCAACCAAGGATATTTCTGTGGGCATATGATATCTATCATAACCTAGACGCATGGCCTCCCATGTACGAAGGTTTTCTTGAGTATTTTCAAAAGATTTTAATTTCTAAAACAGTTATTGACTGTACCTTTATGTAAGGTGTTGTTGGGATGAGAGTCACAGTTAGTATATATTTGTATCAAAACTCACAACATATGTGTTGTCGTATTTTGCACGACAATTGTAATAATAAAGTTGTAGTTATTTTCTGTACCATGTATTTGTCGACTCATAATAGGTTGGATGGATTGGACCTATTTTGGGGGCGTCACAGTTGGTATCAGAGCTTAGGGATATGGTCTTTGGCGGAGATTAGGGAATAGAACTAGGAGGGGAGAGACGAGTAATATCCTTCGCTAGTGTGTGTCCTATCTAAGCTAAATTTTCTTACTTAAGTTGACAAATTGTGATATGTCAATTAACCTTTGTTTTGAAGCTGTATTCTAGAATGATATCTGAAATACAGGAGATAAGCAATGGAGAAATAATGATGACTGGGGAGATAGAATCTGAAATGAAAGCAACGTATTCTCAACTATTCGAACTACCAGGTACGTAAATTTCGAGGGCGAAATTTCATAAGGAGTGGAGATTGTAAGACCCCGAATTTTATGAAATAAAAGTATTCAATTTATCTATTTTGGTAAATAGTTAAATTGATAAAAGTTTAAAGTTGAGGATGATATTTGAAAATTTTGCAAAGTAAGCAAGTAGTTATAAAATATTCGTTTGGTCTGGAAATATTATTTTGTCGGAGAATATTCGTACGACGACACAATCATTGGTGGACCCCATAACAGAATAACTGTCGGATGAAGAAAACGACAAGTTTGAGTTTTTATAAATAACGGCATAGTTGTTACCGTTAACACTATTGGAATACCCGGTGGGTAAAGTAAATTAATACGCGTTGTTGCACAGTAGCACATGGTATTGCACAGTATTTTTGAATTATTGATCCTTACGTAAGAAGGCACTACTCAATAAGTGTTACACTAATTACTGTTCAATATTTTATTTTATTGATTCAATAATTGCTACGTTGATATTTTATATTATTGGTGTTTCTATAATTGTCACTGCACAGTATTTCCCATTATCAGATCAATAATTCATATTATTTGAATAATATTATTAGATAGCATTATTGACAATATCTAAGGAAGTTCTGTCTAGAAAATGGGTTTGGTCAGCTAATTGCACGCCAATAAAGAGAAATCCTTATCGAAAAGCCCCTTCTTTCCTGAGAACGACCTGGTTGTCATAATTGTGATTCTGTAATATTATTTGTGAATAATTAATTATTGATTTATATGATAAGAAAATATTTATTTTATGTGGATATAAATGATGGATAGGGAAATATTAATTTTGTGTGGATATAAATGAAGGAATAAATGCTGAGGTATTTTATCAGTATTTTGTCAAAATGGATATTAAAAATCAAATCAGTGTTCTTAAAGCTCTATTGCGTGAGTTATACTTTTGATCCGACCATTGGATCATTGTGATTTTTAGATATGTTATACATATATAAGTTGAGTATATGTCCATAAATTTTGAACCGTAAAAAATTAACGCATGATTTGTTATGAATTTTAAAAAGTGTTAAAAATCATCCGTTTGTGGATTTCGGATATTTTCTATCTGGAATTTGGAGAAACTTAAAGCTACAAAGTTGTAGAGAATTCGATTTCGTGTGGAATGCCTATAAAATTCATTTTTTTCTGATAAAAGGACTATTTATTATGAATTATTTAAGTTTCAGAAATTAAAATGTTTTTATTAAAATATTGGGTGGGACCCACTTTTGTTTTTATTAAACATGTGGGCTGATTTTTGTTCATTGTTGGCATGCTCCAGCTTGATTCAGCTAGTATGGGCGTAGTTGGAGAAAAAAATAATAAATAAATTATTTTATTAAATTAGTCTGCTTTGGCGTTCTAGCATTTTCCTATAAATAGGCGCTTAAGTTAGAATTGAAAATCACACCAGAAACATAAGTTTTCTCTCTCCATATTATCGAGCGTGTTTTTGTAAGTATTTAGATACTTTATGAGTTGCTATTCAGTACAAGTTTCCTTCGGTTTTACATCCGATATTCCAGTCAGAAATTCAGCTCTTTTGAGGTAAGGGATTTTAACGGGTTATTATGTTTTTCAGTTTTCGTAATTTTTCCGACCCTTAAAAAATTCGGAAAAAATTTGAAATGATAATTTGATGAGTTTTCTAGATTGTGTCCAAAAATGGCGGTTTTTGGATTTATAGATTAAGAGTTATGAGTTTTATGGGAAAAGACTATTTTAAAAGTAAGCCCTTATAACTCCTTGTGGTTAACTCCAAAATTGGTAAAATTGTTATTGGGAGTACATGTATATAATATCAATATACTCTGTAAATTTCAGAAATTTTGGGCAAAAGTACAGTTTATGATAAATGTCTAAATATTAGGCAGTTTTGGCCATATGAAAAATAGTAAATGAATTTTAAAATTCCGAGAAAAATATATGTTCAATATGGGACTATATTCTTGCTAAATCCCAGAAAAGAAAATTTTTTGGGACTGATTTGGTATTTTTCATGAAAATGGACTAGTTATGAGTAAATGAACTAAATATGTTATGTGAAGAAAGAAAATTGGAAAATAGGATTTTGTGGATTGTGAACCCTATATAAGGTATATGTAGATTTTTTATGAGGGTTTTGGTTATTGGTGATGAAATCTTATGAGTTTGGCATTTTAGGATGATTAAATGCATTAATTAGTAAAGTGTAAACAATTAAAATAAATTGTTTATAAGTTTAAGAAATGATTAAAATCTTGTGGTAATATTAATAATATTAGATTATGAGATTATTAAGTGATTTATAACATTTGGATTAAGTTGTTATGAAATCATTGATTTAAAATATTATTTAGTGATTAATAATATTAGTAAATGAATTTAATGTTATTATATAATGAATAATATTAAATGGAGTTTATAATATAATGAATAATGATATTATCTTCTTTAAATATTCGTTGAAATATTATTTTCTATTCAAATCATTTTTTGATATAATATTATTCTTCAATTTTACTCCACAAAGCAGTATCATGTTGACAAATTGGGATATTCTTGAACTCTGGATAAATTGTATTATGAATGTTTAATATTTATCATTTATCTTATGTGATTGATTCTTTATATCATTGTCATCATTCTCATGTTTATATTGTGTTGAAAGTCATCTATGGCCAGTGTAGACACTCAAAATTTTCTGTACTACTGTCACTTACATTGCAGAAGGACAGATTCGTCTTTTAAGAAGAAACCCAGAAAGACAATCCAAATCCATACCGGATACCACCAGAAGTTCAGCGTTAACCCCAGATCGCAATCTAGGAGTAACAATTCCAACCTCGGATGTAACCCCGAGGCATGCAGATCCAATACCGGAACACACACCGGAGAAGACCGATTAATCTCGGAGATAACCCCGAGGTATCCAGTCTCAGTCCCAACCATTGGAATAGCCACCAACCTTGGTGATAACCCCAAGGAATGCAGTTTTGGTGATAACCTCGGAAATGCTTGTTTCAAATGCGACCAGCTTCAATATCGGCACTCATAACGAGATGCACTGTACCAACCCGGCAATAACATCGGGAAGACAGGCACACTTCAAAGGTGACAATGAGGACCTTCAACAATTGCAGCAGCCCAATCTCAACGAAGTCTGAGCAACGTTTGCTTTATCAGCCCAATCCGACGATAACACCGGTGAGGGGCAACATCATCATCTCGACAACACGATGCCACGTCACGTCGTCTTAACATCTCTACACAACAATGTCCCACGAGACTAACCAATCCCGAGGGACTATTGTGTAGGGTAACGGATGAAAGTTGAAGCTTGAAGACCGGAGGGCATCGTCCCATCTTCAATGACTTCATACAAACTCTAATCCCATGCCATCATACAACTCTCGACAACGGTGGTCCGAAATAGGTCCTGTATACCTCAAACGGATGCCCAGATTGCACTTCGAAAAGTTCGAGAGGACATTACAGTGCCTGAGTGCACGTACTTCGAGACGACCCGACCCGAAAAACCCGGGCCCACCCGGGTTACCTCTGGTACACCTGCGGCTAAATTTCCTATAAATAGAGGGCTTGGGCTGCCCATTTTGCAAGAGAAAAAGGCGAGGAAGCCCTGCCCAATATGCTCTGCACTCACCCCATGCAGTGTACTTTTCCCTTTTAAACACCTGTGAGCTCATATATAGCTCTTTTGTACCTACAAAAGCCAGTGTTTACCCACTCTAAAGATATACAAGTCTTCTTTAACAGTTAGCTGTAAGCCTTCTCACACACTTTAAAGTCTTTCTCTTCATCTCTGCACACACCCTTCTACACGTTGAGAGTCGTGTTGCTTGCTTTTGCCCGGCTTCTATCTGTGATTTTATTTCATCTCAGATATATATATATATATATATATATATATATATATATATGAATCGAACTACAACTTCGCTCAATGAGCCCGGATTTTACATCGGTGTGTTTATTGCTTTTGCAAATATATATATATATATATATATATATATATATATATATATATATATATATATATTCGCCTCCGCTCGGAGGTTCCTTCGTGCTGATTGATCGCTTTTACGCTTTTATTTACATTTTGTCCCTTTGGAGTTTCCTCCATGGCAGTTGATAACTTTTAACAGGTTTTATTTATATTTCGATCCCCCATTGGAGGTGCTTCGTGGTTGGTGATCATGTCTCTATATATATATTTACACTTTTATATATATACCGCTACTACTTTCATATAAATTGCGTGATTATTGTATGCCTAGAATCATGTGATCACAGATTCATCCCATTGAATCTAGATTCGGTTCCGTGATGGACATTTTCAAATGTATGGCGACTTGTAAATTATTCTGCGTTATGCGAATTTCCTCGATGGTTTCCATACCCACGAGGAAATCGGCATTATGTGTACATTATTTTCGCATTTGGATGCCTCGCATCATCAAATAAAATCAACCAAGTCGAACACTTAATAAAATGGGAGTGTAAAAGGTCTCAATTACTATTGAGCATCGTGGTTTGAAAAACCTCTTTATAAAACATCATTTGCCATATCTTGCTTAAAATTGAATTTTTACATAAATTCAAACCCTGTGTATATAGGTTCAAACGAGGCCTCGCACTACTTCAAAATAACAGCACATTGACCCACACACATACACATTCAGATAATAGTTTCTTGAAAAGAGGCGGTCACCGTGGTAACACGGATGTCGGGGGTGCCTAACACCTTCCCTCCGTATAACCAAGTCCCCGGACCCTAATGAATCTCGGTTTCACCGACCCGTTTAGCAGTGTCACATCACTGGGTCAATGTGCAAACCTTTTCTCAGTTGTGTTGGTACAACCATTTAAAAAACCAACTGGTAACTCTTAACAGTCCATCGTTGACATTATACATGTCGAACCTTTTTCACTTGTTTTTTCAAACAAATCTCACCTAAAATGAGAACACCAAAGAACAAGTAACGGAAAGAGACATCAAAAAATCCCGACGTCGATAGGTGGCGACTCCGTTGGGGACTCCAGTAAGAGGATTTAAGTTGCTATTACAATCTTTTCAAAATTGTTATCTGCTTGTGTGTGGATGTTGCATTTACATTTATGATGAATGTGTACGAATGCATTTCCTTATTGCACTTAGTGCTTCGCACCATGACTGCTTGTGATATTAGTGCTTCGCACCATATCTGCTTGTGATATTAGTGCTTCGCACCATATCTGCCTGTGATATTAATGCTTCGCACATGTCATCATTTTCATACGGTGAGACGCGATGTATGTGAATGTTTGTTGTGTGGTCCCTCCACCAGGAGGCTATCCCGTCAGTTTTTGATTACTGGACTCGTGAGAAAACTAATTCTCCGAGGCTCAGGAAAGACACCACCCAAATTCGCTCCAGTTGAAAGACCGGATTAACTTCCTGTCAAGTAGATTGTGATGATTTGGGAACCTTCATGCCAAAAAGCCGCGAGAGTAACCTAAGATAGGTCAGCCTCTGATAAACCCAAAATGGAGGAAAGTCTCTTCATGCTCTCATTTCAAATTACTTGTAATTACATTCCATATCTATCTCCATGTAATGAGAAATATGATGAAATGTGTACACATACATATTTTAAAACATGCTACAAACAGCTGACATCCGTTTTGCAGGATAAAATTCCTAAAATAGACACATCACATAGCATGTTATTATACACATTCCCTAAAGACTAAACTATGCAAGTCTTTCGCAGGGAATCAATCGGACCCACTACCCATTCAAAGTCCAAAAAGGCAACAGGCCTACAGTCAATCATGTCGTCATCCGACCAGACTGAACATAATCCAGTTTCTCGCAAAGAATTCGACGGATTAAGCAAACAAATGAAAGATTTGGCTGTTCTACTCAAAGAATTACATCAGTCTAATCATGGTCCAAAAATACCCGTACATGCTGAATCCTCCACACAAGGAGGAATCCCGATCATTACCATACCTGAACTACAGTTGAATACGACCAACAAAACTCATGATGCTGCCCATCTCACTGGAGATCCAGACACTGGTGACATCAAAAAGAAAGTCCTCCAAATAGAAGAGACCCTTCGCGTTATCAAAGGAATTGGAACACACAAGAGTGTTTCATATGTTGATCTGTGTATTTTTCCTGGTGTTCATTATCCAGAAAAATTTAAAACTTCTGACTTTGAAAAATATGACGGGTTAGGAGATCCTTACACACATTTAAAGGTGTTTATTGGAGAACTTGGATCTTATGTAGAGGACGAAAAGCTTAGAATGCAATTGTTCCAGAAAAGTCTAACTGGAGAAGCCCTACGTGGTTACACAAGATTAGACAATTCAAAGATCCATATCTGGGAAGAGCTAGCACATGCTTTCTTCACTCAATACAGCTTTCAAACTCAGATGGCTCCTGATCGGTATCAAATTACCAAGATCAAGAAACAGTCTAACGAGTCTTTCAGAGAGTATGATCAAAGGTGGAGACGCCTGGCTGCTCAAGTTAGTCCTTCCATGACAGAGTCAGAAATGGTCATGACATTCATAGACATACAAGAAGCTCCTTTCTATGAGAGAGTTTTAGCCGGAATCGGTAAACCATTTTCTGAAATGGTCAAACATGGGGAGATGGCTGAGATGGGATTAAAGTCCGGAAAGATTCAAGACCTAGTTGCACTCAAAGTTCTTGCTGATCACATCCAATCTGGAAATTATGGGAACAACCCCCGAAGGGTCCATAAAAAGAAAGAAGAGGATGTCTCCCTGATACTATAGGAGCAAAAAGGCAATCAGAACATGCATATTCAAAAGAGAAACTACACTCCCTTTCAAGCACAGTCTGTAAACCCTCTAATACCAAAAGGTGGAGAAGTCAAACGCCCTCGAGTGTTTACACCCTTAGGGGATACCCTCGAGAACATTTTAAATCTTCTGACAACACAGAAGAAAATTACGCATCTTCTTCCACCACCAAATTTCTAATGGACGGGGTTTCAATGTTGCTAGAAATGTGTTTATCATCTTGGGGCACTGGACATGATACTCGAGGATTGTTGGGCCTTGAAACACAAGATCCAGGATCTGATAGACAATGGAGAGATCGTGGTCACCAAACCAGATCAGCCTCATGTTCAAGACAACCCTCTTCCTCAACACAAAGAAGAAGTGGTCAACATGATTAATTGGAGCAATGGACAGAGTTCCAATTTCAGCTGTGAATCTTCCCAAACCCTCAAAGATGGTGATGACAGATGGGATTATGCCAAGTTCCAGATCACAATGGAACGAAAGATGAAAGCTCTATGCAAACAAATTGAGCAATTAGCGGAACTGGTGACTTATCAGCATCAAATGACTCGTCAGTTAATCAGCTAGGAGCATGCCAGTCTCCTACCTATTGTCATGAATATTCCCTCATCAATTTTAGAAATTGAAATGTTAGAAGACAAAGTGGCAAAGAGAGCAAATGCCAAAGCCCGTCGGGATTTTGCCAACAAAGGGGAATTCACCTATCTAGGGAAACCTATAGAGGAAATTCTTTATATGTTAATCAATGAAGGAAGGATCAGTTCCCTTCTACCTCCAATCAATCCCCGTTCAGGGCGATACAACTCTGATGGAGTATGTCAAGATCATTCCCAGTCTCACGGTCACAGCACAGAAGAATGTTGGGCACTCCGCCACCTTATTCAAAATCTAATCGACAGTGGTGTACTGCGCCTGGCAGATAACAACACTGTGTTACGGGCTAGTGAGGATTCAAGTCCTACTAAGTGGAAGAGTGTGGTAGCAGTCCTATCCACTGAAACTGATGGGGTTAGCAAATCACTCGCAATGCCAATAATTCAACTCAAGGGAAGCAATAATCCTTTGAAAGTGGCCACTCCCGAGCCAATCAACTTGTCGGGCAGAGTACAATATCCTATTGTTATCTTGTGCACAGTTCCGTGGAATTATGGAGAAGGTGAAGGATCCACCTCGCATACAACTGCTACAGTGTCGAAGGAAAATCCACTGTATCTTCCCCACCGGGTGATGAAGCCCACCACCAAATCAAAGGGGAAAATACCCATGGAGAAGATTGAAAAATTCCGCTCGTGGCGTGGGTCATAATGAAGCCACGGTGGTTTTAAGCTTGAAAGAAGCTCCACAAAGAATATCAATTTTGGACTTGGTCCTAACTTTCGAGAATCACCCAAGGTCTTGTGAAAGGTTTTAGAAGAAGCCTATCTCCCGACATCGCGGATACGAAAAAGTTTGAACATCCGGTTGATCACATTTTCAACAACAATGTGACATCCTTCATCGATGATGACATACTGCTTGGAAGGGACCGGGTCGTTAAAGCCCATTGCATCATTGCGGTCTTGTCCTCCTGGATATATGGTAGCTGGAGTCTTAATAGATGGAGGTTCCTCTCTAAATATCTGCCCCTATGCTACCTTGGTGAAGATGAATATTAATCTCAACCGAATTCGGAGTAGCCATACTATCATCAAAGCTTTTGATGGAGCCCGGCGAAATTTGGTCAGAGTAATTGAGCTGCCAATTGAAATTGGTCCTCGCACATTCTGCGTATCTTTCCATGTGCTCAAGATAGATTCGGGATACAACCTGCTCTTGGTACGACCATGGATTCACATGGCTAGGGAATTTCCCTCCACCCTTCATCAACAATTGAAATACATTATCAACAATAGCCTGGTCACGGTCAATGCTGAACCAGAGTATCCTCAACACGGGGATATACCGTTCATCAATGCCAATGCGGATGTTGAACCAGTCAGTTTTCATGCTTTAGAAGTAAGCAATACCCAATACCATGCTATTGGAGAGACACTGCCCGAACCCAAGATTTCTGCCGAGGTAATGTCGGCTACTCAAGAAATGATGTCATTAGGTCATAAGCCGGGACAAGGATTGGGTAAAGATTTTCAGGTTATCAAATATCCAATTCGCTTAACCAGGCATCTGTAGACACTCGAAATTTTTTGTACAACTGTCACTAACATTGTAGGAGGACAGATTCATCTTTTAAAAAGGAACCCTGAAAGACAATCCAAATCCATACCGGATACTACCGGAAGTTCAGCGTCAACCCTGGATTGCAATCTGGGAGTAGCAATTCCAACCTCGGATGTAACCCCGAGGCATACAGATCCAATACCGGAACACACACCGGAGAAGACCGATTAATCTCGGAGATAACCCCGAGATATCCAGTCTCAGTCCCAACCATGGAAATAGCCACCAACCTTGGTGATAACCCCAAGGAATGCAGTTTTGGCGATAACCCCGGAAATGCTTGTTTCAAATGCGACCAGCTTCAATCTCGGCGCTCACAACGAGATGCAATGTACCAACCCGACAATAACATCGGGAAGACAGGCACACTTCAAAGGTGACAATGAGGACCTTCAACAATTACAAGAAATTTCAATCTCGGTGAAGTCTCGAGCAACTTCGCTGACGGCCCTAATCCAAATGATAACACCCCATGAGGGCAACATCATCATCTCGTCAACACGATGCCACGTCACGTCGTCTTAACATCTCTACACAACAATGTCCCACAAGACTAACCAATCCCGAGTGACTATTGTGCGGGGTAACAGATGAAAGTTGAAGCTTGAAGATAGGAGGGCATCGTCCCATCTTCAATGACTTCATACAAACTCTAATCCCATACTATCTTACAACTCTCAACAACGGCGGTCCGAATTAGGTCCTGTATACCATAAGCGGATGCCCAGATTGCACTTCTAGAAGTTTAAATGGACATTACAGTGCCCGAGTGCACGTACTTCGAGAAGACCGGACCCAGAAAACCAGGGCCCACCCGGGTTGCCTCTGGTACACCTGCGGCTCAGCCGCAGGTACACCTGCGGCTAAATTTCCTATAAATAGAGGGCTTGGGCTGCCCATTTTGCAAGAGAAAAAGGCGAGGAAGCCCTGCCCAATTTGCTTTGCACTCACCCCATGCAGTGTACTTTCCCCTTTTATACACCTGTGAGCTCATATATAGCTCTTTTGTACCTACAAAAGCCAGTGTTTACCCACTCTAAAGATATAGAAGTCTTCTTTAGCAGTCAGCTGTAAGCCTTCTCACACACTTTAAAGTCTTTCTCTTCATCTCTGCACACACCCTTCTACACGTTGAGAGTCATGTTGCTTTTGCCCGGGCTTCGGTCCGTGGTTTTATTTCAGTCTGTATATATACATATATTATATATATACTTATATATATATTGACTAACATTATCGAATTATGCCTTGATTGAGCCTAGACTTAGGTCTGGTGTGTTTATTTCTTTAATATATATATATATATATATACATTTATATATATTAACTGTATGTCGAACTTTGTTCGATGAGCCTTGACTTCGGTCTGGTGCGTTTACTGCTTTAATATATATATATACATTTACATATATTGACTATGTGTCGGACTCTGTTCGATGAGCCTGGATTTTATATCCGGTGCGTTTACTCTACTTTTGTGTATATATATATAAATATATATATATATGAACTGTTGTCAAACTCTGTTCGATGAGCCAGGATTTTACATCCGGTGCGTTTATTGCTTTTGCAAATATATATATATATATATATATTCGTCCTGCCTGGAGTTTCCTTCGTGGCGCTTGATCGCTTATGACTTTATTTACATTTCATCCTTTGGAGTTTCCTTCATAAGCGGTTGACCATATTTACAAATTTATTTACATTTTGTCCCTTTGAGTTTCCTCGTGGCGGTTGATAGCTTTTAACAACTTTATTTACATTTCTGATCCCCCATGGAGGTGCTTCGTGGTTGGTGATCATGTCTGTATATATATATTTACAGCTTTTATATATATACATGTTTAATGCTTTCATATAAATTGCAGTATTCTGTGCACCTAGGAATCATGTGATCACAGATTCATCCCATTAAATCTAGTTTCGGTTCCCATGATGGACATTTTCAGTTGTAAGCAGCTTATAAATTATTCTGCGTTGTCAAAATTTCCTCAGATGGTTTCCATACCCACAAGGAAATCGGCATTATTGTGTACATTATTTTCATACGGATGCCTCGCATCTGTCAAATAAAATCAACCAAGTCGAACACTTAATAAAATGGGAGTGTAAAAGATCTCAATTACTATTGAGCATCAGGGTTTTAAAAACCTCTTTTATAAAACATCACTGCCATATCTTGCATAAAATTGAATTTTTACATAAATTCAAACCCTGTGTATATAGGTTCGAACGAGGCCTCGCACTACTTCCAAATAACAGCACATTGACCCACATACACACACATTCAGATAATAGTTTCTTGAAAAGAGGCGGTCATTGTGGTAACACGGATGTTGAGGGGTGCCTAACACCTTCCCTCCGCATAACCAAGTCCCTGGACCCTAATGAATCTCGGTTTCACCGACCCGTTTAGCAGTGTCACATCACTAGGTCAATGTGCAAACCTTTTCTCGGTTGTGTTGGTACAACCATTTAAAAAACCAACTGGCGACTCTTAACAGTCCATCGTCGACATTATACATGTCGGACCCTTTTCACTTGTTTTTTCAAACAAATCTCACCTAAAATGAGAACACCAAAGAACAAGTAACGGAAAGGGACATCCAAAAATCCCGACGTCGACAGCCAGTAGTGCATAGATGGACTTGGTATGATTATGACCAGGGTTATTCGGTATAATCATGATCGTAATGTTACAAATGATGTGGTAAAAGTCATCTTTGGCCCGTAGTGCATAGATGGACTTGGTATGATTATGACCAGGGATTATTCGGTATAATCATGACCGTAATTGAAAACACGGATATCCTTGGCCCGTAGTGCATGGATAATTCGTGGTCGTGATACTATTAAGCTGAGTCTCAGCATTATTGGTTTTACAGTTGTATATCTTTGGCCTGTAGTGCAAAGATGGACTGTTGATTATTGGTTTTACAGTTGTATATCTTTGGCCTGTAGTGCAAAGATGGACTGTTGATTATTAGTTTTACAGTTGTATATGTGATGCCCCCAAAATTAGGTATACATCACCCATCTTGAGTCGCCAGATATATGGTACAGAATTCAAATACAACTTAATAATACAACTGTCGTGTACAATACGACAAAACATAAACTGTGAGTTTGAATACAAATATTGTCTACTAGAGATTATACAAACTCAAAAGGAGTCCTCATTACAATTATTATCAAACTATTTCACAGAATAATGAGGACTACTAATGCACCATCTAGGACCATCACTCTGTTCCCGACAGGTCCAGCTACGTTCTCATTTCTCAAGAGAACGGTGAAAGAAAGGGTGAGCTCAACTAGCCCAAAGAAGAAATATTATGACTAAGATAATGCGAGAATAATTTATCGTTAGCCTTCAACGATGTTAAACCGATAAAATATAACAACTATCAAGTTTAATCTGCGGTGAACGGTAATCCATTAGAAGAGTCAAGTAGGGAATAAAATCTACTATCTTCTATGATTTAAAAGGTTTTCATCACTTTTATCATTTGGGACTCGACAATAAATAATCCACACCATCGAATCACCCCTCGCACTACTACGACGAGGATATTCTTTAGTATCACGACCACGAATTATTCATGCACTACTGGCTTAAGATAATCATGTTTTTTCATCAACGGTCCTAATCACGCCATAAAACAATTCATCTTTGCTTTACTGACCAAAGAGAATCCATAGCCATAATCATACCAAAAAGCGTCCATCAATGCACTACGGGCCAATGAGGGGGCGTTTTCCACGTCATTTGTAACATTACGGTTATGATTATACCAATAATAATCCTCATCATAATCATACCAAGTCCATCTACATGCTACGGGCAAAGATGACTTTCAACATAATATAAACATGAGGATGATGACAATGATATAAGAATTCAATAAAATAAGTTCAAGAATTAATTTATCTAGAACGATAACGTTCAAATTGTCAACACGATCTTTGCATTGTAGAGTAAAATTCAAGAATGCTCGGAAGAATATTTCCATGAAAAGATCTTTGGATGAAGCGCAAATATCAAAGATATTCCACTAATTTCATGGGTATAGAAGTCAAAGTTTTAACCAACCGAGTATAATAAAGAATGGAATAACAAAAAAATCACCACGCATGCGATGAATCGCACGCATGTGTTATTCCAACAAAATAATAAATGATGGAACCGGTCCCAAGCAAAACGCATGCATGTGATATTTCGATAGAATAATAAATAATGGAACCAGGTCCCAGCCAGAACGCGATGCACGTGATATTACGACGAGAATAATAAATAATGGAACCAGTCCCGTAAACACACGCATGTGGATATTCCGACAGAATAATAAAGAACGAAATATTAGAATAATGTCACCATATATAGGGTATCCCGCGTATACAGGTTATTCCAATAGAATAATAAATAATGGAATAACGAAGTTCTCTTCATAGAGTACAACAAATAACATCCCTTACCGTAGTAAAAGAAAGCTGAATATAAGAGTAGGAAGTAGCGAGAATACTTTTCTATAGGTTCTCTTATAATTCTCTCTCTAGAGTTTCAAAGAATTAAGTAAGAAATAATGAAGGAATGAGCTTCTATTTATAGAAAAATGGAATGAATAGTAACTAATTCATGAACGGTCCAGATTGATTTACTATTAAACGGACGATCCATATTGGTTTACTATTAAAACTTAAAACAACGGTCCATACTGATTTACTATTAAAACTTTAAACCAGCAATCCATATTGATTTACTATTATAAATCCACCAGCGGTCCATATTGATTCACTAATATAACTTCAACCAACGGTCTGAAAAATTAGCACATCTCCTCATGGAATAATATTGTACCCAAATACCCGAATGCACAATACTAGAGTGAATAGTAACCTGGTGAATAGTAACTCGTGAATAGTAACTCGTGAATAGTAACTCATGAATAGTAACTCGTGAATAGTAACTTATGAATAGTAACTTGTGAATAGTAACTCGTGAATAATAACTCGTGAATAGTAACTCATGAATAGTAACTAGTGAATAGTAACTCATGAATAGTAACTCGTGAATAGTACTCCGACACGAAAAGTGTCCCGAATACCCGATTGAACAATACTGAGTGACTTCTCACATAAGCATCAATAATCAATACCGTGTATTACTATGCAACCGCATGTATTACTGTACTTTTAACACCGGGTGTTTCAACAGTTAACGGTAAAACTTCCGTCGTTATTTTCATAAAGTATTTTTGTCATTTTCTCTATCCGACAATAATTCTATTGTGGGGTCCACCAATGATTGTACCATCATACGGATATTCCCCGATAAAAAAGAATATTCCCTGACCAATCGAATATTATACAACCACTTGCTTACTTTGCAAAATTTGTAAATATTACCCACAACTAGAACATTACATCAAATCAACACCATAATAAAAAAAATATAAATATTTCGACAAAAGTAAATCTTTATTCATAAAATCTGGGGTCTCACAGTATATCTTTGGCCTGTAGTGCAAAGATGGACTGTTGATTATTGGTTTTACAGTTGTATATCTTTGGCCTGTAGTGCAAAGATGGACTGTTGGTTATTGGTTTTTCAGTTGTATATCTTTGGCCTGTAGAGTAAAGTTGGACTGTTGATTTACTTTATTATAAATATGAACTGTGATTTAATTATAATCAGTGGTGGTTCAGGTGAAGACAGGTGATGAAAGTTCTCTTTGTCTAGTGTATAGCAAAGAACTGTTGATGAGTATTACAGGAATGAAATATTAACGATGGACTTTTAATCTAGAGGAGATAGTAGACATTATGCTCTACTTGAATCTTCTAATGGATTGCTCGTTCCGCTGCAACTATGGTTAAAAAGTTTTATCATCTACCATATGTTCTAAATCTCTGATTCATTACTGAAGAAGGCTATGGATAATTTAATTATCTTTAGTCATGATATTCTTTACCGGGCTAGTTGTGCTCACCCTTTTGCTTCACAATTCCTTTCAGGTAATAAGAGTGTAGGTGGGTCGAGCAAGGATAATAGGGGAATAGAACGGTGGTCTCTAGCTGTGAAGGTTTTCCCTAAACAGTATAAAAAAGTGTGTTGTATTTTATACATCATTTAGTAGTTATATTTGGTGAATCAAATAGGGTGAGGTGAACCCAACGTTTGAAGGGTGTTTTGCCACTATCATACAAGATGTCTAACGATATTTGTCTTCGTGTTATTATAAGACAAGGTTGTGCGCATCCACTTGCTGAGTATATCTACGAGCACTACCTATATAATCTTGGAGTTTGGATGAAATATAATTCTCAATTAGAGACAATGGAGATAATTATATGTCAAGAGAAGACTCACCATTGGAGAGAATATGATAGTAATCTTCTCGTTTTTCTTTGGGGTCTATTGGGTCAACCAAGGATATTTCTGTGGGCATATGATATCTATCATAACCTAGACGCATGGCCACCCATGTACAAAGATTTCCTTGAGTATTTTTCAAAGATTTTAATTTCTAAAACAGTTATTAACTGTACCTTTATGTAAGGTGATGTTGTGACGTACTATCAAATGTTGGGATGAGAGTCACAGTTGGTATATATTTGTATCAAAACTCACAACATATGTGTTTTCGTATTTTGCACGACAATTGTAATAATAAAGTTGTAGTTATTTTTTGTACCATGTATTTGGCGACTCGGAATAGGTTGGATGGATTTGACCTATTTTGGGGCCTTCACATTTAAGATATATGATGATTGCATATAGCAGTGTTATGTGTTATGATATATTATTCTGGTCAAAAGAATAATCTTTTGAATGATAGGTTTCAATATAAAAGATAAAACTAAGTTGTGTAAGCAGCAGATCAGGCAAGTATCCTTACTCTTTGTATCTACTTATGCAATAATCCTGTAGAAGTAAGTTAGTGAGATATACTCCTGTTATATAGACTTTTTAACTCTATTGTTATTGATCATGTATCTAAACCATAATATTCATGCCAGTGATCGAACTCAATTCGTTTACCAGTACAGTAGTAATGTATGATCAATATATGTGCCCTGTTTATAGATAGTTAAGTTAGATTATACAAGTCACCTCACTTGGATAATAATTGTATTTAATCACATGTTGACACATACCTACTAATTTTCGGGTATGTATATGTTATTTAAAAATTGTCTAAGCTATTTAACTCAGCTAGACACATATTTAAAAATATCGTTGACCAGAATATAACATTATTGTTACTCAGCTAAATTATTTTAGTTCAGATTCCAGACTAATTATGAACATCCCGAACATCAGAAACTTTTATTCGCCACATGCGGACCAGATATATCGTTTGTATATGTAGTATTGATCAATCTGAGGCATAACAATGATCACCCTCTCGTGCTCTGTAAAGACATGAGTTCTGAGATGAAGTTATGTTTAACCTTTTCAAAATTAAAAATAAAGTTCATAGTTTGTAAATTGTTACCCATTTATAGTCAATATGTAGTTTCAAAAATTTGAGATAGAATTAATATGTAGTTTAGTATTATTTCAGCTTACTTCACAACTATTTCTTTGTTGTAGAAGTGTCGTTCAAAGAAAACATTTAAATCTTTCAAATAATCTTTATTCATTGCTATTACTTGTTGGGCACTCAAATGCTCATTCTTGCTTTAAATTTAAATGTTTTCAGCTAAGCTAGCACGACCTGAAGGTTCCGGCAAGGACAAAGGGAAGGGGAAGCTGAAGAATTAGGTAATATAATGTTATTTGTATTAACTATTGGTAGTATAAAACACTAAATATTATGAAATGTATGACTTAAAGATTCTCGAGACTGGGAAGGTAGATAACTTTGATATAATAATTTTGTTTAATTAACACATTTAGTAGTTGAATGAATGTTATCGTGGAGCACCAAATACGGGTTTCAAGTACTCGGATTTGGGGGTGTCACAACATGGTATCAAAGTTTTAGGGTTAGAAACCTTAGGTGGGAGTAGACCTTAGGCTATAATAACCTTAGGACAGAGGGAAACGTTGAAAATATAAATAACTCAAATAGAGTTTAAAGGAGATGAATTAAATAAGTTCATCGTAAAACAAAATAAAAGATAACTTATATAAAACTATTACTTGTTGTGTGTATATACTATATGTACTTATAAAGATAATTTATGTGTAGATGTCAGGCGGAAAAAGGATAATTATACGCTTATAACATGAAGAAAGATCAAATCAATACACCCGAGCTAATATCGAAGCCAATAGCTAAAATAGAGGCTCACGTTGAAAGTAACCTTGATGAAGTGATTATTTTGGAGACTATAGTACCAGACTCAGAAATAGTGGAACTAATAGATAGTTATGCAGACACCGAAGTTAGAGTTGATCAAGCATCAACCGAAGTGCAGAATCTGAGGGACCAGGTTTCTTCTTTAGAAACTTTGTTGGAAATAGAAAAGCTATTTAATAGTCAATTGCAGAAGGCGTTGATCGAAATAATAGAAGAACAAGATAAGCTTAAAATCCAAATTGATCAGATAGGAACCAAAAGCAGAATATCAGGTGCAGCTCCGGGAAAGAAAGGGAAAAGAAGGATGAACGACCGTGAGTTAGAAAATTCTGAAAACTTTAAGAAAATAGAAAAGTGTACAAACTGTAAAAGGAAAAATAAGGGCATATGCAGGACAGGGAAAAAGATATGTTACAGTTGCGGACATGAGAGACATTTCTCTCTTCAGTGTCCCAATTTTAAGCAAAGTACATGTTTTAATTATCGGTTGGCAGGTCATCGGGCTAAAGATTGTCCAAGATCAGGATAAGGTGTAGGAAATAAGTAGTATTAGTATTTGAATATGTATGTTTGATGGTATGATATGTATGAGTGTGTAATGAAATATTTCTAACTTTTGTATAAGTTGTACTAGTAAATCCCGAATTTTGTGGTAATAAAGGGATAGCAGATGCTTATAACAATATGTGTTATCTTGTGTAAAGTAATATAAATGAATATGAATATATGTTTGGATAATGAAATAAGTTTTGATGTATCTATCTGATAATTTGCTAATACAGTAAACCAAGTTTTAAAAATTTAATATTTTGAGTATATGATTATTTGAGTTTGAAATCACGCGTTATATATCTAGATTTCCTGTTATAAGCATTCAAACTGCGTTGACCAGTTACGAAAAGGGGTTTCTGGGCAACCTAGAAACCTAGATCTTATCTGATAGTGGTTTTGTAAGGATTTGATCTTGCTGTATATTAGTGTTTTAGCTATGTTGTTGTTTGACCCTTGTAGCCTGACATGAGGAGTACATACTCAAACCTTTAGATAGCCCAGATCAGTAACAGAATCATAGAAATTCGAGGTCAAACAAGCGTTGACCATCACACCGGATGAAGATTTTGGGCAACCCAGAAATCTTCAAAGGCAGTTCTTGCCATGCACTTTGACCAGCCTTGATCTGACATTTGTGTTGTTGTTATGATGATCTGTTGTTATATAAATGAAGCCTGACATCTCCACTACAATATGCAACAATTACTTTATACAAAAAAATAACCCAAAACTCAAGTTATAAGGATCGAGATATAGTACCATCGTCTGCTCTTCATTTTCTGGAAAACCCAGAAATGAAGAACTGTAAGAACCCAAATTTTCAGAAATTATTAAAATAAGAATTTAGTAAATAAAATTCTTAAGGCATGAGAAGGGTTCAAATAAGAATATATATGTGTCGTGAGGTATGTGGAATGGTGTTGCATGGGGTAATATAAACTATGCAATAAGTGATTTCTATGTTTAATAAATATATTATTATTATATATTTTTTATTTATTGAAGAGGCGAGTTATTTGAAGTAAAGAAGATGATAGAAATCTATCTATCGATATTAAATAATTTATTTGAAATTATTTTATAATAATAAGTTGGTGACATTAAAAATCTTTGATAATCACCAATTTCTTGAGTATTGGTACGAGTAAGTATCGAGTCTAAGGCAGTGCAACCTTACTCTTTAATGGTGGATATATAGGAACTGGGCTAAACGATTCCTTCAGAAAGCGGAGGTATATACGAATTAGTGATTGATCTAACTCACTGTGAAAACAGTGTAGACGAGACGAAAACTAATTTATTGGTTGTTTGTGGGAAACCACTCAGCGTACTATATTGAATACTATTAAAGACTCGTTGTGTGCTAGGTTTAGACTTATATATATCTACGTTGTTGACAAGAGAAGAAAATCGATATATCTTTAGATAAATATTGGTTAGAGATTTATTGATTAATATTGAGATATGGTTAAATGTATAGATTAAAGAAATTGTATTGAGATAATTTATAGAAAGCAAAGAGAAATAATTATAGTATTTTTCTACTAAAGGATATTAAAATAAATTCTAGCATTTGATTATTTTAATAAAAGGGGGAATATTATTTTGATATTACCTTATATAGCCTTGTACGAGGTAATGTGTGTGAGTAAGTAATATGGTAAATATATTAAAACATGTTTGCTATATAAGTTGAGGGAAACAATTTATCATGATAGGAAATAAAATTATTTTCTATATATAGTGCGTCACGTGTATCGTGCATGTAAATATTCTAATAATACAAAAGATATTATATTAACAATAATATCTTGAGAAAATGAGTAAATCGTTTTATTATGATTAGTTCCTATATTTAGAGAAAACATGATAAAAACATCTTATGTTATGTTATGGCGAAATACATAATTTTAATTATAGTAATGTATTTCCAAGAGGGTTAAAGTTAAAAGAAAACTAAGATATTTTAATAACTTGAGTTAGTATAATACCGCGAATATTATAAAGAATGTTTTGGATAGCTCCATTCACAATATAGTAATATATGTGAACCTTGTGTTATAATAGTTCGATGTAAATTGAACATGTTATAAAAAGTAATGTGGTGGGAAATGAATAAGTAATAAGCTTAATGTAAGCTTGTGTAATATGCCAAGTGTGGCAAAGTGAAGGAATAAGCATTCATTAAATAATTTAATGAATGAATAATTGAACGAATAAATTTGTATGTGCAATGATTTTATATTATATAGTAGCTACATCTATATGATATGAATTGAAATGTGACACTTCAATGGTAACTATATAATATAGGTAGTATTTGAATATATAGGTATAAAGGCTTGTATGTTAGCATTATGTACAAGTGAGATAATAAAATGTAACATGGTGCAATAGATCACTTCCATGACCATGTTATAAGATGTAATATTGAGAATAATATTATTTTGTGAGATTATATTATTATAAGCTTGTGGACTATTAATTACTAAGTTCATATAATTATGTCTTGTGTGGCATAACTAGTGAAGTTAAATTAAAGGGAGATTTAATGGGAAGTATTAAGAGAAAATAAATGAGTTAATAAATAATTGATATTAATTATCATTATAATAATTAAGTATATTTGAGATGATAACTTTTATGGAAAATGATGGATTGAGAATATCCAAGTATTTTATAATTAGCCCAATTAAAATATTAATTGGAATAAACCACTATACATGGATTATATAATTCTATGCGAGTGGGTGTATATGTATGCACATTTGGGGGAAAATATCAAATAAACCTCAGTAGGCTATTAATACTATGGAATGCTGAGTTTTAAGGATGGTTTCCCAATTTGTGTGTCATTTCTCCATTCACGTGAAATGAAAAAAGCCTAGCTAGCTAGCTTGCTTCTTCTTCTCCAAAATCCATAGCTTCCAAATGATGAAGAGGGGAGTGGGTTGATTTGATTTTCCACCAAATCCTTCTTGTCCAACATCTTCTTCCTTCTTCCATTAGTTTAATCTTTGAGGCAAAGCTTTGGTGCGGTTATTGAATTCTCTATAAAGGGAGACTTCCCTTCTCAAATCAAGGCTGCTAATTTGCTGAGTTCATGTAATATATAGAGAGTCATTTAGGTTGAGAGATAAGGGAATGTCAAGAGAGCTTTTGCAATTTGGCAAATACAATAAAAAGAAGAAATAAGCATGTGAAGTAGAAGAGCTCTTCAAAGGTACTAACTTCTTCTCCTCTATATTTCTATAAGCTGAAATCAGTGATGTAATGTGTTGAGCATGATGATTGGGTGATTATAATACATGTTCTTCATTTCAAGTTTTGAATTCCTTAGAAATAATAAGAAATAGTCACTTTTGAGTCACAAAATTGATGGGTAAGGATTGTTATAATCCATGAATTGACGCTAGACATCGTTAATATAGTTAAATGCGGAATCAACGGAAGTTAAACGAACCCATTTGGTTGAGAAACGAATTTGTAGTGAACGAATTCGCTAAATTGTCAAAACATGAACAATTAGTATGAACATGATTTATAGATTCATTTTTGGATTAGTTAATGTTTATGTTAGTTGATGGGTATTATAGTATGTTGTAGTTCTATGAATTATGAATCCATAAAATCAAAAATGGACTAATTTGGACATGTATAACTCAAATTATGAAGGTTAGAAAGTAGTTTGGCTTGTTATTTTGTAGCAGAGCATGAAACCATGCACTTACAGTAGCTAGGCCCGCCCCGGCGGGCTATTTTTAAGGCAAGACCCCCGCCCCGGCGGGGGGTGGTCTGTTACAGATGTTGAAAAAAATCTGACAGAACATGGTTTACTAAAATGGACATAACATTTTCATACGAACTCCGATTAAGGAGATTGAAGATGATCCGGAACGAGAATGAATAGACCTACAACTTTTGTTCTTTAGGTTTTTCAATTTGAGATCATTAGGAATGGTCTAAATAGTCATCTTTGTGATATTACGTGTCGAAGGTCATCGAGGAGGGCGTCGGCGAAACACACATCTGTGAGTATAGTGCTCTGATTTATGGAATATGTTATTCTAAGTGATGTAACATGAAAATGCATTATAATAGACATGGCATATAAGGTTACCTTACTCATAATAAAATGTTCTAGCATGACTTAGTATGTGTTTTGAAAAGAAACTTGGAGTTTTGAAAAACAAATATTGACGAACCTTGAGTCTTTGAAGTTATGATATTTTAACACATACATCTTGATGTGTTATGAGTATACTTAAGAATGAGAAGTGATTTAAAGTTACTTTACTTATTATCAACTTACAATAGCTTAGTTGAAAATGATTTCTAAAGATAACTTGAAACTTTAAGAACGAACTTAAAGTAACTTGTGTACTTAAAGTTCTAAACATGATAACATATATTCATAGATTAGTTAGCTATAAAATGAGATTAAAAGTTGCACCTAGTTGCTTTACCTTGGCCTAAAATACCTTTTAAAAGTGAACGTGAATGCCTTATGCCCCTAGACATGACGATTATGTTCATCTTTTAGCTAAGCATGAATTGGACATTTCAAGTGATTTAAAATACGTTTTCAAATAAACTATGCTATATACATATGAAGCATGTTAGTAGAGGCTTATTAGTTTAAAATCTTATATCATCGAATCTTGTTAAAGAAAGTTGTTAAGCTTTATTGATTGAAATAAATCATTACGAAACTAAGTAGTTTGAATATGAACGACATAGATCACGTATCTATAAACTTTAAAAATGTGTCGAACACATAGCGAGTCAAGTGTGTGAAAAATGTATATGAATGTTGATGTCAAGTATGGGTGGTTAGGTATACCTATACATACCTAGCTATTCTAAGAGTATGATGAGAAAGTGAAGTGTAGGTTTTACAAACCTAGTTAGGAGACAATATTTGTTCTTATATTAAGAGTGTATGAAATGTATGACTAATGGATATGAATCCATGATTATATAACTGTGTAAGAATACACGAAGTGCAGATAAGCGTTAAGCAGTTAAGTCGTAGTTCATAAACTACGAATCAGGCAAGTCTTTCAGTTCATATTTGATATATGAAATCTATAACTGTTAATTGAGCTATATATTATGCCACGAGAATGTTGATGTATATATATGAAATTCATATGAGATATGTATGAAATGTGAAAGTTGATCTTTGATGATATGTTTGTGATATAAATCTCTATGCCTGTTATGTGAGAAGTAACATGCGTAGTAAATATTAATGGATTATGAATGCATGTGCTGAGTATACTATTATATGCTATGTGTTGCATGAAAACTGTTAGAATTGTTGGGTTGTCGAGCTCACCCTTGCAAATAACCACTTTTGCAGGTTAAGGACACACGGTAAAGGTTACGTGCTACTTGATTGATAAAGTTCAATTACATCAAAGGAGATTGATTTGTTTAATTAAATATATTCTCTTGAACCATGTTTAGGCTCTAGTAGATATACTTGATAGTAGTTACAATGTGTAATACATGTTAGCTTATAAAGTTGTACTATGTAATACATAGAGAAATTCGAATCGAGATGTAAAGGTTTATACAGAAATTCGAATATAATGAATCATAACATAATTTGATTCAAGGTTATGTAATTGATCCAAGTTAAGATATCAATATATTTTTCAAAGGAGATTGAAAAAGTTTAAATTATTTCGAATATTTTTATAACATTGAATATGATGTAATACAGGAATAGTAAATGATCAAGATTAGAAACTTATAAAAGTTTGGGGTCATTATACAGATCTTGGAAGTGGAGAGAATTTATATTCTAAATTGTAATAAGCCAAGTTATATTCCTTAAGTTATGAATAATATATATAAATAGTTTGACGATAGTAGTATCGTGGCGGACCGGATTCGAGGTTCGAAGGGACCCGAATTTGGGGGCGTCACAAGAACAGTGTTGTCAGACTTTTCTGAAGCTTTGATCTTGCTGTTATAATGCAGGATTGGCATGAAAGTTGTTAATTCTTATAGTATTACATATGTACTATAATATTAATGCACTAGACTTCCCAGAAAACATTTCGATCTAAGGTTAATTGTTGGTCAAAGTGAGTACCACAGAAAGCGTCGATGAGTTTTTCAAGCGACTCGAAAACGACCTCAAGAACACCATTAGCGACGAATTCGTCGCCTAAGGCCCCTTTAGCGACAGTTAGATTTACAAATTAATTATTTTATTAAATAAATCGAATTAAATATATTTTAATTATAAAAAATACAAAATAAATTCCGAAAAATTAATTTAAAGTCTGAAAATTAGTTTTTAATTATTTAGAGTATATTTCATAAATATTTAATATTTTTGGAATATAAATGGTATTTAATTTATTTAATTATAATATTAAATAAATTATTTAAAAATAATTTTAATACATGAAAAATCATAAAAAATAATAATATGGTATTAGAAAATATTTAAACATATTTTCAAACTTTTCTAATATTTTGTGATGAATTTTATTAATTAATTAATATTAATTATAATTAGTTTATTTAATAACTATATTAAATAAATTATGGAAAAATAGAATAAATGATTTAAAATCATATGAAAAGGATTTAAGTGTTATAAAATATTTTAAGTTATAAAATATAACTTTAGATATTTTGTCATGAAAAAATTAATATTTTAATATTAATAGCAATTATCGGATAATGAATTTAATTGTTTAAAAATCATATAAAGGTGATTTTAAAGTATTAAAAATACTTTGTGATATTATAAATATATTATAATATTATGACATGTATTTTATTAATATTTGATAATAAATAAATATTAATGATAAAAGAATTAATTGATATTTAATTCATTTAAGTACGATATTAATGATTGAAAATTTATGATAAATAGTAATAATTATTTAAAAATTATTACAAGCTTACGAAAAATATTTCGATTGTTAATAAAATTATTTAAGTTAATTGTTAAGTATTTAGACAGAGTTTAATTGAACTTAAACTCGAGATTTGTCCGACTAGACCGTCGAGATGTCAGATTTGTGTCGGGTTCAACTCAGACTGCAATAGTTTGACTTTATACCGAGTCTTATATGTGTTATAGACTGATAAGATTATGTGTTATGTGTTTAGGTTATTCTATGTATGTCTATATATATATATATATAATAGTATTATATTGTGATGATATTATTCTAATATTGGAGATCTATATTACTAATATTAGGTCTTCGGATAAAGCGTTATAAATTACGTAGCGTTAATCAACGGTTCAGGCAAGTTTGTTTTTACTTAACTCTACTAAGAGTTGTTTCATTTAGATATGCTTATGGTTAATCACTGATGATTGCTATGTAGAATTGTACTCTGTACACATTGCATGTATAATTCAGGTATGAAAGGCTAATCACCTTCATTACCGTTTGGTCCAGATATATTTGTTCATGTATAATACTTGTTCAGTCAAAAGTTTGTTCCTGCTAGTTCACAATTATATTGTTGAATTATAGCCAGCTTATTATTCAGATTCTTTCAATCATGATATATCGTTAAATTATTGAACTTAAACTTGCTGGGCAATTCTTATGCTCACCCTTGCTATATCATGATAAAATATTGCATATTAAGGCGAATGCTTCAGATACAAGGAAAGGTTAAAGACGGTTCCAGCTTAAGTTAATGTGTGCGATTAGATTTGTAATAGTATTGTATGATAATAATGTTATGTGTTAGATAACTTATGAATTGTGTATAAGTTAAGGTTACTCGACCTTGGGGAATAGTGTGTAATGTATTGTATAAACAATTTATGTTTATATCTTCCACAAAAATAGATGTATAGTGATAGAATGATGGAACCGGATCCGCGGTGATTCGGGACCACGAATTCGGGGCCCTCACAGTTGGTATCAGAGCTGTAGGTTATGAACCATAGGTAGGAATACCTGAGACTAAAAATCGCAGTAATTAGGATAACTACTAACTCAAATAGAGTTAGTTGGTCGGTAAGATTCAAAGACGAATCTCGGAGAGTTATAAGATACAGAGTTCCCTAACTCTGATAATAAAGTTGAATAGTAGTGGTGAATAGATAGAGTCTAAAAGACTAAAAGTACAGTGATAGGAGATCGTAAAATAAAACGATCAAGATATAGAAATTAAAAGTATTATGCATACAAGCCAATCATGTATGATGATAAAGCATATACTGTGTAATCAATCTTATTCATTTATTAATAAAAGAATTATTTATTAAAGGCATTTATTATCTACATGGTGCTGTTTTAATAATATGTGATAAACCCATAGTTTTAAGCAACGCTTTTAGAATAATGATGATGATCATTCTAATGAGATCTAAATTCTTAGAAAGCTTAAAACTAAAATAGTTCCCAATCATTGGATTACTAAATTGGGGATTAGTGAATCCGGGATAGATTGGTACATACGTTGCTTTACTCATTGGATGAGGATGATTGATCTCATGATCATTTGTGTGGAGACACTAAAGCAAGTATGTAGGTGCTTATTAGAGAATAAGTTCATTTGAGCGTGACTCGCTAAGGAATACCTAATGGAGTTTTACTTACATCAATAGGAATTCTGTAGTGATAGTAGTACAAATGATCCTTGAGACTTGAGATCATCATAGTATCTTATATATAATGAATTACACTTTGACTTATTCCTTAAGACTCTTAGAGTATATTAAAGTGTATGCTTGGGTGTAATAAGTTATATATGAAGATAATGAATGATCAATAAAGAATCTACCACTTCTAGTAAAAGGAGAAATGTCCTATGTGATTCGATAAATGACAACCCAGGAATCCTTGGCCAAGGTGGAGTAAAATTAGAAAGTAGTTTCTAATTTGCATTCATTGGGAGTTGCTCATTTAGGAATCGAAATACATATAATTAAATAAAATAAGACTTGTGAAGAATTCCATGTCTTATATTTAATTGGGACATAGTATGGTGGAAGGATTGAATTATGCGGTAACTATTTACTCAAAGGTTCTTTTATGATTAATGTTGAAATCTATATTATCTCGGAAAGTCGTTGATCGCTAGGGAGGCTTATCCTATTGTAGAATAAATATTATTTATTTAAATAAATTATTTGTTTAATTTATTTATTTAAATGAGATTAGAATTGTTCTAATTGATTTATTCAACCTGTTTAATATGGAGAACCTAAAGGGTCACACCATAAAAGGAAGAATAATTATTTAAGAAGTTAATGGCATAATTGTAATAATATGTTAAGTATATTTAATTTAATCTATGGTGATAGAATAAATTAAATAGCTTAATATTTATTATTTAATATTTTAGAAATATTAAATATAAATTAATAAGAGGAGTCTTATTAATATTATTATAATTATTATTATTTTAATTTCTAAAAGGTTTAGGAATTAATTTAATATTAGTACTCTCATTTATTCCTAATTGGATTAGGAAAGAAAATTAGTTAAAGGAGTTTAATTAATTACCCCTAATAGGATTAGGGAGCCCATTTAATTAAAAGAGTTTAATTAAATAAATAATACCTTATTTTAATTAAAATAGGGTTACATGATATCTTGATAAGAGGAGTCTTATATTAGATATCTAATATATACGTAATTCCAAGATTTGGAGAGTACACCCCTTTTCTTATACAGATAGGAAAAACTAGGGTTTGAGCTAAATCCCTTCTTCTTGAAAAATTCATCTTCCTTAGTGGATCACCTATAGAGGCCATACACTTGGGTGGCTTACATTAATCAAAGGAAGGAATCTACCCGGAGATTCAAGAAGATCGCGGAGAAGTAGGAGGTGAACTCGTACCTGAGGAAGCTCGTTTCTACAAGGGTATGATTTCATAATTTCTTATTCTTCGTTTAATTAATAATATGCATAAAGGATGATCCGGGTAATTGGTTTGTGAAAAATTTTAAAATCTGATTTTATCTCGCTTCCGCTATTTTTGCAATTTTGATTGCTACTTTGATTTTCATAAAACCTCACAGAAATGAATCGTAATATATACGATGAGATCACCCCGTGATCTGATTAGGTGATAGCAGGGAGAAGAATCAATCTGATGAATGGAAAGTTTACAGTAAGATTGCTTTATGAATTGGTATAGATTCAGGAAAGGATTATGAATACGAATTAAATGAAATTTGTTTTGAGAAGGGAGTTAGTTTTAGGTGAGGATTCAATTGAGGATTCATGTCGGCAGCTGAGTTGTATGATTCCTTGTGTGGGCGGGGAATTGTACTTGGTGTAACAACTACTTAGTTCTGACAATGATAATCATTGAAATGTTTGTGTCGCGCTATTTGATATATGCATGTTAAGAGGGTGATTCCTTTCTCATGTGTATAACAGATAGATAGGTTATAGGTATAAAATATAAGGTTAAGTACGAGTTCTTAACACTCATACTTATGTGACATTCTTGACTCATAGTTATATGAAATGTTTATGAACCCCTCAAATGAATGGGCGCTTGAAAGGTCTGACTAGGACAAGTTCTTAAACTCATATGATTGTGGCAAGTAAATGAACTCATAAGTGTGGTTTGACGAACTGGGTATAGTTATGTGTAAATGGAGTATTGAGGATAATAGTAACAGGTAGATTGTTAAGAAAATGATTACTAGTTGAGACATAAGTTTTCCAAAACTCCTAGCTATGCTAGACTTCGGAATTTTGACATCAAGCTAAATACGCACTATGTACTTTTAAAAAAAATATGTAGACTCTTAATCATTTTTCAAACGGTTTAAAGTATAGTCTATACTACTTATTTCAGCTAGACGCAAATGATTTGAAATATCAAAATATCTTTTATTTATCATTCATGTACCATGTAACCTGGTGCAGAGATGATAAAAGTTGATAGAGTTGTAAATGTAGGAATACTTAGTGCGAATTCGATCTGAAAATCATTGTTCCACTATTGTATGGTGTGTTATGACAAAGTCACTCGATGACGGCATCCTCAAATGGACTATTAATACAGTACGGCATCATGGCGTCATTCTCAAAAATATTTTTAATAAAATTTAATTTGTCAACGGGGTTTGGCTACACCTAAATAATTCGATTGAATTGAATTATTGATATAAGTCTACGCTATTCGATTCAGCTAGACTAAGGTTATGAAAACTCTAAGTGTTCATTGAAAGAAATTTCCCTAACCAAATTGTTTTGGTGCGGAATCCAATAAGACTGAGGTAAGAAATTTTGTGCGCCTAAGGCGGATAAGGGGAACAAATTGTTTCGACCAGCAGTACAGGGCATATCGGGCTAATCACCCTTTGTGTCTGTAAGTTATGATGGTTTGCGATGTTAGGTTTGTAATATTCATGAACGCAATCAAATTGCAAAAATAAGCGAAAACGTGTAAAAATCAGAGTTTTAAAATTTTACAAACCATATACCCGGATCACCCTTTATGCACAATTATTAATTAAACGAAAAGATAAAGAATAAAATTATACCCTTGAAGATCGAGCTTCCTCAGGTACAAGTTCACCTCCAAATTCTTTCGCGTTCAACTTGAATTCACCGAGTTTGGTTCCTTCCTTTGATCAACGTTAGCCACCCAAGTGTTTGGCCTCTAGAGGTGATCCACCAAGGAAGAAGAAGGATTCAAGAAGATGGGTGGTTGGCTAAACCCTAGTTTTTCTATCTCTATAGAAAAGGAGCGTACTCTCCAACCATTGAAATTATAACGTAGTTCTTTTGATATCTGATATATGACTCCTCTTATAAAGATATCAAGTAACCCTATTAAAATAAGGTATTATTTAATTAAACCCTTTTAATTAAAGGGGCTCCCTAATCTTATTAGGGATAATTAATTAAACTCCTTTAACTAATTTTCCTTCCTAATCCAATTAGGAATAAATGAGAGTACTTATATTAAATTAATTCCTAAACCCTTTTAGAAATTAAAATAATAATAATAATTGTAATAATATTAATAAGACTCCTCTTATTAATTTATATTTAATATTTCTAAAATATTAAATAATAAATATTAAGCTATTTAATTTATTCTATCACCATAGATTAAATTAAATATACATAACATATTATTATGATTATGCCATTAACTTCTTAAATAATTATTCTTCCTTTTTATGGTGTGACCCTTTAGGTTCTCCATATTAAACCGTTGTGAATAAATAAATTAGAACAATTCTAATCTTATTTAAATAAATAAATTAAACAATTAATTTATTTAAATAAATAATATTTATTCTACAATAGGGATAAGCCTCCTAGCGATCAACGACTTTCCGAGATAATATAGATTTTAACATTAATCATAAAAGAACCTTTGAGTAAATAGTTACCGTAAATTCAATCCTTCCACCATACAATGTCCCAATTAATTATAAGACATGGAATTACCATCAAGTCTTATTTTATTTAATTATATGTATTTCGACTCTTAAATGCACAACTCCAAATAATGCAAATTAGAAACTCCTTTCTAATTTCATTCGCCTTATACCAAGGACTCTTTGGGTTGTCATTTATCGAATCACATAGACATTTCTCTTCTTTTAATAGAAGTGGTAGATTCTTTATTGATCATACATTATCTCCATGTACAACTTATTATACCCAAGCATACCCTTTGATATACCCTAAGGGTCTTAAGGAATAAGTCAAAGTATAACTCATCATACACAAGATACTATGATGATCTCAAGTCCAAGGATCACTTGTACTACTATCACTACAGGAATTTCTATTGATGAGACAAGTAAAACTCCATTAGGTATTCCTTAGCGAGCCATGTTCAAAGGAACTTATTCTCTAATAAGCACCTACATACTTACTTTAGTGTCTCCACAAATGAATGATCATGAGATCAATCATCCTCATCCAATGAGCAAGCAACGTATGTACCAATCTATCCGGATTCACTAATCCCCAATTTAGTAATCCAATGATTGGAAACTATTTTAGTTTTAAGCTTTCTAAGAATTTAGATCTCATTAGAATGATCATCATCATTATTCTAAAAGCATTGCTTAAAACTATGGGTTTATCACATATTATAAAACAAAGATCATGTAGATAATTAAAAGCCTTTAATAAATTAATACTTTTTATTAATAAATGAATAAGATTGTTACAAAAGTATATGCTTTATCATCAAACATGATTGGCTTGTGTGCATACTACTTTCAATCTCCCACTTGCACTAAAAGCCAATCGTCATTGTATCTCATACTCTTCTTCTCTAAGTGGCGATTATCCTGCTTTATTGGATAAGCTTTAGTTAATGGATATATAATGTTGTTCATGAGAGTCCACTATCTCTATAGTGATTTCCCATCTTTCAATGATTCCTATAATCAAGTGAAAGTGCCACAACACATGTTTAGATCCAAGATGAGACTTAGGAACTATTCCTAGTTCTGTAATGAACTTTTCAGCCAAACAATCAACTTGTAGCTTCATTTATAGCTATATACTTTGTCTTTATCACTAAACCAAAGAACTCTTTCTTTGTTTGGAACCTTTCCATTCAACGCACCAATTGCTCAAGATAACGCTTTACCTTAAAGTGGATTTTCTGTCATCTTGGTCTATCTGAAAAACTTGAGTCTGTTAAGCCCTCTAGTTTTAATTAAGACCCACCATATATGCTCACATCCTTAGTGCCGGTTAATAACTTTAAGATGTTTTTCACTGACTCATAGTGAACTTCTCCATAATATGACTGATCAACATCAGGTCTCGTACATTTCATTGCATACATGATTGTTACTCATGCGACCTCTCTTTTTCGTGAGTCTCGTGGGGACTATTAAGAGATACACTCCATAGCTCATCGACATGAGACATCTCTTGGAGTTTGCCATGCTAAACGACTTTAGCATCAAATGAATATACGTTCCTTGGGTTAAGTCGAGCATCCTCTTAAATCTATCTATATAGATTTATATCCCCAATTAAGATACTCTTCCAAATCATTCATGGAGGAATGTTTAGATAACTTTATATTTACTGATTGTAGCATTGGTATGTTATTCCTCATCAGTAGTATATCAACATATAATACTAGGAATGTCACACGGCGCTCCCAATTGACCATTTTGTGTACACACTAGGTATATTCTTGTTTTTGATAAAATCAAACTCTTTTGATTTGTTTCATCAAAACGAATGTTCCATTTTTGAGAATATTGCTTCAATCAATTTCTCTGAGTGTCTACAACTCTTACTTCATCGTATGTAACTGGATCATCATCTTCTATGATGTGTACCTCATCATCATCATCTATGATGAATCCATACCTCCCAGGTATCTTCGGTACTATTCCAGATTTACGATTCGGTTGTGGTACAATAGGTTTATCTACAGGTTCCTCTTATTTGACTTATAGTGTTTTGTAGTTGAACTCTTCAAGATCTATTATCCTCCCACTAGCCCCTTCAATGATAAACACATTTATCTTAGAAGGCAGCGTGTTTCGCAATAAACACCTTTTGCTATGTAGGATTATAGAACATATGCCCTAAACTTACTTTAGGATGTCCCACAAATCTGTACATGTCAAATTTTGTCCCAAGCTTATCCTTTGAAACCTTTTTCACATAAGTTGGACAACCTCTTATCTTAACATACTTAAGATTAGGAATCCTCCCTGTCCATAACTTTTATAGAGTCTTGGGGCCAGATTTTGAGGTTACCTTTTCCGTAGATATGTAACCATTTCTAGGACATGACCTTAGAGGGATACTGGAATGTCGGTAAAATTATTATGGACCGCACCATGTCCAACAAGGTACGATTTTTCCTTTCAGATACATAAATCATTTATTACATATCAGGAGGCGTCCATTATGAGAAAACCATTTGAGATGATCAAGAAACTTATTTTACAAGTATTTATTCCTTGATCTAATCAAAGAATCTTAATACATTGCCAATTTGTTTCACTTCTGAATTCTTTGAACCTTTCAAATAATTCACACTTATATTTTAACAAATACACACATTCAACTCTTTGAATGATCATCTCCTTTTCTTATACTAATTTGTTCAATATGCAAAATTATTTTCATGTAAGTCAAGTATACAAAATTTATTAAGTAATATTCCAGTTCTATACAAAACATTATTATTATAAATAGAACAACAATTGTTCTTAATTATAATACCAAAGATTTCATTGTCCAACAATAAAATGGAAATAATATTTTTAACAAGAACTGGAATACAATAACAACTTATTGACTTAATAGATTTGCCCGTAGGCATTGCTAAACTATAAGTTTCTATGGCTAATATAGCAACCTTTGCTTCATTTCCCACACATAAGATTATTTATCTTTGTTTAGCTTTCTACTTGTTCTTGGTCCCTTCATAAATCTATATTTATGATAACCAAAGTCGATATCCAATATCCAAGTAGAACCTTGACTTAAAGAAAAATTTATTTTAAATCTTGAACAAAATTGTATTTATAACCAAAACTTCATTAAGCTTCTTTGGTTAGCCAACGCAAGATACTTCTCGCGAGTTTCTTTCCGATGTCGAGACTTATTGCGGTGGAAGCAAACTCCTTTGCTATCCATATCAGTTTTGTTCTTATTATCCTTTGTTTATGCCTTTCTATATACCTTCTTTGAATCGTTCTTCTTTTCAGAAGATCCTTTGGCCCCTACCAGTAAGACATGGTCTTTCTTGGTTGAAAAGTGACTCTCATCATTTTTTAACATGTTAAGCAAATCAACGAAGCTGATATCTAGCTTGTTTATATGAAAAATTCACAAAAATTGTGAAAGGAGTCCGGGAGTGAGTGTAAGATCAAATCTTGGCTCAACTCTCCATCCATGACAAAACCAGTGGTCCTAATTGATCAATCAAATTGATTATGTTAAGAACTTTTGTCTATACTGTAGTGTCATCGGTTATTCTAGATCGGAAGAGCTCCTTAGATATCTGATATCTTTCAGTCCTACTTTCCTCACCATCAACTACTTGATGTGCGGGAATATAGTAGAAGCATCCATAGTTTCATCTTGTGGTGAAGCTCGTTACTTTCATGGATGCGAGCATGATGCATTGAGCCAATCATGCATCATCTTGCCACTTTCTAAAAGTAGCAATCTCTTCCTTAGAGGCATTATGCGCAACCATTGCGAGAGATAGGCGTATTAAGGACATAAGATAGCTTTTTCACTATGAGAACTATTCTCAAATTCCTTAACCAATCCGCTTAATTGATGCAGTTAATTTAGCATCTAATATGCTTCGCGATGATAGTAATTTAGACATTGTAAAATTACGTAAATGAATTTGTAATTAACAACATTTTAACATACATTCTTTTATTAATTACCAAAATAATTTAGGTCTTGTTTTAAATTGGTATCTCCCACTATTTTCTTCAAACTATATTACCTCACTTATATAGTTCGAAGCAAAATCTAATTAAAGATTTGCTAGTGAGAATAAGGATCCCATTTTAAATGTATATAGCCTTGTGGTGACACAACAAACTATATATAAATAAATAGGTAGACAACTTTTGTCAATTACATCAACTATCTGAACTCCTTTTCTTTTTGTCTCTTAGATTATTTTGATCAAGTGGTGGCACATCCAGAATCAAAATTATCCAAGTTAAGTCCGACCTAGCACTCCATATATTCAAAAAGAAAAATATCATCCTTGTGGTGACACAACAAAACAATATTGTTCAATTTTCTTTATAAGCATCAAATATGATAAATTAACATCTTAAATACTTAATACTTGCCTTGTGGTGACACAACAAACTCATATTAAATATTTAATACTCTATTAATTTTATCATGCTGAAAGGCGACATTCGATATTCCAAATATCTTTGAACGCTTAGGACTTAATATAAAAATTGAGGGTTTTGTTATTAATTTGTCTCATCTTGTTTAGCGGCATTTATATATATATATATAAAATACGCATCATATTAATGAACATACGAAGCATGTTTGCATAATATATAATATATATAGTATAAGCATGCACATATAGAATACTATATTCTACTCGGATTGATTATGGACTTTTATTCTAGTTTGGTTCACTAGAGCCACCACCAGTGAACCAAAAGGTCAAACCCTGGGGGTGCGAAAATAATATTTAAATATAACTATTACATTTAAACCCGGGCTCCATTACAAACGGGTCTTCAAGTGCTCCTTGCTCCTTGATCTCCAATTTTTCAAAATTAATTCTAACTATTCCTATTACAAAACTAATTAAAATAAATAGAAACCTTGATCGTGATCGAGGGAAGTACATAGGAGGAGATAGAATTTACATTCGAAAAATTAGAGAAGGCGAGTCTGCAGATCCCATTTAATAAAACTCATACATTCATGCATCCAACTAAAATAAAATCCAATCACATTGGTCAATAGTCCATAATCAATCCCATTTATTATCATACACATCATCATATGCATCAATAAATAACATTCATCTCATGAATAATAAACATTTAATATATATATATATATATATATATATATATATATATATGATATATCATTTAATGGGCAAATTTAGTTAGTATAAAATCTAATTTTGAATCAAAATAAACTCCTTTATTTTAATCCAAATTTAAATTAAAATAAAACTATTTTATTTTAATTTATCCAATTTTGAATAAAATAAACTATTTTATTTTAATCAAAACTTTTAATCAAAATAAACTCTTTTATTTTAATTAATTATGGAATCCAATTCCATATATAAAAAAAACTTTTATTAAAGGAAACACGGATTCTCTTTCCTATTCACAAATAAACTCTTTTATTTTGGATAATATGAAATCTTATTTCATATCTAAATAAACTCCTTTATTTAAGGAAAGATGGATTCATTTTCCTATTCACAAATAAACTCTTTTATTTTAAGGAAACATGGAATCCAATTTCAACTCCAATTAGTTATCATGGAATCCAATTCCAATTCTAATTAGTTAGCATGAAATTTAATTTTAAAATTAAAATAAACTCTTTTATTTTAATATTAAAATAAACCTTTTATTTTAAGATTAAAATAATTTTTTTTTTATTTTAATTATAAAATAATTGAGAATATATATATATATATATATATATATATATATATAAAAAGCAGATTAATTAGATTATATATATAAGTAAATGAATCCTACCAGCGAATTCGGTAATATCATACATATTACTGTGAAGCTTGATTCCTTTTTAAAATAAAAAAAAATTACGGGTAACTTTATAAAAAAAAAAAAAAATCACCTATAACTTTTTTTTAAAAAAAAAATCACCTTTAAGTCTTTCAAAAGGAATCACGTGGATGCTCCACCATGATCGCCAACTCACGGAAATAATGACATATATAAACCGAATAAACTAATTCGCATGATATTGATTTCCTTTTTCTTTTCTTTTTTAAAATTTTATACAACAAAATTATGTCCAATTAAATTGTTCTAAACACATATCAATTTATATATCAAATTAAAACAATTAATAATTTGCATAAAGGTTTGGCTCTGATGCCACTTTTAGGTTTGTAATATTCATGAAACGCAATCAAATTGCAAAATAAGCGAAAACGTAAAAATCGAGTTTTAAAATTTTACAAACCATATACCCGATCACCCTTTATGCACAATTATTAATTAAACGAAAAGATAAAGAATAAAATTATACCCTTGAAGATCGAGCTTCCTCGGGTACAAGTTCACCTCCAAATCCTTTCGCGTTCAACTTGAATTCACCGGGTTTGGTTCCTTCCTTTGATCAACGTTAGCCACCCAAGTGTTTGGCCTCTAGAGGTGATCCACCAAGGAAGAAGAAGGATTCAAGAAGATGGGTGGTTGGCTAAACCCTAGTTTTTCTGTCTCTATAGAAAAGGAGCGTACTCTCCAACTATTGGAATTATAACGTAGTTCTTTTGATATCTGATATAAGACTCCTCTTATAAAGATATCAAGTAACCCTATTAAAATAAGGTATTATTTAATTAAACCCTTTTAATTAAAGGGGCTCCCTAATCTTATTAGGGATAATTAATTAAACTCCTTTAACTAATTTTCCTTCCTAATCCAATTAGGAATAAATGAGAGTACTTATATTAAATTAATTCCTAAACTCTTTTAGAAATTAAAATAATAATAATAATAATTGTAATAATATTAATAAGACTCCTCTTATTAATTTATATTTAATATTTCTAAAATATTAAATAATAAATATTAAGCTATTTAATTTATTCTATCACCATAGATTAAATTAAATATACATAACATATTATTACGATTATGCCATTAACTTCTTAAATAATTATTCTTCCTTTTATGGTGTGACCCTTTAGGTTCTCCATATTAAACCGGTTGTGAATAAATCAATTAGAACAATTCTAATCTTATTTAAATAAATAAATTAAACAATTAATTTATTTAAATAAATAATATTTATTCTACAATAGGGATAAGCCTCCCTAGAGATCAACGACTTTCCAGATAATATAGATTTCAACATTAATCATAAAAGAACCTTTGAGTAAATAGTTACAGTACAATTCAATCCTTCCACCATACAATGTCCCAATTAAATATAAGACATGGAATTACTGTCAAGTCTTATTTTATTTAATTATATGTATTTCGACTCTTAAATGCACAACTCCAAATAAATGCAAATTAGAAACTCCTTTCTAATTTCATTCTGCCTTGTCCAAGGACTATTGGGTTGTCATTTATCGAATCACATAGGACATTTCTCTTCTTTTAATAGAAGTGGTAGATTCTTTATTAATCATACATTATCTCCATGTACAACTTATTATACCCAAGCATACCCTTTGATATACCCTAAGGGTCTTAAGGAATAAGTCAAAGTATAACTCATCATACACAAGATACTATGATGATCTCAAGTCCAAGGATCACTTGTCTACTATCACTACAGAATTCCTATTGACGGCATGAAGTAAAACTCCATTAGGTATTCCTTAGCGAGCCATGTTCGAAGGAACTTATTCTCTAATAAGCACCTACATACTTGCTTTAGTGTCTCCACACAAATGATCATGAGATCAATCATCCTCATCCAATGAAAGCAAAACACGTATGTACCCAATCTATCCGGATTCACTAATCCCCAATTTAGTAATCCAATGATTGGGAACTATTTTAGTTTTAAGCTTTCTAAGAATTTAGATCTCATTAGAATGATCATCATCATTATTCTAAAAGCATTGCTTAAAACTATGGGTTTATCACATATTATAAAACAGCATCATGTAGATAATTAAAAGCATTTAATAAATTAATACTTTTTATTAATAAATGAATAAGATTGTTACAAAGTATATGCTTTATCATCAAACATGATTGGCTTGTGTGCATACTACTTTCATGCGGATGAAATTCCATAAAACCTTTGCAAAAATGACAGACAAATAGTCTATATGACTCCTCAGCAAAATTTTAAAATTTTTACTCGTGTGAATGGTGTATTGGGTAGCCGGATATGTATGGTGTATGGTGTATGGTGTATGGTGTATGGTGTAAGGTGTAAGGTAGGTGTAAGGTGTAAGGTAAATTTTGGTGACAAAACTTTTTTAGAAGAATGGGTGAATGTGACAACCCGAGAATTCGAATATTTTTAAAATTTTAATTAATTGATTTAAGGTTCAATATTAGAACCTAGACAGAAAATAAGTGTATGCGTTTGATATTTTTGAGATAGAATTTTGAGGATTTCAAAATTATGTGAAGGATTTAGGTGAATTATTCAGGATTAAGTGTATACGTGTTTATGTTCTGTGTATATGGTAATTTGTGTATACAGTATGTGGTTAAGGGTCAAGGGTTGACCAGATAAACGATATATGTAACAAACCCTAGGTATATGTTAAGAACATCAACATTCAGTTAGAAAACCCTAGCGATTAACAAGAAACCCTAAAAGCGGGTTTGGAAACCTAATTTCGATTCCGAGGAATCAAAACCCTAATTCGAAAATTTGAAACCTAAATTAAGAACTTAATGGCGTAAATATAAATAATTATAAGATTAATTAGGGTTAATCTGAACAAATTGGTTTGAAAACCCTAATTTCAAAATTTGAAACCCTAATTTCCGGTTTAGGAACTCTAATTTTTAATTAGGGAAAGCCTGATTGTTAGTTCAATAATTTTAATGTTAATTAGGAAATATTAATCCTAATTTTCAAGTTATTAGTAATTAGAAAACCCTATTCTAATTACGAAATCTAATTTCTAAATTAGAAAATTATTTTTATATTATAAACCCTAATTTTTTGGTTATAAATCCTAATGACCATTTTGACCCTAATTGCTTAATTAGCAATTTTAATTAGGAAATATCAATCCTAATTAGCCAGATTTAAATTATGATTAGTAAATTTTAATATAATTAGAAAATACTAATAATAATTTAGAAATATTAATTTTCTATTTTTGAAAACCTAATTTGGAAATTCTAGAAATTATTTCTAAAATATAAGGGTTCAAACCCTAAACCCTAAAGGATTCAAACCCTAAACCCTAAATGGCTCAAACCCTAAACTCTAAGGGTTGCAACAAATGACAAATCTAGAAATAAAAATGGTATGGAAATGACTATTTTACCCTTATGTCACATTCTTTAATTGGTAGCTTGCAAATATTGCCATGATTTTTGGTTGGTGACTAACCCTAGCCTTAGCCCTAGATATGTGTTCAAAAATCAGCCACAAGTTGCTAGCAAATTCATTGAATCCAATCAATTATATAGATTAAGAAAGAGAAAAATGCACACTTTAATTCTCATTCTCTCCAACCCTTTCTCTCTCTAAAAATTCAGGAATGGGGAATGAGAGAGAGTGTTAAGATAAGCCAAGAACACTTCTTAGCTAAACAATATCATATCACAAAGTCAGAAGTCAAGATCAAGCACTAGAAAGGTATAAGAACCCTAATTTTTAAAAATCTAATGATCTTATCTTTGATGTTGTAATTTGTTGTTTAGATATGTGTTAGAGGGTGTCACTTGATGACCTGGGTTGCCAAAACTTAGATCTATATCATTTTGATGCTCGAAATTAAAGTTTTTAGAAACTTTTCTTGAACCTTCATGTGATGTCTGACAAGCAAATGTCAGACACTGTAGATCCTTCTATGTTTCTAGTTTGTTGTGTTTTACGTTATGGATCTATTCTGTGATATGTAGGCTATGATCTAAAATTGAAAAAAGTGTCAAATCATGTCTAGATTTCCTGTTATAAGCAGTCAAACTGTGTTGACCAGTCACGAAAATGGGTTTGTGGGCAACCCAGAAACCCAGATCTTGTCTGATAGTGGTTTTGTAAGGATTTGATCTTGTAGTATATTAGTGTTTTAGCTATGTTATTGTTTGACCCTTGTAGCCTGACATGAGGAGTACATACTCAAACCTTTAGATAGCCCAGATCAGTAACAGAATCATAGAAATTCGAGGTCTAACAAGCGTTGACCATCACACCGGAAGAAGATTCTGGGCAACCCAGAAATCTTCAAAGGCAGTTCTTGCCATGCACTTTGACCAGCCTTGATCTGACATTTGTATTGTTGTTATGATGATATGTTGTTATATAAATGAAGTCTGACATCTCCACTACAATATGCAACCATTACTTTATACCAAAAAAAAACCCAGAATTCAAGTTATAAGGATCGAGATATAGTATCGTAAATTCATTTCTTCATTTTCCGGAAACCCGAAATGAAGAACGATGTTATCGAACTTTTTTCAAGCTTTGATCTTCTTTGTTATGATGCAGGATTGGCATGAAAGTTGTTAATTCTTATAGTATTACATATGTACTATAATATTAATGCACTAGACTTCCTAGAAAACATTTTGATCTAAGGTTAATTGTTGGTCAAAGTGAGTACCTTGTAAACTGTCGATGAGTTTCTGGGCAGCTCAAGAACACCATTAGCGACGGATTCGTCGCCTAAGGCCCCTTTAGCGACAGTTAGTTTTAGAAATTAATTATTTTATTAAATAAATTAAATTAAATAGATTATAATTATTAAAAATACAAAATAAATTCTAAAAAATTAATTTAAAGTCTTAAAAATAGTTTTTAATTATTTAGAGTATATTTCATAAATATTTAATATTTTTGGAATATAAATGGTAGTTAATTTATTTAATTATAATATTAAATAAATTATTTAAAAATGATTTTAATACATAAAAAATTATGAAAAATAATATTATGGTATAAAAAAATATTTAAAGATATTTTCAAATGACTTTTAATATTTTGTGATGAATTTCATTAATTAATTAATATTAATGATAATTAGTTTATTTAATAACTATATTAAATAAATTATGGAAAAATAGAATAAATGATTTAAAAATCATATATAAAGGATTTAAGTGTTATAAAAATATTTGAAGTTATAAAATATAACTTTAGATATTTTGTTATCAAAATATTAATATTTTAATATTAATAGCAATTATTGGATAATAAATTTAATTGTTTAAAAATCTTATAAAGGTGATTTTAAAGTATTAAAAATACTTTGTGATATTATAAATATATTATAATATTATGACATGTATTTTATTAATATTTGATAATAAATAAATATTAATGATAAAAGAATTAAGTGATATTTAATTCATTTAAATACGATATTAATGATTGAAAATTTATGATAAATAGTAATAATTATTTAAAAATTATTACGAGCTTCTGAAAAATATTTATTTGTTAATAAAATTATTTAAGTTAATTGTTAAGTGTTTAGACGAGTTTAATTGAACTTAAATCGAGATTTGTCCCATTGCAGGCCCTGGTCGGGATGTCGATTTATGTCGTCGTTCAACTCAAACCTGCAATAGTTTGACTTGATCTGAAGTCTTATATGTGTTATGGTATAGGGTTATGTGTTATGTGTTTTAGGTTATTCTATGTATGTTATATATATATATATATATATATATATATATATATATATATAATAGTATTATATTGTGATGATATTATTCTAATATTGGAGATCTATATTACTAATATTAGGTCTTCGGATAAAGCGTTATAAATTACGTAGCGGTAATCAACGGTTCAGGCAAGTTTGTTTTTACTTAACTCTACTAAGAGTTGTTTCATTCAGATATGCTTATGGTTAATCACTGATGATTGCCATGTAGAATTGTACTCTGTACACATTGCATATATAATTCAGGTATGAAAGGCTGATCACCTTCATTACCGTTTGGTCCAGATTTATTTGTTCATGTATAATACTTGTTCAGTCAAAAGTTTGTTCCTGCTAGTTCACAATTATATTGTTGAATTATAGCCAGCTTATTATTCAGATTCTTTCAATCATGATATATCGTCAAATTATTGAACTTAAACTTGATGGGCAATTCTTATGCTCATCCTTGCTATATCATGATAAAACATTGCAGATTAAGGCGAATGCTTCGGATACAAGGAAAGGTTAAAAACGGTTCCAGCTTAAGTTAATGTGTGCGATTAGATTTGTAATAGTATTGTATGATAATAATGTTATGTGTTAGACAACTTATGAATTGTGTATAAGTTAAGGTTACTCGACCTTGGGGAATAGTGTGTAATGTATTGTATAAACAATTTATGTTTATATCTTCCGTAAAAATAGATGTATAGTGATAGAATGATCGAACCAGATCCGTGGTGATTCGGGACCACGGAATCAGGGCCCTCACAGGTTACACAGATGCTAGTTTCCAGATTGACAATGGTGACCTTAAGTCTCAGTCAGGTTTTGTGTTTTGCCTTAATGGTGGTGCTGTTAGCTAGAAGAGTTCGAAGCAAGAGACAGTAGCCGATTCTACAATAGAGGCTGAGTATATTGCTGCTTTTAGTGCGGCCAAGGAGGCTATATGGATTAAAAAGTTCGTCACTGAACTTGGTGTTGTTCCAACTATAGTTGATCCTATAAGCTATCTTGTGATAATAATGGAGCCATTACGACAAAGCTAAGGAACCCGAGATCTCACCAACGATCCAAGCATATACTTAGGCGGTACCATCTCATCATCCGTGAAATCATTGATAGAGAGATGTACATATAGGAAGAGTGCCAATAGATGATAATGTTGTAGATCCACCGACCAAGGCTTTGTCACGAAGCAGGAAGACGGTCGGTCACTAGTTCCATGGGTATTAGATACATGAGTGATTGGCTCTAGTGCAAGTGGGAGACTGTTAGAGTTTATGCCCTAGAGGCCAATTATTTGATATAATTGCTTAACGTTTTGATATTATATTTGATTGAATAAATGAATGATTTTATTATGGTTTTATTTACTACGTTATATAAATTTTAACATAATAAAAAATCCTTAGAATAGTGATACAAATTATATAGTTTCAAGTATGTGACTTGAACATGAGATTATATAATTATAATTAGTATCATTATTCTTAAATGTCCCTATTCGAGTATCATTGTTGATGGGACAACAATGATGCATTAAGACTAGTGTGTGGATTGACTGATGACCAAATCTCATTGGTTATAAATATATGAGATATTAAGTCAATGCATAGGTACATGTTAGAGAACGATGTACTGGAAAGACTCACCATGAGAATTCTATGTGGAGCATTATGCGAAGTGTCATTAGCAATTCTCATAGTGACAATGATGTAATGGTCCTCCAACCTGAAATCACTATATTTCTACACGGGAATTTATGTACTTTGATATCATCAAATGTCACCTTTAATAGGGTGGACTATAAAGGTGATTATTGGGTACATCATGAATCGTGTGAGGAATATGAGTGATCTAGATGGAATTTAACCATCCTATATATTAGGGGTGATATCCATAAGCCTCTTGATTGAGTAGGACTATGAAATGCATGGCCATGCTCAAATAGTGATTTGTTTCATATAGTCTACTCATTGATCAAGAAAAACTCAGATTAAATTATGAAGAGTGTGACACATTCCATGACTCAAGTTTAATCTAGGATATTAAGGTTAAAAGGATTAAATTACATTGAAACATTGGTCACGAAAAGGTTGCATCGAATCATCGATCTTATTATTACTTGGGTAGCAGTGATGCATTACTAGATGCCGCTCACTGTTTATAATTTTATAATATGATTTTAAAATTATTGCCAACGTAATAATAACCTATAGGGTCACACACAAAGAACGTAATTAAAAGGATTAAATTACATTGAAACATTGGTCACGAAAAGGTTGCATCGAATCATCGATCTTATTATTACTTGGGTAGCAGTGATGCATTACTAAATGTCAGCTCACTTTGTTTATAATTTTATAATATAATTTTAAAATTATTGCCAACGTAATAATAACCTATAAAGTCACACACAAAGAACGTAATTAAAAGGAAATTAATTTAAATTGTAAAGATTTAAATATGTCAATATGATTGATAGAATTTTAAATTAAGAATTTAAATTAATTGGATAATTTATATATATGTATATTAATTAAGTAAGACTTAATTAATATATATATATATATATATATATATCTATATATAAATTCAGATTTTATTTTAATTGGATTAGGGTTTTGATTAATTCCTATTAACTACTATATATATATGATATATAGCAGCCATTTTTTAGGTAACGATCATAAACTCACAAACCCTAGCTGCTCTTAGAGAGAGACTAGAGAAAAGTTCAAAAATCTTGTTCCTTTGGTGGCTAGTACCGCAGCTCCTTTTATTGCAGAATCGTGCGACGGTTCGCGTGCGTTCGTGTGGATACCGTAGAGACGTAGTGCCGTGAGAAATTGCATTGGAGATTCGGAGCGTTTCGAAAAATTCTATAATCGGTATAATATCTAAACACTGAATTAATTTCTGTTTCGCATGGATCCTGTTTTTTGGGTTTCGGAAATTTCTTTAAAATTTTAATCTCCGCTGTACGTTTCTGTGCCGAAACCCCTACAATATATGTACCCTATTTATAGATAGTTAAGTTAGATTATACAAGTGACCTCACTTGGATAATAACTGTATTTAATCACATGTTTACACATACCTAATAGTTTTCGGGTATATATATATATGTTATTTAAAAACTGTCTAAGCTATTTAACTCAGCTAGACACAGATTTAAAAATATCGTTGACCAGAATACAACATTATTGTTACTCAGCTAAATTATTTTAGTTCAGATTCCAAACTAATTATGAACATCCTGAACATGGGAAACTTTTATGCGCTAAAGGCGGACCATATATATCGTTTGAATAAGTAGTATTGATCAATCTGAGGCATAATTGGTGATCACCTCTCGTGTGTCATAAGGCATGACGGTTTCTATGAGATGAAGTTCGCTTTTAACCTTTTCAAAATTAAAAATAAAGTTCATAGTTTGTAAACTGTTCCCAATTTATAGTCAATACGTAGTTTCAAAAATTTGAGATAGAATTGATATGTAGTTCAGTATTGTTTCAGCTTACTTCATAATTATTGCTTCGTTGTAGAAGTGTCGTTCAAATAAAAAATTTAAATCTTTCAGATAATCTTTATTCATTGCTATTACTTGTTAGGCACTCAAATGCTCATTCTTGCTTTAAATTTAAATGTTTTCAGCTAAGCTAGCACGACTTGAAGATTCCGGCAAGGACAAAGGGAAGGGGAAGCTGAAGGATTAGGTTATATAATGTTATTTGTATTAACTGTTGGTAGTGTGAAACACTAAATATTATGTATTGTATGACTTAAATGTTCTCGAGACTGGGAAGGTAGATAACTTTGATATAATAATTTTGTTTAATTAACAGATTTAGTAGTTGAATGAATGTTATTGTGTAGCACCAAATACGGATTTCAAGTACTCGGATTTGGGGGTGTCACAAAGAGTAAGCTAAAATTTTGAGGATGAAATTCAATGAAGAAGGTGTGAATGTGAGAACCTGGGTATGGGTGTGGTTTTAAGAAATTCCAAGGACATAATTTTTATAAGGGGGGAAGTGTGACAACCCGAGTAAAATTGGATTGTCCAGAATTTAAGTTTAAAGAATTAGTTATTAATAAAATGAATTTTTATTAATACTATTATGTGTTGTGTTTATTAATCGTTCTAGAGCATAAGATGATTATAAGTCGGGAGGATTCTGGCTACGAGCTAGACTAAACAAGTAAGAATTTTCAAGACGAAAATAAAATTTTTACGGGATTAAAAATATTTCTGGGGAAAAAGATGAAATAGGCACTATTCACCTGACGAAACCTAAGGGTTAGGATTTGAATAACCTAAGCCTTTTCGAGAGTTCGGTATGTCGAAATGACATTCCGTCGAAAGATTTGATGCTAATATATCGTGAAAAGTTAAGTAAGTCGATAAAAGTTTATCTCGAAAAACGTACAGAAATCGGATGAAATAAAAATGACGAAAAGTATTGTTATGTACTTTTCATTCGTTTAACTATGTTAGGAAAAAACGTGAAGGAAAGCACATTTCATCAAAAATGTGTTTTTCAATTTTTCGGAGTTCCGAAGAATGCGTAAAAGTTAAACTATAAAGGAAAGACGAAATATCCAAAAATATTTGGATTTTGAGAATCGCAGTTTTTCGAACTGTCGGACGAATTTCACAAGACAAAAGCTTGAAGCTTCCAAGGGAAGCTTCGTGAATAGTAAGGAGGTTAAATAAGGAGGTCGGAATAGTGATTTAAAGGGTGAAATGACTATTTTGCCCCTAGACTTGGTTTTCTATATAAGAGAGCCTTAAGCTCATTTGTTGGTGATTTTTAAAATCACCAACACTTGAGAGAGAGAGAGAGAGAGAGAGAGAGAGTTCAGATGAGATGAGAAAGGAAGAGCAAAATCTAGCCCGAGTGCAAACTTTGTCCAACGGAGGAAGGTTAAAGAAGAAAGGTAATCCAAAACCTAGTCTAATATAAATTTTCTTTAAGTTTCTATGTTAAAAACATAACTTAATGAGAATTGAAGTAAAAGATGTTAAGAATGATTTTCATATGGTTGAAATCATGAGAAATGAAGAAATAAGAATTTGAATTTTAGATTAAAAGCTTTTCTTAAGGAAGTGTGAATTTAGTAATGAATTTGAACTATTCGAATGAATCATATGAACGATTCAGTGATATAAGTAAGGAATGGTGTTTCATAACACCAAATTCCAAGAAAAAGTGAAATCGTAATCAAAATATAGATTAAAAATGAAGAACGAACAAAGAACGCGAAGAACACGAAGAACGTTATTGATGGACAAATTTAAAATCATCGTAGTATAACTTGTTGTTGATGGACAAGTTTAAAACCATCGCATATAAGTTAGTTGCTTATTGCTTGGTTAGGAACGGTAGAAACGTTCATGAAGAACGGATTGAACTTAGCTATAACGAAGTTATGGTGAAATTTCGTAAAAGATGAACGAGAAGTAGAAAGTATGTAAATGAACCTGAATGTGTAGGGTTTCATAAGAATGTAAGAAAACGTAGAAAATGTGAGTCATGGACTCAAGAACGAATGAGTTTTGAGTTCGGATGACCGAATTATGGACGAACGGACGAAGAATGTTAATAGCGTAAAACGAATGAAAGATAGAATTTAAGCCAAATGAATGGCAAGTTAATGGATTCAGAATGAATTTCTATCCGAGGGAAGTTGAAGTACGTAAGATAAGGAAGATAATGACTTTAGAACAACCTCATTCCAAATTATAATGAATAAGTTATGAGATTGTGAAGTAAGCGTCTCAAGCATGTAAAAGACTTAGAAAAAAAATTCAAGGTTTTAGGCCTGGCGCCGCTGCACCAGTTAAGCCTTGGGAGGCGGCACCGCAACGCCAACCCGAGTAACCAAGCACTGCTAAGTGGCGCTGTAGCGCGAGGAAGAGAGAAGGAACCGGTGCGGCAGCGCCGGTGCAGGGCAAGGCCCAGAAATGAGCTTTTAATTGCTCAATTTATGTGGGAAGTATAAGGAAATATAACGAACGTGTAGTTCACGTAATGTAACACTTAAACAAGTGGTTTAAACCTTTAGTAAAGGTTGAACGGAAGGATTGAATGGAATTAAAAGACAAAGAATGTAATGAATGTAAATGAAACGTAGTTGTGATGAACGATTGGTCTTAGCATACAACGAACCGTATGGCTTCGACATTAAGAAAGAATAATGAATGTGGGGTTCATGTGATGGATAACGAATGTAATCGTTAAACACTTTAGCCGACGTGAGGGTTGAGTGTACGCAAATATTAAATGGGTAGAACCTACACACCATGTATGGTTTGACCATAAGATAATGGAGAATAATGATTAAACATGTGAAAGGTGAAGAAAATGAATTAAAGACAATAATGTATAACATAAAGAAGCCGAGTTAGTAATGATAACTTGGAGGACGTTCCTAGTCTAATGAATCGGACGTTGTAAGATATGAATAAGGTAACGTAAAATGCTTCACGCTATGAATGCATAGAATTAATATTGAATGATCGTTCTAAGTATACAAAAGATTGTATGACTTAGACGATAAGAATGAATCCTAAGGTATGGCATTTAGTTGCCAAAAGGCCATAAGGAATAAAAAAATTGACTTAACGAACATTATAGTTTAATGGTTCGGATAAGTTAAGATAAAGTTTAGGTTGTGGTATAATCGTAATCTTTGATGGTTGACATATGGGAGCTGGGCTAAACAATTCCTTCAAAGAGCGGATGTGACGAACGAGATTTTTGGAATTTAATTTTAATATTTATTGAAGTAAATAAATATTTTTGATGATTTAATTATTAGATTAAATAATTAATTGATGCAGTTGTGGTAGATTAATTTAACTATATGTGTTACATCTATTAAATTAATGTGGAGAATTTTACTATCGAAGTATGTCATTATGTGAGCTTATTGTATTAAATGAAATATTTATTTAAGCATAATGTTATTTTAATTAATTTAATTATTAATTAGAGATTTAATAATTTGATATAATTAATTCATGAGAAATTAATTATGTGACTATGTGAATTTATGAGAAATTATTATATTTATTTTATATTAAATTAAATAATATAATTGAGTTATTGTGTATGGGGGTGACATTAATTAAACTATATGATAAACCTTTATTTAATTAAATGGTTTTGAAATCTATTCTTGTTATCCAAACAAGGCACTATGGGGAGTTGGAAGCAGTTACCCACTATTGGAGTAACTGACCATTATACGCGTCAGTTGGCTTAATTATTATACGTCTTCTCTTTATTCCTTCATTATTACTAAGTCTAAGAAATATTCAGAGAGAGAGTTTGAGAATTGTCAGAGAGAATTAAGATATTGTGAAAGAGATTGAAAGAGGAGAATTTAAGAAAACATCTAAGTCTTCTAATCTATACCTTACACTCAGGGTAATCTCCTCCTTCCCAAATTTTTAAAGTTACGTTGTTTAAGTTTTATGAAAATGGCTTTCAAGCTTTTGTAAAATCTCTGTAATTGAGAAAGGGTTTGATTATGAGTTTATATATGGGTTAAGATGTATCAAATCATATTTAATTATATTTATTATGTAAACCATGTCATCAATTTCGTAAAAACACATGTCGTATATGTTTTTCAAAAACTTACAAAGTTGGGTTTTGGCCATATGGCCTTATACGTGATATTTCATGTGTTGATCGTATATTATCCCTAAATTTTACACTCGTATGTTGTTATACATGTTGATACGAAGAGACCAAAGTTTAAATAAACGGATTCGATTGTTATAACTTGAATCAGAGTGACAATTTTCATGTTTTATTTTTAAAACCTTCAAGAACATCAAAGTCGTTGAAATTGCATGCTTAAATTCTGTAATTAAGTGTTTACATTGGTTAAAGTCGTTATATAAACGTTGGGTTATGTTTATGCATGAATTACATCATATGGGTATGTCTAATTTCGAGTAGAAAATAAGAAATTGGAAGAAATTGGCATGTTCTGCGATTTTTCATAACTCGCCATTTCATGTCTGAAAATGCTGTGCAATGTACCCTTACGGCTACTGTCTATTTTCATGTGCATGATGCTACACCATATCATGATGCTATGCCACCAGCCATGATATTATGACTGACTTCGAGTTGCAGCATGAAGTGTCCCATCATGACTCCCATCAAATAAGCAAGAAAATACTAAGTGTAAAGCTGTAAGCATTTACTCTCCGAAAAGTTCAGAAATGGAATTTTAAAAATGATTAAGTCTAGCAATGTGTTAGTAACTTAATGTAATGAACATGTAAACATGTTAGAAGTATAATGTGATGATAAAATAGATGTTTAACATGTAAATAACATAATTTCATGTAGATTGAGTTATGGAATACATAATTAAATTATTATTCATGAAGTGATTTTATGTGACAGTAAATGTGATAATTTGACTAAGTATAGTCATAACCAAAGTTTAGACAAAAGAATGATCATTGATGATTAGTTAAGTTATAATTAACTGGTATTGTGAATGTGAATGGTATGTAGGATTAAATTCAAAGAACGTGCTTAGTTAAAGTGTAATCTACGCACGAGGCAAGTTTCCTAACCCTACTTGTCATTATTGTTCAAGTTTATTATTTACCTCGAGTAAATTATCATTACTATTATTCAAGTTCAAATGTTATATTAAAGATTGATTATCTTTTCAAAGCATGATTCAGTTATACAATAATTGTCCTATTGTATACTTCTTGAGATTATTATTCAAATTGAATATCATTATTGTTGAACCTTATTAGACTAAATGAACTTTATTGATTCAACTAGTCCTTAGTTAATGAACGTTCTAAATTTTAGAACCCTTAATAAATTATCCAAACCAAACTTCCTTTGGTGCGGACTCGAATGTCAAACTGAGATGAACAACCCTGCAAAGGGATTTACTTATGCGTTAAGCGTTAAGATATTGTGCACGATGATGGTACTAAGGGTTGATCCCCCAAAGTGCGAGAAGAAAGGTCCATAGTCTTATGATCATAAAGGTTTCAAGTATAACCCTTGATAACCTAGGACATAGTTCAAGGTCTTATGACCCTCAGAATTCTTTTGATTCTTGTTATTAATTCTTGATTCAAAAGTTGAGCTTTTATTCAGATGTCTTTGATTCACTCGCATGTTATTATACTATTATTTCATTGTTATACATGTGGGAAATAGTTCTCACTATTGCTTATTAATAACATTGCAGTTAAGAACGAAAGAACCGATGAACCTTCCACTAGTAAAGGCAAGGGCAAAGTTAGCAAGTGATGAAGACTTGTTATTTTATTTGATGATGTATTTATGTTAGACTTGAGTTAATGATGTTGTTTAAGACTTATTGTTTATATTTCCGCACAGATGTTTTAGGTTAGTTTAACCTGGGATTTTGTTTATGATTCAGATGTTGTAACCCTATAAAGGGAAGATTTTATTTTTATCTATTGCATGGTTTGCATTTATTATGGGTAGATAGATAGATGATATTTGTACAGTGAACACCAAATCCTGGGGAATTGAAGTACCCAGATTTGTGGGAGTCACAAGTTGGTATCAAAGTTGTAGGTTACGGACCTTAGGTGGGGGAACAACCTTAGGTAGTAGCCTTATAGAAAGAAGATAGTGATGGAAAACTCTTATCGAGTTATAAGAAATGAATTTCTGTAATTCATTAAAGATAATAAAAGACCTTATGTGTTTATGTGTTAAAGTATGCGTTAGATGATACGACTTAGCAACTAAAACTTAAAATTTTGTTGTCGGGGATGTCGAATGTTGGAGAAGCTAGTCAAGTCGGGAGGAAGAACCCGGTACCCCTATAGTACCTACTTGAGGAGGAACCCGTGTACCTATAGTACTGCGAGATGAGAGGAGGAGCCCCAGAGACATTCATGTCGTTAGGGAACAGCTGGTACAGAGGGAGTCATCTCCATTGATCACCATTGTTGGTCAGGAGCATGAACCTGAGTTACCACGGTACACCATTGATGCTAAGATGTATGACACGTTATACGACCGTAACGTAGAGTTATGAGACAAGGTCCGAGATTTGGTGAGCGAAAGTGTTATTCAAAGATATTACTCTAGAGCAGAAGGAGAGGGAGATTTTGACTCTTCACTCACGACTGGGAAATGTAGAATAGGATTTAGTCCATGAGAAGGGTCAAACCGAAGATAAGACTGAGGTGATAGAGAAACTGAAGAAGGAACTGAAGGAAACCTCCGAAAGGCTAAAAATAGCAGAGAAAGGCTGGGTAAGAGAATCACGTCGAGCTGATTGTGCAGAAGATGATGGTCGTGCAAAGAAGGCAAAGATTGGGGAGACATATTCTACACTTAACAAGGCAATGAATGAGACCCAAGATCGAGTTTTGAGGTACCCAATCCAGTTCGAAGGACTACCATTGTACATGATGGATCGCAAGACGATGTATCGCATCTTAGAAAAGGAGCATAGCAAGGATAATCAGTACCTTGACCGACAGTGATATGATTTGTTTAATTATGTGAAGAACTTAATTAGTTTTAGATGTAAATTCTGACGTGTTTATGAATGAAGGAATATTTTAAATGTTTAAATCCTGTGAATTCTTTATTCCAGGATAGTTAATGTAAATAGCAGTGATGTTATAGTTTGATGTTAAAACTTTGATTTGAATGTAAATATATCAAGTTGTTTGAGATGATGTGTTAAATGAGTATGTTAAATCGTTAAGTAATGCCTTAACTATTTAGAGAAATAAATAAAGTTCTAATAAGCGTTTATTTAACAGGCTCAGGAAGAGTCTACCAATAATAACAATAACGCCAATGCTACTCTCGTTCAGCAGTTGGTGAACTTACTGACTGGAGCCATGAATAATCAACCTCAAGCTCCACCAAACACAACGTTTAAAGACTTCAAGGCAGTGGGACCGCCAGAGTTCAAAGGTTCCATGAACCCAATCGAGGCTCAAACGTGGGTTATGGAAATGGAGAAGGTTTTCGATGTTGCTAGGGTTAGAGAAGACCAGAAGACCGCCTTTGCAACATTTATGCTGAAGTCTGAGGCTAGCTACTAGTGGCAAGCAAACAAAGTGCGAGGAGGTGAAGGTGTAATTACGCGGGAGAGATTTAAAGAGATGTTTTTCGAAATGTATTTCCCAACTAGTTCGCGAGAATCGATGGAGGTTCAATTTAAGGCTGAAGCGAGGAAACATGAGCGTGCACTCGACTACGCGGCTAAATTCAACGAGTTGGCAAGGTTCGCCCGCACCAAGTACACAATCGACGAGAGAAAAGCGGAAGATTCAATAAGGACTAAAGCCTTGGGTATACAAATAAAGTTTCAATGTTTCAGATAAACACATTTGCCGGAGTATTGGAAAAGGCCATCCTCGCTGAAGGAGGAAGCGATACGGTGACCAAGTACAATTAAGATCAGAAGAAGAAGAAGAGTGAAGGTGAAATTAATAACAAGGCCAGTGGAAGTGACACAGGAGGTGGAAATTTCAATCAGAAAAAAAGGTGGAACGACAGCTCATCATCGGGAAATCAGCAAGGTAATCAGAAGAAAAGAATCGAAGCATGTCCGACTTGTGGGAAAGATCATCTGGGAGTGTGTATGAAAGGAAAAAGAGTATGCTACAATTGTGGTCAGGAAGACCACATAGCACCTAACTGTCCAAACCCAAAGAAGGGTGCTTGTTTCAACTATGGTTCGAAGGATCATCTAGCAAGAGACTGCCCTAAGAAGGGATCGGGAGGGGCAGGACCAGGAGGTAACCGTGGAAACAACAGTGGAAATGCCTTAACCATCACCGGACCAACCACAACAAACCGACCGACCGCCCGGACTTTCAACATGATGGTGCAAGATGCAATTCAGTCTCATGATATGGTGTCAGGTATCATTCCGATCAATGAAATTAATGCTTATGTTTTATTTGATTCGGGTGCTACTTGTTCCTTTATATCCGATGACTTTGCTAATAGTTTAGATTTACTTAAGGATGAGTTGGAATATCCCATGAACATAGAAATTGCGAATAGAGAGATAATCCATGTTAAGTATGTGTATAAGAACTGTAGAGTGGATATTAAGGGTAATATCATGAATGTAGATCTTATCCCTATTTGACTTGGGGAATTCGACGTTATTTTGGGAATGGACTGGTTATTCAATTACGGAGCTGTAATTGATTGCCAAAAGAAGTTTATTAACCTAATGACTCCGTCAAAGGTTGTGTTTTATGGTAGCAAGTCGCCTAGACAAGCGAGTTGTCTGACGATGATGTAGGCCAGAAAATTATTGAGACAAGGCTGTGTAGGATACTTAGCTTACATAGTCGACAGTCGAAAAGAGAATCCAAAGGTAGAAGAGATACCGATTGTGAGGAACTTCATCGATGTATTTCCAGACGATTTACCAGGACTTCCACCAGATAGAGAGGTAGATTTCGTGATCGATTTGGCACCAGGAACTGCTCCAATATCAAAGGCACCATACCGAATGGCACCAGTAGAGATGAAGGAATTAATGGTACAACTACAAGAATTGTTGGACAAGAAGTACATTCAACCGAGCGTATCGCCGTGGGGAGCGCCTGTGTTGTTTGTGAAAAAGAAGGATGGTTCGATGCAACTCTGCATTGACTATAGAGAACTGAATAAGGTCACGATTAAAAATAGATATCCATTACCGATGATTGACGACCTGTTTGATCAATTGAAGGGAGCAAGATACTTTTCCAAGATAGACTTGAGAAGCGGTTATCATCAACTGAAGGTGAGGCTAGAAGATGTACCGAAGACAGCATTCAGAACACGATATGGTCACTACGAATTTTTAGTAATGTCATTTGGTCTTACGAATGCTCCTGCAGCATTTATGGGACTAATGAATGGTGTGTTCAAGCCATTTTTGGACAAGTTCGTAGTGGTATTTATAGATGACATTTTGGTCTATTCAAAAATCAAGGAAAAACATGAAGAGCATTTGAGATTAACATTGGAAGTATTGAGAAGGGAAAATTTGTATGCCAAGTTTTCAAAATGCGAATTTTGGATTGAACGAGTGCGATTTCTTGGTCACGTGATCGATAAAAATGGAATTTCGGTAGATCCATCTAAAGTCGAAGCCGTGATTAACTGGGATCAGCCGAGAACGCCGTCGGAAGTAAGAAGTTTTCTTGGATTGGCGGGATATTATAGAAGGTTCATACAAGACTTTTCCAAGATCGCAACTCCGTTAACGAATTTAACTCGAAAAGCTGTGAAATTTGTTTGGACGGATAAGTGTGAGGAAAGTTTTCAAGAATTGAAGAAGAGGTTGAGTACGGCCCTATGTTATCTCTTCCGGATGATACAGGAAATTTTGTTGTTTATAGTGATGCATCGCATAAAGGACTTGGCTGTGTGCTGATACAAAATGGCAAAGTCATTGCGTATGCATCACGACAATTGAAGGATTATGAGAAGGGATATCCGACCCATGACTTGGAGTTAGCTGCAGTTGTTTTTGCTTTAAAAATTTGGAGGCACTATCTCTGCGGGGAGAAGTGTGAAATATATACGGACCATAAGAGTCTGAAATATATTTTTACACAGAAGGATTTGAATATGCGTCAAAGAAGATGGTTGGAATTAATTAAAGATTATGACTGTGAGATTTTATACAATCCGGGTAAAGCAAATGTAGTTGTCGGCGCCTTAAGTAGAAAGGGTCGTGAGAAATTGACGATGTTGACTGCTCAAGAGGAGCTAATTGTAGAAATGGAGAAACTGGAGTTAGAGGTGAAGTAACCTATGTAAATTGATGAGAGAATATTTCAGATGCAATCTAGTACAACTCTACTAGATAAAGTAAAGGAGGCTCAGCTTCAGGACGAAGAATGTATAAAGGTGACAAAGAAGATATCTGAAGGAACTGAAACGAGATTTAAGATGGATAAGGAAAGAATACTGAGATTTGAGAGTAGAAATTGGGTACCGCCAGTACAAGAGATTAAGGAAGAAATTTTGAGCGAGGCTCATAGTTCACGATATTCAATTCACCTTGGTAGCACCAAAATGTACCAAGATCTTCGACCACATTTCTGGTGGCCGAATTTGAAACGTGATGTTGCAGAATGTGTTTCCAAGTGTCTGACCTATCAGAAAGTGAAGGCAGAACATCAGAGACCGAGTGGATTGCGACAACCGTTAGAGATCCCTGAATATAAATGGGAACATATTACAATGGACTTCGTGGTTGGCCTTCCGATGACTCAGAAAGGCTACGACGCAGTATGGGATATCGTTGACCGACTGACAAAATCTTCACACTTCCTTCCTATCAAAATCAGATTCAACTTGGATCAATTGGCAAGGCTATACGTAAAACAAATTTTTTTGAGGCACGGAGTACCGGTGTCAATTGTTTTTGATAGAGATCCGCGCTTCACATCGAATTTCTGGAAACGTCTTCAGGAATGAATGGGTACGCAATTTTGAATGAGTACAGCTTATCACCCTCAAACAGACGGACAGAGCGAACGAACAATTCAAATGTTAGAAGATATGCTAAGAGCCTATGTGATGGACTTCAAAGGAAATTGGAATGATCACCAACCGTTAGTAGAGTTCGTGTGACGCCCCCAAATCTGGGTCTCTTCCACCCCGACATATGGTGCTCCACGGTGCTACAGTTCACACAAACATTCAATTGAAATGCCTCAAAAGAACGAATATGTCTCATATATATTCTAACACAATACTACCATTCCCCAGGTTCTTTATAACCGTTACATTTGTTCTTGTCATAATATCAAATATTATCATTACAAACCTATACTATTACATAGGTAATCTACAACGTCGCTTTAGCCTTCTCTTTATCCTTGTTGAATTCTTCGGTCCATTCGGTCTAAACTGCATTCATATGGTTCAAGCAAGAATGAGCATAACAAGCTCAGCAAGTACAACAATTTCATTTTAAAAGCATGCTTGAAACATAGGAATCGTATATCTTCAATAACTGGATGATAGTTACGAAGTACTATCAATAATTCAAAATAGCTTTCCTTTTCCTTCAAAACGTTTTGCAATAACAATATTCCGTAAATCATCAATTCTAGTTCAAGACGTGAACGTCTTATAGTTTCTTTGAAAAGGACAACCCGACACGAAGTCCGTAAGTCCGGCATATCTTACGAGCATTTCTAGGTGATCAGCCTATAGTACTCTATGTTGATCAACACTACATCCATTAAACGTGTGTACGTTAATGTTGTGGCAACCTCACGTGCCCATCGAATACTCGATGAAAATACATTTCTTTATTCATATTCAGGCTTACCTTGAATCCGTACCAAATAGTTGGCGTAGGATAGCGTTAGCAATTATATATTGAAAGACTTGTAAACAGTTCAATCAATCTATCACGATTAGTCTAGCCGAGCTAAAACTGGCATCGATTCTTTCTTTAAAACCATACATGCATCTCATAACTTGAATCATTTGAAAACCTGGCTAACACAAAGGTTAGACAAGCGTTTAAGAAAAACTTGCTTTCAGCGTCTGCTACAGTATAATTACGTTTCCTTTGAGTCTTTACAGTCTCTACAATACATAATCACATAACATACCACATTAGGTCATGAATGAACATACATAGTTCCTAAAGAATCTTACCCTACTTCTCAATCTAATCCCATATTAGATTTGTTATTATGGGTTCCGGCTTTCCTTCATTCTTTTACATCATTCTTACCAACTTCGTTCTCTTCTATAACTAAAGTGAAATTATTTCATTAATACAACTTTGGTTGAGTTAAGTGTCCTTCATCATGGCTTACTAACTTTATTATTAATCGAAACTCGATCGTCATTTGTTTAGTTCACTTATTGCATATCGTTCACATTCATCTCCAATTGACTTTCTTTAACCCTAAGTGATCATACTTAAGGTTTAATTATAACTTAATAATATATGATTAAGTTCTTTAGTTCATTACTAAACAATTTCCCTTCATCTTCACTTGAAACCATTCTTTTCTGCCTAGCTTTTAAGGTTGGGTATCATGCACACGGTGTTTTTTTGTTATGTGTGACACGCTGGCGTCGCCCATTAGGGCTTGAAGACCAGACTCGGCGCTGCGGTGTAAGTCCCTTTGATAACTGTCGCGCCGCGGCGCGACTCTCCAATAGGTTTCACCTTTACCCGGCCATGCTTGGCGCTACGGCGTGACCTATTTTGCCTTAATCAGCGTAGCGCTGCAAGAAGTGCTCAAAGATCAAAAAAAAAATTTTACAGACTTTTCTTTTGGTGAGATTCCCGGCTTCGTAACTTCTTCGTTATAAGTCCGAATTCGTTCAAGAGCCTACGGTTCACAAATCACGTACTCTACGTGGTCATTCAAGAATTTTATCTATTCGACTTCGTTTGCTAAAATTCCACCTATTAGTCCATTTTTAACGAAAACGATAAACGTTCGTGAACGTTCAACGCTCGTTTCTTCGTTCTAAGTCAGAATCCGGCCATTTTTGAGTCCGCAACTCTATAATGACAAATACGACTTGTCTCCATTGAAAACCAATGTTTCCAATCTCAATATCAAAATTCGAATTCCATTCCGAGAATTTCACGAATTCGACGATTGTCGTCTAATCGTGTGAATTACGGCAAAACTTCGTTACTTAAGATTTTTAAACCGTTTCAAAAGGATTCATTCCGACATACTAACCTCTTGACATACATACTTCATTAACTTATATTCATGATAAGTTATTACCTACTCTCGATGATTTTGTAACTTATTAAAGTATAAAATACTTATTTTCCATTTCATGACTTATGTCTTATTTTCAGATGACTTATTAATAAGTTAAGTCTTTTAATCATTATTCTTACATCTTATTATTCATACTAATTTTATTAAGGTAAACATGTTACAAGTTATAACAAGTTTCTATACTTCCATTATAAGTTCATAACTTATTTACAAATAAATTTCTTATTCATGACTTATCCGGCTTATTAAGACTTAAGCCCTTTGATTCATTATTCCAACCTCTTCTTAGTATGCTTGTTTTACCAATACCCCCCTTCTCTAACAATGGAAGAGAAAGAGAAACATGGTTCAAGAACACTTACTCTTTGATGATATCTTGCTTAATCTTTAATCTCCTTCTTGATTATTGAACTTCAAAGGTTAACTTGCTAGCTTATTCTCACTTATTCTCTCTAACCAATAAGCTATAAGTTATTGGTGGAAAAGCTAACAAAGAAAGTCTAACTTTATAAGTGCTTATTCTCTCAACCAAATAAGTTGTTTAGCTTGAGAGGAGTTGGATGAATTTTGAACAACCAACAAATGAATGCAAAGCTCTCTATTTATAGGCATCTCAAAGTGAGGGTAGATTAGTCATTAAATCATCCACCTCCTTACTATTCATTACCTAGCCCTTAAGTAAACTTGGCCACCACAACACTTAGCCTCTAAGTTATCTTGCTCCCCACTTAAAATACTTGGTCATTACATTTACTTAACTACTAAGTAAACTTGATTATTACATTAATCACTTTGTGTGCTCACCACTCTTACTTAGCCTCTAAGTTTACTTGTTCATCACCTTGGATCATCCATGGTTTGCTCCATGGTTCTTACCCATCCCCTAACCCATTGGATATTTACCTTGGGCCTTATCTTAATTAATCTTAGCTTAAATCATTTGGGCTTCTAGCATAATTTGCTTAACTAATATTAACTTATACATTGGGCTTGCAATTAAACAAACACTTGGGCTTGATCATTAACTCTATTGGACTTAACCATTTCCTACACAATCCTACTAATTCCATTCTTTTGGCTTAAAGCCTTATAACATATATTATACGTATAATTCTCGTATTCCCCTCGCATACTTATTTATCGTATTCAACATACCATCATTCATACACATTCATATAATACTTCGCATCATACTCGTATTCATTACTTCGTATAATACCTACATAGTATACGATCATCGTTTAATTCATTAATCTCATTACATTTCCTTCTCATAAATCATTTTTATTAAACGTTAGGTTTTAAGTCCATAGGCGAAATATTACGTTTTCCATAACTAAAATATTATTGGATATTCCATCTCACATCGATATTCTATCGTTAGGTATTTTTCGAAAGTTCAAAAAAAATTTCCGAGCAGAAATACGTGAATAGTGTTTTTCGGAAAATTTTCGAAAAGCTTTTATTTTCGTCTTGGAAATTCAAACACTTTAATTCTACCATATAGCCAAAACACTCCGACGTTCTGATTTGTTTAGGTCATATAACGACCTTTGATTAGCTTGCTCCATAAATAATCAATTAAATTCATTTAATAAAAATAAAAATTTAATTCTCAAAAATCCGATTTTCTCGAGCGTTACATTCTTCCCTCCTTATAAGGATTCTGTCCCCAAAATCTCGCTAATAATACCTACACCACAGAGGAAAATTTTTCCTTTATTTTAATCTCGAGTTCCCACAATGCTTCTTCGACATTGGGGTTCTTTCATTTCACCTTCACTGAAGGTATTATCTTCTCTCACATGACTTATCACTTTCTATCAATAATTTGAATCGGAAGTTAAACACTTAATAACATATTACGATATCTTCCTTTTATTAGCTCTTCTTTTAACGTTAAACTTATTTGGAACTCAAATTTCTCCCTCAAAATAAGACTATACTTAGTCTTCTACTTACCCTGCATCATCTTCTTCATTTCCTTGCATCCCTCGTTACTTAGTTGTACTTACTTAACTCGTTCCATTATCGTGGATTGAGTCTACGTTTTGAATAACAATTCTACCCCTTCATTCCGTAATTTAACTTCTAACTCCATGCTTGCCATCTCCGTTGTTAACTCCTTCTGAGTTGCTAACATCGATAGCTTTCCCTACCCCTCCTACTTAACGCGTCGGCTATAATGTTTACCTTCCCTGAATGATATAAGACATCACAATCCTCTCTCTACTACATATTCAACTCCTTCTGTGTGAAGATATATTTCAGACTCTTAGAGTCCATGTATATCCCACATTTTTTTTCCCGTTTAAATACTATCTTCAGATTTTTAATTCAAAAACAACAACTGCCAATTCTAGATCATAAGTAGGATAGACCTCCTCATAATCCTCTAACTGGCGTGATGCGTACACAATGACATTGCCATGCTATAAGAGCACGCAATCATGTCATCTATGCGAACATCGAGATACACTACAAAATTCCCCGTATCATCTGATAAAGATAATACAGGTGTCTTACTTAACTGTCTTCAATAATCCTATGACGCTAATGGTCCCTTCAACCATAGTACCTCACAAGAGTATCTATCAAATTGGCCACCAACTTGCTCGTTGCTCCTTACGGAAAGTCTAACTTCCGCACATTAGTCAACCTAAATGACATACCAAGAAACTTGTCATAACTATAACGAGTTCTGAACGTCATCTTAGGTACTTCCTCCTTCTTCATTACTCTCAACCGACTATACCCCGTACACACATCTATTTTTAGAAAAATTCTCTGCCCTTCTCAACTGATCAATTAGATCATCGATCCTGGGCCATGGGTATTTATTATTAACTGCTAACTTACTCCTGTTACAATAGTCGATACGCAACTGTAACGACTCATCCTCTTCCTTAACATCCTCCTAACTTACGTCATGGTTCGACAATAATAATGTCACGGTATTTTATTACCGTAAATTACTACCTTAGATTTTCTAAGAAAAACTAAAGGTTCACACTTTTCTTATAACTATTTGATATAGCTCTATGGTTAATCAACCCATTCATACCGAGAATTTCCTTAAATTCTCTCAACTCTATCGAAACTTATCTACCGATACCTGCTTACTTCTATTATTCATGAAATAATTTTCACAAATATAATTACTGAAAGTTATTTCCTCTTCCTCTATTTTAATGTTTAAAGGTACTTATAACCCCTTTTCATACAGACTCCTAGATAAGTCTTTCCACCTGTCTTACATACCTTAATCCTACACTTAGGATCCCCTTGTCCCACTCCAAAGATTCCCGAGTTAAAAATTTTCATTTTTTGGCATCTTCTTCGACTGGCATTCTCTCCTTGGTTCCTCCTCTCTCTTGCTCTCATTCTTTCTCTTTTGGTATTGAGTCTACAACTCACTACCATCTTATGCTATAATCACCTTCTCCAGAATGATCCCATAGGAAACACTCTAGATCACCAAAATCCCACTATAGAGCTAGGGTTTCAGGCCCTGCTCCAACCTACGAGCCTTCACCTCCTCCGTGTCCACTTGATGTGAAACAAACCTTGCCAATTCATTTGAATTTGGTCGCGTACTGGGGAAATATCATATCCCCTTGCTTAAGTTCTAAGAATTCAATCTCTATCCTCCCTCACATATTTGTAGGGAAATAATTCTCAAAGAAAACCTTCTTGAATTGTTTCCACGTTACCGCATCTGTTCTAACCCCACCCCGGTGAGCCTTCTACCAAAAGTTGGCTTCACTCTTCCTCGTGTAAGTCACAAAAGAAAACTTCTGCATCTCACCTATGCTTGTAATAACAAACGCCTTCTCTATTTCTTTTACCCCGGTATGGGCCTCGATTGGGTCCGTTGTTCATTTGAACTCCGGCGGACCTATGCTTTTAAACTCTTTAAAGGTAATCGTTCTAGCTATCTTAGGTTTCGTTGTTACTCTACCCCCGGTTTGGGTAAATGTAGCCGTTAATAACTTAACGAACTCTTACATAGGGTTGTTTTGACCCCATTAATTATCATTACGTGATTCTGTTTCTTGATTATGTTATCTTCTCTGTGGCGGCATTTTCTAATTAAACAAATAAAATTTCATTATTATCTATTTACTTACTTCGTTATTAATCGCCACATACCAACTCGCACCATAACAAATCATTTCCATGAAAACTTCATTATATTCATATGCTTTTTCATAGTTTGAAACTATTTACAATTTGTTTTCATAAACAAAAGCTATTACATTTTCTATTTCGCAATTGAACTTCACAAAAGTTGGGATTTACAAAAAGACTACCCTTTAAAAGAGGGTTTTACGTCACTACACACATATTTATAACTCTAACATTCTAATAATGTATAACATCATCCTCGTGTTTCTCATTCGCAATCGCCGCTACAGTATCCCGACTAATAGTATGACGGGTGTGTCCTGACTCATTGAAATAACAAGCAACCTTCAGTTTGAAATCCTTATCTGCACTCTCATGGATGTAAGACATCCGTGCTATCTTCCTGGTCCTTCTCCCCCAGTTCTCTACGAAGCTCATCGGCCTCCTTCTTAAAATCTCTAGCCTTATTTATCATGAGCACCTTCTTATCATGCTCTGACTCAAAATCTGCTTCTGCAGACTCCTTCGCTACATAAAGAGCACTAATCTCTTCATTCTGTTTCTGCACAACTGCACTCAGTTGCACATTCTTGTCAAGTGCTGCCAGATACAATGCTTCCATTGCATCTGGAGGTGATGACTCCAGTGTAGGTACCACCGTAGAAATTGATGTTACCTCTCTTTCTTCCTCCACATCGTTCATCATACTAAGGTATGACGATATATCCATTTCTCCCTCGGAGTAGTCTTCCTCGGAAAAGTACTCCTCTGCCTCCGACTCCTCTAGAATCACTAATGGTACCTCCGCCACCCAAGATAGAGTACAGCTCTACTCTTCGGTTCACAAGCTCTTCGCTCACCGCGGGTATATCTCTATACATCAAGCTATCGATCGACATCCTACAATAACACATATGTTGATTAGTACATAACACAGAATTGTATAAGCATAAATCATATTTAATTTATTTAGGGTTACTTTCCATCTTTAAAATCTTTTGGTATTGAATTCCCTCAAAACCGTATTAACTCATTCGACTCAAGTAAAGCTCGAGTTTACTTCCTTCGGACTTCTCTTCCTTAACGAGGTTATGAGCCTAAGGTTCTTTCCCCCCTTAAGTTTTATAACCTAATGCTTTGATACCAACTGTGACGCCCCCAAATCCGGGTCTCTTCCAACCCGACATATGGTGCTCCACGGTGCTACAGTTCACACAAACATTCAATTGAAATGCCTCAAAAGAACGAATATGTCTCATATATATTTCTAACACAATACTACCATTCCCGTGTTCTTTATAATCATACATTTGTTCTTGTCATAATATCAAATATTATCATTACAAACCTATACTATTACATAGGTAATCTACAACGCCGCTTTAGCCTTCTTTATCCTTGTTGAATTCTTTCGTCATCATTCGGTTTAAACTGCATTCATATGGTTCAAGCAAGAATGAGCATAACAAGCTCAAGAAGTACAACAATTTCATTTTAAAAGCATGCTTGAAACATAGGAATCGTATATCTTCAATAACCGGATGATAGTTACGGTACTATCAATAATTCAAAATAGCTTTCCTTTTCCTTCAAAACGCTTTACAATAACAATATTCCGTAAATCATCAATTCTAGTTCAAGACGTGAACGACTTATAGTTTCTTTGAAAAGGACAACCCGGCACGAAGTCCGTAAGTTCAGCATATCTTACGAGCACTTCTAGGTGATCAGCCTATAGTACTCTATGTTGATCAACACTACATCCATTAAACGTGTGTACGTTTAAGTTGTGGCAACCTCACGTGCCCATCGAATACTCGATGAAAATACATTTGTTTATTCATATTCAGGCTTACCTTGAATCCGTACCAAATAGTTGGCATAGGATAGCGTTAGCAATTCTATATTGAAAGACTTGTAAACAGTTCAATCAATCTATCACGATTAGTCTAGCCGAGCTAAAACTGGCATCGATTCTTTCTTTAAAACCATACATACATCTCATAACTTGAATCAATTGAAAACCTGGCTAACACGAAGGTTAAACAAGCGTTTAAAAAAACTTGCCTTCAGCGTCTGCTACAGTATAATTACGTTTCCTTTGAGTCTTTACAGTCTCTACAATACATAATCACATAACATACCACATTAGGTCATGAATGAACATACATAGTTCCTAAAGAATCTTACCCTACTTCTCAATCTAATCCCATATTAGATTTGTTATTATGGGTTCCGGCTTTCCGTCATTCTTTTACATCATTCTTACCAACTTCGTTCTCTTCTATAACTAAAGTGAAATTATTTCATTAATACAACTCGGTTCGAGTTAAATGTCCTTCATCGCAGCTTACTAACTTTATTATTAATCGAAACTCGATCGTCATTTGTTTAGTTCACTTATTGCATATCGTTCACATTCATCTCCAATTGACTTTCTTTAACCCTAAGTGATCATACTTAAGGTTTAATTATAACTTAATAATGTATGATTAAATTCTTTAGTTCGTTACTAAACAATTTCCCTTCATCTTCACTTGAAACCATTCTTTTCTTCCTAGCTTTTAAGGTTAGCCAAGCATGGCCGCGGTTTTTTTTGTTATGCCACATATGCTGGCGTCATCGCCTATTAGGGCTTGAAGACCGACTTCATGGCACTGCGGCCATGAGTCCCTTTGAAAAAGGCCACGCCGCTGGCGTGACTCTCCAAAGAGGGTTTCACCTTTGCCTGGCCATGCTTGGTGCTGCGACGTGACCTATTTTACCTTGAATGGCGCCGCGGCGCCAGTGCTCAGCACCAGAAAAATTTTACAGACTTTTCTTTTGGTGAGATTCCCGGCTTCGTAACTTCTTCGTTATAAGTCCGAATTGGCTCGTTCAAGAGCCTACGGTTCACAAATCACGTACTCTACGTGATCATGCAAGAATTTTATCTATTCAACTTCGTTTGCTAAAATTCCACCTATTAGTCCATTTTTAACGAAAACGATAAACGTTCGTGAACGTTCAACGCTCGTTTCTTCGTTCTAAGTCAGAATCCGGCCATTTTCGAGTCCGCAACTCTATAATGACAAATACGACTTGTCTCCATTGAAAACCAATGTTTCCAAGCTCAATATCAAAATTTGACTTCCATTCCGAGAATTTCACGAATTCGACGATTGTCGTCTAATCGTGTGAATTCCGACGAAACTTCGTTACTTAAGATTTTTAAACCATTTCAAAAGGATTCATTCCGACATACTAACTTCTTGATATAATACTTCATTAACTTATATTCATGATAAGTTATTACCTACTCTCGATGATTTTGCAACTTATTAAAGTATAAAATACTTATTTTCCATTTCATGACTTATGTCTTATTTTCATATGACTTATTAATGAGTTAAGTCTTTTAATCATTATTCTTACATCTTATTATTCATACTAATTTTATTAAGGTAAACATGTTACAAGTTATAACAAGTTTCTATACTTTCATTATAAGTTTATAACTTATTTACAAATGAATTTCTTATTCATGACTTATCCGGCTTATTAAGACTTAAGCCCTTTGATTCATTATTCCAACCTCTTCTTAGCATGCTTGTTCTACCAATACCCCCCTTCTCTAACAATGGAAGAGAAAGAGAAACATGGTTCAAGAACACTTACTCTTTGATGATATCTTGCTTAATCTTTAATCTCCTTCTTGATTCTTGAACTTCAAAGGTTAACTTGCTAGCTTATTCTCACTTATTCTCTCTAACGAATAAGCTATAAGTTATTGGTGGAAAAGATAACAAAGAAAGTCTAACTTTATAATTGCTTATTCTCTCAACCAAATAAGTTATTTAGCTTGAGATGAGTTGGATGAATTTTGAACAACCAACAAATGAATGCAAAGCTCTCTATTTATAGGCATCTCAAAGTGAGGGTAGATTAGTCATTAAATCATCCACCTCCTTACTATTCATTACCTAGCCCTTAAGTAAACTTGGCCACCACAACACTTAGCCTCTAAGTTATCTTGCTCCCCACTTAAAATACTTGGTCATTACATTTACTTAACTACTAAGTAAACTTGATTATTACAATAATCACTTTGTGTGCTCACCACTCTTACTTAGCCTCTAAGTTTACTTGTTCATCACCTTGGATCATCCATGGTTTGCTCTCCATGGTTCTTACCCATTGGATATTTACCTTGAGCCTTATCTTAATTAATCTTAGCTTAAATCATTTGGGCTTCTAGCATAATTTGCTTAACTAATATTAACTTATACATTGGGCTTGCAATTAAACAAACACTTGGGCTTAATCATTAACTCTATTGGACTTAACCATTTCCTACACAATCCTACTAATTCCATTTTTTTGGCTTAACTCCTTATAACATATATTATACGTATAATTCTCGTATTCCCCTTGCATACTTATTCATCGTATTCAACATACCATCATGCATACACATTCGTATAATACTTCGTATCATACTCGTATTCATTACTTCGTATAATACCTACATAGTATACGATCATCGCTTAATTCATTAATCTCATTACATTTCCTTCTCATAAATCATTTTTCTTAAACGTTAGGTTTTAAGTCCACAGACTAAATATTACGTTTTTCATAACTGAAATATTATTGGATATTCCATCTCACATTGATATTCTATCGTTACGTATTTTTCGGAAGTTCAAAAATAATTCCCGAGCAGAAATGCGTGAATAATGTTTTTCAGAAAATTTCTCGAAAAGCTTTTATTTTTGTCTTGAAAATTCAAACACTTTAATTCTACCACGTAGCCAAAATACTACGACGTTCTGATATGTTTAGGTCATATAATGACCTTCAATTAGCTTGCTCCATAAATAATCAATTAAATTAATTTAATAAAAATAAAAATTTAATTCTCAAAAATTCGATTTTCTCGGGCGTTACAGTTCGGCTACAACAATAGTTACCATGCTAGTATTGGTATGCCGCCTTACGAAGCGTTATACGGCAGAAAGTGCAGAACTCCGCTTTACTAGGATGAAGTTGGTGAAAGACAATTGCTAGGGCGAAATTGGTACAATGAGACGACGAAATAGTCAAAGTGATCCTAGCACGACTGGTAGCGGCTCAAGATCGACAGAAGAAATACGCTGACCCACATCGTAAAAATATCGAGTTTGAATCAGGTAGTTATGTTTTCTTGAAGGTCTCTCCCTGGAAGGGGAACATCAGGTTCGGAAAGAAAGGAAAATTGAGCCCAAAATTTATTGGACCCTTTAAAGTACTGAGAAGAATCGGAGAAGTCGCGTACGAGGTAGCCTTACCTCCAGCACTTGAGAATGTCCACAACGTCTTCCATGTTTCTGTGTTACGACCCTACAAGGCCGATTACAAGCATGTAATTGAATATGAACCCCTACATTTTGAAAAAGACTTATCTTACGAAGAAATTCATGTCCAAATTGTTGACCGAAAAGAACAAGTTCTCAGAAATAAAGTTATACCTTCTGTTAAGGTAATTTGGAGGAACCACAACGCTGAAGAAGCTACGTGGGAACTCGAAGAGAATATGATAAAGAATTACCTTCATTTATTTACTTAATTATTTGTGGCGATTACGGGGATGTAATCTTTGTAAGAGGGAGAATGTAACGGGTCGAATTTATTGAGTCGTGATTCTGAGGACAGAATCCTTTTAAGGGTGGAAAGATGTGACGAACGAGATTTTTGTAATTTAATTTTAATATTTATTGAAGTAAATAAATATTTTCGATGATTTAATTATTAGATTAAATAATTAATTGATGCAGTTGTGGTAGATTAATTTAACTATATGTGTTTCATCTATTAAATTAATGTGGGGAATTTTACTATCGAAGTATGTCATTATGTGAACTTATTGTATTAAATGAAATATTTATTTAAGCATGATGTTATTTTAATTAATTTAATTATTAATTAGAGATTTAATAATTTGATATAATTAATTCATGAGAAATTAATTATGTGACTATGTGAATTTATGAGAAATTATTATATTTATTTTATATTAAATTAAATAATATAATTGAGTTATTGTGTATGGGGGTGACATTAATTAAACTATATGATAAAACTTTATTTAATTAAATGGTTTTGAAATCTATTCTTGCTAGCCAAACAAGGCACTATGGGGAGTTGGAAGCAGCGATTTACCTTATTATTGGAGTAATCAACCATTATATCTATACGTCAGTTGGCTTAATTATTATACGTCTTCTCTTTATTCCTTCATTATTCCTAATTCTAAGAAATATTTAGAGAGAGAGTTTGAGAATTGTAAGAGAGAATTAAGATATTGTGAAAGAGATTGAAAGAGGAGAATTTAAGAAAACATCTGAGTCTTCTAATCTATACCTTACACTCAGGGTAATCTCCTCCTTCCCAAATTTTTAAAGTTACGTTGTTTAAGTTTTATGAAAATGGCTTTCAAGATTTTGTAAAATCTCTGTAATTGAGAAAGGGTTTGATTATGAGTTTATATATGGGTTAAGATGTATCAAATCATATTTAATTATATTTATTATGTAAACCATGTCATCAGTTTCATAAAAACACATGTCGTATATGTTTTTCAAAAACTTACAGAGTTGGGTTTTGGCCATATGGCCTTATACGTGATATTTCATGTGTTGATCGTATATTATCCCTAAATTTTACACTCGTATGTTGTTATGCATGTTGATACGAAGAGACCAAAGTTTAAATAAACGGATTCGGTGTTATAACGAATCCGTAGTGACAATTTTCATGTTTTATTTTCAAAACCTTCAAGAACATCAAAGTCAGTGAAATTGCATGCTTAAATTCTATAATTAAGTGTTTACATTGGTTAATTCGTTATATAAACGTTGGGTTATGTTTATGCATGAATTACATCGTATGGGTATGTCTAATTTCGAGTAGAAAATAAGAAATTGGAAGAAATTGACATGTTCTGTGATTTTTTCTTGAATCGCCATTTCACGTGTCTCGACGCTGCAAAATGTACATGGCCATTTACTGTCTATTTCCCATGGCATAGTATACAGCATATTTACAGCAAATGACTCGAGCATTTAGACCTTGAAATACAAAGTAATAACGATTAGTGTAATAAAGAAATATATAGCCACCACTCTCCGAAAAGTTCGTAAATGGAATTTTAAAATGATTAAGTCTAGCAATGTGTTAGTAACTTAATGTAATGAACATGTAAACATGTTAGAAGTATAATGTGATGATAAAATAGATGTTTAACATGTAAATAACATAATTACATGTAGATTGAGTTATGGAATACATAATTAAATTATTATTCATGTAGTGATTTTATGTGACAGTAAATGTGATAATTTCGGGGCGTTACATGTAGCACTTGGTAACTGTTCTGAATTTTTTTTATGACTATTTGGTTACCCACAAAAACTAAAATGGTTACCTGTGTATGAATGTTTGGCTACCAACTACACCATATTCAAAATAATTTTATTTTTAAAAAGTTATTTATAAGTAACCAACATGATGAAGTTTTGTCACTCACTAATATGCATTTGGTTACCTCTAAATGAAAGAATCCAAAAAGCTCAATATGAATAAACAAACAATGTCAAACTACTGGTAATAGAATCAAAGACCAATCAACAGTATCCAACTATATAAGCACGAGTAACCAAAACACAATCAACAGGTTTCCAAAACCAATTTAATCAACTTCTATATTGTCCAAAAAATATCTAGTAACCAAATCAGAATATAATAGTAACCAAACGAAGCAATTAATTAGTAATTGAAGTACAATATTGGACAATTATATAGTTGTTGAGTATAGAGGTGCCATCGGGCAGAGCGCTGTTGAGTAAAGAGGTGGTAGAGGGATTTCTTGAAGAGTTTCCGGCGGTGAAAATTTTGCAAGGGTATGGATTGACGTAATCAACCGAGATAGGGTCGGCGATGATTTCGTTGGAGGAGAGTAGAAGATACGGGTCGGCTGGATTGTTGGCACCAAGCAAGGTGGCGAAGATTGTTGATCGGGAGAGCGGAGAGACATTGTCCATTAATCGGAATGGGGAGCTTTGACTTAGAGGTTTAACTGATTTGTCATATCGGTGAAAATAAAATATTAAAAATATATTAATTCCGTAAATATTTTATGAATGCACTTTTGTTATAATTTTTTTTTAAAAATGTACTAGAAAGTGTAAATAACCCTTAAATATAATATCTATAAATATATACCGATAATTATATGTTAATTCGCTAACAATTATTATTTCATCCAACAAGCGACAAAAAACACAAACTAAAATAGATTAAGAGAGCACTAGCTTATGAAGTTCTTTCACTCCTCTCAAAATGGCAAGCTCTTAGATGTTGAACTTGATGTGAGCGACTTGAAATGATCTGATGGCACAAAATCTTGAGGTAAATTGGCCCTTTTCGCTATCCTCCTCATGTTGTTTTGCAAGCTTTGTTGAACTAAATTCTTCACTGCTTTTTTCTCCTCGCTCATCATATCATCCTCATTCCGTAGATTTGGATCTGCAGATGACAATGAAGACCCACAAAGAGGTGCCGATAATGTGCCACCCAAACCTCCACCATAGCTTTCTGAAACCTGCTTTCCTTTATCAACTCGCAAGCACTCCAATATTCTAGAAGCCCTCTTTTGTGCTAATGTGCTCCCTAGAAGAGTCAATTCAAGAAGGGATGAAACAATTCCAGCCTCGGCCATCGCCTGTCTATCTCCATATGATTTGTGAGCCATACCATTAAAATGTATGACACTTTCTCTTGACATGCAGGTGAATCAGTCCAGTGCAGAGCATCTATCAAAATTGGGAACACATCCGGAACATCGCTAACGGCCTTTCGTCCCTCAGTTGTCGATACTACATTGCTGAGGACTGAGAGTATTCTTTCGCTGACTTCCATGTCCCCCAATGAGCTCAATAAGAATGGTACCAAATCTGTCTCTAGCATTGGCAAAATATTCAAGGGCGAGACTGAGAGATTATATAGTGCTCGCAAAGAGTCTTGCTTTGCTTGAAAACTGGCGTTGCTATCTGGATCCTTTAGGGGTTTCACCAAAAATGGAATAGCACCGGAGGATCCAATAATTGGTTTATTCAAATCTAAAGCGCTCAAGCCAAGAAAATTTGCAACTATTGCATCAGCAACAGCCCGGTTAGGCCACTCATTGGGAGATTCAATGAGTTTTAGCATTTTATGAACAGCGCCTGCTTTAACTATTGCCGCTTTGTTTCTGTAGAAAAGTGTCATGAATTCATTAAAGTTCAGTTATTACAATGCTACAATAGATAAACACGTTTTACAATATTGGCCTCATAAAAAATGTGTGCTTATGTATGTTGGATGTTTTTCTGTCGTGTGAACCGTAGCATATAATAAAAATGGTTCACCAACTGTATCTGTCAGCAATTTAATAATGTATCTATCAGCAATTTAATGTAATGAACTAACAGGTAAGCCCCGTATTTGCTTCACAGAAAACAACTTCAGTATAATGTTGCTTTCTTCACATCCGGCACAAAGAAATAACAAAAAACAAGAAAGATAGATACAATACGCATTCCTAAATGCAAACTATGAAAGGAGAAAAAAAACACAACTTGACAAAAAAATTGAATCAAGTAGAGAAAGCAAAAAAACACAAATAACATGCTTCTCCGTGTAGACCATACAATGACATAAATCTAATAAAATTTCAAAAACCTCATTAGCAAAACAATTTCTAAAATAAATTTTTAAATGTTTAAACTGTAAATTTAATCATTTCATTTGACTTTATTTTGCAACCATCATAGTCTTCCCAACATTTGAACTAAATAGCGTTAAAAGAACATACTTTCAAAAGAAAATGACATAAAATTAGGGAAGAAAAAGGCATATATAACACTCATTGGTTTGATTGCCTACGAAATGTAGGGAAAGCAAAGAAGCATTAGGCTCTAGGCCTCACCTAATAGCATACTTATGCTTAATTAATTTCAAACAAACAGGATTATTTTCTTTTCTTCTGTCACTCTATTGCTTTCCTCTGTTTAAATACCAACAAAACAGAAGCTAGACTGATTAAAACCGCAAGCATGGGAATGCAGATAAAAAAAAAAGCCAGTCATAACACAAGAATCCTCAAATGTTCACATTTATCCTTTCTCCTCAATTATTTCCTCTATTTTGTACACAACCAAACAGAAGCCAGAATTCAAGTGCACAATATCAGTACAATTAGACAAAAAAAAAGAGAGTAAAAAGAACTCAATATGCAAATCTAAAGACACTACAGAACAATGCATAAGAACCGAAAAGCTTCCATCAATCCTTCTCGCCCCAATTATTGAATCAATCCCTCATTCCTCATAAACCAACCGAAATGGCAGAAAACCAAAACCAAAAATTGATTGAAAAAAGGTGGGAAAGATGAACAGAGAAATGCAGATCAAAAGACACTCACAATTCATGATGGTAAGAAATGCAAATTTCATCCTCTTTCCTTCCCTACTAAATTATTTTTGTTCACATTTTCAGCTACAGAGCATAAAGCAAAACTTAAACCAGAGAAAAAAAACGCAAACAAACAAACTGTGAAAAAGCACCCAATCAATACATGTCAAAAACATTTATAATGTTCACATCCATCCTTCTCTCCTCAATTATTCTCCCCTAGTTCTAAAGCATTCAAACACACACTAAATCTCTTAGCCTCCCAAAATGTAGTTTAATTTAATTTAATTTATTTTATAGAAAAAACACTAAATCCTTACACTTAAAATCCCAAAAAAAAAACAAAAACAAAAACAAAATGCATTTTAGAAGATCCAAACACTCATAGAACATGAGACCAACACTAAATTTAACTTTTTCCCCCTTTTTTAGTTGCTCACCTCAATTTACTTTCCTAAATTTCCCAATCAACCAAACAGAAGCTAAACTTACAAAGACTTTAGATCTGATCCAAATCAGCCCAAATTAAAAAATTAATCAAAAATAAAAATGAAGAGAGAAACTCACGCATCATTGCCAATTCCAAGATTAAGTAAAGCATAAAGCGAATTGATTTGGAAATCAATGTCCTCCAAATCCAGCAATCCCACAAGCGTCGGAATCGCTCCGAGTAACGCCAGAGTCGTTCGAGCCTCCGAATCTTCCTTTGTAAGCCTCCTTACTTCCTTCGCTCCCCATAAAACGTCGTCGCATTGCAATCTCTTCACCACTCTCTTCATCTCCTCCAGTACCTTCACTTTCTTCTTTACTTCTTCCTCTTCGTTCTCATTCCACGACTCCGACAGCCTCAGGAGCTCCGACAGCCTCTCGGATCCGCCGTTTTTCTTCGGGTCGGATCTACACTCCGGCCTTTTCTCCGGCACTTTCTGTTCAGGCTTGTCGCTAGCTGACGTGGCAGCACCGCCACCACCGCCACCGCAGCGCATTGTGTCGATGATTTTACGGCGAAATGACCCTCCAGTAAAGGTTGACCATAGCTTGAAGCCGCTGCCACCGCCGGTGGAGCGGTCGAGGACCACCGATGCAACGTCGTTCCGGTGACACTTTGCCATTTTTTAGTTATTATTTGGTGATTAAACGATAAACTCAGTCTACATTGCACCAAAAGATAGTGCTATGACTTTTAAGCGTGTGTATATATGCATACGTATTGAGCAGCTTTGCAAGTGTTTAGTGAGAGAACATGTTAGAAAAAGAAAGCTTCCTAGAGAGAGAGAGAGAGAGAAACTGTGTACGGGAAGCTTAATAAAGTAAGAGACACTGGGGACAGGCAGGGTTTCTAAAGAAAGAAAAATGGAGGAGAGAGACAGAAGGGTTCTAGGAAGAATTATTTATTTATTTTTTGTTTGGAGTTCTTGTATATATGTTACATTAAAATATGTAAATTCATAACTGATGAGTCTGATGCCATGACATAACTTATAAATTAATATAAATATATTTCTTCCGTCCTTAAATCCTCTGTTTGACTTTTAGTTTGGAAAAAAAAAGAAAAAAATAGTGAAGGAACATAAAAAAACAATATGATGTTTTTGAGATTTTTAATAAAAGAGAAAGAGAAAAGAAAGTTAAGGAAAGTGAGTGCATGTTTCTGTTTCTGAGTTTTAAAATGTACAAAAAAGAAAAGAAATGGACGAAAAATTTAAGTTTTTTTTTCAATTCTAATGTTTCTGAGTTTTTTAATAAACGGAAAAGAAAAGAAATGGATAGAAAACTTGCCACTTTTCCAGCCAAAGTTTTCCGTCCAAAATTAACATGATTTGGACGGAAAAGAAATTAGAATAAGTAATATTTTTATAATTCCCATATTATCCTCAATTTTTAATATAATAAATTTTAAATTACAACTCATGTCCTCGATTTTAAATTTTCTATCATTTTCCATTAAAAACTCAGAAACAACACAAAGAAAAATTTTAAGTTTTCTATTCTTTTTTTTTCTGTTCTAATTTAAGTTTTCTATTCTTTTCTTTTCTATTCAAAACTCAGAAACAGAGTGGAGTCAAAAATTTCTCACTTTTGAGAAAATAAATAAAAAAAAAGAAAGTAAAATTTTCTTTTATATTCCCTTCTTCTTTTTTTCACAATTAAAAAACTCCGTTCAGGGTGGTTATATGTATACATTTTTTTGTTCCAAAAAATTAAGATAAAGTATATAAAATGAAGGGTAAATATGTTATTTAGTGACATCAGTATAAAAAAAACTAAAAGTACCCATTAATTTATATAATATAATAGGTCACTAAGGATAAATTTATAATTTTTTTATTCTTTTTTCTTTGATTTTACTTTTCTTAATGTGTATATAAATTATACTTTGCTTATTTTTTTTTTGGGAATCGGAGGAAGTATAGACTAATATTCCTTCTTATACATTGTAAACACTCGAAATTTCACTTTCCTTGTACTAACCTTTGAGGAGGATAAAAGTGTCATTTCACTTCGGAGACAACCCCGAGATAGGGCAAAAACATCATTTCAACCCGGCGATAACTCCGAGGAGAGATAAAGGTACAACGATGCCCGCATATACCTTGAGCTAACCGAATGAGGATCGCAGTCAAAGATGTACTGCTCCACCGCAGAACACCAATACCGGCTCGAATGCTGTAAGTCAAGACCACTTCATATTTCATACACACGCAAGAAGAAAAAGCTGGAAAGAGAGCTCAAGTCTTGCTCCTTTTCATCATATTTTCGTTGTTTGATTTTTTATATCATACATATTGAGTGTTTAGAGTGATAGAAGTTGATCCCAAGCCAAAAGAAGCTTGGTCATGCGTCCCCCAAGGTGAAAAACACTTATTTTAGCCACTTTCTTTGTAAATGTTGTTATAAATACCAGATTTATGTAGATATAACAATTTCTACCGATTAAATTTGTTGTTTTACATATATATTACGTATTAGTGGGTAGATATTGAGTTTCTACTGGTTAATTTGTGCATATTCAATTGTAAATCAAGTTTTTTGACTAGATCTACCTAGATCTAGCACTTTGAACGGTTATGAAGCATGATGTTCTAACCTATATGCTAGATTAGTTCAGATCTATGGTAGATCTAGATGTTTTACTGCTTTTGGTAAATCCCGATCACTCCGTAGAGCCCTGGATCTATATCTAGAGGTGAGGAGGTCGTAATGGCTCGATATGGGGATTTCAACCGATGAAATTACCTAACATCAAGTCTAGGATGTTGTATATACATATTTAAGCATATCAATGTAAGCCTAAGAATCTTGAGGTTGAGATCTACTGAATGGATCTTAACTAGATTATAATAATGGACTTTTTATTTAAATGTAATGTTTAAATACTGCAAATCGGTGTACATATAATATTGGATCTTAAAATGAGTTCAAGCGGTTCGTCCCGAGAATTCAGATTTAAGATCCCGTGATAGTGAAAATCATGTTTGTGGGTGTTTGGATTCATCGAGATGGCTTTCATGTCCGGTGATGATCCAACCTCTTTTTGGCGCTTTCGTTGCATGCATTATCACATAAAGCGATTTTCAAATCAAAACCACAAAGAGCTTTCATGATGAATAAAGCGATATGAGTAGATCACCTAATAAACATAAAGATAATAAATGAAAGTATCAAAGGTCCTTGATTTCTATTCGGGTGAAGGATTTGAAAATTTTATTTTCCAAAACGTCACTTCTATATATCTATTCTAAAAATGAACTTTTTGCTAAATCAAATCATTCGTACATAGGTGTAAACGTGACACCCCCAAATCTAGGTACTTCATTTTCACAAGATTTGATGTTCACTTAATCAAAACATTCTGTTAGTTCCCAGTAGGCACAATATATATCTAGAAGGGGGGGTTGAATAGATCCTTTTTATTTTTAAATACTTTTCTGGTTTATTTTGTATAGTTAATGATTTAGCATATGACAAACATAAGAATCATTTCAAGCACAGCGGAATAAGTAAAAGATCCTCTTCATTGATATATTCATAATCATACATACATTGTTCTTAGAGTTGATTCAGTTGTAAGCAGTTAAAATATACATAGCAGTTATAGCAGTTAATATACATAATGCAAATGATATAAGGTAAAAGACACAAGGGGTTTTAAGTGGTTCAGAGACTCAAGCTCCTAATCCACTCTTCTGCTTTCAACTAGCGAGATTTCCACTAAGGGAGGGCAGCACCCTGAATCACTAAGATTCCTTCAAGGCCAGCAGCCTTGGGACTTCAGCTCACTAAGAACTCTTCAAGGCCAGTAGCCTTGGAACGTCTCTAGTTCCTAGGAACTCTTCAAGCCTAGTAGGCTTGGAACTTCATTTAGTCTCTTCGAACAAGGACCCCTCAGGCCCTGGCTTCTTGTTGTTGTAGTTGTTGTTGTTGGTGCTGAGCTGCTAAGATGTCTTTAAGCTTGACCATCTTTTGTACTTAGTAGCTTGGTGTGGTCCTCTTTACATTCTTCTTTGAGACTGGACCACATCATCTTGGTGCAGCTGATCTACTTCCGTTCTGCTCATCTTTGTATATTGTCAGCTGTGCACCATCACCATTTCCTGAACCCTTCTCAACATGTCAAGGCATATGGTTCTCGCACTTTTCTGCTTTCACTTTGGGTTCATGGTGAATCGTAGAGTGGCTCTTAGGATCTGCCTTGTGCATTGCCACTCTTCTAAATGCTATCTTCTTGTCCTTCTCGGCTCTCAGCTTAGATGCCAATTATGTGGGCATTCTTATCTTTGTTGAGTGAAACTTTGATCTATTTAAGTCCATCTTCAAAGTTGCTTCACTTCCACCTTCGTAGTCTCACTGTCACTAAGACTTGATCTATTTGAGCTCATGTGGAACTCGTAGAGTCAGCGATAACATTTTAACCAACTCAACGATTCTGCAATATTGCAAATCATCAGCTCCTCTTGATTGTTGAAGCTCTGGCTTATTTATACTCCTTCCTAATCTTCTTGTTGAGAAGTAGCCGTTAGAAGCTCTTTGAAATGCTTCGCAGATCTCGAGTTATTTGGTGTAGACTACAGATGTGACATGTCTTACTTTTCTGACATTGTAGTCTACTGTTTCACCTACCCCGTCGGAGATGCCAGTTTAATGTCTTGGGCAGGTCGAAGACTTTATTTCCTCCTTCTGATTTCTCGATCAGAGGTTGTCCTTTTGCATCGATGCTCTCAATAAGCTTTTGTACAAATATCAACCTTTAGATTGAACCATTGTCAATGCTTCAATCTTCAGCCATTTGTACTCTACGATTCTGATGTATGTCTTCATGGATCTGATCGTAGTGTCTTGTTGACTGGTAAAGACAACACTATGATCTTGAAGAGTGTTGATTGGATCTTCAATGTAGAACACCTCTTCCTTCTTTTTTTTCAAAGGCTTCAACACTTCGCTTGCTTGCTTAACTTGACTCTCGAGACCAGATGACCTTTGTTCTGGCCCCTTCTGAATAGTAAGACACTTCAGATTTGTGGCGTGTCTAGCTCACTTTCTCCTTGTGATCTCCCGTTCACTTATCATCAATGGACTGACCCAATGCTTAATCACTTTAGCCTTGTTCTTCAGAAGCTGTCCAGTGTCTCTGTATGCACTTCATCATTTCTTTCTTTATTTGGCAAACACTACGATCCTGGTTGCTTCCAAGATCGTCGTCTTCGCCTGTTGATGACTCACGACTTCTTGACTTTCCTTAGTCGATTCAAGTCTTCTTCTGATCTCCTTGTGGAAGACTTCATCCTGAATGGCTTCACAACTCAATCTGGATGCTGATTGAGTTTGTACTTAGATCTTCTGTTAGCTTGCATGCCATTCGTTGAGTGCTCTCTGGTTTCCTTTATGATGGGATGTATCTTTGCAGTTCCAACTAGAGGCTTTATTCCTTTGGATATTCTAGGAGTGCTCATTTGTTGAGAATCGTATTTGCTCTACGATTCTTCCTTGGCATTGTGAGCACAACGGTTGAGGTCTTAGTTCTGCACTCTACGATTCAGCTTTGGTTGTGCAGACACTACAACTCCGAGATCAGATCTTGACACTTTACAATTTTGGCCTTGTGCTCGTTATCTTCATCTGATCTTGCTCGACTATGATCTCTGTATGTAATCAATAGACTCTACAACGTAAAGTGTAGTCTACGATCCTTGACGTGACTTCGGCATCAATAGACTCTACGACTCCGAGTGTAGTCTACATTTCTGACTTGGCTTCTACAGATGTTCTTTCTATTTTACTCAGAGGCGTCATCTCTACGATTCTGAACATGACTTCCTCAGCAGACTTCGGCTACGAGGAAGTTCTACTCGACACACTACGATCCTTCCTCGTCTCTCCTGGAAGTCTACGAACTCCAAGACTACTATCTTGCAGACTACGATTCTGCCTTGATAGCTCTCGAGTTTCCTTGAGTCTCCTGGCAGACTACGATTTTTGGTGCGGTTTCGACGATCGATGTTTTCTATCTATTACATCATAAGATCAACCTAACCTGCTTGATCTTTCTATGTTTATAGTCCTTGTACATCATTTATTTTTAAGGACTTTACAAAGCTGTTTTACTTATGTAGGATCAACCTAACATACTAGATCAATTCATTCTAAGTCCTTGTACACATGTTTCTATTATCTATCAAAGGACTTTGCAGCTTTTCTTAATGCAAGCATAGTTGCATATTCATTCATATATATCGTAATTAAATCATATATAAATAGGAATAACATTCACATGCTTATTCCTGACAATCTCCCCCTATTTGATTATGACAAAAACAATAAATGCATATGCATGTTATGAATGAATCTTATATACAGTGAGAAGCTGTATTTCTAAAACAGATAATCATGAATTTCATTTATAATGATGTGGAATTTAATACACTGACATTTTACTTCCTGGATCCAGAACATACCTAACTAGTTAGAGATGTACCTCATTTGGCTCCATGTATGTTTCCAGGATGTCTGTTGATCAGCTATTCATCTGTTTGACCTTCTTGCTCCTGTTTCCCTTGGGATGATGACTTTCATTCTTTGCTTTACTCCCCCTCAGATGTATGCTTCTCTTCTCCTTCTGGCTCCCTCTCAGCTTCGGCATACATAGGCTCATCATTCCTTGGCTCCCCCTCAGAAGATGACTCTTTCTCTTCTTCTGCCATCTTCTTGTTTGACTTCTTCTCTCCTTTCCTTCTGCTCTTCTTGCCCTTCTTTGAATGCCTCTTGCTCTGCCTCTTTCTATGCCTCTTTTTCTCCCCCTTTTTGTCATCAATCATTTGGGAGAGCTGCTCCATGTTGGACATAAGCTGCTCCATCAGGTATGAGGAGTTAGCAACTTAAAACTTGAGTTCCTGTTGGCCTAGCTCAAGTTGCACTGAGAAAGACTATTGCATGTTGTAAATCTTGTCAGAGAGGGCTTGGATCTACTCTTCATTGGCCTTCTGTGCTCGTAGTGCATCTACCTTCTGATCATTCATGACTTTCAGATAGATGTTATCTCTCTCTTTGAGTTTGAGAAATACATCAACCATAGTAGCCTGAAGTCTGTTCTAGAATGAATTATCTCCTGCTGCTATCAGCTTCTGTGACTCTTCAGTGAATAGAGATATTTTCTCACTCAATTTATCAGAGTTTTTCATCAGCTCCTTCTCCACAGATACTGCATTAGATTGAACTCTACGATCTGCATCCTTGGAAAGATTTTTGAAGGTGTTGAGAATCTAAAGAAACGTTGAGTTCCAATCACTGATTGAGGATGAAGGATGTCAGATAGCAGTGCTTGAGCTGATGGAGGTTTTTGATTTTGAACTTGTACACTATCAACATTAGAGTGAACAGACTCTATGATCATCTCCTTGGTCATGATCCTTCTTCCTTCAGAGTCCATTCTACGATCGTAGGGGATATAGTGATTTCCAGCATGGCGATAGACTTTGAAGTGAGGCTAGTTTGTGATCATCTTTGTAGCAAAACTATTTACCCTTGGGAAGTTTTATTCCACCAGCTCCATGCTTGGAAAGTGAGAGTAGCACCAGCTGAAGTAGCTTCCATCCTTTTCAGTATGGGCCTTTAGCCATGGCATCCATTGGAAGAACCATCTCATTAGCAAGTCATCATGATTATAGAGAATGGTCATGCAGTCTAGCTCCATGTTGTTCCAGTTTTTAGCTATATCAAAGGTAGTCATTCTTACCACCTTGAGCTGCTCATCTCCATACTTCACCCATCTTTCTGGTGGTGCTTCTGGTGGTTCATGCGAGACTTCTACCACTATTCTCCTGGTGAATTTTGCTGGAGAGAGGATAGGATAAAATTCTGGTTCCTGTAGAGCCCCCAAATCCGGGTATCTTCCAACCCGACAGATGGTGCTATACTGTACAACATTCATACATTCATTCAATTGGAAAGTCTCAAAGAACGAACATAACTTCTATATATTTAAATTAATATTTACATTTCCCAAGTTCTATACCTGTTACAAAGGTTCTTATTTCCCCGGCTGAGCTGGTCCACTTATTTCCTTCTATCCCTTTCTTTGGGCAGTTCTTTGCTATGTGGTCAGTTGATCCATATATAAAGCATCCATGATTCTTCTTCGGATTGGGACAGTTAGGCGAAATGTGCCCTTCCTATCCACAATTATAACATACTGCCTTACCTTTGAGACAGACACGTAAGTGAGTCTTCCCGCAGGTTTTACAGGCCTCCATCCTCCTCTTGGAGTCTCCTTGTTTTACTCCAGTATTCCCAGAGTTAAAGCTCTTCCTCTTCTGACCGTCGCCACTTCCACTGGCTCCCTCGGTCTTGGTTCCTCCATCAACCCTGCCTTTGGTCTTCTTATCTTTGTGGTATTGGCTAAGAGCCTCATTCCCACCTTCTAATTATTATTGCTTTTCTAGTATGGTTCCAAAGGAAGTACTTTGGAACACGTAGATTCTATATAGAGCTGTGGTTTTAGCCCCTTTCAACCTTCTAGCCTTCCTCACTTCAAAGGTCCGCTTGATGTAGAGCAAATCGTGCTAGTTCATTAAACTTGGCAAAGATACTTTGGGAACCTGCTATATCCCCTTGTCTCAATTCTAGAAACCTCATCTCCATCCTCCCTTTCATACTGGTGGGAAAATAGTTCTCGAAGAAAATCTCCTTGAACCTCTCGCACGTTAGGTCTCATATATCGGCCCTAACCTGGTTTGCCTCCCACCAGAAGTTGGGCTCTCCTTTCATCAAATAGGTTGCAAAGGCAACCTTTTGTCCTTCCTCAACATTTGCTATTACAAATACTTTCTTTATTTCTTTTACCTATGTCTGGGCTTCTATAGGGTCCGTAGTTCCTTTGAACTCCGGCGAACCTACACTTTTAAAATCCTTAAAAGTAGTAGCTCGTACTACTCCAGGAATTATGGGTACATTAGCCCTCGTTTATTAAATGCGCCAATTAATGCATTAACGAACTCCTGCATTGATTAATCCTGACCACCCTCCTATTGGTTAACATTAAGCACCGATTTTGTTGTCTCTTCTTGGCGGCATTTTCTTCATTAAGAAAACAAAACATCATTATTACTTTATTCTTGTTGGCTTGTTATTGTTTGTAATAAAACAACAACTCATACTCATTACTCAACATATTCCATAAAAAGATTTATATTGATTCATAACTTGTAGTGTAATACTACATTGTTTACATTACTCAGCCTTAGCTGATTACATTTCCATCCCGCAATTACTTTCCAAAAATTGGGATTTACAAAAGACTACCCTTTGTTATACAAAAGAGGGTTTTACGTCACTACTAGATACATAATATTTACATATCTATTCTACTCTAGCTATTGCTAGATTACATCTTTCGTAAGGCATTCTCAAAATCTGCTCTGGCTAAACCGGCAATAACATCTCTACTGATGGTATGACGGGTCTCATCTCTACTTCACCGATATCCAGCTACTCACATCGAAATCTACATGAGAACTCCTATGAATATAGGACATCCTCTCCAACTTCTGCTTCTTAGTCTTTAGCTCCTGCTTGAGCTCAAAGACTTCACCTCTCAAATCTCTTGGACTTTGTCCATAGCTAGGACTCTATCATCGTCTCCTCTTCCTACATTCCTTCCATACTAGTCTTGTCCTCACGGACAAATCGAGTTCCTCCTTCAACTCCTTAACCTCTTGGCAAGAATGGACATTCCTATCCAATACCGACATAAACAAAGGCTCTTCATTAATTCCCCATGGAGACATTTCCTCCGTAGGTGGAACACCTGGTCTCTGTAGGTGGAACTCGTCAAAGGACATCACGCCCACCTCCTCCTCTAGCATGCCATCAAATATAGACATGTAGTCTAAATCGTCTCGAGTCTCCAGACACGATGGTCACCAACTCGGTTCTACTGACCACTGAGATTTGGTAGTATTTCTACCCGATTAATCAATCCTCGCTACTACATGTATATCTCTATACATAACATTTTCTCTAACATCTACAATAAAACAATATAGTTTGATTAGTACATAATATCAAGAAAATAATAAAAATACATAACATAATATAATGCATTTTTATAAGATTACTTTCCATCTTTTACTTCTTTATTCTTTCGTAAGGTTATGACTTAAGGTTCTACTTTCCCTTTAAGTTTTATAACCTAGGCTTTGATACCAACTTGAATACCCCAAATCCGGGTATCTTCCAACCCGATGATGGTGCTATATCTTGTACAACATTCATACATTCATTTAATTGAAAAGTATCAAAGAATCGAACATAACTTCTATATATTTAAAGTAATATTTACATTTCCCAAGTTCTATACCCATTACAAAGATTCTTTGTCATAATATCGCTTAAATTACAACAATAGACCTATACTTATTACAAGACGACTTAATAATCATTTTAGCTTTTCCTTTATCCTTTTCGATCCTTCTGGACGTTCACCTTAGTTGCATTCATATGGTTCAAGCAAGAGTGAGCATAACTAGCTCAGCAAGTATAACAATTTAATAACAACAAGCTTGACACATACAAATCGTATATCTTTGATAACTGAACAATAGTTATGAAGTACTATTGATAATTCAAAATAACACTTCATCTTTTCTTTCAAAATGTTTTACAATAACAACAGTATTTAGTAAAACATTTACTCCGGTCAGAGACCTCGAGTATTCATTCTTTATTAGAAAAGGATAACCCGGAAGCAAGTCCATAAGCCCGATATCATTTACGAGCACTTCTAGGTGATCAGCCTATTGTACTCTATGTTGATCAACACTACATCCGTTAAACGTATGTACGTTTAAGCATTTGGCAACCTCACGTGCCTGTCCTTTCAGTCTTCTTTTGAAAACCATATCAAGTAGTTGACAAAAGATAGCTACATTTGATAATACATGAATAGATTATCAATACATCAAGTCTAGCCAAAGGAATTGGCTTCAACTTCAACATACTTCAATTCATGCGAAAGAATATATGAACCTCAAAAACTTGTTCAGATTGAACTGAGACAAGAGTTAGAATACTTGCTTTTAGCATCTCCTATGGTAAATTAACTTTATGTTCAAGTCGTTCAAGTCTCTACAATACATGATCACATAATGCCTTAGATTAGGTCACATATAATCAAGTATGTATACGACTATATCATACCCTTCATTTCAATCTAATGGTGTATTAGATTCAGTTACTATTCGTTCCGGTTTGTCATTATGCTTGCATTATATTTGACTAGGTTATCTCAACCTTTATACATCATCCTTAAGGTTTAACAATGTTACATTACATTCCTTAAGTTATGTTTACTTCCATTTCTTTTCTTTGTACTTAGAAAACTTCATTACTATCTTTGTTCGAGATCGGCATCATGCATGCACAAACTTTATGCTTACATCTCATGACAACAAGCATGAGCTTTATGTATATCGTCTCTCCGGACTTGGTGATTGCGGCATGAAGTTCTTATTTAATGAATGTAATATGCTGCTTACACTCTAGAAGATTTTGTCAATGTTCATGGCGCTGCGGCGCCAGTTATTGAACTAAGGTTCACGCTGTGGCAAACTCTTGCAGATGCTTTCGATTCATTGTTCAAGATCATGACGCTGGTCTTTTGCTTAGGGGTTGGCCATGTGGCACTGACTCTCAGGCACAAGATATCAATTTCAGTTTTGAAATTTTATGAACTTCCCGGACGCATAACTTCTTCGTTATAAGTCCGAATTGGCTCATTTAAAAGCTTACGGTTCACAAATTACGTAATCTACATGACCATTCAAGAATTTTATCTATTTGACTTCATTTGCTAAAAATTCACCTATTGGTTCATTTTTAACGAAAACGATAAACGTTCGTGAACGTTCAACGCTCGTTTCTTCGTTCTAAGTCGGAATCCGGTCATTTTCGAGTCTACAACTTTTAAATGCCAATTATGACTTGTCTCTATTAGAAAACAATGGTTCCGAGTTCAAACACAAAATTTGACTTCCATTCCGAGAATTTTACATATTCGACGTTTATCGTCCAATCGTGCAAATTCCGGCAATTCTTCATTCTTATGATTTGTTCAACATTACAAAGGAACTTCATTCATCATGTGAACAAACTAACATACTTAATACAACAACTTATATTCATTGTTGGATTTTGACTTATTCTCCATGAGCTTATAACTTGTCATTTATAAACTACTTAAGATTTGATTATTCATGACTTATGACAATTAAGGTTTCTTAATCATCATACTTTACATGCTCTTCACATATGACTTTACTTAGGTATACATGATACATATGATCATATAAATTCTTTTACATTCATATCATTTCTCTTAATAAACTTCTTACAAGTTCATATTATTTTCATACTTAACATTCAAGGTAAACTTATAATAAGTTTATAACTTTTATAAGTTTAAATGACTTATTGCCAACTTAATTGGCTTAAGTTCATTACTTACTCATTCATGTTTCTTAATCCAACTTTTCTTATCATCCTATCATGATAGAGATAGAAGATAATTGGAGAAGAAGTCTTACTCTTTTGTAGTCTTGGTAAGTAGCTTGTTTCTTCTTCTTACTTATGGAATGACTTATGTGTAGCTTATTCTCTCTAACACTTAAGCACTTTAGAAGTGTTGGATTAATTGATCAACCAACAAATGGCTAGCAAAGCTCTTCTATTTATAGACTTTCCAAGGTTAGGGTAGTTTGGTCTTTAAAACATCCCACCTCCTTAAGCCACCTCCTTACTATTCATTACTTGGCTATCACAACTCTAATCCTAAACTTGGTCATTACTCTTTAATCTTGGTCACCACACTAACTTTGTCACCACATTACTTGGTCATTACATTACTTGGTCACCACATTCAACCATATTAATATGGTTTGCCCCATGGGTCAACCAATTTATTGGACTTTAGTTTGGGCTTGGATTAAATAGATCCTTGGGCTTTACATTAACAAACACTAGCTTGCTTATTAATTCAATAGTTGGGCCTTAACCTTAATTGACTTGGGCTTTGTACACAAATCCTAGCCAATCTTTACAAGTCCATTTATATTTCATAATACATACACATATAGTTGATGCATTATTCTTATATTCTATTTCATATAAAATTTATATACGGTATTTCATCCTTCATACAAACTCGTATAATACTTTGTATTATACTTGTTTTCATTACTTTGTACAATACCAAGTATCATACAATTATTTCTTATTCTTTAACACTTCGCTTTACTTAACGTTTATAAATTAAGTCCACAAGCGATTTATTACTTTTTCCATAACTAGATTTTTTATTACATAATCCATCTTACCTTGTTATTCCATCATTGCGTATTTCTCGGAAACTCAAAATTATATCCCGAGCAAATACCAATGAATAGTGTTTTTCGGAAAATTTCTTGGAAAACTTTTATTTTCGTCTTGGAAATCCAAACACTTTAATTCATCCACGTAGCCCAAATACTACGATATTCTAACATCAATAGGTTATACAATGACAACCATCTTGATATCTCATGGAATATGATTTTATTATTATTTAATTTAATAAAATCATTTTACAATAAGATCCAAATTTCTCGGTTGTTACAGTTCCTCTGATTCCTGATTTTCAGAATTGGAATCATTCTCCATTTCTTCTCTTTCGGAGCCTGAACCATCTTGATCATTTTCAACAATGATTCCTTCGTGCTCCTTTTCATTTACAGAACCTTCTTCAGCAAGATCTTCTTCTGATTCATCTTCTTCACCACTGGTTTCATCTTCAGCACTTACTTCCTGTGATATAGCCTCATCATCACTTACTTCAATGACAGCATTGGAGTGATCATTTCTTCTTCTAGAGGCAAATTTGGCTTGCAGTCTGTAGCTCTTCCTTCTTCTTGGAGGTTCAGTTTTGGGAGAGTCAGACTCTTCTTCCTCTTCAGACTCAGAAGCTTTTGGTTCATCAGATAAGCTTCCTTGGGGTTTAGCAAGGGCAGGGGCAGACCCTTCTTCTTTGGACTTATCACCTTTTGAGCAATCATGGGGGCTTTCAGGACTGGAAGGGCCATGTTCTTCTTCTTTAGAGACATCATTATTTGACCCATTATACGGGCTTGTTGGGGCAGTTGCATTTGGGGATTGAGTTTGGTTATCTTTTTAATCTCTTTTATATCAGCAGATGCTGCATTTTCATTCATTAATCCAGCTTCACCTTTACTGCTGGATTTGGTCTGTGAGGACTCAACCTTATCTTCTTTTGATTCTACATCTTCCTCTTCATCAGATGTACTTTCTTGGGAAGCTGGGGCTGGCCTGTTTTCCACCTTAGCTCTCTTTCTTAATGGCTCCTGAAGTAATCTGTTACGTCTCCTCTTTGTGGTTTCAGTAGTTAGGACTCTTTCTCCTTCAACCTTATCTTTGGTGGAGAGACTTCTTGGTGGGGCCTTGGTTTTCTTCACACCTCAGGATGGCATCCTGGCTGGTGTGGTTGCTGCTGGTATAGAGTCATCAGAGTCAGAGCTTTCTACCTCTTCTGCCTTCTTCTTCTTTGCAGAGGCCTTGCTGCTGCTCCCAGTTATCAGTCTTCTGTTCTCCTTTGGTTGTTTTTTTCCAATTTACAAACAATTATGGAGACATAACTTTGTGAACATTAAGAGGTTTTCCCTCATCATCCTTGATTCTTCCTCCTAGCTTCTTCTTTATCACAATACTCAGCAGTTTTCCATGAAAGACCTTAGTCAAGGGTTTATCTGTAGATTTCTTCATCTTAGCCTTTTCCAACCATTTTGAGATTTGATCTAGTAAGATAACCCCAAAGTTGATTTGTCTTTTTTGAACTATTGCTGACATAATCTTCAATTGCTGATCAAGCACAGTATCATGTGCAGTATCCTTGCATAATATACATTTTCCCACTATCTCTGCAAGGAACTCGAACTCCTCTGGAAATTCCTTCTTTTTTATGTCCTTCAAACTAGGGTTTCTTTGGTACCCCATGATCTCCTTTGCTTGTTCCGTATCGATATCATCAAGGCTCTTCAGTCCTTGGTCAGGAAAGCCTAAGCATTGATTGAGGTTAGATGATTTTAGCTTTAGAGACTGACCTTTGACCTTGGTAGAAAGGGTTTCGGACTTTATGGAAGCATTTGAGTAGAACTCTTTAACCAGGTCAACATATACTCGAGTGCTAGCCTCAAGGCATTCTGAGAATCTAGCTTTCTTCACAAGTTCGAGAATGTCTCTGAGCTTCTTTTTGGATTTATCAAACGACTTGGTTCCAAGCTGAATGCCAGTGATTACTCACCAGTTTTCCATTTGAGCAGTTCGAAGAATTTGGGTATTTGATTCAGAGGGGTTTTTGAGAGATGGCTGATTGTGATTTGGGCAAGATTCTGGAAGGTTAATTGATTTTGGCTTTTGAGAGGATTCTAGGGTTTTAAAATGGGAGGGAGAAAGGTTCGATGGTTTCTAATAGCTGTTTGCAGATTTTGAATTAGTCTTAATGATAGTTCCTTCTAACTCTACATAATCAGTGATGTGTTAACCAACCATTGGTTGCACGATGCCCAGTAATGAGCTGTAACTCCCCATAACTTTTTAGTTAGATATTTCTTTCAAAAGAGTAGACGTTTTATTGACGTGGATTGACTATTGACCTCTTTGGTTTGTAGAGTGGCATGGTAAGGCAGCTATGGACTCTACATTTTCCTTGTTGACTCAACGATCAAATTTTGAGAGATGCTACAGTGGATGGTTTTGACATTTATCCTCATTTTGATGCAACATAGCTTGATCACTGATATATTCGAACTTATCTCCTCATTTTGAATGGTTGAGCAATTGTCCCATTTTCCAAGCTCCTTGTGAACTGGACTACCCTTTGGTAGGACTGCGATCGTCGAGTTGTCTTCTACGATCGCTGAGGTTGCATTGCGATCGTGGAGTTCTTTTCAACCTCAACTCTACGATTGTTGATTGACTTGGTCCTTGAGATGAGCTTTACTAAGTATTCCTTCTTGGTCAAGGTAGCTCAGGAAGGGCCAACCTCTTAGAGTGAACTAAGGGTCAGGTTTGTCCCTGAGGCGCTTTCTAGATGAAATACTTTAGAAGTGATTTACAGTGATATCTCATTTGACCTTTTCTGGAGGGGAGGTCCTCTACCAACTTTGGGCAATTGCATTTGCTGTAATCGTGGAGTCCTCCTGCTCTTACACTACGATCAGATGTTTGATTGCTGGCACTCCACGATGTTAAGTTGGGTGGCTGATAGGTTATCAGTAGTACGTTTTGAGACATTCCTACTGACTATGTATCTTCATTTGGTTCATCAGCCACAAGGTTTTGAGACTCTGTAGCTGGTACATTTCTTCATAGTATATCTCAGTGCTGTTATTTCTTAACAGATCACTGCTCCCCCATGGTTGTTGTTGTCTTCCCAGATAGATGTGATTCCCTTTACTTTAGGTTCATTTGAAGGCTGCCTTGCATATCTCCTTCTGACTGGAATAACCATTATCACTTAAATCTCCTTGTATCGTAGGCATGGATATTTTCAGGACTGATCACTCTATGATCATTTGACAGCACTACGAATGTAGTCTCCTTTGACAGTCTTGTGCGTGTGAAGTTCTTCTTCCGTAATGAGTTCCTCTTGAATGATACTCGATGATCCTTTGATGTGAGCTTCCTTAAGGATTCTTCACATATAGCATGCTTTGCCTGATTTGAGCATATAAGACCCTTTTCATTTTTGGTTGCATGGCCTGCTTCCATATACAGATTAGCAGCCATGTGAGCTTCACTCAGGTTAGCTCAGCGGGTCTTCATGGACAGACTTGGACATAGGAATTTTCTCAGAATCATTTCTGAACAGTCTTTAGCCTTCTGCTGGTTGAGTCTTCTTGACTGATGTCTTTTGCTTCATCATTCCTTAGTGTGGTCAGACAGACCAAGTACCTACATGTTAAATACATTTCTATTTTTGGTACCCACAATTAAATGGGTCCTGCTAGGTTAGTTTTCTAAACCCCTGTTCTTCATATTTGGATAATCATCACATTTATCACCAACAATCATATTCATGCATGCAACTAGTTTTAGATAATATATTTTGAGATGCATGATAGTGAGTGTGTGTAAGATTTGTCATTTTAAGAAACACACTCTTTTTCTTTGATGGTTTCATCATTTGCAGGGTTATGTTCACAAGGTTTAAGTGTTCACAGAGTGAGAATCAACTTTACGATTTAGGAGTATCTACTTGATTCATGGAGGTGATCAGTTTCTACACATCATCAAGATACTCTTGTAGAACTGATCATACTCTGTGTGTTATCAAACACTTAGAACAAGGATTTGTACATACATACTAACCCACCAGCAGAGAATACTTCACATAGAATTAATTTGGCCTGTGATGCTCTTATAACCCATTTTAGATTTCCTTCAAGATGTCATCTTCAACCTAAAACTTGGATGGAGAGAAAGTTTATAGGCATTTGAGTTTCCACCCTCAGGGTACTTTCTCTCTTCACCTTTTTAGGTAGATTATGACTCCTTGACTGAATACTGTTATAGTTCATAAGAAGGTGCATTTATGATGTACACATTTATAATAGTGAGGAACCGTACCTTTTTAATGTCAGTTTCTTAACAGTCATTTATCTTTAATATACTGAGTTTAGGCATTGATGTGCATAGCTTCATTTTTGCTCCTGATAGCTTATTGCTCTTGTAGCGCCCCCAAATCTGGGTATCTTCCAACCCGACAGATGGTGCTATACTGTACAACATTCATACATTCATTCAATTGAAAAGTCTCAAAGAACGAACATAACTTCTATATATTTAAAGTAATATTTACATTTCCCAAGTTCTATACCCGTTACAAAGGTTCTTTGTCATAATATCAGTTAAATTACAACAATAGACCTAAACTATTACAAGACAACTTAATAATCTGCCTTAGCTTTTCCTTTATCCCTTTTCAATCCTTCGGGATGTTCAGTGTTAGCTGCATTCATATGGTTCAAGCAAGAGTGAGCATAACTAACTCAGCAAGTATAACAATTTAATAACAACATGCTTGACATATACAAATCGTATATCTTCGATAACTGAACAATAGTTATGAAGTACTATTGATAATTCAAAATAACACTTCATCTTTTCTTTCAAAATGTTTTATAATAACAACAGTATTTAGTAAAACATTTACTCCAATCAGAGACCTCGAGTATTCATTCTTTATTGGAAAAGGACAACCCGGAAGCAAGTCTGTAAGCCCGATATCACTTATGAGCACTTCTAGGTGATCAGCCTATTGTACTCTATGTTGATCAACACTACATCCGTTAAACGTATGTACGTTTAAGCATTTGGCAACCTCATGTGCACAATGCTTTTACCGACAAAACATTTGTTTAATATTTCAGGTCTTCTTTTGAAAACCATATCAAGTAGTTGACAAAAGATAGCTACATTTGATAATACATGAATAGATTATCAATACATCAAGTCTAGCCAAAGAAATTGGCTTCAACTTCAACATACTTCAATTCATGCGAAAGAATACATGAACCTCAAAAACTTGTTCAGCTTGAACCGAGACAAGAGTTTGAATACTTGCCTTTAGCGTCTGCTATGGTAAATTAACTTTATGTTCAAGTCGTTTAAGTCTCTACAATACATGATCACATAATGCCTTAGATTAGGTCACATATAATCAAGTATGTATATGACTATATCATACCCTTCATTTCAATCTAATGGTGTATTGGATTCAGTTACTATTAATTCCGGTTTGTCATTATGCTTGCATTATATTTGCCTAGGTTATCTCAACCTTTATACATCATCCTTAAGGTTTAACAATGTTACATTACATTCCTTAAGTTATGTTTACTTCCATTTTTTTTCTTTGTACTTAGAAAACATAATTACTATCTTTGTTCTGAGACTGGCGCTGCGGCGCCAGCTTTATGCTTACATCTCGAACTGCGATGCGAGCTTTATGTATAACTGTCCCGGACTTGGCGTTGCGGCGCGAGTCCTTACTTAATGGTGCATGATACGCCCACACTCTGAGAAGGATTTTGTCATCGTTTTCATGGCGCATGGCGCACACTTATTATGAACTAAGGTTCACGCTTGGTAAAAACTCTTGCGGTTTGCTTCTTATTCTCGCTCCACGCTACTTGGCGGGTCTTTTTCCTAGGGTTGGCGCCGCGGCGCCAACTTTGTGCACCAGATATCAATTTCAGTTTTGAAATTTTGTGAACTTCCCGGACGCATAACTTCTTCGTTATAAGTCCAAATTGGCTCATTCAAAAGCCTACGGTTCACAAATTATGTAATATACATGACCATTCAAGAATTTTATCTATTTGACTTCGTTTGCTAAAAATTCACCTATTGGTTCATTTTTAATGAAAACGATAAACGTTCGTGAACATTCAACGCTCGTTTCTTCGTTCTAAGTCGGAATCCGGTCATTTTCGAGTCCGCAACTCTTAAATGCCAATTATGACTTGTCTCTATTGGAAAACAATGGTTCCGAGTTCAAATACAAAATTTGACTTCCATTCCGAGAATTTTATGTATTCGACATTTATCGTCCAATCTTGCAAATTCCAGCAATTCTTCATTCTTATGATTTGTTCAACATTACAAAGGAACTTCATTCATCATGTGAACAAACTAACATACTTAATACAACAACTTATATTCATTGTTGGATTTTGACTTATTCTCCATGAGCTTATAACTTGTCATTTATAAACTACTTAAGATTTGATTATTCATGACTTATGACAATTAAGGTTTCTTAATCATCATACTTTACATGCTCTTCACATATGACTTTACTTAGGTATACATGATACATATGATCATATAAATTCTTTTACATTCATATCATTTCTCTTAATAAACTTCTTACAAGTTCATATTATTTTCATACTTAACATTCAAGGTAAACTTATAATAAGTTTATAACTTTTATAAGTTTAAATGACTTATTGCCAACTTAATTGGCTTAAGTTCATTACTTACTCATTCATGTTTCTTAATCCAACTTTTCTTATCATCCTATCATGATAGAGATAGAAGATAATTGGAGAAGAAGTCTTACTCTTTTGTAGTCTTGGTAAGTAGCTTGCTTCTTCTTCTTACTTATGGAATGACTTATGTGTAACTTATTCTCTCTAACACTTAAGCACTTTAGAAGTGTTGGATTAATTGATCAATCAACAAATGGCTAGCAAAGCTCTTCTATTTATAAACTTTCCAAGGTTAGGGTAGTTTGGTCTTTAAAACATCCCACCTCCTTAAGCCACCTCCTTACTATTCATTACTTGGCTATCACAACTCTAATCCTACACTTGGTCATTACTTTTTAATCTTGGTCACCACACTAACTTGGTCACCACACATTACTTGGTCATTACATTACTTGGTCACCACATTCAACCATATTAATATGGTTTGCCCCATGGGTCAACCAATTTATTGGACTTTAGTTTGGGCTTGGATTAAATAAATCCTTGGGCTTTACATTAACAAACACTAGCTTGCTTATTAATTCAATAGTTGGGCCTTAACCTTAATTGACTTGGGCTTTGTACACAAATCCTAGCCAATCTTTACAAGTCCATTTATATTTCATAATACATACACATATAGTTGATGCATTATTCTTCTATTCTAATTCATATAGAATTTATATACGGTATTTCATCCTTCATACAAACTCGTATAATACTTTGTATTATACTTGTTTTCATTACTTTGTACAATACCAAGTATCATACAATTTTTTCTTATTCTTTAACACTTCGCTTTTACTTAACGTTTATAAATTAAGTCCATGTTTATTTATTACTTTTCCATAACTAGATTTTTATTACATAATCCATCTTACCTTGTTATTCCATCATTGCGTATTTCTAAAAAACTCAAAATTATATCCCGAGCAAATACCGATGAATAGTATTTTTCAGAAAATTTCTCGGAAAACTTTTATTTTCGTCTCGGAAATCCAAACACTTTAATTCATCCACGTATCCCAAATATTACGATATTCTAACATTAATAGGTTATACAATGACAACCATCTTGATAACTCATGGAATATGATTTTATTATTATTTCATTTAATAAAATCAATTTACAATAAGATCCAAATTTCTCGGTTGTTACATTCTTCCCCCTTATAAAGATTCTGTCCCCAGAATCTCGTCTTACTTTAATCAAATAGATGAGGAAAAATTTTCTTCATCTTTTCTTCTAGTTCCCACGTTGCTTCTTCAGCGTCGTGGTTCTTCCACAATACTTTTACTGATGGTATTACCTTGTTCCTCAGAACTTGTTCCTTTCTATCCATGATCTGCATTGGCGACTCTTCATATGATAAGTCTTTTTCGATATGAATCGGCTCATACTCGATTACATGTTTATAGTTCGACTTATATGGACGTAATACAGATACGTGAAACACGTTATGTATTTGTTCTAGGTCTGGAGGTAATGCTACCATATACGCTACCTCTCCCACCCGTTTTAATACTTCAAAAGGTCCTATAAACCTTGGACTTAACTTTCCCTTCTTTCTAAAGCGTATCTTTCCTTTCCAGGGAGATACCTTTAGAAACACATACGAGCCCACCTCAAACTCTCGACTTAGTCTATATGAGTCCGCATACCTCTTCTATCTGTCCTGAGCTGTGACGAGACGCTTCCGAATTAACTTTACCACATCCGCTGTCTGCTGCACCAATTCTGGTCCTAGCATCTGGCGTTCTCCCACCTCATCCCAACATAAAGGTGTTCTGCACTTCCTTCCATACAAAGCTTCGTACGGCGGAATGCCTATGCTTGCATGATAACTGTTGTTATATGCTAACTCTACTAGTGGTAGGTGATCATCCTAACTACCCTTAAAATCCATGACACAAGACCTCAACATGTCTTCAAGCGTCTGAATTGTCCTTTCGCTCTGCCCATCGGTTTGTGGATGATAAGCTGTGCTTAACCTCAGTTGTGTTCCCAACTGCTCTTGCAAACTCCTCCAAAAGTTCGATGTGAATTGTGGATCACGATCTGACATAATCTATACCGGTACTCCATGTCTGGAAATGATTTCCTTAACATAAAGTTTAGCTAACTGGTCTAAGTTATACTTAACCCTAATTGGCAAAAAGTGAGCCAACTTCGTCAACCGGTCCACTATTACCCAAATCGAATCGTACCCTTTCTGCATCGTCGGAAGTACCACCACGAAGTCCATCGTGATATGCTCCCACTTCCATTCTGGAATCTCCAATGACTGTAATAAACCACTGGGTCATTGATGTTAGGCCTTAACCTTTTGACAAGTTAAGCACCTACTCACATACTCTGTTATTTCTCTCTTCATGTTTGGCCACTGAAAACTCATCAAGGTCTTGATACATCTTAGTGCTACCGGGATGTATCGAGTACTTCAACTATGAACTTCTTATAACACTTGCTCCTTTAATTCCGTCTCATTCGAACCCAAATTCTTCCCTCAAATCTGAATAATCCCTCATTATCAAGATTATACTTAACCTTTTCCTTCTCGGATAACCGTTTCTTCATTTGGTTACACTCATCCGTCTTGAGTTGTACCTCCTTTACTCTTTCTACGATGGTAGATTGCATCTCCATCGCAAAGAGTAACTGCCCCGAATAACTCGGCATCTTCACTTCTATTTCCATCCTAGCCATCTCTGTTATTAACTCATTTTGAGTTGTTAACATAGATAACTTTTCCCGACCCTTCCTACTTAAGGCATCGGCAACTACATTGGCTTTTCCAGGGTGATACAGGATTTCACAATCATAATCCTTTATCAACTCCAGCCATCTTCTCTGTCTCATATTCAACTCCTTATGAAAGAAGATATACTTTAGACTTTTATGGTCTGTATATATCTCACATTTTTCCGCATAAAGATAATGCCTCCATATCTTTAGGGCAAACACTCCGCGGCCAGTTCTAGATCATGAGTAGGGTAAACTTTCTCATAATCCTTCAATTGCCGAGATGCATCTGTAATGAATTTTGCCATCTTTGCATAAGCACACAACCAAGTCCTTTATGCGAAGCATCACTATACACTACAAAATTTCCCGTGTCATCTGGCAATGACAAAACAGGAGCTTCACTTAATCTTTTCTTCAGTTCTTGAAAACTATCTTCACATTTATCCGTCCATACGTACTTCACCGTCTTCCTTGTTAAGTTAGTCAACGAGGTAGCTATCTTCTTGAAAATCTTGGATAAATCTTCGATAGTACCTGCTAACCCTAGAAAACTCCGCACCTCGGTTGGCGTTTTGGTTGTTCCCAATTCATTCTTTGCTTCCACCTTCATTTGGATCCACTGAAATCCCTCTTGGTCATGACATGACCTAAAAAGCGCACCTTTTCCAAACCAAAATTCACATTTAGTGAATTTCACATATAACTTTTCTTTCCTTAGTGTCTCCAACACTAATCTTAAGTGTTCTGCATGATCTTCTGGTATCTTAGAATAGACTAGAATATCATCGATAAACACCACGACGAACTTGTCCAAATATAGTTTGAACACTCTGTTCATCATATCCATAAATGCAGCAGGTGCATTCGTCAACCCAAATGACATCACCAGAAACTCGTAATGACCATAACGAGTCCTGAATGCAGTCTTTGGTACATCTTCCTTTCTAACCTTCAATTGATGATACCCCGTCTGCAAATCTATTTTAGAAAAATACTTTGCCCCTTTCAATTGATCAAAGAGATCATCGATCCTGGGCAATGGGTATTTATTCTTTATCGTTAACTTGTTCAACTCCCGATAGTCGATACAAAGCCTTAACGATCCGTCTTTCTTCTTGACAAACAACACCGGTGCTCCCCACGGTGAAACACTTGGTTGAATATACTTCTTGTCCAATAGTTCCTGTAGCTGAACCATTAGTTCTTTCATTTCCACCGGCGCCATATAGTACGGTGCCCTTGAGACCGTGTCATTCACGGCACGGTTCATCACAAATTCGATCTCCCTATCCGGCGGTAAACCCGGTAACTCACTTGGAAATACATCCATGAATTCATTTACTATAGGTATTTGTTCCATGGTTGCTCCCACTCTCTGGGTATCAACAATATGGCATAGGTAACCTAGACAACCCTTTCTTAAAAGTTTTCTAGTTTGTGTCATCGTAAGGTAACACGGACGTCCCGATAATTTACTATCATAAAATACTACAGGAGGTTGTTTCAACGTCCTGATGCTCAAACATTTCCTTTGGCAATCTATAATTGCTCCATGGTTAATTAACCAGTCCATTCTGAAAATTACGTCGAATTCTCCTAACTTTATCGGGATCAAATCTACCAATAGTTAACAACCACGTACCTCTACACAACAACTCCTATGAATATCTTCAACATGAATTATCTCTTCGTTTGCTACCTTAATGTTTAAAGGTATAGGCAATTTTTCGGGAAATAATTCTAGTCGTCTAGCAAAATCACATGCTATAAACGAACAAGTAGCACCCGAATCAAATAGCACGTAGGCATTTATATTGTTGATCGGAATAATACCTTCAACTACATCCCTTGATGCCACCGCATCTTGGACCGTCATATTAAAAGTGCGGGCCATTGATTTCCCCAGCTGAGCTGGTCCACTAATAGCTAACTTCCCGCTATTAGGTCCCTTATTTCCTTCTATCCCTTTCTTCGGGCAGTTCTTTGCTATGTGGTGAGTTGATCCACATACAAAGCATCCGTGATTCTTCTTCGAATTGGGACAGTTAGGAGAAATGTGCCCTTCCTGTCCACAATTATAACATACTGCCTTACCTTTGAGACAGACTCCTAAGTGAGTCTTCCCGCAAGTTTTACAGGCCTCCATACTCCTCTTGGAGTCTCCTTATTTTACTCCGGTATTCCCAGAGTTCAAGCTCTTCCTCTTCTGACCGTCGCCACTTCCACTGGCTCCCTCGGTCTTGGTTCCTCCATCAACCCTGCCTTTGGTCTTCTTATCTTCGTGGTACTGGCTAAGAGCCTCATTCCCACCTTCAGCAATTATTTCCTTTTCTAGTATGGTTCCAAAGGAAGTACTTTGGAACATGTAGATTTCTATATATAGAGCGGGGTTTCAACCCCTGCTTCGAACCTTCTAGCCTTTTTCTCGCTTGATGTCCACTTGATGTGGAGCAAATCGTGCCGATTCATTAAACTTGGCGACATCTTTGAGGAACCGCTCATATCCCCTGTCTCAATTCCAAAAACCTCATCTCCATCCTCCCTTACATACTCATGGGAAAATAGTTCTCGAAGAAAATCTCCTTAAACCTCTCCCACGTTAGGTTTCCTATATCGGCCCTAGCCTGGTTTGCCTCCCACCAGAAGTTGGCCTCTCCTTTCATCAAATAGGTTGCAAAGGCAACCTTTTGACCTTCCTCAACATTTGCTATTACAAATGCTTTCTCAATTTCTTTTACCCATGTCTGGGCTTCTATAGGGTCCGTAGTTCCCTTGAACTCCGGCGGACCTACACTTTTATAATCCTTAAAAGTAGTAGCTCGTACTACTCCGAGAATTACGAATACATTAGCCCCCGTTCTATTAAATGCACGGCTGTTAAAAGATTAACGAACTCCTGCGTTGGATTAATTAGACTACCACCCTCCGGTTGGTTAACATTAAGCATACGATTTCGTTGTCTCCTTCTTGGCGGCATTTCGCGGTTAAGAAAACAACACATCATTATTACTTTAATCTTGTTGGTTTGTTATTGTTTGTAATATAACAACAACTCATACTCATTACTCAATATATTCCATAAAAAGATTTATATTAATTCATAACTTGTAGTATAATACTACATTGTTTACATTACTCAGACTTAGTTGATTATATTTCCATCCCGCAATTACTTTCCAAAAATTGGGATTTACAAAAGACTACCCTTTGTTATACAAAAGAGGGTTTTATGTCACTACTAGATACATAATGTTTACATATCTATTCCACTCTAGCTATTGCTAGATTACATCTGCCGTAAGGCATTCTCAAAATCTGCTTTGTGGCAAACCCGTAAGAATAACATTTCTCTTGATGGTATAACAGGTGCATCTCGCTTCTACACGATATCCAGCTACTTGTTGCTGCTAGAAATCTATGAGAATTCCTATGAATATAGGACATCCTCTCCAACTTCCGCTTCTTAGTCTTTAGCTCCTGCTTGAGCTCAAAGACTTCACCTCTCAAATCTCGGGCTTTGTCCATAGCTAGGACTCTATCATCGTGCTCCTCTTCCCACATTCCTTCCATACTAGCTTTGTCCTCACGGACAGCTCGGAGTTCCTCCTTCAACTCCTTAACCACTTGGCAGTAATGGACATTCCTATCCAATATCGACATAAACAGTGCCTTCATTGATTCCCCCGTAGACATTTCCTCTGTAGGTGGAACCTACGTCTCTGTAGGTGGAACCTGGTCAAAGGACATCACGTCCACCTCCTCCTCTAGCATGCCATCAAATATAGACATGTAGTCTAAGTCGCCCAAGTCTCCCGACTCGATGGTCACCAACTCGGTTCTCTCTTACTCTGGATTTGGTAGTATTTCTACCCGATTAAGCTCAATCTCGCTTACTACATGTATATCTCTATACATATCATTTTCTCCTGACATCTACAATAAAACAATATAGTTTGATTAGTACACGTCAGTAAAATAATAAAATTACATAACATAATATAATGCATTTTTATAAGCTTACTTTCCATCTTTTACTTCTTTATTCTTTTCGTAAGTTATAACTTAAGGTTCTACTTTCCCCCTTAAGTTTTATAACCTAGGCTTTGATACCAACTTGTAGCGCCCCAAATCCGGGTATCTTCCAACTGACCGATGATGGTGCTATCTTTGTCTGACATTCATACATTCATTCAATTGAAAAGTCTCAAAAAACGAACATAACTTCTATATATTTAAAGTAATATTTACATTTCCCAAGTTCTATACCCATTTACAAAGGTTCTTTGTCATAATATCGATTAAATTACAACAATAGACCTATACTATTACAAGACGACTTAATAATCGCCTTAGCTTTTCCTTTATCCTTTTCGATCCTTGAGACGTTCGATCTTAGCTATATTCATATGGTTCAAGCAGAGTGAGCATAACTAGCTCGTAGAAGTATAACAATTTAATAACAACATGCTTGACACATACAAATCGTATATCTTCGATAATCGAACAATAGTTATGAAGTACTATTGATAATTCAAAATAGCACTTCATCTTTTCTTTCAAAATGTTTTACAATAACAATGTTATTTAGTAAAACATTTACTCGATCGAGAGACCTCGGTATTCTTTCTTTATTGGAAAAAGGACAACCCGGAAGCAAGTCCATAAGCGATATATCACTTACGAGCACTTCTAGGTGATCAACTGTTGTACTCTATGTTGATCAACACTACATCCATTAAGCGTATATGCGTTTAAGCATTTAGCAACCTCACATGCCTGTCGTTTTACCGACAAAACATTTGTTTAACATTTCAGTCTTCTTTTGAAAACCATATCAAGTAGTTGACAAAAGATAGCTACATTTGATAATACATGAATAGATTATCAATACATCAAGTCTAGCCAAAGGAATTGGCTTCAACTTCAACATACTTCAATTCATGCGAAAGAATACATGAACCTCAAAAACTTGTTCAGATTAAACTGAGGAGACAAGAATTAGAAAACTTGCCTTTAGCGTTTGCTATGGTAAATTAACTTTATGTTCAAGTCGTTCAAGTCTCTACAATACATGATCACATAATGCCTTAGATTAGGTCACATATAATCAAGTATGTATACGACTATATCATACCCTTAATTTCAATCTAATGGTGTATTAGATTCAGTTACTATTAGTTCCGGTTTGTCATTATGCTTGCATTATTTTTGACTAGGTTATCTCAACCTTTATACATCATCCTTAAGGTTTAACAATGTTACATTACATTCCTTAAGTTATGTTTACTTCCATTTCTTTTCTTTGTACTTAGAAAACATAATTACTATCTTTGTTACGATCAGTGTGGCGGCATGTGGCGCCAAATTTTATATTTACATCTCGCTTTGCGATCTGCGAGCTTTATGTATATTCGTCCCGGACTTGGCGTTGTGGCGAGTCCTTACTTAATGATAGGCATGACTGCCCACACACTCGGAAGGATTTTGTCATCGTTTCAATGGTGACTGCTGCTCTTTATGGAACTAAGGTTCACGCTTACTAAAACTCTTGCGTTTGCTTTGTTATTCGCTCCACGCTACTTCTGCGCGGTCTTTTTTTAGGGTTGGCCATGCACTGACTTTGTGCACCAGATATCAATTTCGGTTTGAAATTTTGTGAACTTCCTGACGCATAACTTCTTCGTTATAAGTCCAAATTGGCTCATTCAAAAGCCTCGTTTTCACAAATTATATAATATACATGACCATTCAAGAATTTTATCTATTTGACTTCGTTTGCTAAAAATTCACCTATTGGTTCATTTTTAATGAAAACGATAAACGTTCGTGAACATTCAACGCTCGTTTCTTCGTTCTAAGTCGGAATCCGGTCATTTTCGAGTCCGCAACTCTTAAATGCCAATTATGACTTGTCTCTATTGGAAAACAATGGTTCCGAGTTCAAATACAAAATTTGACTTCCATTCCGAGAATTTTATGTATTCGACATTTATCGTCCAATCTTGCAAATTCCAGCAATTCTTCATTCTTATGATTTGTTCAACATTACAAAGGAACTTCATTCATCATGTGAACAAACTAACATACTTAATACAACAACTTATATTCATTGTTGGATTTTGACTTATTCTTCATGAGCTTATAACTTGTCATTTATAAACTACTTAAGATTTGATTATTAATGACTTATGACAATTAAGGTTTCTTAATCATCATACTTTATATGTTCTTCACATATAACTTTACTTAGGTATACATGATACATATGATCATATAAATTTTTTACATTCATATCATTTCTCTTAATAAACTTCTTACAAGTTCATATTATTTTCATACTTAACATTCAAGGTAAACTTATAATAAGTTTATAACTTTTATAAGTTTAAATGACTTATTACCAACTTAATTGGCTTAAGTTCATTACTTACTCATTCATGTTTCTTAATCCAACTTTTCTTATCATCCTATCATGATAGAGATAGAAGATAATTGGAGAAGAAGTCTTACTCTTTTGTAGTCTTGGTAAGTAGCTTGCTTCTTCTTCTTACTTATGGAATGACTTATGTGTAACTTATTCTCTCTAACACTTAAGCACTTTAGAAGTGTTGGATTAATTGATCAATCAACAAATGGCTAGCAAAGCTCTTCTATTTATAAACTTTCCAAGGTTAGGGTAGTTTAGTCTTTAAAACATCCCACCTCCTTAAGCCACCTCCTTACTATTCATTACTTGGCTATCACAACTCTAATCCTACACTTGGTCATTACTCTTTAATCTTGGTCACCACACTAACTTGGTCACCACATTACTTGGTCATTACATTACTTGGTCACCACATTCAACCATATTAATATGGTTTGCCCCATGGGTCAACCAATTTATTGGACTTTAGTTTGGGCTTGGATTAAATAAATCCTTGGGCTTTACATTAACAAACACTAGCTTGCTTATTAATTCAATAGTTGGGCCTTAACCTTAATTGACTTGGGCTTTGTACACAAATCCTAGCCAATCTTTACAAGTCCATTTATATTTCATAATACATACACATATAGTTGATGCATTATTCTTCTATTCTATTTCATATAGAATTTATATACGGTATTTCATCCTTCATACAAACTCGTATAATACTTTGTATTATACTTGTTTTCATTACTTTGTACAATACCAAGTATCATACAATTTTTTCTTATTCTTTAACACTTCGCTTTACTTAACGTTTATAAATTAAGTCCACAAGCGATTTATTACTCTTTCCATAACTAGATTTTTATTACACAATCCATCTTACCTTGTTATTCCATCATTGCGTATTTCTCGGAAACTCAAAATTATATCCCGAGCAAATACCGATGAATAGTATTTTTCGGAAAATTTCTCGGAAAACTTTTATTTTCGTCTCGGAAATCCAAACACTTTAATTCATCCACGTATCCCAAATATTACGATATTCTAACATTAATAGGTTATACAATGACAACCATCTTGATAACTCATGGAATATGATTTTATTATTATTTCATTTAATAAAATCAATTTACAATAAGATCCAAATTTCTCGGTTGTTACATTCTTCCCCCTTATAAAGATTCTGTCCCCAGAATCTCGTCTTACTTTAATCAAATAGATGAGGAAAAATTTTCTTCATCTTTTCTTCTAGTTCCCACGTTGCTTCTTCAGCGTCGTGGTTCTTCCACAATACTTTTACTGATGGTATTACCTTGTTCCTCAGAACTTGTTCCTTTCTATCCATGATCTGCATTGGCGACTCTTCATATGATAAGTCTTTTTCGATATGAATCGGCTCATACTCGATTACATGTTTATAGTTCGACTTATATGGATTTAATAATACGACACGTGAAACACGTTATGTATTCGTTTAGGTCCGGAGGTAATGCTACCATATACTCTACCTCTCCCACCCGCTTTTAATACTTGAAAAGGTCCTATAAACCTTGGACTTAACTTTCCTTCTTTCTAAAGCGTATCTTTCCTTTCGAGGAGATACCTTTAGAAACACATCTGAGCCCACCTCAAACTCTCGACTTAGTCTATATGAGTCCGCATACCTCTCTTCTATCTGCACCGAAATGTGACGAGGCGCTCAATTAACTTTACCACATCCGCTGTCTGCTGCACCAATTCTGGTCCTAGCATCTGGTGTTCTCCCACCTCATCCCAACATAAAGGTGTTCTGCACTTCCTTCCATACAAAGCTTCGTACGGCGGAATGCCTATGCTTGCATGATAACTGTTGTTATATGCTAACTCTACTAGTGGTAGGTGATCATCCTAACTACCCTTAAAATCCATGACACAAGACCTCAACATGTCTTCAAGCGTCTGAATTGTCCTTTCGCTCACGCCCATCGGTTTGTGGATGATAAGCTGTGCTTAACCTCAGTTGTGTTCCCAACTGCTCTTGCAAACTCCTCCAAAAGTTCGATGTGAATTGTGGATCACGATCTGACATAATCGATACCGGTACTCCATGTCTGGAAATGATTTCCTTAACATAAAGTTTAGCTAACTGGTCTAAGTTATACTTAACCCTAATTGGCAAAAAGTGAGCCAACTTCATCAACCGGTCCACTATTACCCAAATCGAATCGTACTTTTCTGCGTGATCGGTCAAGTACCACCACGAAGTCCATCGTGATATGCTCCCACTTCCATTCTGGAATCTCCAATGACTGTAATAAACCACTGGGTCATTGATGTTAGGCCTTAACCTTTTGACAAGTTAAGCACCTACTCACATACTCTGTTATTTCTCTCTTCATGTTTGGCCACCAAAAACTCTGTCGAAGGTCTTGATACATCTTAGTGCTACCAGGATGTATCGAGTACCTCGAACTATGAACTTCTTATAACACTTGCTCCTTTAATTCCGTCTCATTCGGAACCCAAATTCTTCCCTCAAATCTGAATAATCCCTCATTATCAAGATTATACTTAACCTTTTCCTTCTCGGATAACCGTTTCTTCATTTGGTTACACTCATCCGTCTTGAGTTGTACCTCCTTGACTCTTTCTACGATGGTAGATTGCATCTCCATCACAAATAGTAACTACCCCGAATCACTCGGCATCTTTACTTCTATTTCCATCCTAGCCATCTCTGTTATTAACTCATGTTGAGCCGTTAACATAGACAACTTTTCCCGACCCTTCCTACTTAAGGCGTCGGCAACTACATTGGCTTTTCCAGGGTGATATAGGATTTGACAATCATAATCCTTTATCAACTCCAGCCATCTTCTCTGTCTCATATTCAACTCCTTATGAAAGAAGATATACTTTAGACTTTTATGGTCTGTATATATCTCACATTTTTCCGCATAAAGATAATGCCTCCATATCTTTAGGGCAAACACTACCGCGGCCAGTTCTAGATCATGAGTAGGGTAAACTTTCTCATAATCCTTCAACTGCCGAGATGCATACGCAATGAATTTACCATGCTGCATAAGCACACAACCAAGTCCTTTATGCGAAGCATCACTATACACTACAAAATTTCCCGTGTCATCTGGCAATGACAAAACAGGAGCTTCACTTAATCTTTTCTTCAGTTCTTGAAAACTATCTTCACATTTATCCGTCCATACGTACTTCACCGTCTTCCTTGCTAAGTTAGTCAACGAGGTAGCTATCTTCGAAAAATCTTGGATAAATCTTCGATAGTACCCTGCTAACCCTAGAAAACTCCGCACCTCAGTTGGCGTCTTTGGTTGTTCCCAATTCATTACTGCTTCCACCTTCGCTGGATCCACTGAAATCCCCTCTTGGTCAATGACATGACCTAAAAACTGAACCTTTTCCAGCCAAAATTCACATTTAGTGAATTTCACATATAACTTTTCTTTCCTTAGTGTCTCCAACACTAATCTTAAGTGTTCTGCATGATCTTCTGGTATCTTAGAATAGACTAGAATATCATCGATAAACACCACGCATTTAACTTGTCCAAATATAGTTTGAACACTCTGTTCATCATATCCATAAATGCAGCAGGTGCATTCGTCAACCCAAATGACATCACCAGAAACTCGTAATGACCATAACGAGTCCTGAATGCAGTCTTTGGTACATCTTCCTTCCTAACCTTCAATTGATGATACCCCGTCTGCAAATCTATTTTAGAAAAATACTTTGCCCCTTTCAATTGATCAAAGAGATCATCGATCCTGGGCAATGGGTATTTATTCTTTATCGTTAACTTGTTCAACTCCAGATAGTCGATCTGAAGCCTTAACGATCCGTCTTTCTTCTTGACAAACAACACCGTGCTCCCCACGGTGAAACACTTGGTTGAATATACTTCTTGTCCAATAGTTCCTCAGATTTGAACCATTAGTTCTTTCATTTCCACCGTGCCCGTATGGTGCGGTTGCCCTTGAGACCGGTCTGTGTTCACATGCGATTATTCATCACAAATTCGATCTCCCTATCCCATGATGGCTTGGGTAACTCACTTGGAAATACATCCATGAATTCATTTACTATAGGTATTTGTTCCATGGTTGCTCCCACTCTCTGGGTATCAACAATATGGCATAGGTAACCTAGACAACCCTTTCTTAAAAGTTTTCTAGTTTGTGTCATCGTAAGGTAACACGGACGTCCCGATAATTTACTATCATAAAATACTACAGGAGGTTGTTTCAACGTCCTGATGCTCAAACATTTCCTTTGGCAATCTATAATTGCTCCATGGTTAATTAACCAGTCCATTCTGAAAATTACGTGGAATTCTCCTAACTTTATCGGGATCAAATCTACCAATAGTTCCTGTAGCTGAACCATTAGTTCTTTCATTTCCACCGGCGCCATATGGTACGGTGCCCTTGAGACCGGTGCCGTTCCTGGCACAGTGTCTATCACAAATTCGATCTCCCTATCCGGCGGAAAACCCTATCCTGGCACAGTGTAATATACATGACCATTCAAGAATTTTATCTATTTGACTTCGTTTGCTAAAAATTCACCTATTGGTTCATTTTTAATGAAAACGATAAACGTTCGTGAACATTCAACGCTCGTTTCTTCGTTCTAAGTCGGAATCCGGTCATTTTCGAGTCCGCAACTCTTAAATGCCAATTATGACTTGTCTCTATTGGAAAACAATGGTTCCGAGTTCAAATACAAAATTTGACTTCCATTCCGAGAATTTTATGTATTCGACATTTATCGTCCAATCTTGCAAATTCCAGCAATTCTTCATTCTTATGATTTGTTCAACATTACAAAGGAACTTCATTCATCATGTGAACAAACTAACATACTTAATACAACAACTTATATTCATTGTTGGATTTTGACTTATTCTCCATGAGCTTATAACTTGTCATTTATAAACTACTTAAGATTTGATTATTCATGACTTATGACAATTAAGGTTTCTTAATCATCATACTTTACATGCTCTTCACATATGACTTTACTTAGGTATACATGATACATATGATCATATAAATTCTTTTACATTCATATCATTTCTCTTAATAAACTTCTTACAAGTTCATATTATTTTTATACTTAACATTCAAGGTTAACTTATAATAAGTTTATAACTTTTATAAGTTCAAATGACTTATTGCCAACTTAATTGGCTTAAGTTCATTACTTACTCATTCATGTTTCTTAATCCAACGTTTCTTATCATCCTATCATGATAGAGATAAAAGATAATTGGAGAAGAAGTCTTACTCTTTTGTAGTCTTGGTAAGTAGCTTGCTTCTTCTTCTTACTTATGGAATGACTTATGTGTAGCTTATTCTCTCTAATACTTAAGCAATTTAGAAGTGTTAGATTAATTGATCAACCAACAAATGGCTGGCAAAGCTCTTCTATTTATAGACTTTCCAAGGTTAGGGTAGTTTGGCATTTAAAACATCCCACATCCTTAAGCCACCTCCTTACTATTCATTACATGGCTATCACAACTCTAATCCTACACTTGGTCATTACTCTTTAGTCTTGGTCACCACACTAACTTGGTCACCACATTTCTTAGTCATTACATTACTTGGTCACCACATTCAACCATATTAATATGGTTTGCCCCATGGGCCAACCAATTTATTGGACTTTAGTTTGGGCTTGGATTAAATAAATCCTTGGGCTTTACATTAACAAACACTAGCTTGCTTATTAATTCAATAGTTGGGCCTTAACCTTAATTGACTTGGGCTTTGTACACAAATCCTAGCCAATCTTTACAAGTCCATTTATATTTCATAATACATACACATATAGTTGATGCATTATTCTTGTATTCTAATTCATATAGAATTTATATACGGTATTTCATCCTTCATACAAACTCGTATAATACTTTGTATTATACTTGTTTTCATTACTTTGTACAGTACAAAGTATCATACAATTATTTCTTATTCTTTAACACTTCGCTTTACTTAACGTTTATAAATTAAGTCCACAAGCAATTTATTACTTTTTCCATAACTAGATTTTTATTACATAATCCATCTTACCTTGTTATTCCATCATTGCGTATTTCTCGGAAACTCAAAATTATATCCCGAGCAAATACCGATGAATAGTGTTTTTCAGAAAATTTCTCGGAAAACTTTTATTTTCATCTTGGAAATCCAAACACTTTAATTCATCTACGTAGCCCAAATACTACGATATTCTAACATCAATAGGTTATACAATGACAACCATCTTTATAACTCATGGAATATGATTTTATTATTATTTAATTTAATAAAATCATTTTACAATAAGATCCGAATTTCTCGGTTGTTACAGCTCTTGTTGGCCTTTAATCAATCATTCGTAGTCTTGAAGATGCAGCCTGAGAGTCTCAGCATCTTTAGTTCTTTGATATCCTTTAGTTCACAAAGTTTGCACCCAACTGCTGGTTGGCCAGACACATGTTTGAGAAGAACTTCTTTCTTCTCTGGATAAGCATTTCGTAGCATGTATGGCCTTTTCATCTTTCATGCTGTTGGATGCTTGAATCTGTGTTGTTAATGTCTCGTGAGCTATCTTGTCTGGTCTTCAGACTACAAGATTGACTGCAGGCAAGTATTGTTCTTGTTGATATAATACTCGAGAACATGGACCAATCTGAGCAGCTTCAGGTGTATATACACATTTACCTATACACAATATTTCCAACGCGTGAGCACATCTGCATATAACAAGTGACCTACTACTGAACTACGTTTAAAACAATGTTTGTGCCTGGGATCAAACTCAAAACGATTAGCTTTTGAATATAGCATGAGAACCTACTCTGATACCAATTGTTAGTTCCCAGTAGGCACAATATAGATCTAGAAGGGGGGGTTGAATAGATCCTTTTTATTTTTAAATACTTTTTTGGTTTATTTTGTATAGCTAATGATCTAGCATACGACAAACATAAGAATCATTTCAAGCACATCGGAATAAGTAAAAGATCCCCTTCATTGATATATTTATAATCATACATACATTGTTCTTAGAGTTGATTCAGTTGTAAGCAGTTAAAATATACATAGCAGTTATTGCAGTTAATATACATAATATAAATGACATAAGGTAAAAGCCACAAGGGGTATTAAGTGGTTCAGAGACTCAAGCTTCTAATCCACTCTTCTGCTTTCAACTAGCAGGATTTCCACTAAGGGAGGGCAGCACCCTGAATCAATAAGATTCCTTCAAGGCCAGCAGCTTTGGGACTTCAGTTCACTAAGAACTCTTCTAGGCCAGCAGCCTTGGAACGTCTCTAATTTCCTAGGAACTCTTCAAGCCCAGCAGGTTTGGAACTTCATTTAGTCCCTTCGGACAAGGACCCCTCAAGCCCTGGCTTCTTGTTGTTGTAGTTGTTGTTGTTGGTGCTGAGCTGCTAAGATGTCTTTAAGCTTGACCATCTTTTGTACTTAGCAGCTTGGTGTGGTCCTCTTTGCATTCTGCTTTGAGACTGGGCCACATCATCTTTGGTGCAGCTGATCTACTTCCATTCTGCTCATCTTTGTATATTTTCAGCTGTGCACCATCACAATTTCCTGAACCCTTCTCAACATGTTGGCAGACATGGTTCTGCACTTGTTCTGCTTCAACTTTGGGTTCATGGTGAATCGTAGAGTGGCTCTTAGGATCTGCCTTGTGCATTGCCACTCTTCTGAATGATATCTTCTTGTCCTTCTCGGCTCTCAGCCTAGATGCCAATTATGTGGGCATTCTTATCTTTGTTGAGTGAAGCTTTGATCTGTTCAAGTCCATCTTCAAAGTTGCTTCACTTCCACCTTCGTAGTCTCACTGTCACTTAGACTTGATCTATTTGAGCTCAAGTGGAACTCGTAGAGTCAACGATAGCATTTTAACCAACTCAACGATTCTGCAACATTGCAAATCATCAGCTCCTCTTGATCGTTGAAGCTCTGGCTTATTTATACTCCTTCCCAATCTTCCCTTTGAGAAGTAGCCGTTAGAAGCTCTTTGAAATGCTTCGCAGATCTCGAGTTATTTGGTGTAGACTGCAGATGTGACATGTCTTAGTTTTCTGATACTGTAGTCTACTGTTTCACCTACCCCGTCAGAGATGTCACTTTAATATCTTGGTCAGGTCGAAGACTTTATTTCCTCCTTCTGATTTCTCGATTAGAGGTTGTCCTTTTGCATCGATGCTCTCAATAAGCTTTTATACAAATATCAACCTTCAGATTGAACCATTATCAATGCTTCAATATTCAGCCATTCGTACTCTACGATTCTGAAGCATGTTTTCATGGACCTGATCTAGTGTCTTGTCGACTGGTAGAGACAACACTACGATCTTGAAGAGTGTTGATTGGATCTTCAATGTAGAACACCTCTTCCTTCTTTTGTGTAGTGCTTCAACACTTCTGTTTGCCTTAACAGCTCTCAGAGACTGATGACCTTTGTTCTGGCCCCTTCTGAATAGCAAGACATTTCAGATTTGTGGCATGTCCAGCTCGCTTTCTCCTTGTGATCTCCCGTTCACTTATCATCAATGGACTGACCTAATGCTTAATCACTTTAGCCTTGTTCTTCAGAAACTGTCCAGTGTCTCTGTATGTACTTCATCAGTTCTTTCTTTGTTTGGCAAACACTACGATCCTTGTTGCTTCCAAGATCGTCGTCTTCCATCTGTTGTGACTCCATCGCACTTCTTGAGACTTTCCTTAGTCGATTCATCAAGTCTTCTTCTGATCTCCTTGTAGAAGACTTCATCCTGAATGGCATCACAACTCAATCTGGATGCTGATTGGGTTGGTGCTTAGAACTTCTGTTAGCTTGCATGCCATTCATTGAATGCTCTCTGGTTTCCTTTATGATGGGATGTATCTTTGCAGTGCCAACCAGAGGCTTCATTCCTTTGGATATTCTGGGAGTGCTCATTTGTTGAGAATCATATTTGCTCTACAATTCTGCCTTGGCATTGTGAGAACAACGGTTAAGGTCTTAATTCTGCACTCCACGGTTCAACTTTAGGTGTGCAGACACTACGACTTCGAGATCAGATCTTGACACTCTACACTTTCTGCCTTGTGCTCGTTGTCTTCATCTAATCTTGCTCGACTACGATCTCTGCATGTAATCAATAGACTCTACGACTCAGAGTGTAGTCTACGATCCTTAACTTGACTTCGGCATTAGTAGACTCTACGACTCCGAGTGTAGTCTACGTTTCTGACTTGGCTTCGACGTTCTGTTCGGTCCAGCTCGTGGCGGTTTCTCTCACGATTCGAACACGACTTCCTCGGCAGGACTTGACTTTCGAGGAAGTTCTACTCGACACACTACGATCCTTCCTCGTCTCTCCTGGCAGTCTACGAACTCCAAGACTATTATCTTGCAGACTACGATTCTGCCTTGATAGCTCTCGAGTTTTCTGGTGCAGTGCTCGACGATCAGACAAGCCTATCTATTACATCATAAGATCAACCTAACAAGGTTGATCTTTCTATGTTTATAGTCCTTGTACATCATTTCTTTTTAAGGACTTTACAAAGCTGTTTTACTTACGTAGGATCAACCTAACATACTTGATCAATTCATTCTAAGTCCTTGTACACATGTTTCTATTATCTATCAAAGGACTTTACATCTTTTCTTAATGCAAGCATACTTGCATATTCATTCATATATATCATAATCAAATCATATATAAATAGGAATAAAATTCACATGCTTATTCTTGACACATTCATATCTAACTACCCAATCATAATATAATTGAATAATAAAACCTGCCCATACAGGATTATGTTAATAAAAATTATCTCCCAGGTTATCTAACCTTTAATTACAATCATTCAAATGCGGAAATTAAATTATTACATCACATCATTATTAAAAGTCTATCATCATAACGATAAAATAAAATTACAAGTCTTCATCACTTGTACATTTTTCCCGTTCCTTTGCTAGTTGTAGGTTCATTTACCTTCTCAACCATAGCTGCAATAAGTGTATAAATATGCAAGAGTGAGCAAACAAAGCTCACTTGAACTAAGAATAAATAAATTTACAACATTTGCCAAATAATAGGCTCAATAGAACTGAATGATATGTTCTATTAACATTCTGAAATATACTACTGAGGGTCTAATGACCACGAACCATGTCCACAATTATAAGTAATCTTTTAACTTTAACTTTAACAGTCATATGACTATAAGGACTCCACGTACTTAGGGGGATCAATCCTTCGTACAATGTATTGTGCACAAACATTTCAACGCTAAGCGTAAACCCCTAAAAATAGGGTTGTTCATCTCAGTATTTAGAGTACATGTAAGACCCCAACTTATTATTAATGAAATTTAATTTTCTCTATTTATTATTTTGAAATAGTAAGGGTTGATTTGATTAATGTGGATAGTTAAGGGTAAAATACGCAAATACTTCAAAATAAGCAAGTGGTTATAAAATATTCATTGTTGTCGGGAATATTAGTTTGGTCGTGGAATATTAAATCTTGTCGGGAATATTCATACTGACGGTATATGACCATGTGTGGGCCCCATAACGGAAAAGCGATTGGATGAAGAAAACGACAAATATAAGTTGTTTAAAAATAACAAATAGTAGTTATTCTGAATTATCTTGTTAAAATACTCGGTGGTTAAAACACGAAGCACTGCGGTATTGCACCAATTATTGATTCTTACGTAAGAAGGCACTACTCAATAATGGTTACGATAATTCTTGCTCAAAGATTTTTATTGATTTAATAATTGTTTGCGTTGATATTTTATATTCTTGTTGTTTCAATAATTGTCATTACACGATTTTTCATTATCGAAGCAATAATTCATATTATCTCAATAATATTATTAGATAACATTATTGGCAATGTCTAGAAAGTTCTGCATCTAAGGAGAGGTTTGGTCACCTAATTGCTGCTACCAAGAGTGGAGAAATTCTTATTGAAAGCCCCTTTCTGAGGAGCCCGCTTGGTTGTCGATATTGTGATTACATAATATTATTTGTGAATAATTAATTATTGATTCATATGATGAGGAAAATATTGATTTTATGTGGATATAGATGGAGAAAATTTTTAATGTGACAATTGTTGAAAATTGAAATTTTATCTTTTTCTGATAAAATAATTCATTTAAATATATTATTATATTTTAATAATATAATAATGATGATATTTTTACAACGAATGTGGGATATATGAGTATACGAGGAGGAAGAGTATTTTTGTTGCAATAAATGTTTAAAACATGTTAAACATGTCGGTGGACCCCATTTATTGACTGAAATTTGATTATAGCTTGTAAAATTGCCTGTTTGTGGATTTCGGTCAATTTCTATTTGGAATTTGGAAAAACTTTCTTCTGTAAAGTTATAGAGAATTGAATTTCCTATAAAAACTCGCGAGATTCGAATTTTCTGATGAAAAGGCTATTTATTATGAATTATTGAAGTTCTGAACCTCCGAAATAATTGATTTTTAGAAGTTTAAAATATTTAAAATTAGAAAAACGTTTTTTCTTACTTTTTCTAGAATGTGGCATGTGTTTGATGGCTGAAATCAGATTCTAGGCATGCGTAGGAAATTTATATAATTATATTATTAATTTATTAAATTTTCTGCTTTGGTGTTCTAAGCAATTTCCTATAAATAGGGTGCTTAGGTTAGAATTGAAAATCACACCGAAGCTCCAAGTTTTCTCTCTATATTATCGGCGTATTCTTGTGAGTATTTTGAGTATACTTTGAGTATTGTTAGACGGTGCAAGTTCCCTTCAACGACTATATCCGGTATTCCAGCTAAAATACTAATCTTTCGAGGTAAGGGATGTTATTTTCTTCTCAAATGATATTATTTCTTCAATATCATTATCTTTGAAATATTGGTTGCAACTTTTATCAAATTTGGAACTTTTTCATGTCGGGGTTACTATTATGAGTTACTATTCACGAGTTACTATTCATGAGTTACTATTCACGAGTTACTATTCACGAGTACTATTCATGAAGCGTGAAGATGTTTTTTTGTGGAATTTCTATCTTTTGGTGTCGGAGTTACTATTCACGTATACAACACTATTCACGTATACAGCACTATTCACCGAAAAATAAAATTTCTTCTTTTTGTCCAAAATATCTATTCTGGATACTAGTTTTGATTGTATCCATGTTTTGATCATTCTTGAATTTTACACCACTATGATTATTTTTGAGGTATTTTTTGAACATGGATAAAACAAAGTACGAATCCTTAATCCTTAATCCTTGTCATTTTGTTTCACTGGATTCGTTTATTTAAAAATATTTTTCATCATCCTCAGTCTTAAATGATGATATTATTGAATATCTTTGGCCTGTAGTGCAAAGATGAATGATTTAAGAAGAATATCTTTGGTAGTAGTGCAAAGATGAAATGTGTGTTTAGATGAACATGACTAATCGATGAATATCTTTGGCACAGAGTAGTGCAAAGATGAATATTTGATTCGGATGTATATTGATTGATGTTATAGGGATAAAAGATAGGCGATGAACTTTTAAATTCATACATAGAAGATAGTAGTTTGCATTCTCTACTTAACTCTTCTAATGAATTATTATTTCATTGCGAATATTGATTTAAAATTTGTTGTCTATTGTATTCTATTAGATTTTTCCCTGTTGAAGACTAACGGTAATTTGTTGTATATTATCTTAGTCATAATATTCTTTACTGGGCTAGTTGAGCTCACCCTTTTTCTTTTTGTTCCATTTTTCTTCTCGGAGGCGAGAATATAATGGCGAGTACGAGTCGGGTATGGAATGAAGGTTTTAGAAAGAATTGTTTAGTAGTCCTCACCATTTTTGTAAAATAATGTATCAATAAATGTGATGTGAATTTATTTGAGTATAGATATTGTCTAGAAGATAATATTTGTATTCAAACTCACGATTTCTGATTTGTAATAATAAAGTTGTAGTTATTTACGCTCCATGTATTGACAACTCGTAATAGGTGATGTATACCTATTTTGGGGCGCCACAGTTATCGTCGAGCCATAAGTAAAGAGCCCCAGCCTCTCATTTGGTGACTTCCTGTTTATGGGGGATGCACCGAAGCAGGACTCTCCGTAGGGGGGACCGCTTTTCTTGGTCATGGCCGATAGGTACCATTGTGAGGTCTTTGTGGTTGAAGCACCATGAGGGTCATTATTGGTATCGAGCTTAGGGATATGATCTCTGGCGGAGATCGGGAATAGAACTAGGAGGGAGAGACGAGTAAATCCTTCGCTAAAGTGTGTCCTACCTAAGCTTATTTTTTTTTTAGTTGGTCAAGATATATAGGATATTATGTGATATATTGATTTCCTTAATTAACCCTTGTTTTATAATAGTATTTGAGAATGTCGATTGAGAATATTAACAATGGAAATGAGGCCGTGTAGAGCGCTTTGTACTCACCAACGAGGAGAACGTGCAACAGTCGACAATGTTCCTCCTGTGAACAACACCAATTTGAAAGCGATGATGAACGAGGGGATGTTTAGAAGCTTTTTGCGCTCATGCAAAATCGAATTTAGGAGACTCGTGTTTAAAATACTGAGGAGAAATGATAGCAATTCACGGGTTGTCACAAATGCAAGCAGCTTCAAGAGTTGGGACCACGAAATTTAAGGAAAACCAGATCCGATCATGGCGGAAACATGGGTCAAGCAAATTACCAAGATATTCGATGTCTTGGGATGCACAGAAGAATGAAGGTTCCATTCGCAACCTTTATGTTCCGTGGCGAAAGGCAGACTCTTTGGTGGAGATGCGTGAAGCGTACCCATCCACCGCTTTTCAAAGATGTCTTGGGAGACATTTCAGAAATTATTTAATGACAAATACTTTCACGAAAGTGTTCGTCGTATATGAAGGAAGTGGAGTTCATCGATTAGAACAAAACAACATGATTTGTCTCGATGACGAGGCAAAGTTTGCGAGTTATCCGTGTTTGTACCTCATTTGGTGGAGAATGAGGCACGTATGACGCGGATGTTTTGAGAGGTTTGAAACCCGTGATACGACAATATCTCATTTCTCATAAATTTTCTCTCTATTCAGATGTTGTAAATGAGGCTCAATTATTAGAGCGAGATAACGAGTACGGTCAACCGAGGACCATAACCAGGATCGTATTACGAGAGATAGCGATCAATGTAATAATGATAACCAAATGGAGAAAGAAACAGAGACGGACAAAAATGGTAACCACTCGGTGGTAATCATGGCCATGAAAATAGAAGAAGCGAGTCGGGAGGAGATTTTAAAAGAGGAGATTTAACAATGACCATGTGAAGACGACGGTCTTAAGCGACAAGCCCCGGTTCTAAGGGAGGAAACGACCACCAGGTCATATATTCTACAAATGCACGGAAAAGAGGGACATATCGGTCCAAACGCCTGAACAGTTCAAGGTATGCTATAATTGTGGAAAGGAAGGACATATCGCTCGAGATTATACGATGCAACGAAACCTAGTTCAATGAGGGGATGGTGACTCAAAAGATCGTCGAGAAAAGTCAAAGTCAACGATTTGGGAAGAGCGTTTGTTGTGGTCGGTCATAATCGAGGAACCCAAACGAGGTGATCACGGGTAAGCTATTTATAAATTCTTGCGAAGTTTATACCTTACTTGATACCGGTGCTACCCATTCATTTATCTCTCCTACATGTGCTCAACGTTTAAACTTGACTCCGGAAAAATTAGACTTTGACCTATCTATGGAAACTCCATTAGGAGAAACTTTCATCACATCCACTGTTTATAAATCTTGTTTGATTCAAGTTGGCACCATCACCTTACCGTTGACCTTATCTCTTTAAAGATACTTGCTTTTGATGTGATTTTAGGATTGATTGGTTAACTACTCATCATGCCAAAATTGATTGTTTTCATAAGGTTGTTAGTTTTCATATTCCTAACCAACTTTGTTGTAATTTAATTCAAGCAACTAAACCATTAAAATCAATCAACATCATATCTAATCATAAAGCTATCGTTTATTGAAAAAACGGATGTCAAGCTTTCTTAGCCCATGTTATGGATTTGAATAAAGACACGTCAAATTTGAATAATATTCCTCATTGTTATTGACTTTCCTGACGTATTTCAAGAACTTCCCTTGGCCTACCCCGAACGTGAAGTTGAATTCTTTATTGATCTTGAACTTTGGTACAAAAGCCCATTTCTAAAACCCCATATCGAATGGCTCTATATTGAACTTCAGGAGTTAAAGGTCCAACTACGAGGAATTGTTGGACATCGGTTTCATTCGTCCTAGTACATCTCCTTGGGGTGCTCCTGCTTTATTTGTAAAGAAGAAAGACGGGAGTATGCGACTTTGTATTGACTATCGGAATTGAACCATGTCACCATCAAGAATAGGTATCCTCTACCTCGTATTGATGACTTGTTTGACCAATTAAGGGGCACAATTCTTTTCAAAATCAATCTTAGCTTACGGATATCATCAATTTGAAGATTAGAATCGAGGATATTCCAAAGACTACCTTTAGAACTTCGATGCGGGCATTATGAATTCTTAGTCATGTCTTTCGGACCGACTAATGCTCCTCGCGACTTTCATGGATATGATGAACCGAGTATTCAAGGAATATTTGGATCGGTTTGTTGTTGTCTTTATTGATGACATCCTTATATATTCCAAAAGTCGTGAAGATCATGAGCACCATTTGAAGGCTGGTACCCCAAAGGCTTCGTGAAAATAAACTATATGCCAAATTAAAGAAATGCGAGTTCGGGCTTGAGGAAGTAGCATTCCTTGGGCACGTGGTGTCGAAACATGGAGTATCTGTTGATCCGTGAAGATTGAAGCAATACAAAGTTAGAGCAACCAAGTCCGCATGATGAAGTACGTAGCTTTTTGGGCTTAGTGGTTATTATCGGAGATTCGTGGAAGGGTTTTCTCGAATCGCTACTCCATTAACTCATTAACTCGAAAGGATACAAAATTCGTTTGGAGCGAAGAATGCGAGAAAAGTTTCCAAGAGCTTAAGAGGAGACTTATTTCGCTTTTCTTCTAACAATACCATCCGGTTCGGATGGATTTGTTATCTCTGATGATGCTTCGAAGCAAAGGGTTAGGATGTGTTCTCATGCAACGTGGGAAAGTCATAGCCTATGCCTCGCGACAACTTAAAAAGAGTATGAGAGGAATTATTCTACTCATGATCTAGAGTTAGCGTGAATCGTTTTCATGCTAAAGATATGGAGGCACTATCTATATGGGGAGAAAGTGGAGATATATTCAGACCATAAAAGCCTTAAATATTTCTTCACTCAAAAAGAACTCAACATCGCTGCAATGATGTTGGCTTGAGCTATTGAAAGACTACGACCACACTATTCAATACCATCCCGGAAAAGCGAACGTGGTAGGCCGACGCGTTGAGTAGAAGATCATATCTTTGGAACGAAAAGGATGATGTCAAGTATACGCGTAGAGCCAACTTTAATAGAAAAAGTTAAGGTTGCTCAAGCCACCGGCCGGAGCTGATGCGTGAAGAAGAAGAAAGTACAAGAAGGAGCTATTAGGCGAGAATTGATGAAGAAGGAATACTTCGAGTCCACTCTAGACTTTGTGTTCCTAACGACTCTGATTTGAAGTACAAGATTATGATGGAGGCACACAATACACCATTTGCAATCCATCATGGAAGTACTAAAATGTATCGTGATCTTCGACATACATTTTGGTGGAACAATATGAAGAGAGAGATTGCAAAGTTTATCTCGATGTGTTTAACTTGCCAACGTATAAAGGCAGAGCATCTGGTACCTAAGGGTCCGTTGCAACCACTTGAGATTCCGAAATGGAAGTGGGAACACATTACCATGGATTTCGTTACGGGTCTTCCTACGGTTTCTCAAGGCATCAATGCTATTTGGGTTATTGTTGATAGATTAACCAAGTCTCGCTCATTTCTTGCCGACACGGAGACTTATTCCTTGAACGTCTTGCTAGTATGTGCGTGAATGAGATTGTGAGGTTGCATGGCATGCCAAGATCCATAGTTTTGGATCGTGACCCAAGATTCACTTCAAGATTTTGGGTTAGCTTGCAAAAAGCTATGGGCACGGATTTTTGCGATTTAGTTCGGCATACCATCCCCAAAGCGGATGGACAATCGAGAGAGGACTATTCAAACTCTTGAAGATCTATTAAGACTCGTGTCCTAGACTTCAAGGGCGGTTGGGATAAGTATTTACCATTGGTGGAATTCTCCTACAACAACAGATTATCGAGCAAGTATAGGTGTGGCTCCATTTGAAGCATTATATGGACGAAAGTGTCGCTCTCCGGATATGTTGGGACGAGGTGGGTGAAGCAACATTGTTAGGACCCGAGTTAAATACGTATATGACTACTGGAAAAGATCCAAATGATTCGACAACGTATATAAAGCGGCACAAGATCGACAAAAGAGTTATGCGGATCTTCATCGAAAGGACGTGGAATTTAGTGTAGGGGATCATATATTGTTGCGAGTTGCTCCCATGGAAGGGAGTTACAAGATTTGGGAAGAGAGGAAAGCTCAATCCACGATTTATTGGTCCATTTCAAATTCTTGACCGAGTAGGAAATGTAGCCTATAGACTCGCGTTACCTCCGAGTATGTCTCGTGTTCATAATGTGTTTCACATATCTCATACTTAAGAAATATGTGAAAGACCCAAACCACGTTATTGAGTTAGAACCGGACGAGATAGCCGAAGACTTAACGTATGAGGAGGTACCTGTCAAGATCTTAGATAGGAAGGAGCATGTCCTACGCGCAAAGGTCATACCACAAGTTAAAGTTTTGTGGAGGAATCATGCTATAGAGAAATGACACAGGAATTGGAAACGGAAATGAAAGCGAGGTATCCTCACCTTTTGAAACACCAGTACGTCGTCAATTTTGAGGACGAAATTTCATAAGGAGGGGAGGTTGTAAGACCCCAACTTATTATTAATGAAATTTAATTTTCTCTATTTATTATTTTGAAATAGTAAGGGTTGATTTGATTAATGTGGATAGTTAAGGGTAAAATACGCAAATACTTCAAAATAAGCAAGTGGTTATAAAATATTCATTGTTGTCGGGGAATATTAGTTTGGTCGTGGAATATTAAATCTTTATTCGGGGATATTAAATGCAATGCCAGCGCGACCATGTGTGGGCCCCATAACTGAAAAAAGCGATTGGATGAAGAATACGACAAATATAAGTTGTTTAAAAATAACAGCGTAGTTGTTACCGTTAATACTGTTAAAATACCAGGTGGTTAAAACACAGTAGCACACGGTATTGCACCAATTATTGATTCTTACGTAAGAAGGCACTACTCAATAATGGTTACAGTAATTACTGTTCAGTATTTTATTGATTTAATAATTCTTTGCGTTGATATTTTATATTCTTTGTTGTTTCAATAATTGTCATTACACGGTATTTTTCATTATCGAAGCAATAATTCATATTATCTGAATAATATTATTAGATAACATTATTGGCAATGTCTAGAAAGTTACATCTAAGGAGAGGTTTGGTCACAAAATTGCGCTACCAAGAAGGAGAAATTCTTATTGAAAGCCCCTCTTTCTGGGAACCGCACAGTTTATCGATATTGTGATTCTGTAATATTATTTGTGAATAATTAATTATTGATTCATATGATGAGGAAAATATTGATTTTATGTGGATATAGATGGAGAAAATTTTAATGTGACAATTGTTGAAAATTAAAATTTTATCTTTTTCGATAAAATAATTCATTTAAATATATTATTATATTTTAATAATATAATAATGGTGATATTTTTATAACGAATGTGGGATATATGAGTATCTGAGGAGGAAGAGTATTTTTGTTGCAATAAATGTTTAAAACATGTTAAACATGCCGGTGGACCCCATTTATTATTGATCGAATTTGATTATAGCTTGTAAAATTGCCGGTTGTGGATTTCGGTCAATTTCTATTTGGAATTTGGAAAAACTTTCTTCTCGTAAAGTTATAGAGAATTGAATTTCCTATACAAACTCATGAGATTCGAATTTTCTGATGAAAGGGCTATTTATTATGAATTATTGAAGTTACGAACCTCCAAAATAATTGATTTTGGAAGTTTAAAATATTTAAAATTAGAAAAACGTTTTTCTTACTTTTTCTAGAATGTGGCATGTGTTTGATGGCTGAAATCAGATTCTAGGCATGCGTAGGAAATTTATATAATTATATTATTAATTTATTAAATTTTACGCTTTGGTGTTCTAAGCAATTTCCTATAAATAGGGTGCTTGGGTTAGAATTGAAAATCACACGGCTCAAGTTTTCTCTCTATATTATCGAGCGTATTCTTATGAGTATTTTGAGTATACTTTGAGTATTGTTAGACGGTGCAAGTTTCCTTCAGCACTATATCCGGTATTCCAACTAGAAGTACTAATCTTTCGAGGTAAGGGATGTTATTTTCTTCTCAAATGATATTATTTCTTCAATATCATTATGCTGAAATATTGGTTGGAACTTTTTATCAAATTTGGAACTTTTTCATGTCGAGGTTACTATTCATGAGTTACTATTCACGAGTTACTATTCATGAGTTACTATTCACGAGTTACTATTCACGAGTACTATTCATGAAGCGTGAAGATGTTTTTTGTGGAATTTCTATCTTTTGGTGTCGAGTTACTATTCACGATATACGGCACTATTCACGATATCTGACACTATTCAATTTAAAAATAAAATTTCTTCTTTTTTGTCCAAAATATCTATTACGGATACTAGCTTTGATTGTATCCATGTTTTGATCATTCTTGAATTTTACACCACTATGATTATTTTTGAGGTATTTTTTGAACATGGATAAAACAAAGTACGAATCCTTAATCCTTAATCCTTGTCATTTTGTTTCACCGGATTCGTTTCTTTAAAAATATTTTCATCATCCTCGGTCTTAAATGATGATATTATTGAATATCTTTGGCACAGTAGTGCAAAGATGAATGATTTATGAAGAATATATTTGGTAGTAGTGTAAAGATGAGCAGTGTTTAGATGAACATGACCAATGATGAATATCTTTGGCTCAGAGTGCAAAAGATGATTATTTGATTCCGATGTATATTGATTGATGTTACGAGGGGATAAAAGATGAGCGATGAACTTTTAAATTCATACATAGAAGATAGTAGTTTGCATTCTCTACTTAACTCTTCTAATGAATTATTATTTTCACTGCGAATATTGATTTAAAATTTGTTGTCTATTGTATTCTATTAGATTTTTCCTGTTGAAGACTAACGGTAATTTGTTGTATATTATCTTAGTCATAATATTCTTTCTTGGGCTAGTTGAGCTCACCCTTTTCTTTTTTTGTTCCATTTTTCTTCTCGGGAGGCGAGAATATATAGCGAGTACGAGTGGGGTATGGAATGAAGGTTTTAGAAAGAATTGTTTAGTAGTCCTCACCATTTTGTAAAATAATGTATCAATAAATGTGATGAGGATTTATTTGAGTATAGATATTGTCTAGAAGATAATATTTGTATTCAAACTCACGCTTTTCTGATTGTAATAATAAAGTTGTAGTTGTTTCTGTACCATGTATTGACAACTCAGAATAGGTGATGTATACCTATTTTGGGGGCGTCACAGTACAAGTCCGCACCAAAGAAAGTTTGGGTTGGATACGCTTTCAAGGGTAATTTGAAGTTTAACGATCATCAACTAGGGAACTAGTTGAATCAACAATGCTTGATAACACAATAGTTGTTTAATAACAACATAACTTAGAACCTTTGAGAATCATAGGTGAACTGACTATATTCTAGACTCATGCTTGAAATAACTAGAGAGCATAAGTATTGATCAAAGTAAAGAAATGATAAACCTTGGCTTGAACAATAATAATAAGCTAGGTCTATAATCTTGTCAAATTAGAATTTTAGTTACCGAACATGCATTAGTTGATAGCAAGCTGGAAACAATGCTTACTCCACATGGTAATAAAGTATACATAGTGATTGAACCATTCAACACAAGGAATTAAGGTTCAAGAAACATTTATTATAAAAGAATAAACTAAAGAAACTTGTTTAACTATAAACAAGTTACAGTAAGTCAACAATGATTAGAATTCCACTAATTTAGAATTATAACATGCTCAATGTAGTAGATGAGATTTTTGGAACTTGCATCATCATAAATAACTAGATACAAGAAACTTGCTCAATCAAAAGAATGAAGTTACACAATGTAATAATAGAACTAACTCAACGAAAGTGTAGAGTTAGAAAACTTGCCTCGAGTGTAAGCTAAAATATTAAAACTCACGTTCACTTATACACAATATTAAAACCACAACATCTATTAGACATAATAATATTCACTTTTCAATATAACCCGCATTACTAGCTAAACTTGCTATTTTAGCACAAGTCTTAAGATACCATGCAAATATCAAAAATTACAAGTGTTAACTTTCACAACACATGTTTACTATTCATCATGCTCACTAAGTCCTAATATACCACGTTCATCACTTACTAATCATTCAAGCTTTGAATTTATCGATTACATATCATTGTTCTGTTTTAACATTCTTACTACGGTATGACGCTTAACCATAACCTTAGACTAAGTGGTAAGGTTTCCCCAAGGTCTGCAGCAACAACATGCTGCTTTGCCTCATATCGATTAGTAAGCAATTGCATACCTGCAATATAAATAAGAACAAGGCTGTGATTCTTGTGATTTTAACCTTAGTAGCTTTAGCAATTGTACTTAATAATTACCTGTGAACGATTGGGGCAGTCTACATGAACAGTTGCCATTTTTAGCCAAACTGACACGAATTTCACCCACCAAACATTGAAATTAACACGTAAGATAAATATAACAATATCATAAACATGATTGCTAACATTTTCCATCAATTAAAACAATTTAACAACACTTCTAACTATTTTAATTTCTCAAATTCCAAGTTTTTCATATAAAACTCCATTTTTGATATTCATCCCAAAAATCAACACTGTGACTTCAATACTTGGCCAAATCGCTTCATTCAAATTACGTTATGCTTGTTTCTTAATGAACTAACATAATCAAGCTTAAATGTACAATTTCACATACTAATTAGCCATTACAATTGATACTTTTCATGGACCATATGAAAATACATATACTGACATTATTTTCTTCCTACTGTCAACGAATTTAGCATACAAATTTCTTGTTTAAACATAAACTCTAGCATTATATCACATATAACCACCATAACTTAGTTACTTAACAATAATTCGAAAGAAATAGAATTCACAGAGCATACAAAACTATGCCGTGATACTCATAAACACATATAATATCAAAGTTGTGAACATACCTTCAAGTTAGCTTGCACAACCTTCCAATTGCAGACAATTTTCTCAGGTTTCACTCTCAAGCTCTCTCTATTCTCTCAAGCTTTGCAAACTAGAATGCGTATAGTAAACAAAAACTAAGCCAATTAACAGAAGACGTATTCTAAAACTGATAAACCCTTAATAATATTACTAATTGCAATTTCAGTTACTAACTAACGTATATAATATAAATATATCATATTTATTATTTTAATTTAATTTATTAATTTATATAAATTTAAAAGTAAAAGAATTCCAAAATCCATAGGGCCTTATTTGGCAAAAACCATTTAAACATTAAACACTTAATATCCTTGAACCTTGTTTGGATAAAACTAAATTAAACTACTTTAATTTATTTTTATAACTCCTTACAATATAGTTATTTGTCACACTTTATTTAATCAAGCTTTCATATTTAATTTAATTAATCCAAATAACAATTAATTAATTAAATCATTTAATCACATAACTCAACACAAATAATCAACCATTAAATTGAAATATCAATATATTAATAATTTCCTTAATTCATTAATTAATTATTTAATAAATAATTAACCAAATAATAATTAAATCAATTAAACAAATGTTTATTCAATGATAAACGCATCCATTAAATATTTATATAATTCAATAAATATTTAATATTACAATTAAAATTCTGGAATGTTACATCATTCCCTCCTTAAAAGGATTCTGTCCTCAGAATCACAATTCAAACAATCAAATCGTCACATTTTTCCCTACTTACAAAGATTCTGTCCCCAGAATCGAAGACAAAGATTAAACAAATAACTCAGGGTAATTTTTCATTATTTCAGCTTCGAGTTCCCACGATGCTTCTTCGACATTGTGGTTTCTCCAAATCACCTTTGTTGGGAGAATGCATATTATGATTTGATGTTTTAATGTATATATTCATGATTATTTGTAAGGTCCTTCAATGAATATATGTACAAGGACTTAGTGATAGATTAAAGTTGTTAGGTTGATCTAATCTTTCAACATGTACCATTCTGATAAAGAATGTATAGATAGAAAGATCAAAACTGTTAGGTTGATCTTAAGATGTAATAAATTAGTCTTGAAGAAATTGTAGTACATCAATCTGATCAACATTGCAGGAGTTAAGGCAGAAAACGTAGAGCCTGAAGATCATAGTGTGCCTGCCTTGAAGGAAACTCTTCGGAAATCGTAGAGTGGTCCCAACATTTGCCGAGCCAACTCCACGATCGTAGTATACTGAAGGAAATATGAAGTTTACAAGTCAACAATCGTAGTGTGCTCTCGGGAACGTTGAGTCAACAACACGAGCAAGTGAAGATCGTAGTGTGCAGGGGTTTAAGGGAAATCGTAGTGCTCTCGACTGATAGCATCGTAGTGTGCAAAGATGTCAAAGACGCTACGATTTAAATCGTAGAACACCACGATCCAAATCGTAGAGCATCATCTGTCTCATGTCAGAAAACGCGTCGAGCCTCATAACTGTGTGTTTTCAACAAGTGAGGAATGGATCCCGATGATCTTTGCGGTGCTCATCAGTCCCAGAATATATGAAATATCCTTAGTATGCAACAAAGAAGCGTATTGAAGAAGCTAAGGATAGTACCATGGGTAAGAGGGACAAAACACCTTTTCAGGAGGTAGGTTAAAAGCGACTGCAGGTGTGAGTGGGCGAATCGCGAGATTTCGAAGATGTGCGAAATGTCTCCATCACAAGATCTGAAAAGTTCGGACGTATTTAATGCCACAACGGATGGATCCAACGGATAGTTTTCAACATCACATATATACAGATCAGACAGATGAGAGAGAAACAAGCAAGCATTAAACAAACAACGTGAACATCTCTCTCAAGCTCAACTCTATGATCTGGGATATTGTAAAGCTTCCACAGCTACTCAGTTCTTTAGAACAAGTGTTTACACAACGACTGAGTAGTAACCATCAAGAACACAACATTATCAACCAACTGAAGAAGAGTACCAAGTCTGCTGGACTTGAAGAGTTTGTAGTGAACTGTAAGAAAGCTAAGTCTGCTGGACTTGAAGAGTTCAAGAGTGAACTAAGAAGTTCCTAGACTGCTGGTCTAGAAGGAATCTATGTGATTTAGAAGTTGTAACAGACATCCTTAGTGGATATCCTACTCGTTGAGTAGAAGAGTGGACTAGGAGCTTTAAGTGCTCTGAACCACTTAAAACGACTGTGTCATTTACATTACATCATAACTCGCTATAATCATTATAATGCTTATAACTCGCGCCTCACCCTCATTACTCCAGTGCTGGGTAAAGAAGATTAAAACTAATTTTAATTCCGCTATGTTTTAATCACTATCAAAGAACTAGTTTAAAAAGAAAAGATTTTTAAATATCTATTCAACCCCCCCTTCTAGATAACTATTATGCCAACTTGGAACTAACAATTGGTATCAGAGCAGGTTCTATTTTACAGCTTACAAACTTTAGTAGATCCAATGACACTCGTACCATGCGAATCCATGACCGGGGGAGGCAGCAAGCCACCAATGTGCAACAAAGATAAATTTGCTAACTGGAAAGTCAGGATGCAAGCATACATGGACTCAATAGATGAAGATCTATTTGAGACCATTCAAAATGGGCCCTACATTCCAACCAAGCTTGCACCAACCAGCGATTTATCCAAACCGTATATCTGATCAAAGTTAAAGAAGAGTGGACGAACACGAGAAGAGAGTCATCCAACTTGATAAGAAGGCTAAGAACATCTGTTCCAAAACTTCCTTAGTCATTTGAAAATGTTGTAAACAACAACAAAAAGCACTAAGGAAGTTTAAAGCACTACTTGATCATGCACAAAGGAACTGAAGAAGTCGAGAGAACAACAAACGGTCTCTCTCGACACGGCGATATGAAATGTTCTCTCATGTGCAAGGAGAAAACGTGACTGCAACCTATGAAAGATTCAACGTTCTGCTCAACTCTTTACGAGAGTATAGGAAGATCTATCCTAACAAGGATCTAACCATAAAGTTCATGACAGCCCTACCGAGCAGGTGGGATGCAAAGACCACAAAGAATAAGAGAATCAAAGAATCTTAATGAGATGACGATTCAACAACGTATGGAAATCTCGACCTCTGACCGGAGTGACCCAACGCCACCAAACCTTATCAGAAGGAAGAAGAAAGGATAAGGGTGTTGCTCTCAAGGCAAATAAAGGTATATCAAAAGTCATCACTGAGATTGACTCTTATGATGATGAAGACGATGACGATGACTTTGCTATGCTGGTAAAGAGACTAAGAAGGTTCATGCGACAAAAGCGAATCGTGAGCCAAAGAAAGTCAAGAACTCGTCGCCAACCAGGAACAAATGAATGATTTATGCTACAACTGCAAGAAACCTGGTCATTTCATTGCTAACTGAAACAAGCCTATCAAAGAAGAACTAAAGAAAAATCTCATGCAAAGAAAGAATACAAAGGAACCAAGAGGCCTCAGAAAAGAGACAAAGGCCTGGTTGCCGGAGGATCGTGGAGTGATTCAGATAATGACTCAAATGCAGACTCCGGAGATGAGGAAGAAACACACATGGCCAATCTGTGCTTAATGGCCAAACATACAATGGACAAACAAAGCCTAAACATACATGATGTAAGTCTAGATGAGGTATTTGATTTTAATTCTCCTGATGTAGATATAAGTGACTTAAGAACTTCTTTGAATGGCATAACCACTGATCTACATCAATACATGAAGTGGTTCAGAGTCTTGTCTAAAGATCATTCACTTCTTCAAGAAGAAAATAAGAGAGTTCAAGAAGAGCTTGAAACAGCCTTTCTAAGTACCAATCTTCTATCCAAGCTTGAGGCTGAGAATGAAACTTTAAAACAGACAAACACACTCAATGCACAAAGAGAGTCTAAGCTAACCTCTAAAATTGAGGATCTAGAGAAGACTATCTCTGCATGGAACAAATCCTCATCATCCATGGACTGCCTGCTCTCTAGTCAGAGAAGCATATTCGACAGAACAGGTCTAGGCTTTGGGGAATTCATCTCAGAACCTTGTGTGGAAAAGACAATGGAAACTAGCACTAGTAATGCCTCAAGTTTTGGTAGAGGCATTACCTTTGTGAAATCCTCACAGTTGGAAGAGCCAGTTCATCCTTGTTCTACTATTTCTAGTTATATTCAGAGAAGTAAAGGATCTCACGCTGGTCTGGGTTTCATAAAGGAGAAAAGTAACCCAACCTCTACTCACCAACCTCGAAGAATCATAGAGTCAAACAAAACCAACTCTACGAATCAACTGGCAAGGTACAGTAGAGGTAAGGCACACTCATCACTATTTATGAAACCTAAGGACACGTGGAAGAAAGAGAATCAGTTTAACAGAAGGTTAACTAAGGAACCACACAAGTCCAAGTGGAAGATGAATCACCACACACACACAGGCATGCATCATAATAGATGTTTCATATGCAATAAATATGGTCATAGGGCTATAAAGTGTTATTATAACTCCATGCATGTGAGACCCAAGATTAGACAAATTTGGGTCCCCAAAGGCACTAACAATGAAGGACCTATGCAAATATGGGTACCAAAATGAAGGTTCAAATGTTTTGACAGGAAAAGAGCTCCACGACCTCAACATGGTATCTGAACAGTGGATGCTCAAGGCATATGACAGGGAACAAAGCTCTACTATCTAACTATATAGAAAAGGAGGGTCCCTCAGTCATCTTTGGAGATAACGGCTCGGGCAAAACAAGATGATTTGGCTCTGCTGGCAATGGTGCAGTATCTTTCAGCAAAGTAGCTTATGTGGAAGGACTTCAACACAACCTTCTAAGTATCAGCCAACTCTGTGACAAGGGTCACCAAGTAACATTTCTCAACAACCAATGTCTAGTCAGAGATTTGAAGACATCTGCCATAAAGCTGACCGGAACAAGAGAAGGAAATATCTACACAATAGATCTTGGTCAACTAAGCTCTGATGAGACAATATGTTTTCTGGCAAAAGCATTCGAGGAAATGAGCTGGCTATGGCATAGAAGGTTGTCTCACTTAAACTTTAAAAGCATGTCCAAACTGGCATCAAAAGACCTCGTAGCTGGTCTACCCAAGTTTAACTTTGTGAAGGAAAGGCCATGCAATGCCTGCCAGCTTGGAAAGCAAACCAGAAGCTTATTCAAGAGCAAGACTGCCAACTCTATTGACAAACCTCTGCATCTGCTCCACATAGATCTCTTTGGGCCAATCCCAACAACTAGTCTTGGAGGAAAAAGATACTCGCTAGTCATAGTCGATGACTACACCAGATTCACATGGGTATTTTTCTTAACCTCAAAGGATGAGACAAGCTCCGAATTAATCAAGATGTTCAGACTGGTGATGAACGAGAAAGGAGAGAAAATCAAGGCCATAAGGAGTGATCATGGAAGAGAATTTGATTTCTCAGAAATAGACAAGTTATGCTCAGACAATGGCATCAGTCATAACTTTTTAGCTCCACGAACTCCTCAACAAAATGGAGTTTCTGAAAGAAAGAACAGAACTCTGATAGAGGCTGGGAGGACTCTACTAGCAGCAGCTCATCTGCCTGAATACTTCTAGGTAGAAAGTCATCAACGACCTTTGCGTGCTACACACATAATGTATCATTAATTCACTCTACGATCGAGAAGACACCCTACTGAATCGTGGAAAGGAAGGAAGGTGAGTGTCGACTATTTCTATGTATGTCTTTGGTACGTGCATGCTATATTCTCAACAATGGAAAGCAGTATCTGACAAAATTCCAGCCCAAGCCAGACGAAGGGATTTTTCTTGGATATGCAACAGACAGCAAAGCTTACAGGGTGTTTAACAAGAGGACACTGAATGTCGAAGTCCCAATACACATCATCTTTGATGAAACTGACTTAGACAAAGTAGTGCCTCAAGACACTACTGCCGATAGTGCAGACACTACGAATGAAATCGTCGAGCTCAACACTACGATCGTAGTGCCAGATAGTGAAATCGTAGAGCATGATAATGAAATCATAGAGAGGTCCATCCAAGATAGCGAGCCTCCACTCCAAGAAGAAGAAATAGACATTGAAGATTTTAGACAAGAAGGCATCAGGACAAATGTCCCAGCTGGTAACAGATGGGCAAGAGATCACACTCAGGATCTAATCATTGGAGATCCGAGTGCAAGAGTCAAAACAGAAGCTGCTACTCAGAATGAATGTTTTTATCTAAGCTTTCTGTCACAAATTGAGCCAAAGAAGATAGAGGATGCTATGGAAGTCTCAAGCTGGATAGAAGCAATGCAGGAAGAGCTCAATCAATTTGAACGAAGTAAAGTATGGAGATTGGTACTAAGACCAAAGAGCCATCCTGTGATAGGAACTAAGTGGGTCTTCAGAAACAAAATGGATGAAGATGGGATCATAACCAGAAAAAAGGAAAGATTAGTGGCAAAGGGTTATTCTCAAGAAGATGGTATCGACTACGATGAGACATTTGCACCTGTTGCCAGACTAAAAGCCATCATAATCTTTCTTGCCTTTGCGGCTCACATGAAGTTCAAAGTCTTCCAGATGGATGTCAAGAGTGCATTTCTAAATAGAGAACTCCAAGAAGAAGTCTATGTAGAGTAACCTCCAGGTTTCATCAATCCATCTCTTTCCAATTATGTCTATAGATTAGATAAAGCCTTATATGGTCTTAAACAAGCACCTAGAGCATGGTATGAAACACTGACTAACTTCTTAATCGAAAATGGGTTCACTAGAGGTAGAGTAGATACCACACTATTTCTTAGAAAGCATAAAGACAAAGTCTTACTAGTTCAAATCTATGTTGATGACATTATCTTTGGTTCTACTGACGAAAAGTTATGCAAGAGATTCTCTAAGCTAATGCAGAGCAAGTTTGAAATGAGCATGATGGGTGAGCTGAACTTCTTCCTTGGACTGCAAGTAAAGTAGACTGAAGAAGGAATTTTCATAAACCAAGCCAAGTACATCAAAGACCTACTAAAGAAGTATGGCATGGAATCAGCCTCTCCCATGAAAACACCAATTGCTCCTGCAACCAAGCTTGACAAGGATGAGAAAGGTAAAAGTATTGATATCACTCAATACAGAAGTATGATAGGGTCTCTTTTATACCTAACTGCCAGTAGACCAGATATAATGTTTGCAACATGCATATGTGCTAGATTTCAGGCTAACCCTAAAGAGTCACACTTGTCTGCTGTAAAGAGGATCTTCACGTATCTCAAGGATACACCCTACTTGGGGCTGTGGTATCCCAAGGAATCCTCATTTGAACTAATAGGATACACAGATGCTGATTTTGCAGGATACAAAATAGATAGAAAAAAGTACCAGTGGCACTTGTCAACTTCTTGGAAACAGACTTGTGTCCTGGTTCAGCAAAAAGCAAAACTCAGTGTCTACTTCGACTGCAAAAGCTGAATATATTGCTGCTGGCAGCTGCTGTGCTCAGATCCTACGGATGAGAAATCAACTAGCTGACTAAGGGTTCGATTTCAAATCTATTCCCATACACTGTGATAACACAAGTGCCATAGCAATAACTCATAATCCTGTCATGCATTCAAGGACCAAGCATATAGAAATAAGGTATCACTTCATTAGGGATCATGTACAAAATGGAACTATATCTTTACAATATATCCCTACTGAAAATCAACTTGCTGATGTTTTTACAAAACCACTAGATGAATCCAGATTTAATAAGTTAATAAGTGAGCTAGGAATGCTAAATCTACAACCATGAAATATATGCTCTAGATTATGCTAACCATAGCGGATCTATAAAAGGTGAACTCAAAATTATAGATATGATTAAGGGAAGTTCACGATCGTAGAGCTGAACAGACAACTACCTCAACGATCGTAGCAAGAACTCAACCATCCTAGTGCAGACTCAACGATGACAAAAGCTCATCATGTGATGACAAGCTTCTTAACAAGGCAATCTCTCTACGAGGTGGCTTAGGAACAAACCTAACCCTTGAATCTCTCCAAGAGGTTGACCCTTCCCGATCTGCCTTAAAAGAATGCTTTGTCAAAAACTCATCACAAGGATTCAGATAGACTCGACGATCGTTGGACAGACTCAACGAATGCTGATCAGACTCAACGACTGCCAGACAGACTCGACGATCGCAGGACAGACTCAATGAATAGAAGACTACCTCTACGATTGTAGTCATCCCAAAGTCACCTCAGCTCTGAAAATATAAAGGATAAATCAGTACATTCCTACTCAGTCAAAATCGTAGAGCCAAGCAAAAGGCGACACCCGTCCCACTAAGTCAAAAAGAGAGAGGGAAGTTACAAGTACAAATTGAAACCGTGTTTTTGAAATCTGAAGTTCAAAAGATTATCTCTCCTATTCTCTCTCTCTCTCAAAGTAAAACCCTAAATTAGTAGAAAGCTCAGTCGTATCTCACTTCTCAACTACAAAATCAATGGATGCTTCAAATGTAATTTCAGGCTACAGACTCTGCTTCGACGAGTTCAAGAATGCTCCACCAAAATTTCACAAGACACTGGCCTTACTTAAGAAGGCGGGTCTCGAAGAGGCATTGAGCACCGATACACTCATCTATCCCAAGCTAGTAAAGGAGTTCTATAAGAATGGTGTGTTCGAACACAACACCATCACTACTCGAGTAAAGGGAGTAGAAATGAGACTAAGGGAAGGGGACTTCAATTTGTCCCTAGGTTTCAAGAATGAAGGGCTCCCATTTCTAGACAGCATAAGCTTCCAAGAGGGATTGAAGAAAATGCACCACAAGAAGAATCCCTCTGTGAAAGGCTACAAAAATAAGGAGTTCCCTCAAAGGTACGAATTTCTGGCTGACATTATTGGGAAATGCATCTGCTGCAAGAGCTCAAGTCATGACTCGGTAAATGAGACTCAGCTTAAGCTCATGACGGCCATGATTTATGGTACACAACTCAACTATGGGGCTGTATTGCTTGAGTGGATCGGCAAGTGGATCGTCAACTTGAAGAAATCAAAGAGCTCTCCGAAGATGCTGTATGGGAGATTCATAAGCATCATTCTGCAATCTGCACTGGGTGACAAAATTGGGGATGATGAAGGAGAAGCCATCAACCCAAATCAAAGAATGGCCCAGCAGTTATTTGAGAACTGGAAGAGAAACCCTGCTGAGTATGTTTGAATGATGACAGAGTCCAGTGGGAGAACTGGGGAACTAAAGGAGGCAGACTTTCCAGGAGACATGTCTGTTGTCAGGGAAGTTGAAGAAGAAGGAGAAGCAGACAAGGGAAAACCCTCTTCTCTTGCCAGAAAAAGCAAGGGCAAGAGAAAGCTAAGGGCAAGACAAATCGAAGAGCCTCAAGGATCTACAACTGACATTCCTGTAGAGTCCTCTGATATAAAGACTCCAAGGAGGCTAAGAAAGAAGCAACAGCAAGAAGAAGCTGAAGAGGATCAAGCCACCATATCACAGATCCTAAAGAAGAACAAAATTGGTCATAAGTCCAAGAGACCAACAATTTCTTCAATCGTAGAGTCTCTGCTGTTCTCTGAAACCAGGCCAAGTGTGGCAGAAATAGAAGAAGCTGCTTCAAGAAGAGTGGCTGTTCAACATGACAAAGCTAAGACTCAAGAGAGTCCAGAAGTTGTGGCTAAACCCAACAAAACAAAAAGAATGTTGGTCAAGAAGTATATTCTTGAGAATGAAAAGGTGCTGAAAAAGGAAGCCAAGAGTGTGGCTGCAAAAGAGGACAGTGCTCTAGCTGAGGGGGAGATCCTTGAAATTCTCATGATTGAGTACACACCGGCTGAGGGGGAGAAGTCTACAACTCAAGAAGATGTTCCAGCTGAGGGGGAGTTTCTGATCTCTCAAGAAGATGTTCCAGCTAAGGGGGACTTTCTGAATCTACAAGAGGATGACCATGCTGAGGTGGAGCCTCATGATATCCCTATGGCAGAAGAAGAGGTTCCTGCTCAAGATAAAATTGAATCAATGCCAAACTTTCTAGAGACCATTGAGATAATAGAATCTTCAGAAGAGACCAAAGAAGAGGAAGAAAATGATGATGATGAGCTTGAAATCACTGGTGTAGGGAAAGATGGATTTAGGAGCTATCTGTACACTCAACTATTTTCCTACCTACCCATGATGGCATACCATCAAGCTCAAATTCTGAACTCATGGGATCACATGTTCTGGAGCTTCAAGGAATATCCAGCAATCTCAGTTCTGGCAAATGGATTTCCAGGGAAAATCATCTTTGCCAAGAAGCTGTTTACCAACCATTCCTCATCTAAGGATAAACTTCAGGTATTGACTATTCCTGATCTCTTTAAAGTTAATCACTTGCCATCATCTTCATTCAGTCAATTCTATGAATTTCCTCGATGGATGGAAGTGATTCTTCACCCACTAATCGCTTTCCGATTCATGATTCTCAAAATTACAGAATCAAGAACCAAAAGAAGTCAACCTTACCCTGCTTCCACAAATCACCAACTCTACGATTCAAGACTCCAGCCACATCGTAGAATCTAACATTGAAATCGTAGAGTCACCTATCTCAGACATCCAAACCCAAGCCCCTCCAGCTGATATACCATCCTCCTCATCACATGACTACTTCAGTCTTGATCTCGCTCTTTATAATCTGCAAGATCAATCTCAACCGAGAACTCCTCCAATGAACAATCCTCAAACAAATGATACTCTCCCAAGCCTACCTACCAAGGATGACTTGAAAGACACCTTTGAGAAAATGGTCAAGTCTATAGAAACAAGTTTGGAAACTCACTCTGATCTCATCAATATCCGGATGAATCAAATGATCACAGCTGCAAATAATTTCCCTGGCACTATGAATACTGAGCTTGTAAAGAGGCTAAGAGAAATTATCAAAGAGATTCTGAAGAATATGTCGGACAGAGATGAGATCCACTTCCAGAGAGCTGCCCAAAGAAAGAGAGGTCATACTCAAATGCGAAACACCAAGACCTTCAACATAAAATTATGCTGGACAACATCCGCAACTTGAAAGCTTCTATCTACGACTTCCAGCAATCTTATGCAAATCAGGACAAACATAATGATATGATTCTTTCAGTTCTCCAAAACAAAGAAGCAAGATCTGAAAAATAGATCAAGGAAAATAGAGATGACATTGCTCAGACACAAAGCCAACTGAACGAGCTTGTCCAAGGTGTTAATCGACTGTCTGCCGATATTCAAACCCTGGATGCTGACATAAAGGGGGAGAATAAAGGGAAAGGAGTTCAGGGAGGACAAGGCAGAGGCGGAGGAGGTCATGGAACTCAAGAAAGGGGAAGAGGGAAATATCAAGCTCAAGCATCACGAAGCCCTCCTGTAAGATAATTCCACAGTAAGACTCAACGATCTGATCAACAGAGAATTATAATGGCTATACCATTAAGCCATCAGGAGTCAACTCCCAGTTCACAAGATGTGTCTACTGTACGCATAAGAATGCCAACTGGAGATCCTGCATTCATGCACAGGCACGAGGAGAATCCAATACTAAGTGTAAGCGAGCTGGAAGAGTTAGCTAAAAACGAGGAAGCTCAAAGAAAAAGAAGAGCTGAGGAGTACGCCAACCCACCTCCACTAAAGAGGTCAAGGAAACAGAGATAAGTTAACACTTAAATTTCCTATTGATGTAATGTTGAATTGTAATATCTTCTGATCATCAATAAATTCATGCTTATTCTCTAGAAATTTCAGCTGCTCACTGAAATACTAAGTCATGTTTAAATTTTTTGCAAATGCATCTAGTCACTAATAACCATGACAACAAATCTCCTTGGTTATGTCAACATCAAATAGGGGCAGATTGTTGGGAGAATGCATATTATGATTTGATGTTTTAATGTATATATTCATGATTATTTGTAAGGTCCTTCAATGAATATATGTACAAGGACTTAGTGATAGATCAAAGTTGTTAGGTTGATCTAATCTTTCAACATGTACCATTCTGATAAAGAATGTATAGATAGAAAGATCAAAACTGTTAGGTTGATCTTAAGATGTAATAGATTAGTCTTGAAGAAATTGTAGTGCATCAATCTGATCAACATTACAGGAGTCAAGGCAGAAAATGTAGAGCCTGAAGATCGTAGTGTGCCTGCCTTAAAGGGTACTCTTCGGAAATCGTAGAGTGGTCCCAACGTTTGCCGAGCCAACTCCACGATCGCAGTATGCTAAAGGAAACATGAAGTTTACAAGTCAACGATCGTAGTATGCTCTCGGTAACGTAGAGTCAACAACACGAACAAGTGAAGATCGTAGTGTGCAAGGGTTTAAGGGAAATCGTAGTGCTCTCGATTGATAGCATCATAGTGTGCAAAGATGTCAAAGACGCTACGATCTAAATTGTAGAACACCACGATCCAAATCGTAGAGCATCATCTGTCTCATGTCAGAAAACGTCAAGCCTCATGACCTGTGTTTTCAACAAGTGAGGAATGGATCCCAGATGCGGCAGTGCTCATCAGTCCCAGAATATATGAAATATCCTTAGTATGCAACAAAGAAGCGTATTGAAGAAGCTAAGGATAGTACCATAGGTAAGAGGGACAAAACACCTTTTCAGGAGGTAGGTGAGAAAGCAGCCTGCAGTGTCAGTGGGCCAGAATGCAGAATTCAGAAGTTGTGAAGAAATGTCTCCATCACAGTATAGAAAGTTCAGACGCATTTAATGCCATAATGGATGAATCCAACGGATAGTTTTCAATATCACATATATACAGATAAGACAGATGAGAGAGAAATAAGCAAGCATTAAACAAACAATGTGAACATCTCTCTCAAGCTCAACTCTATGATCTGAGATATTGTAAATCTTGCTCAGCTACTCAGTTCTTTAGAACAAGTGCTTACACAGCGACTGAGTAGCAACCATCAAGAACACAACATTATCAACCAACTGAAGAAGAGTACCAAGTCTGCTGGACTTGAAGAGTTCATAGTGAACTGTAAGAAAGCCTAGTCTGCTGGACTTGAAGAGTTCAAGAGTGAACTAAGAAGTTCCTAGACTGCTGGTCTAGAAGGAATCTGTGTGATTCAGATGTTGTAATATACATCCTTAGTGGATATCCTACTCGTTGAGTAGAAGAGTGGACTAGGAGCTTTAAGTGCTCTAAACCACTTAAAATGACTGTGTCGTTTACATTCACATCATAACTGCTATAACTGTTATAACTGCCATAACTGCTTCACCCTCATTACTCCAGTGCTTGGTAAAGAAGATTAAAACTAATATTAATTCCGCTAAGTTTTAATCACTATCAAAGAACTAGTTTAAAAAGAAAAGATTTTTAAATATCTATTCAACCCCCCTTCTAGATAACTATTGTGCCAACTAGGAACTAACAACCTTCACAGAAGGTATCACTTTATTTTCGAGCTCTTGTTCTTTCCTGTCGACTATCTAGATAGGAATCTCTTCATAAGACAAATCTTTATCGAATTGCAATGGTTCGTACTCGATCACGTGCTTGTAATCGGGTTTATACTGGGTCAGAATATCAAAATGTGAAAAACATTATGAATGTTTTCCAACTCAGGAGGTAGAGCTACCTCATAAGCCACTTCCCCCACTCTTTGTAGTATCTCAAAAGGTCCAATAAATCTTGGGCTGAGCTTTTCTTTCTTGCCAAAATGAATTTTCCCCTTCCAAGGAGAAACTTTTAGGATAACAAAAGTTCCTACTTCAAATTCGCGATTCTGCCTGTGTTGATCGGCATACTTTTTCTGTCTGTCTTGGGGTGCTACCAATCTTGTCCTGATGAGTTTGACAACCTCAACAGTTTGTTATACCAGTTCTGGTCCTAACAGTTGGTGTTCACCCGACTTTATCCCAGCACAGTGGAGTTCTGCACTTCCTACCGTATAATGCCTCGTAAGGCAACATGTCGATGCTCACGTGGTAACTGTTGTTGTAGGTGAATTCTACCAACGGTAAATGTTCTTCCCAGCTTCCTTTGAAATCTATGATGCATACTCTCAGCATATCTTCCAACGTTTGGATTATTCGTTCACTTTGCCCGTCGGTTTGCGAATGGTATACTGTACTCATTGGCAATTGTGTTCCCCTACATTCTTGTAGTCTCTTCCAGAAGTTTAATGTAAATCGCGGATCTCTATCTGATACAATTGACACTGGCACTCCATGCCTCGAAATGATCTCTTTAACGTACAACCTTGCTAACTGATCAAGATTGAACCTAATCTTTTTTTGGTAAAAAGTGCGCTGATTTTGTCAGTCTGTCCACTATCACCCAAATCACGTGGCATCCTCTCTGAGTAGTTGGAAGGCCCACCACAAAATCCATTGTGATGTGTTCCCACTTCCATTCCGGTATTTCTAACGGTTGAAGTAATCCGCTTAGTCTTTGATGCTCGGTCTTGACTCTTTGACATATCAAGCATTTTGCAACGCATTCTGCAATGTCTCTTTTCATATTTGGCCACCAAAAATGTCGCCGCAAATCTTGATACATTTTCATACTTCCTGGATGAATCGAATATCTTGTGTTGTGTGCTTTGGTCAAGATTTCATCTTTAAGCTCTGGTACTGCTGGAACCCAAATTCTTTCCTCGAATCTCAGTAACCCTTCAGTATCGATCTTGTATTTTGCATCACTTCCCTCGACCACTTTCTCTTTGATCATTTTGCATTCTTTATCTTGTAGTTGAACACTCTTCACTTTGTCCACCAAAGTTGGACTAGCATCTATCTGGAATAGTCGTTCATTGGATTCCTTTGGAAATTTGATTTCAAACTATAACTTTGTCATTGCTGAAATAAGCTCTTCCTGACTGGTTATCAGCATCAACTTCTCCCGACCTTTCCTGCTCAAAGCATCTACAACCATATTCGCTTTGCCCGGGTGATAAAAGATCTCACAATCGTAATCTTTAATCAATACCATCCATCTTCTTTGACGCATATTCAGGTCCTTCTGTGTGAAAAATATAGTTCAGACTTTTATGGTCTGTATAGATCTCACATTTTTGTCCATAGAGATAGTGTCTCCATATCTTCAGAGCAAATACTACTACAGCCAATTCCAAATCATGAGTTAGATAACTTTTTTCATAATCCTTCAGTTGTCTTGATGCATATGCAATTACTTTGTCGTTCTGCATAAGAACACAACCTAACCCTTTATGTGAGGCATCACTAAACACTACAAAGTTTCCTGTACTATCTGGTAATGACAACACAGGTGCCACACTTAGCTTCTTCTTCAAATCTTGAAAACTCTCTTCACACTTCTCCGTCCAAATAAATTTTACCTCTTTCCTTGTCAAATTTGTTAGCGAAGTGGCTATCTTAGAAAAATCTTAAATAAATCTTAAATAAATCTTCTATAATAACCGGCCAGTCCCAAGAAACTCCTTACCTCCGATGGTGTTCTTGGTTGTTCCCAATTGATTACAGCTTCCACTTTTGATGGATCCACTGAAATCCCATCCTTGTCAATCACGTACCCAAGAAATTGTACACGATCTAGCCAAAATTCGCACTTAGAGAATTTTGCGTACAAATTTTCCTTTCTTAGTGTTTCCAATGTCAAACGTAAGTGTTCCACGTGTTCTTCTTGAGTTTTGGAATACACCAGAATGTCGTCGATGAATACCACTACAAACTTGTCTAAGAATGGTTTAAACACCCTATTCATCAAATCTATGAATGCATCAGGTGCATTGGTTAAACCAAAAGACATCACCAGAAACTTGTAATGTCCATACCGAGTTCTGAATACCGTTCTAGGTATATCCTCCTTCCTCACCTTCAATTGGTGATACCCACTTCTCAAATCTATTTTCGAGAAGTATTTAGCACCCTTCAACTGATCAAACAAGTCATCTATTCTTGGTAATGGATATTTGTTTTTAATAGTGACTTTGTTCAATTCTCTATAATCAATGCAAAGACGCATTGACCTGTCCTTCTTCTTCACGAATAACACTGGCGCTCCCTACGGTGATACGCTTGGTTGAATATACTTCTTATCTAGCAACTCTTATAATTGCACCATCAGTTCCTTCATTTCTACCGAAGCCATTCTATACAGGGCCTTCAATATTGGTGCTATCCCTGGCTCTAAGTCGATCACAAACTTAATCTCTCTGTCAGGCAGAAGTCCTGGAAAATCCTCTGGAAACACATCCTCAAATTCACTCACCACTGGTATCTCTTCCAGTTTCACACTCTTCTTCTGAGTATCGACTATGTAAGCTAAATAGCCCACACAGCCTTGACTCAATAATTTCTTGGCCTGTATAATCGTCAGACATTTCATTTGTCTAGGTGACTTACTACCATAAAATAGTACCTTTGATGGGGTCATAAGGTTTACACACTTCTTTTGGCAATCAATTACCGCTCCATATCTAAACAGCCAATACATTCCCAAAATAACATCAAACTCTCCAAGTCTAATCGGAATCAAATCTACAATCAATATTTTCTCCTTAATGTTCACCCTACAGTTCTTGTATATGAACCTAACAGGGATTACTTCCTTATTCGCAATTTCTATGTTCAAAGGGAAATTCAGTTCTTCACTAGGAATTCCTAACCTCTTAGCAAATTCATCAGATATAAATGAGCAAGTAGCACTCGAATCGAATAATACATAAGCATTTATATCATTGATTAGGATAATACCTGACACCACATCCTTTGATTGCACAATATCTTGCAAAGTCATGTTGAAGGTTCTGGCTGTGGGTTTGTTTGATGTTGTAGGTCCTGCAGTGGCCCATGTACCTCCACTGTTACCTTCATTGCTTCTGGTTTTCTCTCTAGCCTTCTTCTTAGGGCATTCACGAGCAAAGTGATCCTTGGATCGGCACGTGAAGCACACATTCTTCTTAGGTTGAGTGTAATTTGGGGCGATGTGACCCTCCTGACCACAATTGAAGCATACTCGTTTCCCCATCAAGCACGCACCCTTATAAAACTTCCCGCATGTAACACATGCTTCAAACTTCTTGTTTTGCTGGTTACCCTGTTGGTTTCCAGTACCCACGCTTCCATTCTACTTCCTTTTCAAATTGTTGTTGTTATTGTTATTGTTATTGTTGTTGTTGTTGTTGTTGTTGTTTCCACCCCTACCACCTCCATTCTTAATCTCCACCTCATTCTTCTTATTCTTCTTCTGTTCCTGATTGAAATTTGTCACTGCCTCGCCTCCACCTTCAGCTAGTATTTCTTTCTCCATCACCGCTGCGAAAGTCTTCAACTAGAATAGGGAAACCCTACTATACAACCATGGCTTCAGTCCCTGTTCAAATCTCTTCGCCTTACGCTCGTCCGTATTGACTTGATACGGCGCAAACCTTGCCAACTCGTTGAATTTTACGGCATATTCAGAAACCATCATCGTTCCCTGCTTTAGTTCCAAAAACTGAACTTCTAACTGACTCTTCGAACTCTCTGGGAAATAGGTCTCGAAGAATATTTCCTTAAACCTATCCCAGGTCATTACCCCTGGCCCTTCACGAGTTTTATTTGCCTGCTACCAATAACTAGCTTCTACTTTCAACATGAATGTTGCGAAAGCAGTCTTCTGATCTTCCCCTACCCTAGCGACATCGAACACCTTTTCTATCTCCAAAATCCAGGTTTGTGCTTCGACTAGATTCATGGACCCACAGAATTCAGGTGGTCCAACCACCTTGAAATCCTTAAACGTTGTTCCTTGGTTCTGTGGTTGATTCTTCAACGCTCCTGTCAGTAGCGTCACTAGCCGTTGAACGGGGTTAGCATTAACATTGTCGTTATTGGTTCCTTTAGTGGTTCTCTGTCGTGGTGGTTGACGTCTGGGAGGCATTTTCTATTAAAAATACACTCATTAGATTATTATTCAACTCTTTTAAGTAATTTCTACTTAACTTTCCTCCACAAAAGAAATAATCACATAATCACGTAACACTTTGAATAAAATAACAACTTTTATTTATTCATAATCTCTTTGAAAATATAAAACAATAGCATCACTGCTATTTACATTACTTTCATGAACTACAAAAGTTTCAGAATACCATCATCATCATATCCCATAGGTTTCATAACACTTGGGATTTACAATTTATTTAACATTTATTAATCGCATAACAACTACGATGTTCTACTAAGATACTGCTTAGCCTTACTGAGTTCTTCCTGCATGATCTGGAACATTGTTCTGCGATCTAAAACGTATGATGGCAGCGTCTTGAACTAAATATGATATCCCATGACCCGATCTTGAGCTCGATTAATCATGGTGTTGAATACTTTATCCATTGTCATAACCCGGGATTTCGAATAATCAAAATTTTACGAATACTTTTTTTTATTAATATTAATAATGGTTATTAATTTTGTGATAAGTTTATGTGATACGAGTCTCGAGAAGGTCAATTTGTGTATTGACAAATAAAATTAGAGTAGAGTTGTGCTTAAAAAGATGAGAAACCCTAACCCTAATTTCTGGATAAGGATTCGATATAAAATATAATTAAAATAATTATATTAATGAGTACGCGTGTGTATTGTTTAGAATTTTTGATCAATGATTGATCAGGATAAGGTTTAAAATTATAAACCCTAATAAGAGATAAGAAACCCTAATCTTAGGATTAGAAAGCCTAATGTACTGTTAGAAACCCTAATCGAAAGCCGGGAAACCCTAATTTCATATTCGGAAATCCTAAAACCCTAATTAGGAAATCCTAATCCTAATTGGCAAGCCTAATGTGTGTATTAAACTTTAATATGATTAGAAAGCCCTAATTATATTTTAGTTATCTTAATTTCTATTTTAAAAACCCTAATTGTAATTTAGAAATTTTAATTTTTCTAATTAAAACCCTAATTTCATATTCGTGATTTCTAAACCCTAATCCTAATTGGCATGAATAATGTGTTTATTAAACACTAATATGATTAAGAAAACCTAATTTAATTAGAAAAACGTAATTTTAGTTTCAAAATTTTAATTTTCTAAATTAAAACTCTAATTTAGAAAATTCTAGAATTGAAGTATTTAAAACCTAAGGGTTAAGAACCTTAGGGTTAAACCCTAAGGGTTAAAACCTAAGGGTTTGTGCAAATGTCTAGTATGCCATTAAATTTATTTTACAAATGACCAAAATGCCCTTTTTCATTATCTTTAATTGGTAACTTGTAAAAATGCTAGCAACTTTAGTTGTTGAACCACTTTGTTGTCTTGGTGAGTGTATTATATCAGCCACCAGCCGAAAATCTCAGATCATGCATGTATCAAAGCAATATATATAGATTCAAGAGAGAGAAAATCACAAAACATTAGCCATTTTGCTCCATGCTCTCACCAACTCTCTCTCTCTCCTAAACCTACGAAAATCATAAGTAATTCAGTCCCAATATCAGTTCCTAGATCACCTAATAACATATTGGAGAGCTTAGATCAAGAATTGAAAGCTAGAAGGTATAACCCTAATTTTATTTTTGATCCATGTAGCTAAGATTTTTTTTTTGTTTATGTGTTTAGATCTTTGCTAGATGATGTTTAATGATGATCTATGTTGATATAACATAGATCCATAGCGTCAAAATGCTTTAAAATCGAGTTTTTCCAAAACTGTCAAGAACACGATTTGTGGTCTGACAAGCTAATGTCAGGAGCCACAGATCCGTGTCTGTTTTTGTTTTTTCTTGTTTTATGTTTTGGATCAGTAGTCTGACACGAGGACGGTAATCTGGAAGTGGAATCACAACTATTACATATCCAGATTGCACAATATTCATGGTCAAAGTGAGTTGACCGACATTGACCATGAACTTTCTGGATAACCCAGAAAGTGTAATATAGTGTCTGACAAGTTTTGTAGCGAGCTGATCGGTCAGATTGTAAGTGTTTTATTGTTGTATTAAAATTGTAGCCAGTAAGGTGGACTATATATTCTAGCCTTTAAACACCTTAAATTAGCAACAAATCAAATGTAGAGGACGGTCAAATTACTTGATCATTTGATCACATTTTGCATTTCTGGAAAAACCCAGAAATTTGATGAACAATTTTTCTAACAATATTTGACTGAGTCTTATCTTGGGAGTTTGTTGTTGTTGGACTGATTTATTGTTATATATATTCTCTATGACATGCCAACTACACGATTGGATTCTGAGAACACATAAATCATGAATCGAACATAGATTAAATCGAGCTACAAAGTGTCCACTCGGACTGCTGGGTTTCTGGGAAAACCCAGAAACGCCCTGACAAGAGATTTGATTGCCCAGATCTCTTTATGTGTTTGTTGTTTGACCTAGATATTGGTTTCTAGTTGTAGTGTTGTATAATTACTACAAAATCTGAGTTTGAAATGGGCCAGAACATGTTTACACCTAGAATCAAAGGCAGTCAAACGAGCTACCTTGATCACTGAGATTGTCAGTGTTCTAGAGCCAAGAACACCTAAGGCGGCAGACAAGTGTCGCTATAGGCTTTAACGACGGTTTTTATTTATTTTATTTTCTGAATATTTCAAAAATTATTTAAAAATAGAAATAAATTATAAAATTACTAAAAATGGTTTTAAAAATCATTTTAAATTCTTAAAAATAACTTTTAATTATTTGGGAAATTTTTCTTTAATAATTGTAATTATTTGAATAAAAATGATATTTAATTTATTTAATTAGTATATTAAATAAATTAGAGAAAATGATTTAATATTATGAAAAATCATTTTAAATAAGAATAATGTATTTAAAAATATTTTGAATTATAAAATATAATTTTTAATATTTTTGGAGAATTTTCATTAATAAATTAATATTAATGATATTAGATTTATTTAATTATTAAATTAAATAAATAAGTTAAAAATGTTTTTATTTATTTAAAAACATTTTAAATAAGAATAAAGTATTAGAAAATATTTTGAATTATAAAATACAATTTTCAATATTTTTGGATAATTCTCATTATTAATTAATATTAATGATATTAGATTTATTTAATTATTATATTAAATAAAGGAATTAAAATGATTTTATTGATTTAAAAATCATTTAAAAAGAGATAAATGTTTTAAAAATATTTTAAGTTATAATTAATGACTTTTAATATTTTGATAATAATTTCATTAATATTTAAATATTAATGGTGATGGTTTAAAAATGATTTTATTTAAATTAAAAATCATTTAAGTAGAATATTAATGATTTAAAATATTTCAAGTTATTAATAATAACTTTAATATTTTGATAAAGTATAACATTAATATTTTTATATTATTAAATATTAATGATAATAAGATTATTTGATAATTAAATCATTTAAAAATGATTTAAGTGTATGAAAAATTATTATAAATTATAATAATTGTTTATAAATTATTAAAAGCTTCCGAAAAATATTGTTAATGATAATTGACTTATCTAAAATAATAGTGAAGCTTAGAGACCAAGTTTAATTGACAATCAATGTGTTAATTGTCGGCTAGAGTGACCAGAACAACGAGAATGGACCGAAGTCCAACCAAACCGAAATAGTTAGACTTGATAAGTGTTTATATAGGTTATAAACACTGATGTGGCTATGTGGTAATGTGCCTAGGAGAAGATTGACTGTGAATTATAGTGTTACATGTTATGAATTCTTGTGCTAATTGTGAGACCGATATTATTGGTTATAGGTCTTTCAAACGCAGATAAGTTTATTGTGTAGCTGTAATCAGCGAAGAAGGCAAGTGTCCTAACTCAATCTTGAGTTGTATTCAATCAATTATTATAATGGTTAATTATTGCTAATTATACCATGTTCAGGGAATTTATTGTTGATTATTCGCAGTTAGTGCATGATTAATAATTCAAATTAAATTACTGATTCGGAGAATATACATTTGTAGAATAACTGTTGTTGGATATTCATATTCGTAGAAGATAGAATTAACAGTACATATAATTCCTGTTTATTGTCAAATTATGTTAAGAAATGTCTTAGCTAATTATTCTGGCTAGACGAACATTTGTTAGAACTTGATAAATTCGAGAAGAGAATTCAATTGTTATTGATAGATCGATTCCAATTATTTCGGCTAGATCGATAAGTAAATAGAGATTGAAATCATTGAATTTCATTGTTAAATCAATTCTTGATTCTGAGACTGAGAAGAACAACCTTTTATATAAAGGGAACATTTTTTTAAGTCATATATTCGACCATTGCGCGTAACCTAAGTATTATGCATAATATAGGGTACAAGGAGTTGGCCGGCTCTAAGTACTTGCAGAGGGGTATGATTTAATCTTTATGGTTATCTGATACACCTGCGTATATGTCAAAGTAAAACTTTAATATATATCCGAGAAGAGAAGTTCAAGATCCAACGGATCGCTCAGAATAAATCTGGAAAACATTCCACTTTGTTATTGCGTAGAATTGATTCTTGATTATTAAATAGAATATCGTAGAAACTTTGAAAGCGTTGTACTCTTTCATTATCAGATTATTGCGTTGCCTAGAATACGAGAAGACTTGTTATTGATTAATGATTTGTTCAGCTATTTCAAAGTAACCGAACTTTGGGTTCATTCTATCAAAATAGATAGTCTATTCTTATTGATTCATATGCATTTATTGTATGTCTTAACTTGCGGGGCAAACTTGTTGCTCACCCTTGCTATAAATAAAACATTTCAGCTAGGAATGAAGAGGCCAGCGGGTCAAAGAAGAACAAAGGTAAAGGCAAGATGCTGAAGTAGTTATAAAGAACATATTATTATGTTGTATTTGTAAACCCTTTTTGTTTATCTAAGGGGTATGTTTGTAATTTTAAGGTTAGCAAACCTGGGACTTATCTATTAACAACTTATGTTAATGAGTTATGTATTCCTATTTATATTTAAATGGGTAGTTAGATGTTATTATATTGTGGATCGTGAACACCAAACTCGGGGGTCAGGTAACCCGGATTTGGGGGTGTCACATGTTGGTATCAAAGCTGTAGTGACCAAGGTGTCACAAGTTGGTAGCAGAGTTATAGGTTATAAACTTTAAGTGGGGTGGGGGAAAACCCTAGGATTATAACCATACGCGAGATAGAGAAAACTCATTTAGAGTTCTAAGTGAGAGATTGCCGAAGTGCATCAATAATGAGATATGTGGACACATAGTGTGAGATGTTGGTACTAATGAAGTTCTAATCAAGTTATTTAAACTGATTGTAGGATGTCTAGAGAAGTTGAAACTAGTGCAGAGATGCTAGCTTTATCATTGCACCAATGCCAAGAGTCGAGGTGCCAGTATGGCTTAATCAGTGGAGAAGGTGGGAGAAGATGAACCCATGGTCAATCTGGGGAGCGATCATGACGATTATCCTAAGATGTATCTAAGTGGAGATGAGGAGGCAGAGTCTGAGCCAACTAAGGTAGAGTTAAAGAATAAGACTAAAGTTGAAGAACAAGATCAACTAGCTACAGAAGTTCAAGAACTCCGGAGTAAGGCATTTCTCTTGGAGGAATTGTGGAAGACGGAGTGAGCGTTACGCGAAATGACTGAAGAAAGGAACGAGCTCAAGGCGCAGATAGAAAGGATGAAGGCGAAAGGTGGTGGATCGTCTGAAGGGACAATCAAGCAACAAAAAGACAAGAAAAGAGAAAGAGGGACAACCACAACCCTAATTCTGAAAAGTCAAACCCGAAGAAGAAGTAAGCATGTAACAAGTGTGGGAAGACTCACGCGGGAGAATGCATGATGTGGAAAAATGTGTGCTTCAACTATAAGCAGGAAGGACATATTTCTCTACATTGTCCTAAGACAAATTTGAGGTAGTGTTTTTCATGTGGGCAAACGGGTCACGGATTCAACAAGTGTCCCAACAAGTAGAGGATTGGTGAAGGGAGTGGTCGTTAGACAACTTAGATATATGTGATAGTATCTTTTGGTAGACGTTTCTGATATTAAGTGTTGTAATATCAAGAATGATGTTTAAGCATATATAAATATATATGTTTTATGAATGAAATCTTTATTTTCTATATGAATATAAGATCAAGATTAATTTGTGTGTTCTTAAAACTCATACTTATGGAATGTTTTGAACCCCTAAGCGAATGGACGCCAAAGGTCTAACTAGGATAAGTTCATACACTCATATAATTCTGGCAAGTTCCTGAACTCATAAGTGTGGTAAGTTTGACGAACTGGGAATAACTATGTGTAAATGGAGAATTGCAACTTTTTGTGTAAAGTTGTGTCGTTAATCCTGATATGATTTAAAAAGGGATAGTTAATGTGTTAAGTACTATATGTACTATGTGTTATTTCAATAAATATGCGAATATGTGATAAATATGTGTTGAATTCTAATTGTGTTAAGAATTTGTGTAAAGAAAGAGAATTAATATAAGATTTTTATTTAAATCAGATCATGTCGCCTAGACGACAAAATCGAAACCAACGAGAAGAATAGTCAGTGAATAACGAAAGAGGTCAAGCTGACCCGATGCAAAACTTTGCAGATATGATAGCTGAAGCTATGGAAAATAGGGCTCCAGCAAGATGAAGAGCGAGAAATTAGCCAGCCGACAGATTGGCTAACTTTAAAGACTTTAAAGCGGTAGGACCGCCTGAATTTAAAGGAACCACAGATCCGATTGAAGCCCAAACTTGGGTGAAGGAGATGGAGAAAGCATTCGTCATTGCGCGAGTGGCAGAAGAGCAGAAGATAGCTTTTGCGATATACTTAATGAAGGGAGAAGCCAATTACTGATGAGAGACTATTCAGGCCAGAGCTAGTACAACGGTGGTGTTGTGGATAAGATTCAAGGAGTTGTTCTTTGAGAACTACTTCTCACCAAGTATGCAATCCAGGATGGAAGTCAAATTCTTAGAACTTAAGCAAGAGAACATGTCGGTATCTGAATATGCTGCCAAATTCAACGAGTTGGCAAGATTTACACCTCATCAGGTGGACAAAGAGGCGAGAAAGGCGAGAAGATTCGAGAACGGACTGAAGTCAGGGATATTCAACAAGGTAGCGGTATTGCAGATCAATACGTTCGCGACATTGATGGAGAAAGCGTTAGTTGCAGAAGGAGGGAACGAGGCTGCATCTCGATTCCATCAGGATAAAAAGAAGAAGACAAATGATGGTGGAAGCAGTGGTGGTAGTAATCCGAATAAGAGGAAATGGAGTGAGAATACCCAGTCGGGTAATAAAACAGAAGATAATAGGAAAGGAAGGGAGCCATGTTCGAATTGTGGGAAGAACCATGCTGGAGTTTGCCTGAAGAAGAAGGGAGTCTGTTATAACTGTGGGAAAGAGGGGCACATGTCGTCCAATTGTCCCAGTCCGAAGAAGAATGCGGAGAAGGAAAGTGTCAGCAAGGGACCCGGTGGTGGAACCTTGGCAATTCGAGGACCTGCACAGCCAGGAAGACCAACAGGCCATACATTCAACACGACGGTGCAGGATGCAGTGGCTACTCAGGAGGTCGCAGCAGGTAACAATTTCGTTTAGAAATTTTATTACGCGAGTATTATGAGTCAGATATTTCTGTGAACTGTTTTCTTTTATAGATTCAAGTCACAGGTTAGAATTTAAGACAAAAATGAATACTGTGTTGATAAAAATGAATTGATGATACAACTTTAAAAAATTGTAGAGAATAAGAAAGCGGTGATTCCGAGGACGAAATCCTTTTAAGGAGGGGTGAATGTGATAACCCGGGATTTCGAATAATCAAAATTTTACGAATAATTTTTTTTTATTTTTTTAATATTAATAATGATTATTAATTTTGTGATAAGTTTCTATGATACGAGTCTCGACAAGGTCAATTTGTGTATTGACTAATAAAATTAAAGTAGAGTCGTGCTTAAAAAGATGAGAAACCCTAACCCTAATTTTTAGATAAGGATTCGATATAAAATATAATTAAAATAATTATATTAATGAGTACGCACGTGTATTGTTTAGAATTTTTGATCAATGATTGATCAGGATAAGGTTTAAAATTATAAACCCTAATAAGAGATTAGAAACCCTAATCTTAGGATTAGAAACCCTAACGTACCGTTAGGAACCCTAATCAAAAGCCGAGAATTTCTAATTTAATATTCGGGAATCCTAAAACCCTAATTAGGAAATCCTAATCCTAATTGGCAAGCCTAACGTGTGTATTAAACTTTAATATGATTAGAAAGACCTAATTATATTTTAGTTATCTTAATTTCTATTTTACAAACCCTAATTGTAATTTAGAAATATTAAATTTTCTAATTAAAACCCTAATTTCATATTTGGGATTTCTAAACCCTAATTAGGAAACCCTAATCCTAATTGGCATGAATAATGTGTTTATTAAACACTAATACGATTAAGAAAACCTAATTTAATTAGAAAAACCTAATTTTAGTTTCAAAATTTTGATTTTCTAAATTAAAACTCTAATTTAGAAAATTCTAGAATTGGAGTATTTAAAACCTAAGGGTTAAGAACCTTAGGGTTAAACCCTAAGGGTTAAAACCTAAGGGTTTGTGCAAATGTCTAGTATGCCATTAAATTTATTTTATAAATGACCAAAATGCCCTTTTTTATTTTCTTTAATTGGTAACTTGTAAAAATGCTAACAACTTTAGTTGTTGAACCACTTTGTTGACTTGGTGAGTGTATTATATCAGCCACCAGACAAAAATCTCAGATCATGCATGAATCAAAGCAATATATATAGATTCAAGAGAGAGAAAATCACAAAACTTTAGCCATTTTGGTCCATGCTCTCACCAACTCTCTCTCTCTCTCTCCTAAACCTACGGAAATCATAAGTAATTCAGTCCCAATATCAGTTCCTAGATCACCTAATAACATATTGGAGAGCTTAGATCAAGAATTAAAAGCTAGAAGGTATAAACCTAATTTTATTTTTGATCCATGTTGCTAAGAATTTTTTTTTGTTTATGTGTTTAGATCTTTGCTAGATGATGTTTGATGATGATCTATGTTGATATAACATAGATCCATAGCATCAAAATGCTTTAAAATCGAGTTTTTCCAAAACTGTCAAGAACACGATTTGTGGTCTGATAAGCTAATGTCAGGAGCCACAGATCCGTGTTTGTTTTTGATTTTTCTTGTTTTATATTTTGGATCGGTAGTCTGACATGAGGACGGTAATCTGGAAGTGGAATCACAGCTATTACATGTCCAGATTGCACGATATTCATGGTCAAAGTGAGTTGACCGACGTTGAAAATGAACTTTCTGGGTAACCCAGAAAGTGTAATATAGTGTCTGACAAGTTTTGTAGCGAGCTGATCGGTCAGATTATAAGTGTTTTATTGTTGTTGTTGTATTACAATTGTAGCCAGTAAGGTGGACTATATATTCTAGCCTTTAAACACCTTAAATTACCAACAGATCAAATGTAGAGGACGGTCAAATTACTTGATCATTTGACCACGTTTGGCATTTTTGGAAAAACCCAGAAATTTGATGAACAAATTTTCTGACAATATTTGACTGAGTCTTATCTTGGGAGTTTGTTGTTGTTTGTGACGCCCCCAAAATTAGGTATACCTCACCCATCTTGGGTCGCCACTTACATGGTACATAAATTCAAATACAAACTTAATTATACATCTGTCGTGTAACATACGACAATACATAAACTGAGAGTTCTAATAGGAATATTGTCATTTAGACAATATCCATACTCAAGGAGTCCTCATTACATTTATTGTCACACTATTTAATAGAATAGTGAGGACTACTAATGCTATCTTCGGGACCATCACTCTTTTCCCCGACTCGTCCCAGCTATATTCTCATTTCCTGAAGAGAACAGTGAAAGAAAGGGTGAGCTCAACTAGCCCAAAGAAAAATATTATAACTAAGATAATGCGTATAAAATTATCAATAGTCTTCAACAATGTTAAACCGATAAAATACAATAGACAACCAGTTTAATCTGCGGCGAATATCTGATCCATTAAAAGAGTCAAGTAGAAAATAAAGTCTACTATCTTTTAGGTTTTAAAAGGTTTTCATAAATTTTTATCACTAAGACTCAGCTTTAATGAATAAACCACAATATCTAATCATCCTCGTACCACGGTCCAAGGATTTTCATCAAATTATCAATGGTCATGACTATACCGAATCACCCCGGTCATAATCATACCAAAACTATCCATCACCGCATTACAGTGCCACCGAGGACTTTTATCACATCATTTATAACAAGCCATGATTATATCGAATGATCCCTGGTCATAATCATACTAAGTTCATCTATGCACGTAAGCCAAAGATAACATAATATAACATGAGGATGATGACAATGACATAATAATTCAATAAAATAAGTTCACGAATTAATTTATTCAGGAACTAATAACGTCCAAATTGTCAACATAATACTGCTTTGTAGAGTAAAATTCAAGAATGATCAGAAGAATATTTCCATGAAAAGATACTGGATGAAGCGCAAATATCAAGGATATTCCACTAATTTTATGGAGTATAGAAGTCAAAGTTTTAACCAACTAGGTATAATAAAGAATGGAATAACAAAAGAAATCACCATGCATGCGATAAAACCGCACAAGCTGCGTTTATTCCAATGTAATAATAAATAACGGAACTCAGTCCCAAAAGCGAAACGCATGCATGTGATATTCCAAATGTAATAATAAAGAATGGAACCAGTCCTGTAAAACACACGCATGTGATATTCCAACGTAATAATAAAGATTTTAACCAGTCCTGTGTAAAACACACGCACGTGATATTCCAAATGTAATAATAAAGATGTAATAATATAAGGATTTCACCAAGTATAGGGGAGTCCAGCGTTTACGAAGTTATTCCAACCGAATAATAAAGAATGGAATAATGTAAGTTCTCTTCGTGAATAAGAAAGAATAAATAACACTTTACGGGTACAACAAATAATATCCCTTACCTTAGAAGAATTTGTCAATATTGGAAAAGTGAAGTAGCAAAATACTTTTCTTCTTTCTCTCTATAGTTTCTCTCTCTGAGTTTCAAAGAATTAAGTAAGAAATAATGAAGGAATGAGCTTTCTATTTATAGAAAAACCGAGGGTGGCTCTTGGTCTTAACGAAGGGTCAAAACGACTCTTGTAATATCAAGAGACAACTACTATTTCATGAAGGGGTAATTACTATCGACGAAGGTAATTACTATTCAAGAAGGTAATTACTATTCACAAAGGTAATTACTATCGATGAAGGTAAATACTATCGACGAAGGTAATTACTATTGACGAAGGTAATTACTATTCACAAAGGTAATTACTATCGACGAAGGTAAATACTATCGATTGAAAGTAATTACTATTCACAAAGGTAATTACTATTCACAAAGGTAATTACTATTCACAAAGGTAATTACTATTATTTAAGGACTCTTAGATGATGACATATGCCCCCCCCATAAAATAATCAAACTTACCACAAACATCTCATAATGACTCTTTATATACATCAAGGATTGAATAAATATTACCACAAATCATTTATTTTAATCAACACATATTTAATTTTTCAACAATTATTAATCATTTATAACTTGTCGCCTCAATTAATAATTTAATACTATAACATATTATATATGTATGATAATCGTGACAATAATTGAATCAATAATATAAGAGATATGATGCAAAGAATTATCGTGAGTAATAATTGAGCATAAATGAGTGACTTCTCACGTAAGCATCAATAATCAATATCGTGCTGCTACTATACAACTACGCCAGACATCGTACTTTTACTACTGGGTAGTTCAACAGCTTTTTGAAATAACCTCCGTTATTATTTTTATAGAAAAATAATTTTGTCGCTTTTCTAACTACGACAATACTTCCGTTGTGGGGTCCACCAATGATTGAGTCGTCGTACGAATATTCCCCGACAAAAAGAATATTCCCCGACCAAACGAATATTTTATAACAACTTGCTTACTTAGCAAAATTTATAAATATTACCCACAACTATAACATTATATCAAATTTATTCCATAATATTCAAAAATAATATTTATAAAAAAAAATTCATCTTTATTTATAAAAGCTGGGGTCTTACATTGTTGGACTGATTTATTGTTATATATAATATCTTTGACATGCCAACTACACGATTGGATTATGAGAACACATAAATCATGAATCGAACATAGATTAAATCGAGCTACAAAGAGTCCACTCGGACTGCTGGGTTTCTGGGAAAACCCAGAAACGCTGACAAGAGATTTGATTGCCCAGATCTCTTTGTGTGTTTGTTGTTTGACCTAGATATTGGTTTCTAGTTGTAGTGTTGTATAATTACTACAAGATCTGAGTCCGAATTGGGCGAACATGTTTACACCGAGAATCAAAGGCGAATAAACATGCTTTACTTGATCATTGAGATTATCGGTGTTCTTGAGCCAAGAACACCTAAGGCGACATACAAGTGTCGCTTATAAGCTTTATGAAGGTTTTTTATTTATTTTATTTTCCTAATATTCTGGAAATTATTTAAAAATAGAAATAAATTATAAAATTACTAAAATGGTTTTAAAAATCATTTTAAATTCTCAAAATAACTTTTAATTATTTGGGACATTTTCCTTTAATATTTATAATTATTTGAATAAAATGATATTTAATTTATTTAATTAGTATATTAAATAAATTAGAGAAAAATGATTTAATATTATAAAAAATCATTTTAAATAAGAATAATGTATTTAAAAATATTTTGAATTATAAAATATATTTTTAATATTTTTGGAGAATTTTCATTAATAAAGTAATATTAATGATATTAGATTTATTTAATTATTAAATTAAATAAATAAGTTAAAAATGATTTTATTAATTTAAAAATCATTTTAAATAAAAATAAAGTATTAGAAAATATTTTGAATTATAAAATAATTTTCAATATTTTTGGAGAATTCTCATTAATAAATTAATATTAATGATATTAGATTTATTTAATTATTATATTAAATAAAGGAATTGAAAATGATTTATTGATTTAAAAATTATTTAAAATGAGATAAATATTTTAAAAATATTTTAAGTTATAATTAATGACTTTTAATATTTTGATAATAATTTCATTAATATTTAAATATTAATGGTGATGGTTTAAAATAATTTTTATTTAAATTAAAAATCATTTAAGTAGAATATTAATGATTTAAAAACATTTCAAGTTATTAACAATAACTTTAATATTTTGACAAGTATAACATTAATATTTTTATATTATTAAATATTAATGATAATAAAATTATTTGATAATTAAATCATTTAAAAATGATTTAAGTGTTTGAAAAATTATTTTAAATTATAATAATTGTTTATAAATTATTAAAAGCTTCCAAAAAATATTGTTAATGATAATTGACTTATCTAAAATAATATTGAAGCTTAGAGAACAAGTTTAATTGACAAACAATGTGTTAATTCTCGGCTAGAGTGACCAGAACACCGAGAATGGACCGCAGTCCAACCAGACCGAAATAGTTAGACTTGATAAGTTTTTATATAGGTTATAAACACCGATGTGGCTATGTGGTAATGTGCCTAGGAGAAGTTTGATTGTGAATTACAGTGTTACGTGTTATAAATTCTTGTGCTAATTGTGAGACCGATATTATTGGTTATAGGTCTTTCAAATGCAGTTAAGTTTATTATGTAGCTGTAATCAGCGGAGAAGACAAGTTTCCTAACTCAACCTTGAGTTATATTCATTCAATTATTATAATGATTAATCATTGCTAATTATTCCATGTCCAGGGAATTTATTGTTGATTATTCGCAGTTAGTGCATGATTATTAATTCAAACTGAATTACTGATTCGGAGAATATACATTTGTAGAATAACTGTTGTTGGATATTCATATTCGTAGAAGATAGAATTGACAGTACAGATAATTCCTGTTTAATATCAAATTATGTTGAGAAATGTCTTAGCTAATTATTCTGGCCAGACAAACATTTGTTAGAACTTGATAAATTTGAGAAGAGAATTCGATTGTTATAGATAGATCGATGCCAATTATTTTGGCTAGATCGATAAGTAAATATAGATTGAAATCATTGAATTTCGTTGTTAAATAAAATCTTGATTCTGAGACTGAGAAGAACAACCTTTTATATAAAGGGAACATTTTTTTAAGTCGTATATTCGACCATTGCGCGCGACCTAAGTATTATGCATAATATAGGGTATAAGGAGTTGGCCGGCTCTAAGTACTTGTAGAGGGGTATGATTTAATCTTTATGGTTATCTGATACACCTGCGTATATGTCAAAGTAAAACTTTAATATATACCCGAGAAGAGAAGTTCAAGATCCAACGGATCGCTTCAAAGATAAATCGGAAAACATTCCACTTTGTTATCAAGTAGAATTGATTCTTGATTATTAAATAGAATATCGTAGAAACTTTGAAAGCGTTGTACTCTTTCATTATCAGATTATTGCGTTGCCTAGAATACGAGAAGACTTGTTATTGATTAACGATTTGTTCAGCTATTTCAAAGTAACCGAACTTTGGTTTTATTCTATCAAAATAGATAGTCTGTTCTTATTGATACATATACATTTATTGTATGTCTTGACTTGGAGGGCAAACTTGTTGCTCACCCTTGCTATAAATAAAACATTTTAGCTAGGAACGAAGAGGCCAGCGGGTCAAAGAAGAACAAAGGAAAAGGCAAGATGCTGGAGTAGTTATAAAGAACTTATTATTATGTTGTATTTGTAAACCCTTTTGGTTTATCTATGGGGTATGTTTGTAATTTTAAGGTTTACAAACCTGGGACTTATGTATTAACAACTTATGTTAATGAGTTATATATTCCTATTTATATTTAAATGAGTAGTTAGATGTTATTATATTGTGGATCGTGAACACCAAACTCGGGGTCAGGTAACCCGAATTTGGGGGTGTCACATCCATCTCCTTCATCTTCATCCTCTTTGCCTGTGCGTCTCTCGCTGCTATTCCGGTTCGTTGAAAAGCTTCTTCGTATGCGTCTTCAGCTCTTGCTCTCTTAGTAGCTTATTCCTTCAGTTTGTTCTTCAGTTCTGCGATCACCTCGATCAATTATTTTTTCTCTCCTTCGCTGTGTACTAGCTTCTCCTCGACATTAGTCACTGTTCCTCAAGATCCCGGATCTCATTGTCTTTTTGTGTCATTGCGATCACATTGCTCACCCACAATTTCTTGCAATTAAATCGATCAGTATCCTAAAGTTCCACGTTATGGTCGTAGACTTCATCGTACATACGAGGGGCTATCGAGGTTAGTGAAGTCTCTTCCTCCTCATCCTCGTCATCCTCATCCTCCTATGGAAACTCAACGGGGTCCTCCTCATCTGTCTCCACATCATCATCCTCATCTTTAACTCATCGCGACCAATCTGGTCGACTCCGTGGCGATGTTGTTCCCAAAACAACTTTGAATATCGCGTGGCTCCTCCTCTATAGGCATCTGAGGTCCCTCCTCCCTAGCCTGACTGGATTCTCTGACATTAGTCATCCTGACAACAAAATTTTAATTTTTGATTATTAATCATTACTACTCGACACTCACGAGCACATAAGTTATAAACACATAAGCACATAAGTATTTTATTACTTATTCCTTAAAACTCGATAAGAGTTTATCACCACTATCTTTTCAAAGGTTATTTCCTAAGGCTTTTTCCCCACCTAAGGTTAATAACCTAAAGCTTTGATACCAACTTGTGACACCCCCAAATCTAGGTACTTCATTTCCACAAGATTTGATGTTCACTTAATCAAAACATTCATATCTAACTACCCAATCATAATATAATTGAATAATAAAACCTGTCCATACATGATTATGTTAATAAAATTATCTCACAGGTTATCTAACCATTAATTACAATCATTCAAATGCGGAAATTAAATTATTACATCACATCATTATTAAAAGTCTATCATCATAACGATAAAATAAAATTACAAGTCTTCATCACTTGTACATTTTTCCCTTTCCTTTGTTAGTTGTAAGTTCATTTACCTTCTCAACCATAGCTGCAATAAGTGTATAAATATGCAAGAGTGAGCAAACAAAGCTCACTTGAACTAAGAATAAATAACTTTACAACATTTGCCAAATAATAGGCTCAATTGAACTGAATGATATGTTCTATTAACATTACAACATTTGCAAAATAATAGGCTCAATAGAACTGAATGATTTGTTCTATTAACATTCTAAAATATACTACTGAGGGTCTAATGACCATGAACCATGTCCACAGTTATAAGTAATCTTTTAACTTTAACTTTAACAGTCATATGACTATAAGGACTCCACGTACTTAGGGGGATCAATCATTCGTACAATGTATTGTGCACAAAAGACCCCAACTTTTATAAATAAAGATGAATTTTTCTATAAATATTATTTTTTGAATATTATGGAATAAATTTGATATAATGTTATAGTCAGGGGTAATATTTATAAATTTTGCAAAGTATGCAAGTTGTTATAAAATATTCGTTTGGCTCTGGGAATATTCTTTTGTTAGGGAATATTCGCATAACTACTCAATCATCAGGGACCCCATAATGTAATTATTGCATTTGATCGAGAAAACGACAAAAATATTTTATAAAAAATAACTACGAGGTGTTACCGTTAAAACCGCTGAACTACCCGGTAAAAAAGTACAAGAATACGCTGGTCGCATAAGAAGACACTCAGATTGATTATCGATGCTTACGTGAGAAGTCACTCACCTACGCTCAATTATCACTACAAAGAATTGCGATCATCATATCTCTTATATTATCGATTCAATTATCACACAAAGATCATCCGTATAATATGTTATAAGATTAAATCAATAATCGAGACGACAAAATGTTATAAATGATTAATAATTGTCGAAAGATTAAATATGTCGATGAAAAAAATGATTTGTGGTAAGTTTGATTATTTTATGGGGGGCCATATGTCATCATCTAAGAGTCTCTTCATCAATAGTAATTACCTTCACAATAGTAATTACCTTCATATTTTACCTTCGTCAATAAGTAATTACCTTCGCCAATAGTATTACCCTCACAATAGTAATTACCTTCAAATAGTAATTACCTTCATAATAGTATTTACCTTCATAATAGTAATTACCTTACCCTTAATAGTATTTACCTTCACCAATAGTATTTACCTTCGCTAATAGTAATTACCTTTACCGTAACGCCGAACCACTTGTCGCTTCACATTACAAAAAAGCCGAACCACTTGTCGCTTCACATTACAGCAAAGCCCAAACCACTTTTCTTTTCACATCATTAGTCGCTGCTTCACTCATTTTTCACACTAAGCAAGCTAAGCTAGAAATCTTCTATAAATAGAGGCCTAGGGCTTCATTATTTTTCACTTAATTCATTCAAGCTATAGAGAGAGAAAAAGTATAGAGAATAAGAGAGAAAGAAGAAGAGTATTTTGTTACTACACCGCAGCAAAGATTCAATCTCCTACCAAAAGTAAGGGGTGTATTCTTTCTTATTCATGAAGAGAACTGTTGTTATTCCATCGCTTATTATTCTGCTGAATAACTCAGATAATGCTGGTTTACCCTATACTTGGTGACATTCTTCTATTATTCTCGCTGAACATCCTCGTCTGTGGTTTTTACACCGACCGGTTCCGCTTTTTATTATTATTCTCGCTGAACATCCTGTCTCACCGAATTCGGTTCCGCTTTTTTATTATTATTCGAACATCCTGGTGTTTTTACCGCCGCTTTTTTATTATTCTTCTGTTGAACATCCTCGTTCAGTGTTTTTACACCGACGACCGGGTTCCGCTTTTTATTATTCTTCTCGCTGAATATCCTATCGTGTGTTTTACACCGGATCCGGTTCCATCTTTATTATTCTCGTTGAACATCCCGCTTGCGTGAATTTCACCGACCGGTTCCGTTATTTATTATTCTGCTGAATAACTCGTCTGCAAGCGCGGCCTATCGCATGCACGGTGATTTCTTTTGTTATTCCATTCTTTATTATACCCAAATAAGTTAAAACTTTGACTTTCTATACTCCATGAAATTAGTGGAATATCCTCGATATTTCAAGCTTCATCCAAAGATCTTTCATGGAAATATTCTTCCGATCATTCTTGAATTTTACTCTACAAAACAAAGATTACGTCGATAATTTGACGTTAATAATTCCCGGATAAAATAATTTTGAACTTGTTTTATCAATTCTTATATCATTGTCATCATCCTCATGTTTATATTTTTTTGAAAGTCATCCGTGGCCCAGAGTGCATGGATGGATGGACTGGTATGATTACGACTTGCAGACTATTCTTGTAATCACGACCGTAATGTTACAAATGATGTGATAAAAATCCTCAAAGGGTCAGAAGTATCATCGATGGACAAATTGTTGGTACGATCATGACTATTAATGAATACACAAATATTCTCGCCCGTAGTGCATGAATAATTGTGGTCGCGATACTAAAGAATATCCTCGGTCCGAAAAGTGTAAGGATTCGATGATGTGAATATTTATTAAAGTCGAGTCTCAAATTATAACAAAGGATGAAAAACCTTTAAAACCTAAAAGATAGTAGATTTTATTTTCTACTCGACTTTTTAATGGATCAGATATTCCACCGCAGCTTAAACCGGTTGTCTATTGTATTTTATCGCTTTAATATTGTCAAGACTATTGATAATTTATTCTCGCATTATCTTAGTCATAATATTTCATCGGCTAGTTGAGCTCACCCTTTCTTTCACCGTTTCTTCTCGTGAAATGAGAATATAGCCGGGACGAGCCTGGGAAACGAGTGATGGTCCTCAAGATAAGATTAGTAGTCCCTCACTATTCTCGTGAAATAAAGGTGATAATAATTGTAATGAGGACTTTTTTTTGAGTTTGTATAATATCTAGTAGATTTATATTTGTATTTAAACTCACGCTTATGTCGATTGTATACACGCTACGCTTATTAAATAAGTCAGATTTAAATTCGCACTACGTGTAAGTGGCGCACCCAAGACGGGTGATGTATACCTAATTTTGGGGCCACAACAGGTATCGTAGCTAGGATACGATCCCCGCTAAGATGTGAGAATAGTACTAGAGGGGAGAGACGGGAATACCTTCGCTAGTATTTACCTACCTAAGTTTACGTGCTATTTTATCGGTCGGTCGTAAGATAGGATAATTTGTTACACGTCAATTAACCTTTTGTTTTGTGGCAAGATTCAAAAAATGACATCCGAGAATGTTGAGAATAAAGAATGGAGCGCAGCGCGATCGCCGATTCACCACATATCAATAATCGTGATAATGTGCATCGTGAAGGCGATAATCCTCATGCAAAACAACAACACCGACTAAATGATGAATGATCAAATGTTCGTGAGGCTTTATGCAATTTATGCAACAAAGAAAGCAGAGCGACTCGCCCAAAACGTAGGTGGAAACACTTGAAACTCTCAAGCACACCGCTAAACAATTCAAGGAGCCGACCACCGAGTTTAAGGGAGAGCCAAAACCACTTCAAGCTAAGCACGGATAAAGCAGATTACCAAGATATTTGATGTCTCGGGATGCTCCGAGGAGCAAAAGGTTCCTTTTTCACGCTTTTATGTCATGCGAGAGGCGACATCGGTGGAATTCCAGAAACGACTCAACTCATTGCATCAAGATATCTTCGGGAGAAGTTCCAGAGTCGCTCAACGACAAATACTTTCCGAAAGTATTCGCCATACGGCGGAGGTGGAGTTTATCAAGTCGAACAAAACAATACGACCGTGTCGCAATACGAGGCAAAATTTATGAGTTATCACTATTTCATATTCCACTTGTGGATAATGAAGAGAGAATGGCGCTAATGTTTTTAAGAGGTTCGTCGAGATACGCCAACATCTTATTTCTCATAAACCGTGTTTTGTATTCGATGTTGTAAATAGGGCTCGCTTAGTGGAGCGCGATAATGAGTCAACGCAACTAAAAGAGAGCAAATTAAGAAAATATAATACCAAATGAGAGTAGTCATCGGCTTGACAACAAGCGTGAGGGAATCAATGTGCCAGATATGGTAAACCACTTCTGTGGTAATCGTACAAAACAATAAGAATGGACATTTCAAGAAAAGGAGATTCAACAATGATGGAAAGACGCCAAGACCAAAGACCCATTGTTAAGGAAGGAGAAAGACCACCTATCATATGCTTCAAATGCGAGGAGAGGGACACATCACCAAACTGCGGCCATGCCATTCCAAAGCATGTTATAATTGTGGAAGAGAAGGTCACTTAGCTCGATTTTTTTTTGCATCAAGACAAATTCAATTTAGGATGGAGGCACCAAAGGCCATCCCGTAAAATTCAAAACCTAGAAGTAAGGGAGGGAGAGCGCTTTGTCAGACTCTCCCAAAGAGCAAGGAACCAATGAGGTCATCACGTAAGCTTATCATAAACTCTAATGAAGTCTATACTTTATTTTGATACCGGCTTCTACCCATTCTTTTATTTCTCCTACTTGCGCCATCGATTAAATTTGACCGAGAAATTAGACTTTCGACTTATCTCGTGGAAACCGCTGGAGAAACCTTCATTACATCCACTCGCTTATAAGTCTTGTTTGGTTCAAATCGGCACTTCACATTACCCGTCGATCTTATTTCATTAAAAATACTTGATTTGACGTGATTCTGTGGATCGATCGTTAACTACTTATCATGCAAAAATTGATTGTTTTCGTAAGGTCATTAGCTTTCATATTCCTAATCAACCTATTATGCTAATTCAAACGACCAAACCATTAAAATCAATCACTACCATCTCAAGCCATAAAGCTATTCGCTTATCAAAAACTGATGTCAAGCTTTCTTAGCTCATGTCACGATTTAAATAAAAATACGCCGCTTTTAAACGATATTTCTATTGTTAATAAATTTCCGACGATTCCCCAAGAACTTCCCGCCTACCCCTCAGAGTGAAATTGAATTTTGTATCGACCTCAACCCTAGACAAAACCTATTTCCAAAGCCCCATATCGAATGGCTCCTATCAACTTCGTGAGTTAAAGACCCAACCGCAGGAATTGTTAGACATCGGGCTTATTCGCCCCTAGTACTTCTCCTCGGGGTGCTCCTGCTCTATTCGTGAAGAAGAAAGATGGGAGTATGCGACTTTCATTGATTATCTGGAGTCAATCATGTCACCATCAAAATAGTATCCATCGCCACGATTGATGACCTGCTCGACCAAATGTAAGGAGCCAAATTCTTTTCAAAGATCGATCTTCGCTCCGATATCACCAATCAAGATTGTAACCACCGATTTCCAAAGACGGCCGTAACTCCCAGACGGCATTATGAATTCCTAGTCATGTCCTTTGATCGACTAATGCCCCGCCGCCTTCATTCACGGATATGATGAACCGAGTATTCAAGGAATATTTAGATCACTTTGTGGTCGCCTTTATCGATGACATCCTTATTTATTCCAAAAGCCGTGAAGATCATGAGCAACACTTGAGGTCGACACTCCAAAAGCTTCGTGAATATAAGCTTTATGCCAAGTCAAGAAATGCGAGTTCGTCAAAGAAGTAGCATTCCTCGGGCACGTGGTATCAAGTCATGGAATATCCGCTGACCCAAAGAAAGATCAAGCTATTCAAAGTCGGGAACAACCTAAATCAAAGGATCAAGTACGAGCTTTTCTTGCTTAGCCGGTTATTATCTGAGATTCGTGGAAGGATTTTCTCGAATCGCTACTCCATCGACTCAAATTGACTTTGAAAGATACAAAGTTCTATTGAGCGAAGAATGTGAGAAGAGTTTTCAAGAACTCAAGAGGAGACTTATTTCAAAGACTGCTCGACAATACCATCCGCCTCTTGAGGGATTTGTCATCTACAAAGGATGCTTCGCAAAGGGTCGGGATGTGTTCTTATGCAACATGGAAAAGTTATAGTTTTATGCCTCATGACAACTCAAAGAATATGAGAGGAATTATCCTACTCATGATCTAGAGTCATAAATGTTGTTTTTGCACTTAAAATTTGGAGGCATTACTTGATGGGGAGAAAGTGGAGATCTTTACTTGATCATAAAAGCCTCAAATATTTCTTCACTCAAAAGGAACTCAACACGCGACAACGACGCTGGGCTTGAACTGCTGAAAGATTATGATCATACCATCCAATACCATCCTCGAAAAGCGAACGTAGTAGCCGACGATCGAGTAGTAGTAAAATCATATGCAAGCACGAAAAGCGATATTGTCAACGCAAAGGCCCATTTTGTGTGACTTGCAAAGGATGGAGATAGAGTTAAAGACCTGTGGACGCATGTGATGATAGCGAGTATACGAGAAGAAACCGACTTTTAATCGATAAAGTTAAAGTCGCTTGCTACGCACTGGAGCCGATGCGATGAGGAAGAAAGTGCAAGAAGGTGCTACGCCAAGCAAGAATCGATGAAGAAGGAATACTTCGAGTCAACTCTGCACTTTGTGTTCCTAAACGACCGATTTAAAGTATAATATCATGATGGAGGCGCACAACACACCATTTGCAATCCATCTCGGGAGTACCAAATGTATCATGATATTCGCTATACATTTTGGTGGAGCAATACGAAGAGAGAGATAATAATGCTTATCTCAAGGTGTCTAACTTGTCAACGAAGTTAAAGCGAGCATCAAGTACCAAAAGGTCCATCAGAACCACTTGAAATTCCGTAATGGAAGTGGGAGCACATTACCATGGATTTCAAGCACGGCCTTCCTAAGGTTTCTCAAGGCATCGATGCGATTTGGGTCATTGTTGATAGATCGACCAAGTCCGCTTTTCTTACCGATACGAGAAACTTATACACTTGAACGCCTTGCTCAGATGTATATAAACGAGATTGTAAAGATCGCATGGTATGCCGGTATCCATAGTTTCCGATCGAGACCCAAGATTCACTTCACGATTTTGGGTTAGTTTGCAAAAAGCTATGGGCACAGATTTCACGATTTAGCTCTCTCAGATATCATCCTCGCATTTTACGGACAATGGAGAGGACTATTCAAACTCTCAAGATCTATTAAGACTCGTGGTCCTTGATTTCAAGGAGTCGGACAAGTTCTTACCATCGTGGAGTTTTCCTACAACAACAGCTTATCAAGCAAGTATCGCATGGCTCCATTCAAGCGCCAGATGGAAGAAAGTGTCGCTTCTCCAAAGATGCCGGGATGAGGTGGGTGAAGCAACGTTGTTGGGACCGAGTTGGTACGTATGACTACTAAAAAAGATTCAAACGATCCGACAACGATAAAAACCTCACAAAATCGATAAAAGAGTTATGCCGATCTTCATCGAAAGGACGGGAATTCGATATAGAGATCATGTGTTGTTAAGAGTCGCTCCATGGAAAGGAGTTACAAGATTTGGAAAGAGAGGAAAACTTAATCCTCTCGATTCATCTATCCATTTTTAATCCTCGATCGAGTAGGAACTGCGGGCTATAGACTCGCTTTTACCGCCAAATACGTCTCGTGTTCATAACGCTTTTCACATATCTATGTTACGTAAATATGTGAAAGACCCGAACCATATTATCGAAGTTAACCCTGATTTAAATAGCTGGAAGATTTGACGTATGAAGAGGTTCCTGCTCAAATTTTGATAAGAAGGAACATATTCTACGCCCAAGGTTATACCTCAAGTCAAAGTTTTGTGGAGGAACCACGATGTCGAGGAAATGACTTGGGAGTTAGAATCAAATGAAATCAAGGTATCCTTACCTCTTCGACATACCAGTATCGCACTCTAATTTCGAGGGCTTAAATTTCATAAGAAGGGAGGTCAGAAGACCCCAACTTTTATAAATAAAGATGAATTTTTCTATAAATATTATTTTTGAATATTATGGAATAAATTTGATATAATGTTATAGTTGTGGGTAATATTTATAAATTTTGCAAAGTATGCAAGTTGTTATAAAATATTCGTTTGGCCTGGGGAATATTCTTTTTTAGGAATATTCGCATAACGGCTCAATCATCAGTGACCCCCCACAATGTAATTCATTGTCTTGATCGAGAAAACGACAAAAATATTTTATAAAAAATAACTACGAGGTGTTACCGTTAAAACCGCTGAACTACCCGGTAGGTAAAGTACAAAGAATACGCTGTGGTCGCATAAGAAGAGACACTCAGATTTGATTATCGATGCTTACGTGAGAAGTCACTCACCATGCTCAATTATCACTACAAAGAATTGTCGATCATATCTCTTATATTATCGATTCAATTATTGTCACAAAGATCATCTCAGATAATATGTTATAAGATTAAATCAATAATTGAGACGACAAGTTATAAATGATTAATAATTGTTGAAAGATTAAATATGTGTCGATGAAAAAAAAATGATTTGGTAAGTTTGATTATTTTATGGGGGGCTCATATGTCATCATCTAAGAGTCTCTTCACAATAGTAATTACCTTCACAATAGTAATTACCTTCACAATAGTATTTACCTTCACAATAGTAGTAATTACCTTCACAATAGTAATTACCTTCATGAATAGAATTACCTTCACAATAATAATTACCTTCGCCAATAAGTAATTACCCTCAGTGAATAGTATTTACCTTCGCCAATAGTAATTACCTTTACCTTAGTATAATACTTGTAATTACCTTTACCGCACGTCGAACCACTTGTCGCTTCACATTACAAAGCCCGAACCACTTGTCGCTTCACATTACAAAAGCCAAACCACTTTTCTTTTCACATCATTAATCGCAAGCCACTCACTTTTCACACTCAAAAAAGCTAAGCTAGAAATCTTCTATAAATAGAGGCCTAGGGCTTCATTATTTTTCACTTAATTCATTCAAGCTATAGAGAGAGAAAGTATAGAGAGAATAAGAGAGAAAGAAGAAGAGTATTTTGTTACTACACCGCCAGCAGATTCAATCTCCTACCAAAAAAATAAGGGTGTTATTCTTTCTTATTCATGAAGAGAACTCATTGTTATTCCATCGCTTATTATTCTCGCTGAATAACTCAGATACGCGGTTTACCCTATACTTGGTGACATTCTTCTATTATTCTCGCTGAACATCCTGCTCTGTGTGTTTTTACACCTAACCGGTTCCGCTTTTTTATTATTATTCTCGCTGAACATCCTGCTCATGTGTTTTACACCGACCGGTTCCGCTTTTTATTATTATTCGCTGAACATCCTCGTCAGGTTTTACACCGGACCGGGTTCCGCCTTTTTATTATTCTCTGCTGAATATCCTATCTCGTGTGTTTTACACCGACCGGGTCCATCTTTTATTATTCTCGTTGAAACATCCTCGCTTGCGTGAATTTCACCGACCGGTTCCGTTTTATTATTCTGTTGAATAACTCGTCTGCGCTGCGCTATCGCATCGCATGGTGATTTCTTTTTTTGTTATTCCATTCTTTATTATACCCAAATAAGTTAAAACTTTCGACTTCTATACTCCATGAAATTAGTGGAATATCCTCGATATTTCATGCTTTCATCCAAAGATCTTTTCATGGAAATATTCTTCCGATCATTGAATTTTACTCTACAAAACAAAGATTACGTCGATAATTGACGTTAATAATTCCTCGGATAAAATAATTCTTGAACTTGTTTTATCAATTCTTATATCATTGTCATCATCCTCATGTTTATATTTTTGAAAGTCATCTGTGGCCTCAGAGTGCATGGATGGACTTGGTATGATTATGACCGTAGACTATTCGTAATAATCACGACCGTAATGTTACAAATGATGTGGTAAAAATCCTCGCGCGTCAGAAGTGCATCGATGGACAAATTGTTGGTACGATCATGACTATTAATGAATACACAAATATTCTCGGCCCGTAGTGCATGAATAATTGTGGTCGTGATACTAAAGAATATCCTCGTCAGAAGTGTGGGTGATTCATGATGTGGAATATTTATTAAAGTCGAGTCTCAAATTATAACAAAGATGAAAACCTTTAAAACCTAAAAGATAGTAGATTTTATTTTCTACTTGACTTTTTAATGGATCAGATATTCCACCGCAGCTTAAACCGGTTGTTCATTGTATTTTATCGCTTAACATTGTCAAGACTATTGATAATTTATTCTCGCATTATCTTAGTCATAATATTTCATCGGGCTAGTTGAGCTCACCCTTTCTTTCACCGTTTCTTCAGAAATGAGAATATAGCCGGGACGAGCCTGGGAAACGAGTGATGGTCCTCAAGATAAGATTAGTAGTCCTCACTATTCTCGAAAATAGTGTGATAATAATTGTAATGAGGACTTTTTTTTGAGTTTGTATAATATCTAGTAGATTTATATTTGTATTTAAATTCACGCTTTATGTCAGATTGCATACCTACGCTTATGTTAATAAGTTGTATTTAAATTCTGTACCATGTAAGTGGCGACCCAAGATGGGTGATGTATACCTAATTTTGGGGGCGTCACATATACCACGTTCATCACTTACTAATCATTCAAGCTTTGAATTTATCGATTACATATTATAGTTCTGTTTTAACCTTCTTACTACTTGTATGACGCTTAACCATAACCTTAGACCATGTGGTAAGGTTTCCCCAAGGTCTGCAGCGATAGAAGAGCTCGCTTCCTAATAATATCGATTAGGTGGGCGCAATGCGCCACACACACAATCTGAATCACTTCAGATAGTCACAAGATTTTTAGCCTTAGCACCAGCCAGTAGTTACCTTTGGTGCACAGACAGAGACAGACTCGGCATGAACAATTCTCGTTTTTAGCCCAACTGACACGAATTTCACCCACCAAACAGTGAAATTAACACGTAAGATAAATATAACAATATCATAAACATGATTGCTTATATTTTCCATCAATTAAAACAATTTAACAACACTTCTAACTATTTTAATTTCTCAAATTCCAAGTTTTTCATATAAAACTCCATTTTTGATATTCATCCAAAAAATTAACACTGTGACTTCAATACTTGGCCAAATCGCTTCATTCAAATTACGTTATGCTCGTTTCTTAATGAACTAACATAATCAAGCTTAAATTTACAATTTCACATACTAATTAGCCATTACAATTGATACTTTTCATGAACCATATGAAAATACTTATACTGACATAATTTTCTTCTTACTGTCAACACATTTAGCATACAAATTTCTTGTTTAAACATAAACTCTAGCATTATATCACATATAACCACCATAACTTAGTTACTTAACAATAATTCAGAAGAAATAGAATTCACAGAGCATACAGAACTTTGCCATGATACTCATAAACACATATAATATCAAAGTTGTGAACATATTCTCAGGTTTCACTCTCAAACTCTCTCAATTCTCTCAAGCTTCGCAAACTAGAATGCGTATAGTAAACAAAAGCTACGCCAATTAATAAAAGGCGTATTCTAAAACTGATAAACCCTTAATAATATTACTAATTGCAATTTCAGTTACTAACTAACGTATATAATATAAATATATCATATTTATTTTTTTAATTTATTTTATTAATTTATATAAAATTAAAATTAAAAGAATTCCAAAAGCCATAGGGCCTTGTTTGGAAAAATCATTTAAAAATTAAACACTTAATATCATTGAACCTTGTTTGGATAAAACTAAATTAAACTACTTTAATTTATTTTTATAACTCCTTATAATATAGTTATTTGTTACACTTTATTTAATCAAGCTTTCATATTTAATTTAATTAATCCAAATAACAAATAATTAATTAAATCATTTAATCACATAACTCAACACAAATAATCAACCATTAAATTGAAATATCAATATAATAATAATTTTCTTAATTCATTAATTATTTATTTAACAAATAATTAACCAAATAAAAATCAAATCAATTAAACAAATGTTTATTCAACGATAAACACATCCATTAAATATTTATATAATTCAATAAATATTTAATATTATAATTAAAATTCTGGAATGTTACAGTAAAGAGGAACATCATTACTTTCAAATTACTCAAAATGAGGCTTAGAATAAGCTTTAAAATAAAAGCATTGAGCACAATAACACACACACACACACACACACACACACACACACACTTTATGCATAGAAAATTAATAAGATACGGTAAACGTGTTTTCACGGAAGTCAGGGGGTGCCTAACACCTTCTCCTCGCTTAAGAAAGCCCCCAAATTCTAAGAATCTCTTGCTTCATATCGATCGCTATGGAGTCACATATTGCGCCATATTGCAAAAACTTTCAAATCCGGATGAGTTGGTACATTCATTAAAAAGCATACCAAGTGGCGACTCTGTCTCATTCAACCCAATAATAAAAAAATCAAATTTGGTAAAATAAGTCGACTAAATGTCATTATTTCCCTAAAACCTCACCCTTTAATTAAACCAATCGACACATTGAAATAAAGGGTAAAAAGGAAAAGAAGGAAAAAATCAATCAATCACAGCGGAGTTTTAGCCTTGCACTTTTAAGCAATTTCAAGACCGGGCCTGATTACATGAGAGAGGCGACTTTGGCATGAACAGATTCTTGCTTTTAGCCCAATGACACACAATTTCACCCACCAAACAAAGTGAAATTAACACGTAAGATAAATATAACAATATCATAAACATGATTGCTTATATTTTCCATCAATTAAAACAATTTAACAACACTTCTAACTATTTGAATTTCTCAAATTCCAAGTTTTTCATATAAAACTCCATTTTTGATATTCATCCAAAAAATCAACACTGTGACTTCAATACTTGGCCAAATCGCTTCATTCAAATTACGTTATGCTCGGTTTCTTAATGAACTAACATAATCAAGCTTAAATTTACAATTTAACATACTAATTAGCCACTACAATTGATACTTTTCATGAACCATATGAAAATACATATACCGATTATTATTTTCTTCCTATTGTCAACGATTTAGCATACAAATTTCTTGTTTAAACATAAACTCTAGCATTATATCACATATAACCACCATAACTTAGTTACTTAACAATAATTCAGAAGAAATAGAATTCACAGAGCATACAAAACTTTGCCGTGATACTCATAAACACATATAATATCAAAGTTGTGAACATACCTTCAAGTTAGCTTGCACAACCTTGCAATTGCAGACAATTTTCTCAGGTTTCACTCTCAAACTGTCTCAATTCTCTCAAGCTTTGCAAACTAGAATGCGTATAGTAAACCAAAGCTAGGCCAATTAACAAAAGGCGTATTCTAAAACTAATAAACCCTTAATAATATTACTAATTGCAATTTCAGTTATTAACTAACGTATATAATATAAATATATCATATTTATTTTTTTAATTTATTTTATTAATTTATATAAATTTAAAATTAAAAGAATTCCAAAAGCCATAGGGCCTTGTTTGCCAAAAATTCATTTAAAATTAAACACTTAATATCATTGAACCTTGTTTGGATAAAACTAAATTAAACTACTTTAATTTATTTTTATAACTCCTTATAATATAGTTATTTGTTACACTTTATTTAATCAAGCATTCATATTTAATTTAATTAATCCAAATAACAAATAATTAATTAAATCATTTAATCACATAACTCAACACAAATAATCAACCATTAAATTGAAATATCAATATAATAATAATTTTCTTAATTCATTAATTATTTATTTAATAAATAATTAACCAAATAAAAATCAAATCAATTAAACAAATTTTTATTCAACGATAAACACATCCATTAAATATTTATATAATTCAATAAATATTTAATATTATAATTAAAATTCTGGAATGTTACAGTAAAGAGGAACATCATTACTTTCAAATTACTCAAAATGAGGCTTAGAATAAGCTTTAAAATAAAAGCATTGAGCACAATAACACACACACACACACACACACACACACACTTTATGCATGGAAAATTAATAAGATACGATAAACTTGTTTTCACGGAAGTCAGGGGGTGCCTAACACCTTCTCCTCGCTTAAGAAAGCCCCCCGAATTCTAAGAATCTCGATTTCATATCAATGCTACGGAGTCACATATTGCACCATATTGCAAAAACTTTCAAATCCGGATGAGTTGGTACATTCCTTAAAAAGCATACCAAGTGGCGACTCTGTCTCATTCAGCCCAATAATAAAAAAATCAAATTTGGTAAAATAAGTCGACTAAATGTCATTATTTCCCTAAAACCTCACCCTTTAATTAAACCAATCGACACATTGAAATAAAGGGTAAAAAGGAAAATAAGGAAAAAACAATCAAACAGAAAAGTGCAAAAAACATAAAAAAAATGAATTTTTTTCCGGCATCAGCAGGTGGAGACTCCGCTGGGGACTACAGAGGGCTTAAGCCGCGTTCATTCTTTTTGGTTTCCATTCTACATGTGCATTTTTGTGTGAATGATCTTTGTGTGTAATAAATGTCTCTAATCTTTAAGTACTTTATATTGGTGCCTCGCACAATATATTATTGCCTCACACAATGTCTTCATATTGCATCTGGTGAGGATGATGAATGTATGAATGTATGTTGTGTGGTACCTTCATTAGGAGGCAAACTCGTCAGTTGTTTATTACTGGACTCTAAAGAGTGTTCTCTTGTGTGGCTTAGGAAAGGACCACTTAGATCTGCTCCAATTGAAAGATAGATGTCTTTATCAAGTAAATTGCGAAGATCTGGGAACCAATTTCAAAAAGTCCGTGAGAGTAACCTAAGATAGGTCAGCCTCTGATAAATCAAACGCGTATGATGTGTCTTCATGCCCTGATACTTCTTGAATATATAAATGTCATCCATCTTAAATGTCATTTGTATATTTTTCTTATAATGTCATCAAGTCGACTAACCCCTTGTCTTGCAGGAAAAGATTAAAAAACAAAACCCCCCTAAACCGATGCATAACATATCCCACATCCATACCATCTATTATTATCAAGACTAAACTATATATCAGTTTTGTGCAGATTGGTCCTAGAACTCGATTTCAAGCCAAGAATGCAGGATCACTTCCAGCCAAAATGGAAGAAGCCAATTCATCAGAATCTATGCCTATATCTTGAGAAGAGTTTAAGGAATTTAAAAGATAGATGGCTGAGATGACCATACTGTTAAGAGAACAATGTAAAGTCACTCAGAAGCCCAGACTGAAAATTCCAACTGAACCCTCTGTGAAAGCAGAGATGCATGTATGGGGAAAAATAGTGATACACAGATGTCTACCCCAGTATACCCAATCAACGTCAGTTCTACCAAAGAGGCCATGGATAAGAATCTGACAGGAGAAGTAATAGAACTTTGAGAAGATAGAGAAACTAGATATATCCGGAAGAAAGTTAGACAAATGGAGGATGTTATTCGATCTATTAAGGGGACATGATCCCATAAGAGCGTGAATTATTCTAATTTGTTTATTTTCCCAAAGAAGATATACCCCGATAAATTCCAAGTCCCCGAGTTTGAAAAGTATAATGGATTGAAAGATCCCTTCACCCATTTGAAGGTCTACATAGGTGAGCTGGGATCATATGACAAGGATGAAAACCTCATAATGTATTTGTTCCAAAAGAGCCTTACTGGTGAAGCTCGAACTTGGTATGCTCGGATTGATAACTCCAAGGTCCATGGTTGGGAGGATCTAGCCCATGCTTTCCTTAACCAGTATACCTTCCAAACCCAGATGGCACCTAACCGTTACCAATTGACCAAAGTTAAGAAACTAAGCAATGAATCGTTCAAGGAGTACGCACAGAGGTGGATGAATATGGCAGCCCAAGTTAGCCCACCAATGGATGAAGGTGAATTGGTAGTGACTTTTATTGACATCTAAGAATCCCCATATTGTAACGCCCGAGAATTTCGGATTTTTAATGAATTAAAATTTTATTTGATTATGTGGATTAAATGGAATTAATTGATTAATTATGTGAGTAATATGTGTGAAGGTCGTTTTATGACCTAGAATGTGTGGATGTGGTTAGTATTCTGGCTATGCGCTAGGATTAATTGTTTTGAATTATCAAGATGAAAAGAAATGTTTTCTGAGAATTTTTCCGTAAAAACACTATTCATCTGATTTTGTTCGAAGCTTAGGTTCGAAATTCCGAGAAACGCGTAATGATAAAATATGAAGATATAATGGAATATCCGATAATATTTCCGTTATGGCAAACGAAGTTTTCGCTTGCGGACTTAAAACCTAAGGGTTAGTGAAAGAGATTTCCGAAAGGGAAATGTAATGCGTATAAACATTTAGGTTGTTATATGTATGAGATACGAGTATTGTACTAGTTCGAATACGAATATGGTATGAAGAATAGTACGACGTATAATACGAATATTGTATGAGTACTATACGGAAATAATACGTGAGTTATACGCGTAGAATACGATGAGTTCTTATAGGATTTTAACCTAAGGACTTTGTATAATCCAATGGTACTTGGATTAATTACAAGCCCATTGAAGTATGTAATCAAGTCCAAGTTAAGGCCCCGTGTTAAGTTATGTCAAGCCCAATCCAAGAAGTCAAAACCGCGGATTGAACCGGCGGGTCACGGGATGGGTAAAAGCCATGGGGCAACCCATGGGAAGACCCATGAGCATGTGGGCTGACCACTTGGCCACCAAGTAAAGTGATTACTTGGTGGCTAAGTTGTTGAGGAGGTGGAATAGTAAGGAGGTGGCCATTTGGACCATTTTGCCCTCTATTTGATTTTCTATAAATACAAAGCTAGGGTTAGTCATTTGGTGTTTTGAAAAGATTGTCCAATACATATTGAGAGAGAGAAAGAGCTAGAAACACCTAATCAATCTACTTCCAAGAAAATTATAAGACGTTTATAAAAAATGCGAAGAACGACAAATGTAATATTCTCGTAAACAATAGTCTTCATCTTTTTCGATTTCTTTCTCGTAGAGAATTGTAGATTGGTGGAGCATGTTTAGTGAGGAGGAATAAGGATGACTATTACTAATGAAAACATTGATAAGTCATGATCAAATAGAAATCATAAGTGTTTACGTAAGTTAAAACCGTAGAAAGTAATGAACGTTAACTTAGTTATGATTGGACGAATTAAAAACCATCATAGCTAAGGTATGTGCATAATGGGTTGGTTAGGATGTAGATGATGAATCAATAGAGTGTTCCATTTGATTTGGCTTATAGAACACGAGTAATGAAGTTATGGCGAATTTCGCGAAAAATAGACGTTAAACGTCGAAAACGTAAAAATCTCGGATTAAGGGTCAAAAGTTGTCGCGTGACTTGAAAACATTGGTTTTCAATGCTTACACGTGAGATAGGGTATTCAAGAGTTGTGGAATCGAGAATCGTCGAATTCCGACTTATAACAAAGAAAACGAGTATTGAACGCTCAAAAACGATAAACGAACACTCAAAATGAACCAAAAGGTGAATTCCTAATTAACGGATTTGAAAATGTAAAATTCTTATATGAACAGCTAGAGTATGTAATTTGTGAGTTGTGGGCTTTGGAATGAGCCAATTCGGATGTAAAACGAATAAGTTATGAAGCTGGGAGTTTCGTTGGAAAAACCAACTGTTTTGACCAACTGGTGCACAGGGGCGGCGCTACAGCGCCAAACCCAGCATAATAGGCCGCGCCGCAACGCCGGATCCGGCCTTGTCCCCTGTTAATTGGCACCGCAGTGCCGAAGATATACTAGAGACTGGCGCCGCAACGCCGACAGTGTAGAAAAGTTGACCAAGTTAGGTTTTAATTCTAATTGAAGGTAAACCAAATAGTAAGACATGAATGTACCTAACTCATAGATCTAACTCTAGGACTTAACCACACTCAAAAATTCAAAATATAATAAGAGATTTGGTCAATTGAATTTCATGTTACGTTTTCACCAAAATCGGTTTTTAACTCCTTGTGATTTTAAGAAACTTTCATGTTTTCACATACTAACCAACATAACTCATCATAACACTTACTAATACCACGTATACCCATGATTTTCATTAGTCCAATGCTTTTATTATGACTTTCATCATAAACCACGAAACTGCTCATTTTAGTTGAAGAAATATTTGAGGGTTTAAGAAATGGGTTTTGATTTGTGGTCAATACAAAATTCGATTTCACGCCTAGGGTAGGCTAGGAAATCTTCAAGAATACGTCAAGAAATTTATTAATGATAGAAATATCATTCAAAATCGCTACTCTTATCCAAGACTTGGATAGTACGTTACATTGATACCAACCGTGACTTTCATCCCAACTTTGGATAAAGACGTCACAATGACACCTTACATAAATGTATAGTCAAAAACTATTTTGGAAATTAGAATCTTTGGGAAGTGCTCAAGAAACCTTCGTACATGGGAGGCCATGCTTCTAGGTTATGATAGATATCATATGGCCACGTAATTATCCTTGGTTTACCCAATAGACCCCAAAGAAAAATGAGAAGATTACTATCATATTCTTCCCAATGGTGAGTCTTCTTGACTCATCATTATCTCCACTGCCTCAAATTGAGAATTATACTTCAAACAAACACCAAGATCATATAGGTAGTGCTCGTAAATATACTCAAAGAAGTGGATGAGCACAACCTGTCTTTATGATGACACGAGGTTGTATGTCATTAGACATCTTGTATGATAGTGGCAAAACACTCTTCCAACGTTGGGTTCACCTCACCCTAGTTGATTCACCAAATATAACTACTAAATGATGACCACCGTTCTATTCCACTGTTACCCCCGCTTGACCTAGCTACACTCTTATTACCTGAAAGGAATTGTGAAGCAAAAGGGTTAATTAATATATCAAATATTATCCCTATACTCTGACAGACCAATTAAAAAACTTAGGTAGGTCATACTAGCGAAGGAATTCCCCGTCTCTCCCCTCCTAGTTCTTATCTCGCATCTTAGCCAGGGATCATATCCCTAAGCTCTGATACCAACTGTGACGCCCCCAAAATTAGGTATACGTCACCCATCTTGGGTAGCCACTTACATAGTACATAAATTCAAATACAAACTTAATTATACATCTGTCGTGTAACATACGACAATACATAAACTGAGAGTTCTAATAGGAATATTGTCATTTAGACAATATCCATACCAAGAGCCCTCATTACATTTATTGTCACACTATTTAACGTAATAGTGAGGACTACTAATGCTATCTTCTGGACCATCACTCTTTTCCCCGACTCATCCCACCTATATTCTCATTTCACGAAGAGAACAAAGGAAAGAAAGGGTGAGCTCAACTAGCCCAAGAAGAAATATTATAACTAAGATAATGCGTAATAAATTATCAATAGTCTTCAACAATGTTAAACCGATAAAATACAATAGACAACCAGGTTAATCTGCGGTGGAATATGCAATCCATTAAAAGAGTCAAGTAGAAAATAAAGTCTACTATCTTTTAGGTTTTAAAAGGTTTTCATAAATTTTTATCACTAAGACTCGGGTTTAATGAATAAACCACAATATCTAATCATCCATGTACCACGGTCAAGGATTTTCATCAAATTATCAATGGTCATGACTATTACGAATCACCCCTGGTCATAATCATACCAAAAACTATCCATCACTGCATTACAGTCAACTGAGGACTTTTATCACATCATTTATAACAAGCCATGATTATACCGAATGATCCTCGGTCATAATCATACTAAGTTCATCTATGCACGTAAGCCAAAGATAACATAATATAACATGAGGATGATGACAATGACATAATAATTCAATAAAACAAGTTCACGAAATTAATTTATTCAGAACTAATAACGTCCAAATTGTCAACATGATATTGCTTTGTAGAGTAAAATTCAAGAATGATCGAAAGAATATTTCCATGAAAAGATATCTTTGGATGAAGCGCAAATATCAAGGATATTCCACTAATTTCATGGAGTATAAGTCAAAGTTTTAACCAACCGGGTATAATAAAGAATGGAATAACAAAAGAAATCACCATGCATGCGATAAACCGCATGACAAGGTTTATTCCAACAGAATAATAAATAACGAAACCAGTGTCCCACAAAAAGCATGCATGTGATATTCCAATGTAATAATAAAGAATGGAACCAGTCCTGTAAAACACATGCATGTGATATTCCAATAGAATAATAAAGACGGAACCAGTGTCCTGTAAACACACACACAGTGATATTCCAAATGTAATAATAAAGACTAAATAATATAAGGATTTCACCAAGTATAGGGAGTCCGCGTTTAAAAGTTATTCCAACCGAATAATAAAGAATGGAATAATGTAAGTTTTCTTCGTGAATAAGAAAGAATAACACCCTTACTACGGTACAACAAATAATATCCCTTACCTTAGAAGAGTTGAATATTGGAAAAGTGAAGTAGCAAAATACTTTTCTTCTTTCTCTCTATAGTTTCTCTCTGAGTTTCAAAGGAATTAGTAAGAAATAATGAAGGAATGAGCTTTCTATTTATAGAAAAACGAGGGTGGCTCTTAGTCTTAACGAAGGGTCAAAATGACTCTTGGTAATATCAAGAGACAACTACTATTTCATGAAGGGGTAATTACTATTGACGAAGGTAATTACTATTGACGAAGGTAATTACTATTGAAGAAGGTAATTACTATTCACAAAGGTAATTACTATTGACGAAGGTAAATACTATTGACGAAGGTAATTACTATTGACGAATGTAATTACTATTGAAGAAGGTAATTACTATTCACAAAGGTAATTACTATTGACGAAGGTAAATACTATTGACGAAAGTAATTACTATTCACAAAGGTAATTACTATTCACAAAGGTAATTACTATTCACAAAGGTAATTACTATCGATTTAAGGACTATTAGATGATGACATATGGGCCCCCATAAAATAATCAAACTTACCACAAACGCCTCATAACAGACTCTTTATATACATCAAGGATTGAATAAATATTACCACAAATCATTTATTTTTAATCAACACATATTTAATCTTTCAACAATTATTAATCATTTATAACTTGTCGTCTCAATTAATAATTTAATACTATAACATATTATACGATGATAATTTGTGACAATAATTGAATCAATAATATAAGAGATATGATGCGTGGCATCATGTAAGCAATAATTGAGCATAAATTGAGTGACTTCTCACGTAAGTATCAATAATCAATATCGTGTGCTACTATACAACTACGCCAGACATCGCATTTTTTTACTAATGGGTAGTTCAACAGCTTTTTACAGAATACCTCTGCCAGTTATTTTTATAGAAAAATAATTTTGTCGCTTTTCTAACTACGACAATACTTCCGTTAATAGGGGTCCACTAATGATTGAGTAAAATCGTCTTTAATATTCCCCGACAAAAAGAATATTCCCCACCAAACGAATATTTTATAACAACTTGCTTACTTTGCAAAATTTATAAATATTACCCACAACTATAACATTATTATATCAAATTTATTCCATAATATTCAAAAATAATATTTATAAAAAAAATTCATCTTTATTTATAAAAGCTGGGGTCTTACATTGTTGGACTGATTTATTGTTATATATAATATCTATGACATGCCAACTACACGATTGGATTATGAGAACACATAAATCATGAATCGAACATAGATTAAATCGAGCTACAAAGTGTCCACTCGGACTGCTGGGTTTCTGGGAAAACCCAGAAACGCTGACAAGAGATTTGATTGCCCAGATCTCTTTGTGTGTTTGTTGTTTGACCTAGATATTGGTTTCTAGTTGTAGTGTTGTATAATTACTACAAGATCTGAGTCTGAAATGGGCCAGAACATGTTTACACCGAGAATCAAAGGCAGTCAAACAAGCTACCTTGATCATTGAGATTATCAGTGTTCTTGAGCCAAGAACACCTAAGGCGACATACAAGTGTCGCTATAGGCTTTAGCGAAGGTTTTTATTTATTTTATTTTCTGAATATTCTGGAAATTATTTAAAAATAGAAATAAATTATAAAAATTACTAAAAATGGTTTTAAAAACCATTTTAAATTCTGAAAAATAACTTTTAATTATTTGGGACATTTTCCTTTAATATTTATAATTATTTGAATAAAAATGATATTTAATTTATTTAATTAGTATATTAAATAAATTAGAGAAAAATGATTTAATATTATAAAAATCATTTTAAATAAGAATAATGTATTTAAAAATATTTTGAATTATAAAATATATTTTTTAATATTTTTGGAGAATTTTCATTAATAAAGTAATATTAATGATATTAGATTTATTTAATTATTAAATTAAATAAATAAGTTAAAAATGATTTTATTAATTTAAAAATCATTTTAAATAAGAATAATGTATTAGAAAATATTTTGAATTATAAAATAATTTTCAATATTTTTGGAGAATTCTCATTAATAAATTAATATTAATGATATTAGATTTATTTATTTATTATATTAAATAAAGGAATTGAAAATGATTTATTGATTTAAAATTATTTAAAATGAGATAAATGTTTTAAAAATATTTTAAGTTATAATTAATGACTTTTAATATTTTGATAATAATTTCATTAATATTTAAATATTAATGGTGATGGTTTAAAAATGATTTTTATTTAAATTAAAAATCATTTAAGTAGAATATTAATGATTTAAAAACATTTCAAGTTATTAACAATAACTTTAATATTTTGACAAGTATAACATTAATATTTTTATATTATTAAATATTAATGATAATAAAATTATTTGATAATTAAATCATTTAAAAATGATTTAAGTGTTTGAAAAATTATTTTAAATTATAATAATTGTTTATAAATTATTAAAAGCTTCCAAAAAATATTGTTAATGATAATTGACTTATCTAAAATAATATTGAAGCTTAGAGAACAAGTTTAATTGACAATCAATGTGTTAATTGTAGGCTAGAGTGACCAGAACACCGAGAATGGACCGCAGTCCAACCAGACCGAAATAGTTACACTTGATAAGTTTTTATATAGGTTATAAACACCGATGTGGTTATGTGGTAATGTGCCTAGGAGAAGTTTGATTGTGAATTACAGTGTTACGTGTTATAAATTCTTGTGCTAATTGTGAGATCGATATTATTGGTTATAGGTCTTTCAAACGCAGTTAAGTTTATTGTGTAGCTGTAATCAGCGGAGAAGACAAGTTTCCTAACTCAACCTTGAGTTATATTCATTCAATTATTATAATGGTTAATCATTGCTAATTATACCATGTCCAGGGAATTTATTGTTGATTATTCGCAGTTAGTGCATGATTATTAATTCAAACCAATTATCGATTCGAGAATATACATTTGTAGAATAACTGTTGTTGGATATTCATATTCGTAGAAGATAGAATTGACAGTACAGATAATTCCTGTTTAATATCAAATTATGTTGAGAAATGTCTTAGCTAATTATTCTGGCCAGACGAACATTTGTTAGAACTTGATAAATTTGAGAAGAGAATTCGATTGTTATTGATAGATCGATGCCAATTATTTTGGCTAGATCGATAAGTAAATAGAGATTGAAATCATTGAATTTTGTTGTTAAATAAAATCTTGATTCTGAGACTGAGAAGAACAACCTTTTATATAAAGGGAACATTTTTTTAAGTCGTATATTCGACCATTGCGCGCGACCTAAGTATTATGCATAATATCGGATACAAGGAGTTGGCCGGCTCTAAGTACTTGTAGAGGGGTATGATTTAATCTTTATGGTTATCTGATACACCTGCGTATATGTCAAAGTAAAACTTTAATATATACCCGAGAAGAGAAGTTCAAGATCCAACGGATCGCTCAGCATAAATCTGGAAAACATTTCACTTTGTTATTGCGTAGAATTGATTCTTGATTATTAAATAGAATATCGTAGAAACTTTGAAAGCGTTGTACTCTTTCATTATCAGATTATTGCGTTGCCTAGAATACGAGAAGACTTGTTATTGATTAACGATTTGTTCAGCTATTTCAAAGTAACCGAACTTTGGTTTTATTCTATCAAAATAGATAGTCTGTTCTTATTGATACATATACATTTATTGTATGTCTTGACTTGGAGGGCAAACTTGTTGCTCACCCTTGCTATAAATAAAACATTTTAGCTAGGAACGAAGAGGCCAGCGGGTAAAAGAAGAACAAAGGAAAAGGCAAGATGCTGGAGTAGTTATAAAGAACTTATTATTATGTTGTATCCAGAACCCTTTTGGTTTATCTATGGGGTATGTTTGTAATTTTAAGGTTTACAAACACGGGACTTATGTATTAACAACTTATGTTAATGAGTTATATATTCCTATTTATATTTAAATGAGTAGTTAGATGTTATTATATTGTGGATCGTGAACACCAAACTCGGGGGGTCAGGTAACCCGAATTTGGGGGTGTCACATCCATCTCCTTCATCTTCATCCTCTTTGCCTGTGCGTCTCTCGCTGCTATTCCGGTTCGTTGAAAAGCTTCTTCGTATGCGTCTTCAGCTCTTGCTCTCTTAGTAGCTTATTCCTTCAGTTTGTTCTTCAGTTCTGCGATCACCTCGATCAATTATTTTTTCTCTCCTTCGGTGTGTACTAGCTTCTCCTCGACATTAGTTAGTCGTTCCTCAAGATCCTGGATCTCGCCGTCTTTTTTGTGTCATTACAGTCTGTTGCTCAGCTACAATTTCTTGCAATTCGTCGACTGTATCCTAAAGTTCCACGTTATGGTCGTAGACTTAATCGTACATACGAGCGGCTATCGAGGTTAGTGAAGTCTCTTCCTCCTCATCCTCGTCATCCTCATCCTCCTATGGCAACTCAACGGGGTCCTCCTCATCTGTCTCCACATCATCATCCTCATCTTTAACTACTGTGACCAACGGGGCTGACTCCCGTGGCAGTAGTTGTTCCCAAACAACCTGAATATCGTGTGGCTCCTCCTCTATAGGCATCTGAGGTCCCTCCTCCCTAGCCTGACTGGATTCTCTGACATTAGTCATCCTGACAATAAAATTTTAATTTTTGATTATTAATCATTACTTCTCGACACTCACGAGCACATAAGTTATAAACACATAAGCACATAAGTATTTTATTACTTATTCCTTAAAACTCGATAAGAGTTATCACCACTATCTTTTCAAAGGTTATTTCCTAAGGCTTTTTCTCCACCTAAGGTTAATAACCTAAAGCTTTGATACCAACTTGTGACACCCCCAAATCTAGGTACTTCATTTCCACAAGATTTGATGTTCACTTAATCAAAACATTCATATCTAACTACCCAATCATAATATAATTGAATAACAAAACCTGTCCATACAGGATTATGTTAATAAAATTATCTCACAGGTTATCTAACCTTTAATTACAATCATTCAAATGCAGAAATTAAATTATTACATCACATCATTATTAAAAGTCTATCATCATAACGATAATATAAAATTACAAGTCTTCATCACTTGTACATTTTTCCCTTTCCTTTGTTAGTTGTAAGTTCATTTACCTTCTCAACCATAGCTGCAATAAGTGTATAAATATGCAAGAGTGAGCAAACAAAGCTCACTTGAACTAAGAATAAATAACTTTACAACATTTGCCAAATAATAGGCTCAATTGAACTGAATGATATGTTCTATTAACATTACAACATTTGCAAAATAATAGGCTCAATAGAACTGAATGATATGTTCTATTAACATTCTAAAACATACTACTGAGGGTCTAATGACCATGAACCATGTCCACAGTTATAAGTAATCTTTTAACTTTAACTTTAACAGTCATATGACTATAAGGACTCCACGTACTTAGGGGGATCAATCATTCGTACAATGTATTGTGCACAAACATTTCAACGCTAAGCGTAAACCCCTAAAAATATGGTTGTTCATCTTAGTATTTAGAGTACAAGTTACTGTAAGACCCCAAATTATTAATAAATGAAATTTATTTTCCTCTATTTATTATTTTGAAATAGTAAGGGTTGATTTGATTAATGTGGATAGTTATGGGTAAAATACACAAATATTTCGAATAAGCAAGTGGTTATAAAATATTCATTGTTGTCGGGGAATATTCGTTTAGTCGTGGAATATTCTTTATTTGTCGGGGAATATTCGCATTTACTTGCCAGCTTTCTCGTGGGCCCCATAACGGAAAGCGATTGGATGAAGAAAACGACAAATATAAGTTATTTATAATTAACGGCGTAGTTGTTACCGTTAATACTGTTGGAATACCCGGTGGTTAAAATACACTAATACGCGTTGTTGAACAGTAGCACACGGTATTGTACCAATTATTGATTCTTACATAAGAAGGCACTACTCAATAGTTGTTATAGTAATTACTGTTCAGTATTTTATTGATTTAATAATTGCTGCGTTGATATTTTATATTGTTGTTGTTTCAATAATTGTCATTACATAATAATTTTCATTATCGAAGCAATAATTCATATTATCCTAATAATATTATTAGATAACATTATTGGCAATGTCTAGAAAGTTACGCCAAGGAGAGGTTTGGTCACCTAATTGGGCGCCAATGAGGAGAAATTCTTATTGAAAGCCCCTCTTTCCTGAGGAACTACCGGTTGCACAATCTTGTGATTCCGTAATATTATTTGTGAATAATTAATTATTGATTTATATGATGAGGAAAATATTGATTTTATGTGGATATAGATGGAGAAAATTTTAAAATGACAATTGTTGAAAATTAATATTTTATCATTTTCGATAAAATAATTCATTTAAATATATTATTTTAATAATATATTAACTATGACATTTTTATAATGAATGTGGGATATATGAGTATATGAGGAGGAAGAGTATTTTTGTGGCATTAAATGTTTAACACATATTTTGTGTGTTGGTGGACACAATTATTGACCTAAATTTGATTATAGCTTTTATAAAATCGCTTGCTTTGTGGATTTCTTTATCAATTTTTGTTTGGAATTTGGAAAAAACTTTCTTCTGCAAAGTTGTATAGAATTGAATTTCCTATAAAAAGTCGCGAGATTCAAATTTTCTGACAAAAGGGCTATTTATTATGAATTATTGAAGTTTCAGAGTTCCGAAATAATTGATTTTTGGGAGTTTTAATTAATTATTTTGAGAAAAACGTTTTTGGTGAGTTTGTGAACCTCATTTAACATGTGTTATGGCTGAAATCAGATTTCAAAGGTGGGCTAAGGAATTTTGTTTATAAATAATATTATTATATTAAATTTTCTGCTTTGGTGTTCTAAGCATTTTCCTATAAATAGGGTGCTTAGGTTAGAATTGAAAATCACACCAGAAACTGAAGTTTTCTCTCTATTTCTCTCTCGATATATTGAGCGTATTCTTGTGAGTATACTTTGAGTGTTGCTATACTGATGCAAGTTCAAGTCATAGCCTATATCCCTGTGTTTCAACTAAATCTTGTCTTTTCGAGGTAAGGGATGTTATTTTATTCGAAAATGATATTATTTCTTCAATATCATTATGCTGAAATATTGGTTGAAACTTTTTATCAAATTTGGAACTTTTTCATCTCGGGGTTACTATTCATGAGTTACTATTCACGAGTTACTATTCATGAGTTATTATTCACGAGTTACTATTCATGAGTTACTATTCACGAGTTACTATTCATGAGTTACTATTCATGAGTACTATTCACGAAGCGTGATGATGTTTTTGTGAAATTTCTATCTTTTGGTGTCGGAGTTACTATTCACGTATACGACACTATTCACGTGATACTCTGACTATTCACGAATACGATACTATTCACCAAAAAATGAAATTTCTTCTTTTTGTCCAAAATATCTATTCTGGATACTAGCTTTGATTGTATCCATGTTTTGATCATTCTTGAATTTTACTTCATATGATTATTTATGAAGTATTTTTGAACTCGGATTGTTTAAAGTACGAATCCATAATACTTGTTCTTTTGTTTCACCGGATTCGTTTTTCTTTAAAATATTTTTCATCATCCTCAGTCCTAAATGATGATGTTATCTTGAATATCTTTGGCTTGTAGTGCAAAAGAAGGTTGATTTTCTTATGAATATCTTTGGCCCGTAGTGCAAAGATGAACAGGTGTTGAGATGAACATGACCGACTGATGAATATCTTTGGCCTTTAGTGCAAAGATGAACAGGTGTTGAGATGAACATGACCGATTGATGAATATCTTTGGCACATGTAGCAAAAAGATGAATATTTGATTTGAGATGAATATTGATTGATGTTACGGTGGATAAAATATTGATGATGGATCGTTAAATTCATAGATTATAGTAGATTTCATTCTCTACGTAACTCTTCTATGAATTATTATTTTCATTGCGAATATTGATCCGAAACTTGTTGTCTATTGTATTCTATCGATTTTTCCTGTTGAAGACTAACGATAATTTGTTGTATATTATCTTAGTCATAATATTCTTTATCGGGCTAGTTGAGCTCACCCTTTTCCTTTTGTTCCATTTTTCTTCTCAGGAGGCGAGAATGTAGCGAGTACTAGTCGGGGTATGGAATGAAGGTTCTAGAGAGAGTTGTTTAGTAGTCCTCACCATTTTTGTAAAATAATGTATCAATAATTATGATGGGGATTTATTTGCGTGTGGATATTGTCTAGATGGCAATATCTGTATTTAAACTCACAGTTTATATGTTGTAATAATAAAGTTGTAGTTATTTCTGTACCATGTATTTGGTGACTCAGAATGGGTTGGATGGAATGGACCTATTTTGGGGGCGTCACAGTTGGTATCAGAGCTTAGGGATATGATCTCTAGCGGAGATCGGGGAATAGAACTAGGAGAGGAGAGACGAGTAAATCCTTCGCTAGTGTGTCCTACCTAAGCTTATTTGTTAGTTGGTCAGTATATAGGGATATTATGTGATATATTGATTTCCTTAATTAACCCTTGTTTTATGACAGTATTTGAGAATGTCGAATGAGAATATTAACAATGGAGTAAATGAGACCGTGGAGATGCTGTCTTTTACCAATGAGGAGAACGTCGCAACAGTGACAATGTACCTCCTGTGAACAACAACACCATCGAAAGCGAGATGATGAACGAGGGGATGTTTAGAAGCTTTTTGCGCTTCATGCAAAATCGATTTAGGAGACTCGTGTTCAAAATACGAGGAGAAATGATAGCAATTCACGGGTGGTCACAAACGCAAGCGCTCAAAGAGTTGGGACCACCGAATTTAAGGAAAGCCGGATCCGATCACGGCGGAAACATGGGTCAAGCAAATTACCAAGATATTCGATGTCTTGGGATGCACGGAGGAACAGAAGTTCCATTCGCCACCTTTATGTTCCGTAAAATGGCGGCTGATTCTTGGGGGAATCGTGAAGCGTACCCATCATCCAAATTTCGCACTCAAGATGCATGGGAGACGTTTGAGAATAGTTCAATGACAAGTACTTCCCCGAAGTATTCGTCATATGAAGGAAGTGGAGTTTATTAGGCCGGAGCGAGAATAACATGACGGTGTCCCAAAGACGAGGCGAAGTTCATGGAGTTATCCGTGTTTGCACCTCATTTGGTGGAGAATGAGGAACGTGTGACGCGAATGTTTCGAGAGGTTTGAAACCCGCGATACGTCGAGATCTCATTTCTCATAAATTTTCTCTCTATTCGGATGTTGTCAATGTGGCTCGGTTGTTAGAATGAGATAACGAAAATGCGTTCAACCGAGGGACCATAACCGAGGATCATACCAAGATAGCGATCATCGTAATAACGATAACCAAATGGAGAAAGAAGAATACGGACAAAGCGGTAACCACTCTGGTGGTAATCGTGGCCATGAAAATAGAAGCGAATCGGGAGGAGATTTTAAAAGAGGAGATTCAACAACGACCATGTGAAGACGTCGGCCAAGAAGAGCAATCGGTTCCAAGGGGAGGAGAAAGACCACCGGTTGTATGTTACAAATGCGGAAAGAGGGACATATCACCAAACCGCCTACAACAGCTTTAAGGTATGCTATAATTGTGGAAAAGAAGGACATATCGCCGAGATTAGACGGTATCGAAACCCAGATCCAAATTGGAATGGTGACTCAAAAGGATGTCCCAGAAAAGTCAAAGTCAACGATTCCTGGAAGAGCGTTTGTCGTGACCGGTCAAAATGCGAGGAACCCAAACGAAGTTAGCACGGGTTAGTTAATTATAAATTCTTGCGAAGTTTATACCTTACTAGATACCGGTTCTACCCATTCTTTTATCTCTCTTGCTTGCGCTCAACGTTTGAACTTGACTACGGAGAAATTAGACTTTGACCTATTTATGGAGAATTCGTTAGGAGAAACTTTCATTACATCCGTTGTTTAGAAATCTTGCTTGATTCAGGTTGGCACTATCACATTACCTATTAACCTTATTTCTATAGAGATATTTGCTTTTGATGTGATTTTAAGGTTAACTACTCATCATGCCGAAATTGATTACTTTCGTAAGGTTGTTAGTTTAGTTTTCATATTCCTAAGCAACCTGTTATTCGAATTCAAGCAATCAAACCATTGTAGTCAAACATTTTCATATCAAGCCATGAAGTCATTCGTTTATTACGGATGTCAAGTTTTCTTAGTCCATGTTATGGATTTGAATAAAGACACGTCAGATTTGAATAATATTCCTGCATGTTGTTATTGATTTTTCCTGATGTGTTTCCTGAAGAATTTCTTGGCTTACTCCCAAAGCCTGATATTAAATTTTGTATCGACTTTGAACCAGGTACAAAACTCATTTCTAAAATCTCATATCGAATGGCTCCTATTGAACTTCAAGAGTTAAAAATTCAACTATAGAATTTGGTACCTGAGCCTTTATCTTGTGACTTCCTTTGTGGAATTCACCTAAGCCAGACTCTCTGTAGGGGACGTCATATTCGTGCGATAGTAAACTGATAGGTGTCATTGTGACGTGCTATCCAAGATTGGGATATGAGTCACAGTTGAGAGCAACCTAAGTCAAGAATCTAAATCGTAGCTTTCTGGCTTAGTTGGTTATTATCGGAGATTCGTTGAAGGATATTCTCGAATCTCTATTCCATTAACGCAGCTGACTCGTAGAGATACAAAATTCGAATGGAGCAAGGAATGTGGGAAGAGCTTCGAAGAACTCAAGAGGAGACTCATTTCAGCACATGTTCTGACCATGCCATCCTGGAAAAGCGAACGTGGTAGCTGACGTGTTGAGTAGAAGATCGTATACAAGTACGAGTACGATATTGTCAAAGACTCATTTTGTATAATTTACAAATAATAGAGATGGAGATGAAAACTCTAGGTACCCACGTGATGATATACGAGTATAATCGACTTTAATCAATAAAGTTAAAGTTGTTCAAGCTACACACCGAAGCTGATGAATTTGAAGAAGGAGGTGCAAGAAGTTGTTATTTCAAAAGCGAGAATCGGTGAGGTGAGGAAAACTCAAACCTTCGATTTATTAATCCATTTGAAATTCTCGATCGAATAGGAACTATAGCCTATAGACTCGTTTTACCGCCAAGTATGACGCGTGTTCATAACGTTTTTTCACGTATCGATGTTACGTAAATATGTGGACGACCCGAACTACGTCATTGAGTTAGAACCGGATGAGATAGCCGAAGACTTAACGTACGAGGAGGTACTTATCAAAATCTTGGATGGGAAATAACATGTCCTATGTACCGAGGTTATACCACAAGTTAAAGTTTTGTGGAGAAATCATGCTATTGAGGAAATGACCTGGGAGTTGGAAACGGAAATGAAAGCGAGGTATTCTCATCTTTTCAAACACACGAGTACGTATGTCAATTTCGAGGACGAAATTTCATAAGGAGGGAGGTTGTAAGACCCCAAATTATTAATAAATGAAATTTATTTTCCTCTATTTATTATTTTGAAATAGTAAGGGTTGATTTGATTAATGTGGATAGTTATGGGTAAAATACGCAAATATTTTGAATAAGCAAGTGGTTATAAAATATTCATTGTTGTGGGAATATTCGTTTGGTCGTGGAATATTCTTTGCGCTTCGGGAATATTCGTATGCGATGAGCCAGCGATCTTCTCGTGGACCCCATAACGGAAAGCGATTGGATGAAGAAAACGACAAATATAAGTTATTTATAATTAACGGCGTAGTTATTACTGATTATCTCGTTGGAATACCCTTGGGTTAAAACACACTAATACGCCGTTGTTGAAACAAGTAGCACCAGGTATTGCACCAATTATTGATTCTTACGTAAGAAGGCACTACTCAATAGTTGTTACGATAATTATTTGTTCAAGATTTTATTGATTTAATAATTGTTGCGTTGATATTTTATATTGTTGTTGTTTGATAATTATCACTACACAAGATTTCTCATTATCGGATCAATAATTCATATTATTTGAATAATATTATTAGATAGCATTATTGGCAATGTCTAGAAAGTTCTGTACAAGGAGAGGTTTGGTCACCTAATTGCGCTGCCAAGATGGGAGAAATTCTTATTGAAAGCCCCCTCTTTCTGAGGAACTACACGGTTGCAATCTTATGATTCCGTAATATTATTTGTGAATAATTAATTATTGATTTATATGATGAGGAAAATATTGATTTTATGTGGATATAGATGGAGAAAATTTTTAAAATGACAATTGTTGAAAATTAATATTTTATCATTTTCGATAAAATAATTCATTTAAATATATTATTTTAATAATATATTAATTGGTGATATTTTTATAATGAATGTGGGATATATGAGTATATGAGGAGGAAGAGTATTTTGTGTGGCATTAAATGTTTAACACATATTTTGTGTGTTGGTGGACACAATTATTGATTCCAAATTTGATTATAGCACAGTAAAATCGCTTGGTTTGTGGATTTCTATTGATTTTGTTTGGAATTTGGAAAAACTTTCTTACGCAAAGTTGTATAGAATTGAATTTCCTATAAAAATCATGAGATTCAATTTTTCCGACAAAAGGGCTATTTATTATGAATTATTGAAGTTTGAGTTCAAATAATTAATTTTTGGGAGTTTTAATTAATTATTTTGAGAAAAACGTTTTTAGTGAGTTTGTGAACCTCATTTAACATGTGTTATGGTGAAATCAGATTTCAAAGGTGGGCTAAGGAATTTTGTTTATAAATAATATTATTATATTAAATTTTCTACTTTGGTGTTCTAAGCATTTTCCTATAAATAGGGTGCTTAGGTTAGAATTGAAAATCACACCAGAAACTTAAGTTTTCTCTCTATTCTCTCTCGATATATTGAGCGTATTCTTGTGAGTATACTTTGAGTGTTGCTATACGGTATGCAAGTTCAAGTCATAGCCTATATCCGGTGTTTCAACTAGAAGTACTGTCTTTCGAGGTAAGGGATGTTATTTTATTCGAAAATGATATTATTTCTTCAATATCATTATGCTGAAATATTGGTTGGAACTTTTTATCAAATTTGGAACTTTTTCATGTCGGGGTTACTATTCATGAGTTACTATTCACGAGTTACTATTCATGAGTTACTATTCACGAGTTACTATTCACGAGTTACTATTCACGAGTTACTATTCACGAAGCGTGATGATGTTTTTGTGAAATTTCTATCTTTTGGTGTCGGAGTTACTATTCACGTATACGACACTATTCACGTATACGGCACTATTCACGAATACGATACTATTCACCGAAAAATGAAATTTCTTCTTTTTGTCCAAAATATCTATTCTGGATACTAGCTTTGATTGTATCCATGTTTTGATCATTCTTGAATTTTACTTCAGTATGATTATTTATGAAGTATTTTTGAACTCGGATTGTTTAAAGTACGAATCCATAATACTTGTTCTTTTGTTTCACTGGATTCGTTTTCTTTAAAATATTTTTCATCATCCTCAGTCCTAAATGATGATGTTACTGAATATCTTTGGCCTGTAGTGCAAAGAAGGTTGATTTTCTTATGAATATCTTTGGCCCGTAGTGCAAAGATGAACAGGTGTTGAGATGAACATGACCGACTGATGAATATCTTTGGCCTTTAGTGCAAAGATGAACAGGTGTTGAGATGAACATGACCGATTGATGAATATCTTTGGCCTGTAGTGCAAAGATGAATATTTGATTTGAGATGAATATTGATTAATGTTACAGGGATAAAATATTGATGATGTAGTGTTAAATTCATAGATTATAGTAGATTTCATTCTCTACGTAACTCTTCTATGAATTATTATTTTCATCATGAATATTGATCCGAAACTTGTTGTCATTGTATTCTATCGATTTTTCCCTGTTGAAGACTAACGATAATTTGTTGTATATTATCTTAGTCATAATATTCTTTCTTGGGCTAGTTGAGCTCACCCTTTTTCCCTTTTGTTCCATTTTCTTCTCGGAGGCGAGAATGTAGCGAGTACTTAGTCGGGGTATGGAATGAAGGTTCTAGAGAGAGTTGTTTAGTAGTCCTCACCATTTTGTAAAATAATGTATCAATAATTATGATGGGGATTTATTTGCGTGTGGATATTGTCTAGATGGCAATATCTGTATTTAAACTCACAGTTTATATGTTGTAATAATAAAGTTGTAGTTATTTCTGTACCATGTATTTGGCGACTCAGAATGGGTTGGATGGAATGGACCTATTTTGGGGGCGTCACAGTTACTATCTCTTGGTTGTGTTCTACCTCTCTCTAAACACAAGACTCTATTTATAGAATACCCACAACTCCCTTTTCGTAATCTAATTAGCAGACTCACATAATAAATATACCTACTACAAATAGAACTACTTCCAAAATAATATTCCTGCCAAAAATAAGATTCTTTCTCATAATAGGATACGAGGAGTTACCTAACAAACTGTCTGTGTGTGTGCTTTGTCCAAGACTCAAGCCTATACACAGTATTAAAACCACAACATCTATTAGACATACTAATATTCACTTTTCAATAAAACCCTCATTACTAGCTAAACTTGCTATTTTAGCACAAGTCTTAAGATACCATGCAAATATTAGAAATTACAAGTGTTAACCTTCACAACACATGTTTACTATTCATCATGCTCACTAATTCCTAATATACCACGTTCATCACTTACTAATCATTCAAGCTTTGAATTTATCGATTACTTATTATAGTTCTGTTTTAACCTTCTTACTACTTGTATGACGCTTAACATGACCTTAGACCATGTGGTAAGGTTTCCCAAGTGCTGCAGAAGCAGCAGTCGCCTCGCTTAATATCAAGATTGTGGTAAGGAGCCACTACACACACTGGCAATTTGTACCAGACAAACACAGCGCATTTTTTAGCCTTGGCACTAGCGTGGTACCTTTGGTGCACGACATTGAGGAAGCGGACTTCGGCATGAACAATTGCCGTTTTTAGCCCAACTGACACGAATTTCACCCACCAAACAGTGAAATTAACACGTAAGATAAATATAACAATATCATAAACATGATTGCTTATATTTTCCATCAATTAAAACAATTTAACAACACTTCTAACTATTTTAATTTTTCAAATTCCAAGTTTTTCATATAAAACTCCATTTTTGATATTCATCCAAAAAATTAACACTGTGACTTCAATACTTGGCCAAATCGCTTCATTCAAATTACGTTATGCTCGTTTCTTAATGAACTAACATAATCAAGCTTAAATTTACAATTTCACATACTAATTAGCCATTACAATTGATACTTTTCATGAACCATATGAAAATACATATACTGACATTATTTTCTTCTTACTGTCAAAGCATTTAGCATACAAATTTCTTGTTTAAACATAAACTCTAGCATTATATCACATATAACCACCATAACTTAGTTACTTAACAATAATTCAGAAGAAATAGAATTCACAGAGCATACAAAACTTTGCCATGATACTCATAAACACATATAATATCAAAGTTGTGAACATATTCTCAGGTTTCACTCTCAAACTCTCTCAATTCTCTCAAGCTTTGCAAACTAGAATGCGTATAGTAAACAAAAGCTACGCCAATTAATAAAAGGCGTATTCTAAAACTGATAAACCCTTAATAATATTACTAATTGCAATTTCAGTTACTAACTAACGTATATAATATAAATATATCATATTTATTTTTTTAATTTATTTTATTAATTTATATAAATTTAAAATTAAAAGAATTCCAAAAGCCATAGGGCCTTGTTTGGAAAAATCATTTAAAAATTAAACACTTAATATCATTGAACCTTGTTTGGATAAAACTAAATTAAACTACTTTAATTTATTTTTATAACTCCTTATAATATAGTTATTTGTTACACTTTATTTAATCAAGCTTTCATATTTAATTTAATTAATCCAAATAACAAATAATTAATTAAATCATTTAATCACATAACTCAACACAAATAATCAACCATTAAATTGAAATATCAATATAATAATAATTTTCTTAATTCATTAATTATTTATTTAACAAATAATTAACCAAATAAAAATTAAATCAATTAAACAAATGTTTATTCAACGATAAACACATCCATTAAATATTTATATAATTCAATAAATATTTAATATTATAATTAAAATTCTGGAATGTTATAGTAAAGAGGAACATCATTACTTTCAAATTACTCAAAATGAGGCTTAGAATAAGCTTTAAAATAAAAGCATTGAGCACAATAACACACACACACACACACACACACACACTTTATGCATAGAAAATTAATAAGATACGGTAAACGTGTTTTCACGGAAGTCAGGGGGTGCCTAACACCTTCTCCTCGCTTAAGAAAGCCCACCCCCCCCCCCCCCACGAATTCTAAGAATCTCGGTTTCATATCAGTGCTATGGAGTCACATATTGCGCCATATTGCAAAATCTTTCAAATCCGGATGAGTTGGTACATTCATTAAAAAGCATACCAAGTGGCGACTCTGTCTCATTCAGCCCAATAATAAAAAAATCAAATTTGGTAAAATAAGTCGACTAAATGTCATTATTTCCCTAAAACCTCACCCTTTAATTAAACCAATCGACACATTGAAATAAAGGGTAAAAAGGAAAAGAAGGAAAAACAATCAATCAAGCGCTTTTTAGCCTTGCACACTAAGCAAATTTAACGAGACCTGCATGACAAAAGGCGACTTCGGCATGAACATTCTTGTTTTTAGCCCAACTGACACGAATTTCACCCACCAAACAGTGAAATTAACACGTAAGATAAATATAACAATATCATAAACATGATTGCTTATACTTTCCATCAATTAAAACAATTTAACAACACTTCTAACTATTTGAATTTCTCAAATTCCAAGTTTTTCATATAAAACTCCATTTTTGATATTCATCCAAAAAATCAACACTGTGACTTCAATACTTGGCCAAATCGCTTCATTCAAATTACGTTATGCTCGTTTCTTAATGAACTAACATAATCAAGCTTAAATTTACAATTTAACATACTAATTAGCCACTACAATTGATACTTTTCATGAACCATATGAAAATACATATACTGACATTATTTTCTTCCTATTGTCAACGCATTTAGCATACAAATTTCTTGTTTAAACATAAACTCTAGCATTATATCACATATAACCACCATAACTTAGTTACTTAACAATAATTCAGAAAAAATAGAATTCACAGAGCATACAAAACTTTGCCGTGATACTCATAAACACATATAATATCAAAGTTGTGAACATACCTTCAAGTTAGCTTGCACAACCTTGCAATTGCGAGTACAATTTTCTCGTGTTTCACTCTCAAACTCTCTTAATTCTCTCAAGCTTTGCAAACTAGAATGCGTATAGTAAACCAAAGCTAGGCCAATTAACAAAAGGCGATTCTAAAACTAATAAACCCTTAATAATATTACTAATTGCAATTTCGATTCTTAACTAACGATATAATATAAATATATCATATTTATTTTTTAATTTATTTTATTAATTTATATAAATTTAAAATTAAAAGAATTCCAAAAGCCATAGGGCCTTGTTTGCAAAAAATCATTTAAAAATTAAACACTTAATATCATCAACCTTGTTTGGATAAAACTAAATTAAACTACTTTAATTTATTTTTATAACTCCTTATAATATAGTTATTTGTTACACTTTATTTAATCAAGCATTCATATTTAATTTAATTAATCCAAATAACAAATAATTAATTAAATCATTTAATCACATAACTCAACACAAATAATCAACCATTAAATTGAAATATCAATATAATAATAATTTTCTTAATTCATTAATTATTTATTTAACAAATAATTAACCAAATAAAAATCAAATCAATTAAACAAATGTTTATTCAACGATAAACACATCCATTAAATATTTATATAATTCAATAAATATTTAATATTATAATTAAAATTACGAATGTTACAAAGAAGAGGAACATCATTACTTTCAAATTACTCAAAATGAGGCTTAGAATAAGCTTTAAAATAAAAGCATTGAGCACAATAACACACACACACACACACACACACACACACACACACACTTTATGCATAGAAAATTAATAAGATACGGTAAACGTGTTTTCACTAAGTCAAGGGCTAAACACCTTCTCCTCGCTTAAGAAAGCCCACCCCCCTCCCCCCCACGGAATTCTAAGAATCTCGATTTCATATCAGTGCTATGGAGTCACATATTGCGCCATATTGCAAAAACTTTCAAATCCAGATGAGTTGGTACATTCATTAAAAAGCATACCAAGTGGCGACTCATCTCATTCAAATTTAATAATAAAAAATCAAATTTGGTAAAATAAGTCGACTAAATGTCATTATTTCCTAAAACCTCACCCTTTAATTAAACCAATCGACACATTGAAATAAAGGGTAAAAAGGAAAAGAAGGAAAAACAATCAATCACAGCAGGTTTTAGCCTTGGCACCAAAGCAAGAAATACCTGGTGCATGTATGACAGAGGCAGAGACTAAGACGATGAATAGCGATTCTTTAGCCCAACCGAATGACACAATTTCACCACCAAACAAAGGAAAATTAACACGTAAGATAAATATAACAATATCATAAACATGATTGCTTATATTTTCCATCAATTAAAACAATTTAACAACACTTCTAACTATTTGAATTTCTCAAATTCCAAGTTTTTCATATAAAACTCCATTTTTGATATTCATCCAAAAATCAACACCGCGACTTCAATACTTGGCCAAATCGCTTCATTCAAATTATGTTATGCTCTGCTTTCTTAATGAACTAACATAATCAAGCTTAAATTTACAATTTAACATACTAATTAGCCACTACAATTGATACTTTTCATGAACCATATGAAAATACATATACTGACATTATTTTCTTCCTATTGTCAACGCATTTAGCATACAAATTTCTTGTTTAAACATAAACTCTAGCATTATATCACATATAACCACCATAACTTAGTTACTTAACAATAATTTAGAAGAAATAGAATTCACAGAGCATACAAAACTTTGCCGTGATACTCATAAACACATATAATATCAAAGTTGTGAACATACCTTCAAGTTAGCTTGCACAACCTTGCTATTGCAGACAATTTTCTCAGGTTTCACTCTCAAACTCTCTCAATTCTCTCAAGCTTTGCAAACTAGAATGCGTATAGTAAACCAAAGCTAGGCCAATTAACAAAAGGCGTATTCTAAAACTAATAAACCCTTAATAATATTACTAATTGCAATTTCAGTTACTAACTAACGTATATAATATAAATATATCATATTTATTTTTTTAATTTATTTTATTAATTTATATAAATTTAAAATTAAAATAATTCCAAAAGCCATAGGGCCTTGTTGAAAGTAATATGCACACAAGCCAATCATGTTTGATGATAAAGCATATACTTTGTAACAATCTTATTCATTTATTAATAAAAAATATTAATTTATTAAAGGCTTTTAATTATCTACATGATCTTTGTTTTATAATATGTGATAAACCCATAGTTTTAAGCAATGCTTTTAGAATAATGATGATGATCATTCTAATGAGATCTAAATTCTTTGAAAGCTTAAAACTAAAATAGTTCCCAATCGTTGGATTACTAAATTGGGGATTAGTGAATCCGGATAGATTGGTACATACGTTTCTTGCTCATTGGATGAGGATGATTGATCTCATGATCATTTGTGTGGAGACACTAAAGCAAGTATGTAGGTGCTTATTAGAGAATAAGTTCACTGAACGTGGCTCGCTAAGGAATACCTAATAGAGTTTTACTTGCTTATCAATAGGAATTCTGTAGTGATAGTAGTACAAGTAATCCTTGGACTTGAGATCATCATAGTATCTTGTATGATGAGTTATACTTTGCCTTATTCCTTAAGACCCTTAGGGTATATCAAAGGGTATGCTTGGGTATAATAAGTTGTACATGGAGATAATGTATGATCAATAAAGAATCTACCACTTCTATAAAAGAAGAGAATGTCCTATGTGATTCGATAAATGACAACCCAAAGAGTCCTTGGCGAATAGCGTAAAAAGAAATTAGAAAGGAGTTTCTAATTTGCATTATTTGAGTTGTGCATTTAAGGATCGAAATACATATAATTAAATAAAATAAGACTTGACAAAGAATTCCATGTCTTATATTTAATTGGGACATCAGATGGTGGAAGGATTGAATTGTACGGTAACTATTTACTCAAAGGTTCTTTAATGATTAATGTTGAAATCTATATTATCCGGAAAGTCGTTGATCGCTAGGGAGGCTTATCCCTATTGTAGAATAAATATTATTTATTTAAATAAATTAATTGTTTAATTTATTTATTTAAATAAGATTAGAATTGTTCTAATTGATTTATTCACAACCTTTAATATGGAGAACCTAAAAGGCTCACACCATAAAAGGAAGAATAATTATTTAAGAAGTTAATGGCATAATCGTAATAATATAAGTTATGTATATTTAATTTAATCTATGGTGATAGAATAAATTAAATAGCTTAATATTTATTATTTAATATTTTAGAAATATTAAATATAAATTAATAAGAGGAGTCTTATTAATATTATTACAATTATTATTATTTTAATTTCTAAAAGAGTTTAGGAATTAATTTAATATAAGTACTCTCATTTATTCCTAATTGGATTAGGAAGGAAAATTAGTTAAAAGAGTTTAATTAATTATCCCTAATAAGATTAGGGAGCTTAATTAATTAAAAGAATTTAATTAATTAAATAAATTCCAATTCCTTAATTGTTAAGGTGGGTTGCCCACATCTATAAATAAGAGGAGTCTTATTATGGGTGATGGGGTTGTTGACCTTTACAACATACGACATAATTCCAATTTGTTGGAGAGTACGTTCTTTTCTATAGAGATAGAAAACTAGGGTTTAGCCAACCACCCCTTCTTCTTGAAAATTCTTCTTCCTTGGTGGATCACCTCTAGAGGCCAAACATTTGGGTGGCTAACGTTGATCAAAGGAAGGAACCAAACCCGGTGGATTCAAGTTGAACGCGAAAAGGATTGGAGGTGAACTTGTACCTGAGGAAGCTCGATCTTCAAGGGTATGATTCTTGTTCTTCATATCTTTTCATTTAATTAATAATTGTGCATAAAGGGTGATCCGGGTATATGGTTTGTAAATATTTTAAACTCTGATTTTACACGCTTCCGCTAATTTTTTCAATTTGATTGCGTTCTTGAATATTACAAACCTAACAGTGGCATCAGAGCCAAACCTTTATGCGAATTATTAATTGTTTTAATTTAATATCTATATTGATATGTGTTTAGAACAATTTAATTGGGCATAATTTTATTGTATAAAATTTAAAAAACAAAAAAAACGGCAATTTTTTTTTTTTTTGACCGGTAGTGATTCACCTAATTATTTGTTAATATGGAATTACTTCACCATGATTCCGTACAAGTTATATAAGTAATGATTAAAGTAATCATGATTAAAGTAATGATTATATATATTAGCATGTAATGATTATATATATTAGCTTGTAATGATTATAGTAATCATTAGCATGTAATGATTAAAGTAATCCCGATTAAAGTAATGATTATATATATTAGCATGTAATGATTATATATATTAGCTTGTAATGATTATAGTAATCATTAGCATATAATGATTAAAGTAATCATGATTAAAGTAATGATTATATATATTAGCATGTAATGATTATATATATTAGCTTGTAATGATTATAGTAATCATTAGCATGTAATGATTAAAGTAATCATGAACATGTTATAAAAAAAAAAAAAAAAAGAAAAGAGAGAGTAAGATGCATGGACGGTTTTATATATATATATATATATATATATATATATATATATATATATATATATATATATATATATATATATATATATATATTCTAATTATTTGATAATATATTATATATATATATATAATATATATTATTCTCAATAATTTTATAATTAAAATAAAAGGTTTTTTTTAATTTTAAAATAAAAAGTTTATTTTAATTTTAAAATAATAGGTTTATTTTAATTTTAAAAATTAAATTTCATGCTAACTAATTAGAGTTGGAATTGGATTCCATGATAACTAATTGGAGTTGAAATTGTATTCCATCTTTCCTTAAATAAAGGAGTTTATTTAGATATGAAATTAGATTTCATATTATTCAAAATAAAAGAGTTTATTTGTGAATTGGAAAGAGAATCTTATTTTCCTTAAATAAAGGAGTTTATTTATATATGGAATAAGATTCTATATTATTCAAAATAAAGGAGTTTATTTGTGAATAGGAAAGATAATCCGTGTTTCCTTTAATAATTTTTTTTTATTACATGAAATTGATTCCATAATTAATTAAAATAAAGGAGTTTATTTTGATTAAAGATTTTGATTAAAATAAAATAGTTTATTTCATTCAAAATTGGATAAAGTAAAATAAAATAGTTTTATTTTGATTTAAATTTGGATTAAAATAAAGGAGTTTATTTTGATTCAAAAATAGATTTTATACTAACTAAATTTGCCCATTAAATGATATCAATATATATATTAAATGTTTATTATTCATAAGATGAATGTTATTTATTGATACATATGGTGATGTGTATGATAATAAATGGGATTGATTATGGACTATCAATTAATATGATTGGATTTTATTTTAGTTGGATGCATGAATGTATGGGTTTTATTAAATGGGGTCTCACAGACTGCCTTCTCTAATTTTCTTAATGTAAATTCTATCTCCTCCTATGTACTTCCCCTTAATCGATCAAGGTTTCTATTTATTTTAAATAGTTTTGTAATAGGAATAATTAGAATTAATTTTGAAAAATTGGAGATTAAGAGCAAGGAGCGCTTGAAGACCCGCTTGTAATGGAGCCCTAGTTTAAATGTAATAGTTATATTTAAATATTATTTCTTGCACCCCTAGGGTTTGACCTTTTGGTTCACTTGGTGGCTCTAGTGAACCAAACTAGAATAAAAGTCCATAATCAATCCGGGTAGAATATAGTATTCTATATGTGCATGCTTATACTATATATATTATATATTATTCAAACATGATTCGCATGTTCATTAATATGACGCGTATTTTATATATATATGTGCAATGCCATTAAACAAGATGAGATAAATTAATAACAAACCCCTCAATTTTTTATATTAAGTCCTAAGCATTCAAAGATATTTGGAATATCGAACGTCGCCTTCTAGCATGATAAAATTAATAGAGTATTAAATATTTAATATGAGTTTGTTGTGTCACCACAAGGCAAGTATTAAGTATTTAAGATGTTAATTTATCACATTTGATGCTTATAAAGAAAATTGAACAATATTATTTTGTTGTGTCACCACAAGGATGATATTTTTCTTTTTTGAATATATGGAGTGCTAGGTCGGACATAACTTGGATAATTTTGATTCGGATGTGCCACCACTTGATCAAAATAATCTAAGAGGTAAAAGAAAAGGAGTTGCATAGTTGATGTAATTGACAAAAGTTGTCTACCTATTTATTTATATATAGTTTGTTGTGTCACCACAAGGCTATATACATTTGAAATGGGATCCTTATTCTCACTAGCAAATCTTTAATTAGATTTTGCTTAAACTATATAAGTGAGGGTAATATAGTTTGAAGAAAATAGTGGGAGATACCAATTTAAAACAAGACCTAATTTATTTTGGTAATTAATAAAAGAATGTATGTTAAAATGTTGTTAATTATAAATTCATTTACGAAATTTTACAATGTCTAAAATTACTATCATCTGCGAAGCATATTAGATGCTAAATTAACCGCAATCCAAATTAAACGGAATGGTTAAGGAATTTGAGAATAGTTCTCATAGTTTGAAAAGCTATCTTATGTCCTTAATATGCCTATCCTCGCAATGGTTGCGCATAATGCCTCTGAGGAAGAGATTGCTACTTTTAGAAAGTGGCAAGATGATGCACAATTGGCTCAATGCATCATGCTCGCATCCATGAGTAACGAGCTTCAACACGTCGGCGATGAAACTATGGATGCTTTACTATATTCCCCGCACATCAAGTAGTTGATGGTGAGGAAAGTAGGACCGAAAGATATCGGATATCTAAGGAGCTCTTCCGATCTAGAATGGCCAATGGCACTATAAGTATGCATAAAAAAAGTTCTTAACATAATCAATTTAATTGATCAATTAGGACAACAGGTTTTGTCATGGATGGAGAGTTGAGCCAAGATTTGATCTTGCCCTCACTCCCGGACTCCTTTCACAATTGTTGTGAATTTTTCATATGAACAAGCCTCGTTGATTTGCTTAACTTATTGAAAAATGTTGAGAGTCACTTTCCAACCAAGAAAGATCAAGTCTTACTGGTAGGGGCCAAAGGATCTTCTGAAAAGAAGAACGATTCAAAGAAGGTAAACAGAAAGGCGTAAACAAAGGATAATAAGAACAAAACTGATACGGATAGCAAAGGTGTTTGCTTCCACTGCAATAAGCCTGGACACTGGAAAAGAAACTGCGAGAAGCATCTTGCAGAGGCTAACTAAAGAAGCTTAGTGAAGTTTCGGTTACAAATACAATTTTGTTCATAATTTAAAATAAATTTTTCTTTAAGTCAAGGTTCTACTTGGGTATTGGATATCAACTTTGGTTATCATAAATATAGATTTATGAAAGGACCAAACAGAAGTAGAAAGCTAAACAAATATAAGCAATCCTATGTGCGGGAAATGTAGTAAAGGTTGCTTCATTAGCTATAGAAACTTATAGTTTAGCAGATCGCTTACGCAAATCTATTAAGTCAATAAGTTGTTATTGTATTCCAATTCTTGTTAGAAACATTATTTTCATTTTATTGTTGGACAATGAAATCTTTGGTATTATAATTAAGAACAATTGTTGTTCTATTTATAATAATAATGTTTTGTATAGAATCTGAATATTACTTAATGGATTTTGTATACTTGACTTACGTGAAAATATATTTTGCATATTGAACAAACTAGTATAAGAAAAGGAGATGATCATTCAAAGAGTTGAATGTATGTATTTGTTGAATACAAGTGTGAATTATTTGAAAGGTTCAAAGAATTCGTAAGTGAAACAAATTGGCAAAGTATTAAGATTCTTTGATTAGATCAAGGAATAAATACTTGTGCAATAAGTTTTAGATCATCTCAAATGGTTTTCTCACAATGGACGCCTCCTCGATATGCAATAATTGATTGATGTATCCGAAAGGAAAAATCGTACCTTGTTGGACATGGTGCGGTCCATAATGATTTTACCGACATTTCAAAGATCCTTCAGGATCATGTCCTAGAAATGGTCGACATATCTACGAAAAGGTAACCTTAAAATCCTACCCCAAGACTCCATAATAGTTATGGACAGGGAGGATTCCTAATCTTAAGTATGTTAAGATAAGGGGTTGTCCAACTTATGTGAAAAGGTTTCAAAGGATAAGCTTGGGACAAAATTTGACAAGTACGATTTGTGGGACATCCTAAAGTAAGTTTAGGGTATATGTTCTATAATCCTGCTTAGCAAAAGGTGTTTATTGTGAAACACGCTGCCTTCTAAGATAAATGTGTTTATCATTGAAGGGGCTAGTGGGAGGATAATAGATCTTGAAGAGTTCAAGAACCACAAAACACTATAAGTCAAATAAGAGGAACCTATAGATAGACCTATTGTACCACAACCGAATCATAAATCTGGAATAGTACCGAAGATACCCAGGAGGTATGGATTAATCATGGATGATGATGATGAGGTACGCATCATAGAAGATGATGATCCAGTTACATATGATGAGGTAAGTGTTGTAGACACTTAGAGAAATGGATTGAAGCAAGTTTCTCAAAATGGAACATTCATTTTGATGAAATAATCAAAAGAGTTTGATTTTATCAAAAACAAGAATGAACCTAGTGTGTACAAAAGGGTCAGTGGGAGCGTCGTGAAATTTCTAGTATTATATGTTGATATACTATGGATACGGAATGACATGCCAATGTTAGAATCAGTAAAGATAAAGTTGTCTAAACATTCCTCCACGAATGATTTGGGAAGAGTGCCTTAATTGGGGATAAAATCTATATAGATAGATTTAAGAGGATGCTTGACTTAACCCAACGAACGTATATTCATTTGATGCTAAAGTCGTTTAGCATGGCAAACTCCAAGAGATGTCTCATGTCGATGAGCTATCGAGTGTATCTCTTTAATAGTCCCCAAAGACTCCAAAAGAGAGATCACATGAAGTAACTATCATGTATGCAATGAAATGTACGAGACCGATGTTGATCACCATATTCGGAGAAGTTCACTATGAGTCGGTGAAAAACATCTTAAAGTGCTTAACCCAAGCACTAAGGATGTGATCATATTCATGGTGGGTCTAAATTAAAACTAGAGGGCTTAATGACTCAAGTTTTTCGAGACGCACTAAGATGACGTAAAAATCCACTTTAAGGTAAAGCGTTATCTTGGACGGGTAGGTGCGATGAATTGGAAAGGTTCCAAACAAAAAAAGAGTTCTTTGGTTTAGTGATAAAGACAAAGTATATAGCTATAAATGAAGTCGCAAGTTGATTGTTTGGATTAAAAGTTCATTACGTAACTAGGAATAGTTCCTAAGTCTCATCTTGGATCTAAACATGTGTTGTGGCACTTTCATTTGATTATTAGAATCATTGAAAGATGGGAAATCACTATAGAGATGGTGGACTCTCAAGAACAACATTACATATCCATTAACTAAAGCTTATCCAACAGCAGGATAATCGTCACTTAGAGAAGAAGAGTATAAGATACAACGGCGATTGGCTTTAGTGCAAATGGGAGATTGAAAGTAATATGCACACAAGTCAATCATGTTTGATGATAAAGCATATACTTTGTACCAATCTTATTCATTTATTAATAAAAAGTATTAATTTATTAAAGGCTTTTAATTATCTACATGATGTTGTTTTATAATATGTGATAAACCCATAGTTTTAAGCAATGCTTTTAGAATAATGATGATGATCATTCTAATGAGATCTAAATTCTTTGAAAGCTTAAAACTAAAATAGTTCCCAATCGTTGGATTACTAAATTGGGGATTAGTGAATCCTGGATAGATTGGTACATACGTTAACTTGCTCATTGGATGAGGATGATTGATCTCATGATCATTTGTGTGGAGACACTAAAGCAAGTATGTAGGTGCTTATTAGAGAATAAGTTCACTAAACGTGGCTCGCTAAGGAATACCTAATGGAGTTTTACTTGCACGTAAATAGGAATTCTGTAGTGATAGTAGTACAAGTAATCCTTGGACTTGAGATCATCATAGTATCTTGTGTATGATGAGTTATACTTTGACTTATTCCTTAAGACCCTTAGGGTATATCAAAGGGTATGCTTGGGTATAATAAGTTGTACGTGGAGATAATGTATGATCAATAAAGAATCTACCACTTCTAATAAAAGAAGAGAAATGTCCTATGTGATTCGATAAAATGACAACCCAAAGAGTCCTTGGCAAAAGCGTAAAAGAAATTAGAAAGGAGTTTCTAATTTGCATTATTTGGAGTTGTGCATTTAAGGATCGAAATACATATAATTAAATAAAATAAGACTTGACAAAGAATTCCATGTCTTATATTTAATTGGGACATCAGTATGGTGGAAGGATTGAATTATTTACTCACGTTCTTTAATGATTAATGTTGAAATCTATATTATCTGGAAAGTCGTTGATCGCTAGGAGGCTTATCCCTATTGTAGAATAAATATTATTTATTTAAATAAATTAATTGTTTAATTTATTTATTTAAATAAGATTAGAATTGTTCTAATTGATTTATTCACAACCTGTTTAATATGGAGAACCTAAAGGCTCACACCAAAAAGGAAGAATAATTATTTAAGAAGTTAATGGCATAATCGTAATAATATGTTATGTATATTTAATTTAATCTATGGTGATAGAATAAATTAAATAGCTTAATATTTATTATTTAATATTTTAGAAATATTAAATATAAATTAATAAGAGGAGTCTTATTAATATTATTACAATTATTATTATTTTAATTTCTAAAAGAGTTTAGGAATTAATTTAATATAAGTACTCTCATTTATTCCTAATTGGATTAGGAAGAAAAATTAGTTAAAAGAGTTTAATTAATTATCCCTAATAAGATTAGGGAGCTTAATTAATTAAAAGAATTTAATTAATTAAATAAATCCCAATTCCTTAATTGTTAAGGTGGGTTGCCCACATCTATAAATAAGAGAAGTCTTATTATGGGTGATGGGGTTGTTGACCTTTACAACATACGACATAATTCCAATTTGTTGGAGAGTACGTTCTTTTCTATAGAGATAGAAAACTAGGGTTTAGCCAACCACCCCTTCTTCTTGAAAATTCTTCTTCCTTGGTGGATCACCTCTAGAGGCCAAACATTTGGGTGGCTAACGTTGATCAAAGGAAGGAACCAAACCCAGTGGATTCAAGTTGAACGCGAAAAGGATTAAAGGTGAACTTGTACCTGAGGAAGCTCAATCTTCAAGGGTATGATTCTTGTTCTTCATATCTTTTCGTTTAATTAATAATTGTGCATAAAGGGTGATCCGGGTATATGGTTTGTAAATATTTTAAACTCTGATTTTACACGCTTCCGCTAATTTTTGCAATTTGATTGCGTTCTTGAATATTACAAACCTAACACTTGTTTGCCAAAAATCATTTAAAAATTAAACACTTAATATCATTGAACCTTGTTTGGATAAAACTAAATTAAACTACTTTAATTTATTTTTATAACTCCTTATAATATAGTTATTTGTTACACTTTATTTAATCAAGCTTTCATATTTAATTTAATTAATCCAAATAACAAATAATTAATTAAATCATTTAATCACATAACTTCAACACAAATAATCAACCATTAAATTGAAATATCAATATAATAATAATTTTCTTAATTCATTAATTATTTATTTAACAAATAATTAACCAAATAAAAATCAAATCAATTAAACAAATGTTTATTCAACGATAAACACATCCATTAAATATTTATATAATTCAATAAATATTTAATATTATAATTAAAATTCTGGAATGTTACAGTAAAGAGGAACATCATTACTTTCAAATTACTCAAAATGAGGCTTAGAATAAGCTTTAAAATAAAAGCATTGAGCACAATAACACACACACACACACACACACACACTTTATACATAGAAAATTAATAAGATACGGTAAACGTGTTTTCACGGAAGTCAGGGGGTGCCTAACACCTTCTCCTCGCTTAATAAAGCCCCCCCCCCACCCCCCAAATTCTAAGAATCTCGGTTTCATATCAGTGCTATGGAGTCACATATTGCGCCATATTGCAAAAACTTTCAAATCCGGATGAGTTGGTACATTCATTAAAAAGCATACCAAGTGGTGACTCGTCTCATTCAAATTGATAATAATAAAAAACAAATTTGGTAAAATAAGTCGACTAAATGTCATTATTTCCCTAAAACCTCACCCTTTAATTAAACCAATCGACACATTGAAATAAAGGGTAAAAAGGAAAAGAAGGAAAAATAATCAATCACAGCTTGTTTTTAGCCTTGCACCGGTAGCAATTTCTTCGGTGCACGACAGAAAGCGCAGACTTTGGCATGAACAAATTCTTTATTTTTAGCCCAACTGACACGAATTTCACCCACCAAACAGTGAAATTAACACGTAAGATAAATATAACAATATCATAAACATGATTGCTTATATTTTCCATCAATTAAAATAATTTAACAACACTTCTAACTATTTGAATTTCTCAAATTCCAAGTTTTTCATATAAAACTCCATTTTTGATATTCATCCAAAAAATCAACACTGTGACTTCAATACTTGGCCAAATCGCTTCATTCAAATTACGTTATGCTCGTTTCTTAATGAACTAACATAATCAAGCTTAAATTTACAATTTAACATACTAATTAGCCACTACAATTGATACTTTTCATGAACCATATGAAAATACATATACTTACATTATTTTCTTCCTATTGTCAACGCATTTAGCATACAAATTTCTTGTTTAAACATAAACTCTAGCATTATATCACATATAACCACCATAACTTAGTTACTTAACAATAATTCAGAAGAAATAGAATTCACAGAGCATACAAAACTTTGCCGTGATACTCATAAACACATATAATATCAAAGTTGTGAACATACCTTCAAGTTAGCTTGCACAACCTTGCAATGCGAATAATTTTCTCGTGTTTCACTCTCAAACTCTCTCAATTCTCTCAAGCTTTGCAAACTAGAATGCGATATAGTAAACCAAAGCTAGGCAATTAACAAAAGGCGTATTCTAAAACTAATAAACCCTTAATAATATTACTAATTGCAATTTCAGATTATTAACTAACGATATAATATAAATATATCATATTTATTTTTTAATTTATTTTATTAATTTATATAAATTTAAAATTAAAATAATTCCAAAAGCCATAGGGCCTTGTTTGCCAAAAAATCATTTAAAATTAAACACTTAATATCATCAACCTTGTTTGGATAAAAAACTAAATTAAACTACTTTAATTTATTTTTATAACTCCTTATAATATAGTTATTTGTTACACTTTATTTAATCAAGCTTTCATATTTAATTTAATTAATCCAAATAACAAATAATTAATTAAATCATTTAATCACATAACTCAACACAAATAATCAACCATTAAATTGAAATATCAATATAATAATAATTTTCTTAATTCATTAATTATTTATTTAATAAATAATTAACCAAATAAAAATCAAATCAATTAAACAAATTTTTATTCAACGATAAACACATCCATTAAATATTTATATAATTGAATAAATATTTAATATTATAATTAAAATTACGAATGTTACAGTAAAGAGGAACATCATTACTTTCAAATTACTCAAAATGAGGCTTAGAATAAGCTTTAAAATAAAAGCATTGAGCACACACACACACACACACACACTTTATGCATAGAAAATTAATAAGATACGGTAAACGTGTTTTCACGGAAGTCAGGGGGTGCCTAAAACCTTCTCCTCACTTAAGAAAGCCCCCAATTCTAAGAATCTCGATTTCATATCAGTGCTATGGAGTCACATATTGCGCCATATTGCAAAAACTTTCAAATCCGGATGAGTTGGTACATTCATTAAAAAGCATACCAAGTGGCGACTCTGTCTCATTCAGCCCAATAATAAAAAAATCAAATTTGGTAAAATAAGTCGACTAAATGTCATTATTTCCCTAAAACCTCACCCTTTAATTAAACCAATCGACACATTGAAATAAAGGGTAAAAAGGAAAAGAAGGAAAAACAATCAATCACATGCTAGCTTTTAGCCTTGGCACCGCCAAAATTTCTTGACCGGTGCACGACACGAGGCGTACTCCGGCATGAGCAATTCTTTGTTTTTAGCCCAACTGACATGAATTTCACCCACCAAACAGTGAAATTAACATGTAAGATAAATATAACAATATCATAAACATGATTGCTTATATTTTCCATCAATTAAAATAATTTAACAACACTTCTAACTATTTGAATTTCTCAAATTCCAAGTTTTTCATATAAAACTCCATTTTTGATATTCATCCAAAAAATCAACACTGTGACTTCAATACTTGGCCAAATCGCTTCATTCAAATTACGTTATGCTCGTTTCTTAATGAACTAACATAATCAAGCTTAAATTTACAATTTAACATACTAATTAGCCACTACAATTGATACTTTTCATGAACCATATGAAAATACATATAATGACATTATTTTTTCTTCCTATCACAACGATTTAGCATACAAATTTCTTGTTTAAACATAAACTCTAGCATTATATCACATATAACCACCATAACTTAGTTACTTAACAATAATTCAAAAGAAATAGAATTCACAGAGCATACAAAACTTTGTCGTGATACTCATAAACACATATAATATCAAAGTTGTGAACATACCTTCAAGTTAGCTTGCACAACCTTGCAATTGCAGACAATTTTCTCAGGTTTCACTCTCAAACTCTCTCAATTCTCTCAAGCTTTGCAAACTAGAATGCGTATAGTAAACCAAAGCTAGGCCAATTAACAAAAGGCGTATTCTAAAACTAATAAACCCTTAATAATATTACTAATTGCAATTTCAGTTACTAACTAACGTATATAATATAAATATATCATATTTATTTTTTTAATTTATTTTATTAATTTATATAAATTTAAAATTAAAATAATTCCAAAAGCCATAGGGCCTTGTTTGCCAAAAATCATTTAAAAATTAAACACTTAATATCATTGAACCTTGTTTGGATAAAACTAAATTAAACTACTTTAATTTATTTTTATAACTCCTTATAATATAGTTATTTGTTATACTTTATTTAATCAAGCTTTCATATTTAATTTAATTAATCCAAATAACAAATAATTAATTAAATCATTTAATCACATAACTCAACACAAATAATCAACCATTAAATTGAAATATCAATATAATAATAATTTTCTTAATTCATTAATTATTTATTTAATAAATAATTAACCAAATAAAATCAAATCAATTAAACAAATTTTTATTCAACGATAAACACATCCATTAAATATTTATATAATTCAATAAATATTTAATATTATAATTAAAATTCTGGAATGTTACAGTAAAGAGGAACATCATTACTTTCAAATTACTCAAAATGAGGCTTAGAATAAGCTTTAAAATAAAAGCATTGAGCACAATAACACACGCACACACACACACACACTTTATGCATGGAAAATTAATAAGATACTAGAACGTGTTTTCCACTAAGTCGGGTGCCTAACACCTTCTCATCGCTAAAGAAAGCCCCCAATTCTAAGAATCTCGATTTCATATCAATGCTACTGAGTCACATATTGCGCCCCATATTGCAAAAAACTTTCAAATCCGGATGAGTTGGTACATTCATTAAAAAGCATACCAAGTGGCTTACTTGTCTCATTCAACCCAATAATAAAAAAATCAAATTTGGTAAAATAAGTCGACTAAATGTCATTATTTCCCTAAAACCTCACCCTTTAATTAAACCAATCGACACATTGAAATAAAGGGTAAAAAGGAAAATAAGGAAAAAACAATCAAACAGAAAAGTGCAAAAAACATAAAAAAAATGAATTTTTTTCCGGCATCAGCAGGTGGAGACTCCGCTGGGGACTACAGAGGGCTTAAGCCGCGTTCATTCTTTTTGGTTTCCATTCTACATGTGCATTTTTGTGTGAATGATCTTTGTGTGTAATAAATGTCTCTAATCTTTAAGTACTTTATATTGGTGCCTCGCACAATATATTATTGCCTCACACAATGTCTTCATATTACATCTGGTGAGGATGATGAATGTATGAATGTATGTTGTGTGGTACCTTCATTAGGAGGCGAACTCGTCAGTTGTTTATTACTGGACTCTAAAGAGTGTTCTCTTGTGTGGCTTAGGAAAGGACCACTTAGATCTGCTCCAATTGAAAGATAGATGTCTTTATCAAGTAAATTGCGAATATCTGGGAACCAATTTCAAAAAGTCCGTGAGAGTGACCTAAGATAGGTCAGCCTCTGATAAATCAAACGCGTATGATGTGTCTTCATGCCCTGATACTTCTTGAATATATAAATGTCATCCATCTTAAATGTCATTTGTATATTTTTCTTATAATGTCATCAAGTCGACTAACCCCTTGTCTTGCAGGAAAAGATTAAAAAACAAAACCCCCCTAAACCGATGCATAACATATCCCACATCCATACCATCTATTATTATCAAGACTAAACTATATATCAGTTTTGTGCAAATTGGTCCTAGAACTCAATTTCAAGCCAAGAATGCAGAATCACTTCCAGCCAAAATGGAAGAAGCCAATTCATCAGAACCTATGCCTATATCTTGAGAAGAGTTTAAGGAATTTAAAAGATAGATGGCTGAGATGACCATACTGTTAAGAGAACAATGTAAAGTCACTCAGAAGCCCAGACTGAAAACTCCAACTTAACCCTCTGTGCAAGCAGAGATGCATGTACGGGGAAAAATAGTGATACACAGATGTCTACCCCAGTATACCCAATCAACGTCAGTTCTACCAAAGAGGCCATGGATAAGAATCTGACAGGAGAAGTAATAGAACTTTGAGAAGATAGAGAAACTAGATTTATCCGAAAGAAAGTTAGACAAATGGAGGATGTTATTTGATCTATTAAGGGGACATGATCCCATAAGAGTGTGAATTATTCTAATTTGTGTATCTTCCCAAAGAAGATATACCCCGATAAATTCCAAGTCCCCGAGTTTGAAAAGTATAATGGATTGAAAGATCCCTTCACCCATTTGAAGGTCTACATAGGTGAGCTGGGATCATATGACGAGGATGAAAACCTCATAATGTATTTGTTCCAAAAGAGCCTTACTGGTGAAGCTCGAACTTGGTATGCTCGGATTGATAACTCCAAGGTCCATGGTTAGGAGGATCTAGCCCATGCTTTCCTTAACCAGTATACCTTCCAAACCCAGATGGCACCTAACCGCTACTAATTGACCAAAGTTAAGAAACTAAGCAATGAATCGCTCAAGGAGTACGCATGAGAGGTGGATGAATATGACAGCCCAAGTTAGCCCACCAATGGATGAAGGTGAATTGGTAGTGACTTTTATTGACATCTAAGAATCCCCATATTGTAACGCCCGAGAATTTCGGATTTTTAATGAATTAAAATTTTATTTGATTATGTGGATTAAATGGAATTAATTGATTAATTATGTGAGTAATATGTGTGAAGGTCGTTTTATGACCTAGAATGTGTGGATGTGGTTAGTATTCTGGTTATGCGCTAGGATTAATTGTTTTGAATTATCAAGATGAAAAGAAATGTTTTTTGAGAATTTTCCCGTAAAAACACTATTCATCTGATTTTGTTCGAAGCTTAGGTTCGAAATTCCGAGAAACGCGTAATGATAAAATATGAAGATATAATGGAATATCCGATAATATTTCCATTATGGCAAACGAAGTTTTCGCTTGCGGACTTAAAACCTAAGGGTTAGTGAAAGAGATTTCCGAAAGGGAAATGTAATACGTATAAATATTTAGGTTGTTATATGTATGAGATACGAGTATTGTACTAGTTCGAATACGAATATGGTATGAAGAATAGTACGACGTATAATACGAATATTGTATGAGTACTATAGGGAAATAATACGTGAGTTATACGCGTAGAATACGATGAGTTCTTATAGGATTTTAACCTAAGGACTTTGTATAATCCAATGGTACTTGGATTAATTACAAGCCCATTGAAGTATGTAATCAAGTCCAAGTTAAGGCCCCATGTTAAGTTATGTCAAGCCCAATCCAAGAAGTCAAAACCGCGGATTGAACCGGCGGGTCACGGGATGGGTAAAAGCCATGGGGCAACCCATGGGAAGACCCATGAGCATGTGGGCTGACCACTTGGCCACCAAGTAAAGTGATTACTTGGTGGCTAAGTTGTTGAGGAGGTGGAATAGTAAGGAGGTGGCCATTTGGACCATTTTGCCCTCTATTTGATTTTCTATAAATACAAAGCTAGGGTTAGTCATTTGGTGTTTTGAAAAGATTGTCCAATACATATTGAGAGAGAGAAAGAGCTAGAAACACCTAATCAATCTACTTCCAAGAAAATTATAAGACGTTTATAAAAAACGCGAAGAACGACAAATGTAATATTATCGTAAACAATAGTCTTCATCTTTTTCGATTTCTTTCTCGTAGAGAATTGTAGATTGGTGGAGCATGTTTAGTGAGGAGGAATAAGGATGACTATTACTAATGAAAACATTGATAAGTCATGATCGAATAGAAATCATAAGTGTTTACGTAAGTTAAAACCGTAGAAAGTAATGAACGTTAACTTAGTTATGATTGGACGAATTAAAAACCATCATAGCTAGGGTATGTGCATAATGGGTTGGTTAAGATGTAGATGATGAATCAATAGAGTGTTCCATTTGATTTGGCTTATAGAACACGAGTAATGAAGTTATGGCGAATTTCGCGAAAAATAGACGTTAAACGTCGAAAACGTAAAAATCTCGGATTAAGGGTCAAAAGTTGTCGCGTGACTTGAAAACGTTGGTTTTCAATGCTTACACGTGAGATAGGGTATTCAAGAGTTGTGGAATCGAGAATCGTCGAATTCCGACTTATAACAAAGAAAACGAGTATTGAACGCTCAAAACGATAAAACGAACACTCAAAATGAACCAAAAGGTGAATTCTAATTAACGGATTTGAAAATGTAAAATTCTTATATGAAACAGGCTAGAGTATGTAATTTGTGAGTTGTGGGCTTTGGAATGAGCCAATTTGGATGTAAAACGAATAAGTTATGAAGCTGGGAGTTTCGTTGGAAAAACCAACTGTTTTGACCAACTGGTGCACTTGCCACGAGGGCGGCGCTCACAAATACCAAACCCAAAGATATAATAGGTCACATGCAACAACGCCGGATCCGACCTTGTCCCTGTTAATTAAGCGCCCCATGATCAAGAAGATATACTAGAGATCTGGCGTATAACGCACCGACAGTAGAAAAGTTGACCAAGTTAGGTTTTAATTCTAATTGAAGGTAAACCAAATAGTAAGACATGAATGTACCTAATGTAAATGATAAGGCTGACCTTAAATCACTTATAGGTGATAACGTCAGAAGATTTAGTATTGTTTAATAAGAATTAAAAGAAGAACGCAAAAGTATAAGCAAGTAAACTGTGAATGATGTTCAACGTTGGTACTTCACCAATAATGATCGAATGTCGGTTAATAATGTAAGAACGTTAACAAGCCGTAACAAAGCATAGATAGATGAATTGACTTTATTAACGAAATAAATTCAAGTAGGTCAAAGAAGAGAAAGAAGCTGGTTAAAACAAATAAAGTAAGTTTGTTTGGTAATTAATTATAGTGTGCTATGTGAATATATCATGTAGATCCTGTAAAGACTGAGAATTGATTGAATATTATATTCGAAGACACTTGAAGGCAAGTTTTCTTAACGCTTGTCTAACCTCCGTGTTAGCCAAGTTTTCTATGATTCATGTTCTGAAATGCATGAATGGTTTTAAAGAAAGAGTCGATACATGTTTTAACTCGGTGTCGACGTCGGGATTTTTAGTTGTCCCTTTCTGTTACTTGTTCTTTGGTGTTCTCATTTTAGGTGAGATTTGTTTGAAAAAACAAGTGAAAAAGGTCCGACATGTATAATGTTGACGATGGACTGTTAAGAGTCGCCAGTTGGTTTTTTAAATGGTTGTACCAACACAACTGAGAAAAGGTTTGCACATTGACCCAGTGATGTGACACTGCTAAATGGGTCGGTGAAACCGAGATTCATTAGGGTCCGGGGACTTGATTATGTGGAGGGAAGGTGTTAGGCACCCCCCCGACATCCGTGTTACCACCGTGACCGCCTCTTTTCAAGAAACTATTATCTGAATGTGTGTGTGTGTGTGTGGGTCAATGTGTTGTTTATTTGGAAGTGGTGCGAGGCCTTGTTCGCACCTATATACATAGGGTTTAAATTTGTGTAAAAATTTAATTTTAGCAAGATATGGCAGTGATGTTTTATAAAAGAGGTTTTTCAAACCCTTGTGCTCAATAGTAATTGAGACCTTTTTACACTTCCATTTTATTAAGTGTTTGGCTTGATTGATTTTATTTTTGAGATGCGAAGCATCTATAAGAAAATAATGTAAAAAAATAATGTCGATTTCCTCGTGGGTATGAAAACCATCTGAGGAAATTCAGACACCGTAGAATAATTTACAAGCTGCTTACAACTGAAAATGTCCATAACGGGAACCAAATCTAGATCCAATAGGCTAAATCTGTGATCACATGATTCCTAGGCTCACATGATACCACAATTTGTATGAAAGCAGTAAGCATGTATATATATAAAAGCTATAAATATATATATACCAACATGATCAGCCACCACGAAGCACCTCCATAGGGGATCAAAAAATATAAATAAAGCTGTAAAAGCTATCAACCGCCACGGAGGAAACTCTGGGCGGGACGAAATGTAAATAAAGCTGTAAAAGCGATCAACTACCATGAAGTAAACTCCAGGCAGGATGAAACCTAAAGAAAGCTGTAAAAGCGATCAACCACCACGAAGTAAACTCTAGGTGGGACGAGAATATATACGTATATATATATATATATATATATACAAAAGCGATAAATGCACCGAATGTAAAATCTAGGCTCATCGAATAGAGTTCGACTACAGTTCATATATATATATATGTATATACAAACTGAAATAAAACCACGGACCGAAGTCCGGGAAAACATATGCAACACGACTCTCAACGTGAAGAAGGGTGTGTGCAAAAATGAAAAGAAAGGCTTTAAAGTGTGTGAGAAGGCTTACAGTGGGTTGCCAAAGAAGACTTCTATATCTTTAAAGTGGATGAAACTCGGCTCCCGCCGGTACAAGAGTAGCTATATGTGAGCTCACACGTGTATAAAATGAGAAAGCACTCAGTATATTGTAAGTAGGGAGCAAATTTGACAGGGCTTCATCGCCTCTCTTTCTTTTCAAATGGCCACCCCAAGCCCTTTATTTATAGAAGGGGGAGCCGCAGGTGTACTTGAGGCTGCCCGGGTTGCCCCGGGTTTCTCGGGTCGTGTCGTCTCGTAGTACGTACACGTAGGCGCTACAATGTCCGCTCGAACTTTCAGAATCGCAATCCGGGCATTCAGCTGAGGTATATAGGACCTATTTCGGACCGCCATTGTTGAGAGTTATACATTGATATGTGATTAGAGGTTGTACGAAGTCATGAAGATGGGACGGTGCCCTCCGGTCTTCAAGCTTTAAATTTTATCCGTTACCCTGAACAATAGTCACTCGAGATTGGTTTTCCTTGATTCTTGTTGGACATCGTTGTGTAGAAATGTATGTATGAGATGTTGAGATGACGTGATGTGGCCTTGAGTTGGCGAGATGACAACTTTGCACCTCACCGGAGTTATCGCCGACTTGGGCTGGTAAAGTAGACGTTGCTCAGGGTTATCTCTGAGATTGGACTGCTACAAGTGTTGAAGGTCCTCAGTGTCATCTCTGAGGTGTGCCTGTCCTCCCGGTGTTATCTCCGGGTCTGGTCTAGAGTGCCTCGGTGTGAGTGCCGAGGTTGAAGCTGATTGCATGCATTTGAAACAAGCATTTTCGGGGTTATCGCCGAAACTGCACTCCTTGGGGTTATCACCAAGGTTGGTAGCTTCTATTCCCAATGTTGGGACTGAGACTGGATACCTCAGAGTTATCTCCGAGATTATTCGGTCTTCTCCGGTGGAATTTCTGGTGTTGGAACTGCATGCCTCGGGGTTATCTACGAGGTTGGAACTGTTACTCCTGGGGTGTGTTTCGGGGTTGAGACTGAACTTCCAGTATTATCCGGACGGGATGTGAGCTGTCTTCCAGGGTTATTTCTGAAAGATGAATATGCATTCCTGAAATGCCAATGACAGGTGTGCATAAAATTTAAAGTGTCTACAGATGCCCCTCTTTATCATATTCATGCAATGCAATGCATGGGCAGGATAAAGAATCCTTGACAATTGAAATGCAATGTGATGCAAATGTATGATGCATGTGTGCGGGGTTGTTGCCCAACATGTTGGGGACAATCGCCGGATCCTTATAACTTTTATCGAGGATTGGAAACTATGACCCGATTGGATGTGTGATCCGAATCTGTTAGGATGTTAACGTTGGGGATATCACCAAAGTCCTTAATCCTTGATACAGACTTGATTCCGAAGAGGTGCCTCTTATGTGTAAGAGATCTGTGCGGATAAAGCTCTGTCTATTTTAGGATGTGTATAACATATTCCATCATCCCCTCTTTGATGATGCTGACTTTTTCCTGGTTTGTATCGCCAGGATATGTCAATGTTCTGTTGGATTTACTGCCAACAACATATGCTGTCAGGGTTGCCTGACTTTTGTTGACGTGTACTTCACCGATGTATGAATCAACGGATGAAAATCCATGTGGGGTAGACTGTCAAGGCAACTTGACCTTCATTAATGCGTGAATCAACGGCTGCTATACGCTGTGACCCCCGCCGGGGATCCGCTGGGGAATATGACTATCACAGTACACAATCATCGAACAACTTTCGATGCCTTGATGGGTTTACTTACCATCAGCTGAAATACCGTCAAGGTTGCTTGACCTTCATTGATACGTATACCAATGGAAGATAACGCGTGGTGACCCCCGCCGGGGATCTTTCTTGAGTCTGCGTTATGACCCCCGCTGGGGATCCTTAGAGAATTAGGGTGTCGACCCTGAATTGGCGGCATTGGACCTGCGCAAGGTATCGCCGAGCGTGGATAGTAACATTTGAGATCATCGGTATAGTGTACCCTGTGTTTGGACGAATACCAATGAATGATGGACATACCCAAGGTTCAATATGAGAAGAACAGGATTTATAAGCTATTCCGCTCAATCGCGTAGCGTTTTTATCCCTGATTTGACCTTTTCAGTCTATAAGAACTCCTTTGCAACTCGAATTGAACCGAGCCGAAGGGGTGGGACCCATATAAGGGTGTCGTAGGTACACCTGCTTTAGCCATAGATAACTCTTCTACGGTGTCGTTCGCTTTGATCAGCGCCACACGTTATGTGGACCGTATTAGAGAGTATGATTGGGGTTCATATACCTTTGCCTATTTCCTCAGGGGCATACATATGCGCTCACAGGGTTTGACTGAGGCGTGGTTAGGATTCTACCCATTCTTGCTGGTGAGTATTTCTCTTGTTGTTTCCCATGTATAGGTTAAGAGTGTTTACTAACCGCAGATGTTTGCCTTTGTGTTGGTAGTTTTGGGCCTATGAGAGGCTTCCATGTTTGTGCCCTATGAGTGTTTTAGGTTTAGATACCTATCCACGAGGATGACGATGGTATCATTCCATATTGGCAGAGGTCCCTGTAGCTGAGGGTTTCACTCATTATCGCCTACAGCTGGAGTTGTTGACAGTTGATATCATTACATGGATTCCCTATTCTGGGGAGCACTTGGCCATCGATTTTGAGGATGGGTACCCGACTGGCGTCGAGTATGTGATCTCCACCTGGAGAGTTCCTCTCTTTACAGATAGAGGATGGGAGCTCTATTTAGGAGAGCGTGCTATTAAGAGCACCACATGGGAGATTTGTATGCCGATCTTGCCTCCTGCCAGGCATCATTGGCCTGTATCGCAGTCACCCGTCACTGATATCCCATTGTTAGGGGTTGACGGCTTTGCATTATCAGAGGGTCCTTACACTCAGGATATTACAGCGTTGGTGGTTCCTCGTGACTATCGGAGCCCAATCCGCCACCACTTAGTTCATGGGGATATGGTTCCAGATCCGTGATGATGATTTGATTAGCTAGCTTTAGTGTCCGAGATCCCACTCATGTGACATAGATTGACGAGTTTGACGGTGACTAGACTAGGCACATTTCTTTATCCGGCATTTAGGCAGAGATCCAGCAGAGGCAGATTCGTTTGATCCTTCCAGCTCCGGCGCTGGCCCCTCAGATGACCCATTTAGCTTTGCCGGCACAGATCCTCCTCTGTATAGGCCTGGCATCCCTGTTGATAGAGATCAAGTGACTCAGGAGGAGTTACATCAGGTGGACAGGATTGATGATGTAGATATTGACTCCATTGTCTTCTTTTAATATGTATTCTCCTTATCTCTTTTGATAGGCCTCTGTTAGCTATTGGGTGGCTGTGCCCCATTCTCGCTATATCTTTTGATAGGCCTCTGTTAGTAGTAGGGCATCTGTTCCCCATTTCCCTATATTTGTAGCTATACCGAGATGATGTATATAGATGATGATATACTTAGGAATGTATGTACAGGTTTCCATTCCCTATATCATATTGCCATCTATTACCTGTAATGCATGTATCATGTTATGCATATGTATGTATTTCCAGAGATATTCAGCATTGACCCCTGGATGGTCTTATGGCCTTGACCGTCGCATGATGTCTTCTTCGATAGTTAGCCGTATTGATCATACCCCACCATTATTGGTAGCATCTTGTATGCGATCATAGTATAATAGCATATCACCGTCAGACAGGGTGACCGTAGATCATTTGTTATAGCATAATATGACCCTGTTGATGTTTCAGGTTCCCACATGATTCGTGGATGGCATGCTAGAGCACTAGGTATCGGAGAGACAGGTTTTCCGATTCGGGACCCAGGAGTTGACTCCCACTCTGGAGGAGTATGCACGGTTAACAATGCTGCCACTAGACAGACCTTGCGTGCATATGGATTTAGGGGACATGAGTCGACGGTTCATGACCCTCACTGGATTGAGGTGTAGGGTGGTGCAGGATGAGCTTACATCTGGCCTCGTTATATCTCAGCATTTTCTGTTTGACAGATTTGGCTCTAAGGATAATTACACACAACATTCTGGGGATTTCACCGCACCGGAGGATCATTGGCATCTAGCTAGGGTGGATGTACTGCTATTGTACGTACTGTCATATATCTATATGCCACTATACATGGATGAGATAGACATTGGAGTCATCATGGCAATGAGAGCTCTTAGGGAGGCTCATACCATCATTCCTATGATTATAGTAGAGACTCTGAGGTCAGCTACATACTGTTGCACTTACCTGACATGAGTGTTTACAGGCAGCTCGGTCATGCTGTACGTGTGTTTTATGTCACACTTGAGACCTATCGGCACCTTCAGACTACATGGATATTGTTTCAGCCGTCTGAGTGTACAGACGCCATGTCTTGGTCGATGTTCTTGGCAGATATCAGAGATCCATTTAGCATACTGCAGTGTTCGGGGCTTAGCTCACCCTACAGCTTTATTACTCATGCTTCAGGTATGGATTATCTCCATATGGCTGGTTTGAGGGGTATGACTACCTATCACCTGATGGCCGTGATGTCACAGTTTGACCAGTTTCAGGATTTTTATCCTTTTGAGGGGGCGATAGGTCAGCGTTTAGCTTCTCGCTATTTCTCAGCAGAGGATCGATCCCGTGTGTACGCTTGTTAGGATCAGCGTGAGGTAGCCATTTTCTCTATTAGCTATCCGGGATGTTTGCCAGAGTATTCTGCGTGGATAGAGACAAAGATTTCATCGGCTGTGGCAGTATCCACAGTACCTGATAGTGATTCAGACGATGGAGAGCCCATGGAGGACATTGATTCTCACATCGAGGAGGAGCAGTCTACTGGGTTGCCAACATCTCCTTTAGATTCTCCCAGTACCAGCACTGTCGTGATACAACATTCAACACAGTACTTCAAGTAGAGTCTTCATCTGATGACCTTCAAGAGAGGGACCAGGCTAGAGCCTTAATGTTGACAGCCCTTGATAGGAGAGACGCAGTTCTGTTAGGGAAAGATGATGCATTAGCTCGCAGAGATGTTGCTATTGTCGAGCGGGATGAGGCCAGATCAGCTAGAGATGCAGTGATAGTTGAGTGGGATAGTGCCGTATCTGCCCGGGATGTAGCCATCATAGATAGTACTACAGTGAGGTCCGTTACCACTGGCATGATTGCAGAGATGAGCACTTACATTGATGAGCATATGGTCACCATACAGATGGCTGCAGATCTGTTGGGTCGTGTGGACACCCTTGTATAGGAGACCATAGCTTCGCCTCCTTCTTCTGAGAGGGATGCCATGTTGGGCTTTTTAGCTCGCATATATCCTGAGTTGTAGCTGGGCTTTGATATTTTCCTGAACAGATTAACATAGCCATTTCGTCCTGTACATTTTACATCATATATATCAAACGACATTATATATAGTAGGGAAATATATTTTTGATCACTTTCCTTTTAGATATATCTGTGGCCTGCTTGATATTTTCCTGTTTCTTCAGGGCTTGTGATCTTGATATATTCTGAATTCCTCCTAGATGGATGGACATTGAGTTGTCACTGGATAGTTCAGAATGGATCATTGATCTGTGTGTATCCCTATCATCTTTGGTGTCTTGGGTAGAGTTTCTATATGGAGATGTGGAGAGGAGTGTGGCTTTCCTCTCTGAGATTGACCGCACCACAGATGGTCGCCAGTACTTCTATTTAGGAGAAGCCTAGTTAATTCCATCTCTTATGGGTCAGTGTTGCTCTTTGAGGCACAACCGCATCTTAGATGGTCGCCGAATCTCCTATTTAGGAGGAGTTCAGGTAATTCCATCCCTTTGGTCTGAAGCCAAATGAAATGTAGTGGATTGAAGGATGATCCCAATACCAGTTGACAATGGTTTGTGTTTTGGTATGGGGTGAGACCGAACCATAAATTGTTGCCTACGTACTCCTATTGAAGAGGAGATGAGGTCTGCGTAGTTCGAACCTAGTGTAAGAGGTTCAACACTGTATGTGGCAGGAATGGTGTAGGAAATTTTTTGTTTTTGTTTTTGTAAGGGGAGGGTAGAAATGTTTTTGTTGTTTTTGTTTTATTGTGACCGGGCCATATAAAATGGTTGCCTACGTACTCCTACTGAAGAGGAGATCAGGTCGGCGTAGTTTACCCCTCAGGGTGAGTTGAAAAGCGTGATCCCATGTGCAGGTCAAAATGCAGGGAAGAGAAAGTTTGATCCTAGGTTGAGGATAAACGACATGAAAAGTTTGATCCCATGTATGGGTAGCCAAACTGCAAATGCGAGAGGTTTAATCCTTAGTGGGATTACCGAAGTAGTAGGAACGCAGAGAAGCCATGTTGTTGGCTTGAAAAGTATGTTTCCCTGAGGGTCCAAGTGTGGAAGAGTTGTATGTGGTAAAGGGTTAAAGAACCAGAATGACTGGTGACCTGATGATATAACACCAGGATGTTTGCTTGATGGTAACTTCAGATATAGTACCGCTTCACAGTGTCTGAGTTGATGAGTTATGGAAATTCATCGCCATCCATTTCTTGCAATCTGAGAGCACCTCCTGTCAATATTTCCTTGACAACAAATGGGCCTTCCCAGTTAGGAGCGAATTTTCCCTTAAATTGATCTTGGTTGTTGATGATCTTCTTCAACACCAAGTCATGTTATTTAAACTGTTGTAGCCGGACTTTTGCTGTTGTAGGATCTGGCGATCCTTTGTTGATATAACTGACCATGGAAGATAGCCGCGGTTTGCCTTTCGTCTATTAGAGACAATTGGTATTACCTGTCTTGTACCCATTGGTCTTCATCTAGCTGAGCGTCTATCAACACTCTGAGGGATTCCATTTCTACTTCTATGGGGAGCACTACTTCCGTCCCATAGATTAATGCGTAGGGGGTTGCCCCAGTGGAAGTGCGCATTGATGTTCTGTAGGCTAACAGAGTAAGAGGCAATAAGTCAGGCCATTCTTTGTCATTGATAGACATCTTTTGCATGATCTTCTTGATGTTTTTGTTAGCCGCCTCAACAGCACCATTCATCTTCGGATGATAGATGACAGAGTTAAGATGTTTGATGTGAAATTTACGACATAATTCCCCCATCGTTTTGTTGTTGAGGTTCTTAGCATTATCTGACACAATCACCTCGGGTTGTCCATATCGACAGATGATATTGTTTCTGATGAAAGCAATGATGACTTCTTTGGTAACCCTGGGGAAGGAGGCTGCTTCTACCCACTTGGTGAAGTAATCGATCATGGTGAAGATAAATAGATGTCCATTTCTGGCTTTAGGCTCGATGGGCCTGATAACGTCCATTCCCCATATTGAGATGGGCCAAGGTGAACTTATAGTGTGGAGTTCCCATGGAGGGGCGTGTATAACATTCCCATGAATCTGGCACTGATAACATCTCCTGACGTGGTCATTGCAGTCAGCTTTGAGAGATAGCCAATAATGTCCTGTCCTGAGGACTTTCTTCACAAGGAGGGGGGCACTCATGTAGGGGCCACAGACTCCACCATGGATCTCATCCATAAGCCTTTGCACTTGATCTTTGTCTAAACATATGAGGAGACCTAGTCCTGCATCTCTTTTATAGAGCGCATCTCCACTCAGGTAGAATTTCATAACAAGTCGATGGATCCGCCTCTTCCCAGTCGGGCTCGCCTCAGCGGGTGTACATCCATGTCGTAGGTACTCCTTGATATGTTGATACCAAGGATGCTGGATGGGAGGTAGCTCATCTGATACTTCTCCAAAGTAGTTCCCATAGGCTGGGGCCTTGTGCAGGGAAATTGTGACACTTGGCAAGTGTCCCTTGTCAGATATGCGAATCAAGGAGACCAAAGTTGCTAATGCGTCTGCAAAGTCATTCCTATTTCAAGGAATGTGTAGAAAGGAGATTTCTTCGAACTCCAAAACCATCTGTAAAACTTGCCGATGGTAAGGCAGCAAATGTAGCTCTTTGGTTTGATAGATTTCGGTGGACTGTTTGATTACCAACTCTGAATCTCCAAAGACAGTTAACCGCCTAATGCCCATTGAATGGGCAAGTTTTAACCCCATGAGACAGCCTTCATACTCAGTTGTGTTGTTGGTACTAACAAACTGCAATTTGATGGCGACGGGATATTGCTCCCCCGTACTGGATACTAGAACTGCTCCAGCTCCAGAACCTTCCATATTAACAGCTCAATCAAAATACATCTTCCATGTTTGGCGCATCGCATCGATGGTGTTCTTTGGTCATCATTACTCCTTCATCGGGGAAGTATGTCTCCAAGGGTTTGAAGTCCCCTGAGGGTGCGACGGCCAGTTGATCCGCAATTCCTTGACCTTTGATGGACTTTTGAGTCACATAGACGATGTCAAATTGTTGTAGGATCAACTGCCATCTGGACAGCCGATAATTTAACATGGGTTTGTTGAACACGTACTTGAGAGGATCCATGCAGGATATGAGATGGGTTGTGTGACCCTGGAGGTAATGTTGTAACCTCATGGAAGCCCATGCTAAAGCACAACACGTCTTCTCGGTCAGAGTGTACTTGTGTTCACTGCTGCTGAATCTTTTGCTGAGGTAATAGATAGCTCGTTCTTGGCCTCTATCGTCTTTCTATCCCAGCATGCAGCCCATGGCATTGTCACTTATGGACAGGTACATGAATAGAGGAACATCATCCCTGGGTGGTACCAAAATAGGAGCTTCGACTAGTTGTTCTTTAATTGTGAGGAAGGCATTTTGGCACTCATCATTCCATTTCATGGAGGAGTTCTTCCTTAATAGCTTGAAAATTGGCTCACAGGTTGCTGTGAGTTGAGAGATGAACCTGCTAATGAAGTTGATTCTTCCCAAAAATCCCCGTATTTCCTTCTCTGTCTGAGGAATGGGCATTTCCGTGATGGCCTGAATTTTGGTAGGATCTAGCTCAATCCCTTTGTGGCTGACTAGAAATCCTAGCAACTTGCCGGATTTAACGCCAAAAGCGCACTTGGCTGGATTGAACTTCAAGTTATACTTTTGCAACCTTTTGAATAGTTTTCTGAGATGGTCTAAGTGGTCTTCCTCATTCTGGGACTTGACAATGATGTCATCCATGTAGATCTTGATCTCTTTGTGCATTAAGTCATGGAAGAGAGCCATTATAGCTCGCTGATAGGTGGCTCTGACATTGATGAGGCCGAATGACAACCGTCTATAGCAAAAGGTTCCCCAAGGCATGATGAAAGCAGTTTTCTCATGATCTTCCTCAGCAACCATGATTTTATGATACCCCACAAAGCAATCAGCAAAATAGTACATGCAGTATTGAGCATTATTGTCAATGAGAATATGGATAAAGGGTACGGGAAAGCTATCTTTAAGGAAAGCTTTGTTCAAGTCCCGATAATCCACGCAGACTCATACCTTTCCTCCAGGTTTAGGCATGGGAACAATGTTGGATATCCACTCAGGATATGTAGACACCATGATGATGCCATCTTGAAATTGTTTCACAATTTCTTCGTTCACCTTTAAACTCCACTCAGGTTTCAATCGCCTGAGCTTCGGTTTGACTGGCTTGAATCCCTCTTTAATAGGAAGGCGATGAAGTACAATGTCAGTGGACAAACCCACCATGTCTTCATGAGACCATGAAAACACATCCTGGAATTGGGTTAGTAGCGTAACCATGTCATTCCGCTGGCTTGGGGTAAGGTTTGAACCAATCTGGATTAACTTAGGGCTTTCCAAGGTTCCAAGATTGAATGAAGTGGTTTGATCAAGGTTGGGTTTAGGTTTGTCTTTGACCCATTCTTGAATTTCCGGAGGTACCTCAATGTCCTCATGTATTTCCATCAAGGTTGAATTCATCTCTACATCAAAGTTACAATCTTTGTGGAGAAGAGGAACCATATCAGCAAGTACAGACATATCTAAATTCAGGGTCCTGAAACAAAATATGCTTTCACTTAGTATATATGAAAAGGTTTGATCATACAAAGTGTTAGCATGCACTGGCAAAACAACTTCTAATACTGTACAGAAAAGTAAGCAGTTATGATATTTACAAGGCAGAAATAGTTTCTGCCCGTTTTACCCTTGTCGACCAATGCAAGGAGTGCTGCTCCAATTTGCAAGGGCAAAGTCCGGGTGGACTGCAGTGATGGAGGGATTGTCATCGTCCTCCCTATCCCGAATGATGGCCATTATGTATGAGCAATCATCATCTGGGGTGTATCTGTTTGTATGTTCGTCATGAACAATGATGCGTATGCCTGACATCATCCGGATGGCGTCTTGTTTAATTCTTTATTTCTCTTCCTCCACTCGGGGATCTGGAACAAAGATTTCTTTCACCTTCACCGATACTGGTTTGGGAAATAATATAGCCATCACGTTAGCTGGCACCTTTACGAGAGGTTGTGCGGACTCAGCAGTTGTAAGTGTATACAAACATCGTGTAACTGAAGCTGGAGGAATGTGAGGATGTTTATGTGGATTCTTGTTACTAGAACAGGCAAAATAGCCTAGCCTAGCTGTCCCAGTTTTACTGATAACTTGGATGGGGTACTTGATACCCTGATGATATTTACCCAGCCCTTGTCCTGGCTGATGACCCAAGGATATCATTTTTTGAGTAGCTGACATCACTTCAGCAAAAATCTTGGGTATGAGAGGTGGCATTTCAATAGCATTGTACTGAGCGTTTCTCACCTCCAAGGTGTGAAAATTGACCGGTTCAACATCTGAATTGACGTTGATGTATGGTACATCACTATGTGGAGGAAACTCCTGTTCAGTGTTGACTGTGACTAGGCTATCATTGATAATGTATTTTAACTATTGATGAAGGGTGGAGGGGACTGCCCCTGCCATATGAATCCATGGTCGTCCCAAGAGCAGGTTGTATCCCGAATCTATCTTTAGTACGTGGAAAGATACACAGAATGTATGGGGACCAATTTCGACTGGCAGTTCAATTACTTCGACCGAATTCCGGTGGGCTCCATCAAAAGCTTTGATGACCGTATGGCTGCTCCGGATTCGGTTGAGATTGATATTCATCTTCACCAAGGTAGCGTATGGACATATATTTAGAGATGAGCCTCCATCTATCAAGACTCCAGCTACCATGTATTCGGAGGACAAGACCGTAATGTGCAACGGCTTGCAATAACCGGTCCCTTCGGGCGGGATGTCGTCATCAGTGAAGGATATCACATTGTTGTTGAAAATGTGATCAACCAAATGTTGAAATTTTTCAGCATCCACTGATTTTGGTAGATAGGCTTCTTCTAAAATCTTCAACAAGATCGTTCGGTGATCCTCAGAAGTTAGGACCAAGTCCAAAATTGAGATTTGGTGCGGAGGAATTTTTCAATCTTCTCCATAGGTATTTTCCCCTTTGATTTGATGGTAGACTTCATCACCCGTTGGGGAAGATACAGTGGATTTTCCTTCGACATTGCAGCAGTTGTATGTGAGGTGGATCCTTCACCTTCTCCATAATTCCGTGGAACTTTATGTAAGCTAACAATAGGATATTGTGCTCTGCATGGTAAGTTGATTGGCTTTAGAGCGGTTACATTCAAAGGATTGTTGCTTCCCCTGAGTTAAATTGTTGGTATTGTGAGTGAATCGCTAGTCCCATCAACCTCAATGGAGATGACTGCTACCAACCCCTTCCACTTAGTAGGACATGTATCCTCATTCTCACGTAGCACAGTATCATCGTCTGTTAGTTGCAGGACACCATTTTCAATTAGATTTTGGATAAGGTGGCGGAGTGCCCATCATTTTTCTGTGCTGTTACCGCAAGAATGGGAGTGATATTGACATACTCCATCAGAATTGTATCGTCCTGAACGGGGATTAATTGGAGGAAGCAGGGAAGTGATCCTTCCTTCATTGATTAGCATCTGCAGGATTTCCTCCATAGGTTGGCCTAGGTATGTAAATTCCCTTTTATTGGCGAAATCCCGACGGGCTTTGACATTTTCTCTCCTTATCACTTTGTCCACCAGCATTTCATTTTCTGAAGGTGACGAGAGTATATTCGTGACAAGAGGGAGGAGACTAGCATGCTCCTGGCTGATTAACTGGTGTGTCACTTGATGCTGATAGGTCACCAGTTCTGCCAATTGTTCAATCTTCTTGCATAGATCTTTCATCTTACGTTCCATAATGAACTGGAACTTGGCATAATCGCATTTGTCAACCCCGTCTTTGGTGGTCTGGGATGATTCGCCATTGAGATTGGAACTTTGTCCATTACTCCACTTAATCATGTTGACCTCTTCTTCTTTATGTTGAAGGAGATGATTGTTTTTTACGTGAGGTTGATATAGTTTGGTGACCACAATCTCACCGTTATCTATCAGGTCTTGGATCTTGTGTTTCAAGGCCCAACAATCCTGAGTATCATGTCCAGGTGCCCCGGAATGATAAGCACATTTCCGAAAGCGACATTGAAACCCGTCCATTAAAATTTGGTGGTGGAAGAAGATGCGTGATTTTCTTCTGTGTTGTCAGAAGAGTGAGAATATTCTCGAGTGTGTCCCCTAAGGGTGTGAACACTCGAGGGCGTTTGACTTCTCCACCTTTTGGTATTGGAGGGTTTGAAGACTGTGCTTGAAAGGGAGTGTAACTTCTCCTTTGAATAGGCATGTTGTGATTGCCTTTTTGACCTTGTAGTATCAGGGAAACATCTTCCTCTTTCTTTTTATGGACCCTCCGGGGGTTGTTTCCCTAATTTTTGGATTGGATGTGCTCAGCAACAGCTTTAAGGGCAGCTAGGTCTTGAATTTTTTCGAACTTCAATCCCATCTCAGCCATCTCCCCATGTTTGACCATTTCAGAAAATGGTTTACCAATGCCGGCTAAAACTCTTTCATAGAAAGGAGCTTCTTGTATGTCTATGAAAGTCATGACCATTTCTGATTCTGTCATGGAAGGAATAACTTGGGCAGCCAGGCGTCTCCACCTTTGAGCATACTCTTTGAAAGACTCATTAGACTATTTTTTGACCTTGGAAATTTGATGCCGGTCAGGAGCCATCTGAGACTGAAAGCTGTATTGTGTGAGGAAGGCGTGTGCTAGCTCTTCCCAGCTATGGATTTTTGAAATGTCTAATCTGGTATACCACGAACGGGCTTCTCCAGTCAGACTTTTCTAGAACAGCTGCATTCTGAGCTTCTCGTCCTCTGCATAAGGTTTGAGTTCTCCAATAAACACTTTCAAATGTTTGTAAGGATCTCCTAACCCGTCATATTTTTCGAAGTCAGGAGTCTTAAACTTTTCTGGATAATGAACACCAGGGAAAATGCAAAGGTCGGCATATGAAACACTTCCATGTGTTCCAATTCCTTTGATAACACGAAGGGTTTCTTCCATTTGGAGGACTTTCTTTCTGATGTCACCGGTGTCTGGGTCTCCTGTGAGATGGGTGGCATCATGCATTTTGTTGGTCGTATCCAACTGCAGTTTAGGTATCGTAATGACCTGGTGCCTTTCCTAAGCCTCACGGGAATTAGTCTTCCTATGAGTTCAGTAATCAAACACCGACATGATAGCCTCCTGGTGGAGGGACCACACAACATACATTCATATACATCGTGTCTCACAGTATGGAAATGATGACATGTGCGAATCACTATTATCATAAGCAGATATGGTGCGAAGCACTAAGTGCAATAAGTAAATGCATTCGTACACATTCATCATAAATGTAAATGTAACATCCACACACAAGCAAACAATAGTTTTGAAAAAAATTTGAAATAGTGGCTTAAGTCCTCTTACTGGAGTCCCCAGCAGAGTCGCCACCTGTCGACGTCGGAATTTTTAGTTGTCCCTTTCCGTTACTTGTTCTTTGGTGTTCTCATTTTAGGTGAGATTTGTTTGAAAAAATAAGTGAAAAAGGTCCGACATGTATAATGTCGGCGATGGACTACTAAGAGTTGCCAGTTGATTTTTTAAATGGTTGTACCAACACAACCGAGAAAAGGTTTGCACATTGACCCCGTGATGTGACACTGCTAAACGGGTCAGTGAAACCGAGATTCATTAGGGTCCAGGGACTTGATTATGCGGAGGGAAGGTGTTAGGCACCCCCCGACATTCATGTTACCACAGTGACCGCCTCTTTTCAAGAAACTATTATCTGAATGTGTGTGTGTGTGGGTCAATGTGCTGTTTATTTGGAAGTGGTGTGAGGCCTCGTTCGCACCTATAAACACAGGGTTTGAATTTGTGTAAAAATTCAATTTTAGCAAGATATGGCAGTGATGTTTTATAAAAGAGGTTTTTCAAACCCTTGTGCTCAATAGTGATTGAGACCTTTTTACACTTCCATTTTATTAAGTGTTCGGCTTGATTGATTTTATTTTCGAGATGCAAAGCATCTATAAGAAAATAATATAAAAAAATAATGCCGATTTCCTCGTGGGTATGAAAACCATCTGAGGAAATTCAGACACCGCATAATAATTTACAAGCTGCTTACAGCTGAAAATATCCATCACAGGAACCGAATCTAGATCCAATATGTTGAATCTGTGATCACATGATTCCTAGGCTCACATGATACCGCAATTTGTATGAAAGCAGTAAGTAGGTATATATATATATATATATATATATATATATATATATATAAAAAGCTATAAATATATATATATACCAACATGATCAGCCACCACGAAGCACCTCCATGGGGGATTAGAAAATGTAAATAAAGCTGTAAAAGCTATCAACCGCAACGGAGGAAACTCCAGGCTGGACGAAACGTAAATAAAGCTGTAAAAGCGATGAACTGCCACGAAGTAAACGCGATTAACCACCACAAAGTAAACTCCAGGTGGGACGAGAATATATACATATATATATAAAAGCGATAAACGCACCGGATGTAAAATCTAGGCTCATCGAACAGAGTTCGACAACAGTTCATATATAAATATATATATATATATAAGCGAGTAAATGCTTCGGATGTAAAATCTAGGCTCAACGAACAAAGTCCGACACACTATTAATATATATATATATATTAAAGCAGTAAATGCTCCAGACCGAAGTCTAGGCTCATCGAACAAAGTCTGACACACAGTTCATATATATATATATATATATATATATATATATATATATATATATATTTATAAAAGCAAATAAACGCCCGCACAAAAGTTCAGGCTCAATCGATCGAGGCATAACTCGATGATGTTAGTCCATATATATATATATATATATATATATGTATATACAAACTGAAATAAAACCATGGACCAAAGTCCGGGCAAACACACGCAACACGACTCTCAACGTGAAGAAGGGTGTGTGCAAAGATGAAGAGAAAGGCTTTAAAGTGTGTGAGAAGGCTTACAGTGGGCTGCCAAAGAAGACTTCTATATCTTTAAAGTGGATGAAACTTCGCCTCCGCCAAATCTGAAGAGTAGCTATATGTGAGCTCACAAGTGTATAAAATGAGAAAGCACTCAGTATATTGTAAGTACGGAGCAAATTTGACAGGGCTTCCTCACATCTCTTTCTTTTCAAATGGCCACCCCGAGCCCTCTATTTATAGAGGGGGGAGTCGCAGGTGTACCTGAGGCTGACCGAGTTATCCCGGGTTTCTCGGGTCGCATCGTCTCGCAGTACGTGCACGTAGGCTCTGCAATGTCTGCTCGAACTTTCAGAATCGCAATCCGGGCATCCGGCTGAGGTATATAGGACCTATTTCGAATCACCATTGTCGAGAGTTGTACAATGGTATGTGATTAGAGGTTGTACGAAGTCGTGAAGATGGGACATTGCCCTCCAATCTTCGAGCTTTAAATTATATCCGTTACCCTGCACAATAGTCACTTGGGATTGGTTTTCCTTGATTCTTGTGGGACATCGTTGTGTAGAAATGTATGTATGAGATGATGAGACGATGTGATGTGGCCTTGAGTTGGCGAGATGACAACTTTGCACCTCACCGAAGTTATCTCCTGCTTGGGCTGGTAAAGTAGACGTTGCTCAGGGTTATCTCTGAGATTGGACTGCTGCAAGTGTTGAAGGTTCTCAGTGTCATCTCTGAGGTGTGCCTATCCTCCTAGTGTTATCTCCGGGTCTGGTCTTGAGTGCCTCGGTGTGATTGCCGAGGTTGAAGCTGATTGCAAGCATTTGAAACAAGCATTTCTGGGGTTATCACCAAAACTGCACTCCTTGGGTTTATCACCAAGGTTGGTAGCTACTATTCCCAGTGTTGGGACTGAGACTGGATACCTCGGGGTTATCTCCGAGATTAATCGGTCTTCTCCGGTGGAATTTCTGGTGTTGGAACTGCATGCCTCGGGGTTATCTCCGAGGTTGGAACTGTTACTCTCGGGGTGTGTTCTGGGGTTGAGACTGAACTTCCGGTAGTATCCGGACTGGATGTGAGCTGTCTTCCAGGGTTATTTCTGAAAGTTGAATATGCATTCCTGAAATGTCAGTGACAGGTGTGCAGAAAATTTTTAGTGTCTACACTCGGCTAGACAAGTCTTGAAGAATGATTGATTTGTTTACAAGTCTTTCAATATAGAACTGTTAACATTATCCTATGCCAAAGTATTTGGTACGGATGTAAAGGTAAGTGTGTCTATGCACAAACAAAAGTATTTTCATCGATTATTCGATGGGCACACGAGGTTGCCAAATGTTAAACGTAAATACGTTTAACGGAAGAGTGTTGATCAACATAGAGTACAATAGGCTTATCACCTAGATGTGCTCGTAAGTAATGCCGGATGGATGGCCTTAGTGTCGGATGTCATTTTCAAGTATGAAAATGCAAAGAGTATGTTCATGGTCTTTTGACTGGTTCAGAATTCCTAAGTTATTATATATACTTTGGAATCATTGTTATGAAATGAGAAGTATGAGTCAATGCTTCATGGTAATTCATAGCTACTTGTTCAGTTATGGAAGATAATCATATAATTCTTGATGTGGTAATTATGTTATCCTTTGATAGACTTGCTGAGCTATTTATGCTCACTTCTTGCTTGAATTATATGATTGCAGCTAAAGCCGAACGAACTGAGAGTTCTAAGAGAGATAAGGGAAAGGCTAGGATGGATAGTTTATTATCCTGTAATAGACTAGAGTATTTATATGTAATATACTTATGAATAACAAAGAATGTATTCGGTTTATGAACCTGGGAAAAGATTTATTACTAATGTAATAAGAATATAGTAAGTACACACATTTTGTTGTTATCTCAATGGAATGACTGTATGAATTGTAGTATCGTGGAGCACCATCTGTCCGGTTGGAAGATACCCAGATTTGGGGGCGTCACAGGTTGGTATCAAAGCATTAGGTTATAAAACTTAAGGCGGGAAGAACCTTAGGCTAATAACCTCGTTAGGAAAGGAAAAGTCCGAAGTAAGTTAACTCAAGTCAAATGAGTTAATAAGGTATTGAGGAAACTCAGTACCAAAAGATTTAAAAGATGGAAAGTAACCTTAAATGGATTAAATGTGATTTGTGCTTATATTATTGTGTATTATGTACTAATCAACTTGTTATGTGTTATTGTAGATGTCAATTGATAGCTTGATGTATAGGGATATACATGTGGTAAGCGAGGAGTTCGTGAACAGAAGTAGAGCCGGTACCTATGCCTATAGCGGAGATACCTTTAGTGATTCTAGAAGAATCAGAGGCCGGGGAGTACTTTTCAGAGGAGGACTATTCCGAGGAGACCAGACCCGACGAGGGGACAGCCGTTTTGGGTTATTTGGTGTCCAATTTTAGCTAGAATAAGATTCTTAGTTGCCTAACTTGCTAGGGTATCTATTAGAACTATAAATACATGATGAAAGGCATAAAAGAGAGGATATATAGGCTAGTTTTGGAGGATTCCATTAGATTAGATTAGAGTAAATTATATCAAAACACTAGTTCTTGTTAGATTTGGAGATTGAAACAACTTGGAGACCATTGAAGATTCAAAGTAGGAGCAAGGAGAGAGCATCAAATCTACAGACAATAGATTCTATCTTCTTATCTTCTTCTATCTTTGTCTTTTAATGATTATTCAATTGTGGATTCTTAGTTTTAATTCAATAATCATGAACTAATTCTTTGTTTGAGATTACAATGGATCTTATTGTGTAGTTTATTTTAATATGTTTCGCTATCAATTATTATGTTCTATTGTGAGGGTTGTCTATTGTGATTTGAACTTAATTGCTTAATTGCCTAGCTAACAATTACCGTGATAATCTATATGAACTCGAGAGATGAAGTTATGATTTAGATCTGATTATGATAGCATGTGTTTGTTATTTCTACATAGATGGAATTCATGATTCGTGTTTAGGATAGAGATATGCCTTTACGCCATATGTAATCGTATAGAGAACTTGTGCTTTAAATCCTTTTTAATTATAATTCACATAGAGATATAGTGGATTAGTTAATTAGGGTGTCTTGCTTAATTCTATCATCTGTGGATTTAAGTGAGTATGGGTATTATGTATCGAGAGATGGTTTAATTTGCTTTAGTGTTCTTGATTAACAATTTAGGAAAGAGAATAATTGATGAGAAGTGTGTTAACTTAAATGAAGCAATAAGTGAAGTTGTGATCTTAAATCTCCGTAATATGATTTTTAACTAGTGGTAATTAGAATTAGTTTACTTATAAATTGAAATTCATTCATTTAAATAAGATTGAGTTGGTTACGGGTTAGTACTTGGTGATTTTTATTAAACAATTCCTCGTGGGAACGATACTCTACTTTCAATTTATTACTTGTTGACCACGTATACTTGCGTGTTGTGCGTAACTAGATTTTACCCAACAGCACAGAAGAAGATCAATGAGCTCGCACCACCTGCTGACCCTAATGGAAGACAATTTGATCCCAATAAGAAATGTGAATATCATTACGGATCACCGGGGCATAGCTGTAAGACCCAAATTTTATAAATAAAAATTTAATTTCTCTAATCATTATTTTGAATAATAAAGTGTTGATTTGATTTAATGTTTTAGTTATATGTGAAATGTGTAAATTTTGCTTCTAACTCTACATAAGTTGTGATCTGTCAACCATTCATTGGTTGTACGATGCCTAGTAACAAACTGTAACTCCCCATAAACTTTTCAGTTTGATGTTCCTTTTAAGAGAATAGGCATTTTACTGACGTGGATTGACCGTTGACTTTTCTTAGTACGTAGAGTAGCTTGGTGAGGTAGCTATAGACTCTACGTTTTTCTTTGTCGCCTCAACAATCGTCTTCTGAGAGATGCTTCAGTGGATGTTTTGACACTAATCCTCATTTTTAAACTGCATAGCTTAACCACTAATGTACTTTATGAAAGTTTGGTCACTTAACTTCTGAGTTAAGTCTTCAGGACATCTTTCCAATCGGTATTCGAACTTATCTCCTCATGATCTGAATAGTTGGGCATTTGTCTAGTTCTTCCGAGCTCCTCATGAGCTAGTGTATCCTCTGGGAAGACTGCGATCGTCGAGTCTACTCTACGATCGTTGAGGTTGTACTATGATCGTTGAGTTTGCTCCAGTATCTACTCTACGATCGTTGTCTGTCTTGGTCCTTGAGATGAACTTGACTAATCATCCCTTCTGGGTTAAGGTAGCTCAGGAAGGGCCAACCTCTTAGGGTGAGCTAAGGGTCAGGTTTGTCCCTGGGGCGCTCTTCAGACGAAAAACTTTAGAAGTGGTTAGCACTGATATCTCATTTGACCTTTTTTGCTGGGGAGTTCATCAACCAACTCTAGACATTTGCATTGGCTATAATCGTGGTATCCTCCTACTCTTATACTATGATCAGGTGTTTGATTGTAGGCGCTTCATGATTTTGAGTTGGGTGGCTGACAAGGTTATCAGTAGTACATTTTGAGACGTTCCTACTGACTATGGATCTTCATATGGTTCATCAGCCACAAAGTTTTTGGACTCTGTAACTGGTACATTTCTTCATAGTATATTTCTGATATTTTTAGTGCCGTTGTTTTGTTAGCAGATCACTGCTCCCCCGTGGTTGATACTTTCTTCTCAGAGAGGAGTGAGTTCTTCTTCTTCATGTGTATCAGAAGGCAGCCTTACATATCTCTTTCTAACTGAAGTTATCATTTATCAATTAATTTTCTTATATCATAGACATGGATATCTTCAGGACTGATCACTCTACAATCGTTTGACAGCACTACGAACGTAGTCTTCCTTGTCAGTTTGTGCTTGCGAAGTTCTGCTTCTATGATGAGTTTCTTGAGGGTTCTTCTTAGCTGATATGCTTTGGATGATAGAGCATATATGACCCTTTTTATCTTAAGGTTAAGGGTCTGCTTCCATATTGAGATCAACAACCATGTGAGCATAATTCATGTTAGCTCAGCAAGTCTTCAAGGACAGGCTTTGACAAATAAGGGCACTGTCAGATACATTTCTGAAATGTCTTAAGCCTTCTACTGCTTGAATCTTCTTGACTGAAGTCTTCTGCTTCAATGTTCCTTAGTGTGGTCAGATAGATCAAGCACCTGTAGGTTAGATGAATTTCAATTTTTGGTACCCATGGTTAAATGGATCCTTCCAGGTTAGCCTTCAAAATCCATGTTCCTCATATGTTTGAATTTTCATCATATTTATAACCAACAATCATATTCATGCATGTATCCAAGTTAGATATGACATCATAAGATGCATGATGATGAGTGTGTGCAAGATTGACCATTTTAATTAAACACTCCTTTTCTTTGATGGTTTCATCATTTGCTTGATTATATTAAGATGGTTTGAATGTTCACAGAGTGAGAATCAACTCTATCACTTATTTATATCTGGTTGATTCATAGAGGTGATTAGTTTCTACGAATCTTTAAGATACTCTTGTAGAACTGATCATACTCTATGTGTTATCAAAAACTTAGAACATAGGTTTTTACATACACACTAACCCATCAGCAAAGATTACTCCACTTAAGATTAATTAAAACTTGATATGCGTATGACCTATTTCAGACTTCTTTCAATATGTTATCTTTAACCTAAAACTTGGATGGAGAGAAAGTTTGTTAGCATTTGAGTTTCCAACCTCAGTGTACTTTTTCTCTTCCCCTTTTTAGGTAGAGTATGGTCTCTTGATAGAATATTGTTTTAGTGCATAAGGTGATGAAATATGATGTACACATTTATATTAATGAGGAACTATACCTTTCTACTATCAGTTTCTTAACAGTAATTTATCTTTGATATACTGAGGTTAGGCATTGATGTGCATATTTTTTCATTCACTCCTAACATCTTGTTGCTCCAATTGTCCTTCGATCAATCAGTCATAGTCTTGAAGATATAAGCTAAGAAAATCTTGGCATCTTTAGTTCTTTGACATCCTTGAGTCCACAAGGTTCACATCCAGCTGCTGCTTGACTAAATACTTATTTAAGAAGTTCTTCTTTCTTCTCCGGATAAGCACTTCTTATCATATATAGCCTTTTCATCTTTCAGGCTGGTGGATGCTTGACTCTTTGTTGTTGATGTCTCTTGAGCTTCCTTGTCTTGTCTTTAGACTACAAGATTGACTGTGGCCAAGGATTGGTCTTGTTGTTATGGAATTTAAGAACATGGACCAATCTAAGCATCATCAGGTGTATATACATATGTACCTGTACACAACACTTCCAACATGTGAACTCATATGCACTTACAAGTGACTTACTACTAAACTAAGTTTAGAACAATGTTTGTGCCTAGGATCAGACTCAAAGCGATTAGCTTTTGAATATAGCATGAGAACCTGCTTTGATACCAATTGTTAGTTCTCAGTAGGCAAACAATAGATCTATAGGGGGGGATTGAATAGATCCTTTCAATTTTCAAATACTTTTCTCATTTATTTTGTATTGCTAATGAATTAGCATATGACAAAAATAAGAATCTTTTTAGGCACATCGGAATAAGTAAAAGATCCCCTTCATTGATATATTAATAATCATACATACATTATTCTTAAAGTTAGTTAAGTTGTAAGCAGTTAATATATACATAGTAGTTAGGTACATAATATAAATGACATAAAGTAAATGACACAAGGGATTTTAAGTGGTTCAGAGATTCAATCTCCTAATCCACTCTTCTGCTTTCAACTAGCAGGATTTCCACTAAGGAAGGGCAGCACCCTAAACCACTAAGATTCCTTCAAGGCCAGCAGCCTTGGAACTTCAGTTCACTAAGAACTCTTCAAGGCCAGTAGCCTTGAAACTTCTATAGTTTCCTAGGAACTCTTCAAGCCTATCAGGCTTGGAACTTCATTCAGTCCCTCCAGACAAGGACCCCTCAGGCCCTGTCTTCTTCTTGTTGTTGTTGGTGTTGTTGTTGATGCCTTGCTGCTAAGATATCTTTAAGCTTGAACATCTTTAGTACTTAACAACTTGTCATGGTCCTCTTGGCATTCTGCTTCGAGTCTGGACCACATCTTCTCTAGTGCTGCTGATCTTCACTCTGTTCTGCTCATCTTCATCCATTGTCAATTTTGCACCATCACAATTTGGGTCTGCTAGGTGTTTGAGCTTTTGGTAGACTTCGTCTGGCCCTTAGCATTCCTAGAAACCTTCTTGACTGGTTGGTAGACATGGTTCTGCACTTATTCTGTTTCAGCTTTTGGTTCATGGTGATTCGTAGAGTGGCTCTTTGAAGCTTCTTTGTGATCTGCCACTTTTTTGAATGCTATCTTCTTGTCCTTTTCGTTTCTCAGCTTAGCTTCCATCTTTAGTGGCATTCTCATCTTTGTTGAGGGAAGCTTTAGTCTGTTCAAGTCCTTCTTCAAAGCTGCTTCACTTCCACCTTTGTAATCTCACTGCCACTGGGACTTGTTCTGTTTAGTTTTGGTGGAACTTGTAGAGTCAATAATATCATTCCAACAACTCAACGATTCTGCAACTTCAGCAACATCAACAACTCTTGATCCTTGAAGCTCTTGTTGATTTATACTCCTTCACAACCTTCCCGTTGGAATGTAGCCGTTGGGAGATATTTGAATTGCTTCGTAGATCTTGAGTTATTTGGTGTAGACTGCATATGTGACATGACATCACCTTTATGACTTTTTGACACAGCAGTCTACTATTTCACCTACCCTGTTAGAGATGTTGCTTTGATGTCTCAGGAAGGTAGTCAACTTTATTTTCTCCTTCTGATTTCTCGATCAGAGGTTGTCCTTTTTCATTGATTCTCTCAATAAGCTCTGTTCGAATATCAATCTTAAGATTGAACCATTGCCAATGCTTCAATCTTCAGATGACCGAACTCTACGATTCTGATGCAGCTGTTCTAGGACCTGATCGCAGTGTCTTGTTGAATGTTGCTCATTGACATGTTGAGAAAACACTACGATCCTGAAGAGTGTTCATTGGATCTTCAAAGTAGAACACCTCTTCCTTCTCTTATGCAACGCTTCAGCACTTTAATTTGCCTTGACAGATCTAAGGAACTGATAGCTTAAATCCTTGTTCTGGCATCTTCTGAATAACAAGACACTTCAGATTTGTGGCAAGTCCAGCTCGCTTTCTCTTTGTGATCTCCCGTTCACATATCATCAATGGACTGACCCAATGCTTAATCACTTTAGCCTTGTTCTTCATAAGCTGACCGGTATCTCTGTGTACACTTCATTAGTTCCTGCTTTGTTTGGTAAACACTACGATCTTGGTTACTTTCAAGATCGTTGTATTCTGTTCACTTGACAGCTACTGCACTTGCTGACTTTCCTTAGTCAGTCACTTTTATTGATGTCTTCTTCTGATCAACTTGTGGAAGATGATAAGTAGGTTTTATAACTACTTATTCAATATCAATTCACGAGAATTATGCTCATCTCAAGTGGATTTTAGTATTTTTTTTAATTGCATTTTGTGTTTATTTTGCATTACTTGATTAGAACTCCTCTGGTATGGAAATGCAGGAAATGGCATGATTTGGCGTTGGCATTGTGGTATGGATCTAACCAAGGCTTGGCAAATGGAATGTGTGGTGACAAAGAACTGAGTGTTGGTGAAGGACAAACAACAAGCAATATCGTGAGATAGCGATGATGTGAGACAAAAGCAGGCCATGGCCACCGCTGCTGACAAAAAAATAGTTCTCAAGGCCGCTTGCTACATGCATGCAGAGGTCGAAATGACATCACGTGTTCCTGCAATGAACAAGTTAGCTTTCGCGCTCCCGCGCCTATTTTGTATGGAGATCTCGCGCGCGTCATCTGAAGTGTTATTTGAATTTGAAATTCGAATGTGGTCTCATTTAAAACTATTCTGGTTGGTACCAGATGAATATTAAGTACGTTTTTATCAGTTTTTCATAGGTAACTAGGGTTCCAAGCATTAAACTAAACCTAGAGAGGATTTGAGCATAAACTCAAGATTTTCTACATCTTCTTTTGAATTCAGTTATTATATAAGTATTCATTTTATTTTGCTGGAAAGTATTCGAGATTTGGATTGCATTCTGGAACGAAGTCTACAATTGGGTTTGATCAATTCTATTTTTTCTCTCACTTGTGATATTTATTCTCAATGTGTTACTATAATCCCATAATGGTTTTAGGTTTAGAAATGAACTACACTCCATTATGGGATTCTAACGGATTTTGATATGTAATCTATAATTAATTGCCTGATTGCTTGATTGCTCGTTTATCATTGGGATTTCTGTTATGATTGATTGGATTACATGAATGTTTGATCACCATTTATCTTATATGCTTATATGGAATTGAAAAATGACATGTGAGCATTGTTGTAATCATGATATCATGCGTTTATGAGGCTGAAATGTTTAGCTTCTTATTTCGTGAACCAGATAGAAATATATTGTTTCACCGTGTGTAGTAAGATAAGAGCTTGGGCTTCAATTCAATATTGTTGCAATTTCTCATAGGAATATAGTGACTTTGGCATTATTGTCGATTATATGATTTCTATCGCAATGTGGATGTTATGTAAACAGGTCATAATTCATTGAAAATGATTATGTCTACATTTGTGCTCTTAGCTAATTTTCCATAATAAATGTATGATTGTGCATGATGGCAATGTTTAGATGAAATATGAAATGAAGTTAGAATCCCATTAGTTCCAAATTTGATTTCATTAAATTAGTCTTGTGTTTTATTCATTAATTGAATATAGTTTAAGCATAATTGTGAAGTATTCGTTTAAGCATATAAAAATAGTGATACAATTGGTGTATGATAGTTTAACTTTAAAACCTTTCTCCGTGGATCGATACTGTTCTTACTCTGTACTACTTGTTAACCCATGTATGCTTACATGAGTTCGAGTCCTTTTGTTAAGACTAAAAAGGAGGCAACAAGTTTTTGGCGCCGTTGCCAGGGAAAGGCGTTTAATTTTATTATTATCATCAATTTTAAGCTAAATTGTATGACTTAGACAATTCTAATCTTGTCTCATTTCTATTTTTGTTTCTTGTTTCAGGCACTTGTATATAGTATATGCGCACTCGATCCTCCAATCCAGAGTTAACACCTTTATAGGACAACATCAACGGTAGGGGTTGGAAATCAAGAGCACGTAGAAATATACAAGCAGAGTTAGAGACCACAACATACAATATGGCAGACACAGAACAAAGAGAAGAGAAAAAGAGAGGAGCAAAGGGCTTTAAGAGATTATTCGATGCCAAATATTAATGGATTGCAGTCAAGTATAGTCAGACCAGCGATATCAGCCAACACCTTCGAGATTAAGTCTGGCACTATTCAAATGGTGCAAAATTTGGTACAATTTGGAGGAGCTGCTATAGACGATCCAAATGAACACCTATTGACCTTTATTGAAATATGTGATACTTTCAGATATAACGGGGTGACAGAGGATGCAATCAAACTTAGACTATTTCCATTTTCATTGCGGGATAAAGCTAGAAGTTGGCTTCACTCTTTACCTGCGGGATCTATCACCACATGGGAGGACCTAGCACATAAATTCTTAGACAAATTCTTTCCAATGGCTAAGACTGCAAAGATGAGGACATCAATTTCCCAGTTTGAGCAGCAACATGGTGAATCCTTATATGAAGCCTGGGAGAGATATAAGGAAATGCTAAGGAAGTGTTCACACCATGGCATGCCAGATTGGATGGTTATCAACACATTTTATAATGGATTGGGATGGCAGTCAAGACCGATTATAGATGCAGCTGCAGGAGGATATCTATGGGCGAAGAGCTATGAAGAGGCCTATAATCTCATAGAGGCGGTGGTAGCTAATGATTTCCAAAATCCTTCAGCCAGACTTCCACAGCCCAAAGTTGCAGGTTTGTTAGAAGTGAATGCTATCACTCAATTGTCAGCACAAATGGCATCCATGGCAAAGAAGATTGACTCATTGACAGACCCCAAGGCGAAGACAATTGCATTTGTGTGTGAGATATGTGCAGGGTCACATTCAACGGACCAATGTGCTATTAGTTCAGAATTAGTGCAATATGTGAGCAACTATAGGAATGATCAAAGTCAATTTCAGAACACATATAGTGCCAACAATCACAACCATCCAAATTTCAATTGGTCAAATAATCAAGGAAATCAACAAAGTCAGTTTCAACCACATAACCAATCTCAGTCACAGTCAGCTCAGCAATAGTTTGCACCAAGAGCACCGTACCCACCTGGATTTTCTCAACAACATCATACACCACCAGTACCTCCGCAAGAAAAGAAGTCAGAGATGGAGGAAATGATGATGAAGTACATGGCAAATACGGAAGTGATGATTAAAAGCCAAGCAGTGGCTATTAAAAATTTAGAGACTCAAATGGGTCAGATGGCAAGCATGCTTAATAACAGACCACATGGTTCATTGTCAAGTACCACAGAGGCAAATCCAAGAAGTGAAGGGAAGGAACAATGTCAAGCGATTACACTTAGGTCTGGCAAATAGGTTACAAAAAATCAGCATGGCAGGCCCGCGCCACTTTTACAAAGGGAAGACGCGCGGCTGCATGGTCAAGAAATCCTGTCTGAAGAGAAAATTGATAAGGAAGATTCTGGACAGCAGCAAGAAGAGAAGAATCAAGAAGGTTCATTTGAGAAGCCCATGAATAAAATACCAATAGTTCACCCTCTTGTTCCTTATCCACAGAGATTTCATAAGCAGAGGGAAGACATGAAGTTTAGTAAGTTCTTGGAGGTATTCAAAAAGCTGCAGATTAACATACCTTTTGCTGAGGCATTGGAACAGATGCCTAGTTATGCAAAATTTATAAAAGGTATCTTGTCAAGGAAGAAGAGATTAGAAGAATTTGAAACAGTGGCCTTGGCGGAGAAATGCAATGCAGAGCTTCAACGTAAATTACCTCCAAAGCTGAAGGATTCGGGCAGTTTCACAATACCATGCACAATTGGAAAGATGAGCTTCAGTAAATGTTTGTGTGATCTTGGAGCTAATATCAACTTGATGCCATTGTCAGTATTTAATCAGTTGGGATTGCCGGCTCCAAGGCCGACAAATATTTCATTACAGTTAGCTGACAAGTCGATCACTTATCCACGGGGAATTGTTGAAGATGTTTTGGTAAAAGTGGATAAATTCATCTTTCTAGCTGATTTCATCATTCTAGATTATGAAGAAGATAGGAGTATACCAATCATACTTGGAAGACCATTCCTAGCGATAGGAAGAACCTTGATAGACGTTCAGAAAGGAGAGCTTACAATTCGTGTTCATGATTAGGAAGTTACTTTCAACGTATTCAAGGCAATGAAATTTCCAACAGATGACGAGGAATGTTTCAAGGTTGATTTGGTGGACAAAGTGCTAAATGATGAAGTAGAGAGCTTGGTGGGTTATGAACCATTGAGAAGTGTTATTGCTGGAAATTCAGAATTAGATGAGGAGGAATTTGAAGAACTTGTTCATTTCTTTGATACAAATCAATAATTCAGAAAATTCAAGATTCCTGTTGAGCCATTAAAGAAAGATGGAGAGTCGTCAAAAAAATTGAAACCATCTCTTGAAACACCTCCAGAACTTGAATTGAAACCACTGCCTGATCATTTGAGGTTTGCATTTTTAAATGAAAATTCAAAATTACCTGTGATTATTTCTTCTGCACTAACATCTTTTCAGGAAGAGAAATTGCTAAGAGTCCTTAGAGAGTTCAAGTCAGCTATTGGATGGACTATAGTAGATATAAAAGGAAGAGAAAACGATTATCTATGCACTACGAGCCAAAGATAATCGTTTGTATCACCAGTAGTCATGATCATGTCAAACACATGTCCATCTATGCACTACGGGCCAAAGAGGACTTTCACCACAAACCTTTATCTGTAACATTAAAGGTTATGATTATACCATTACACAATTCCTAGTCAGAATCATACCAATCAACAGTTCATCTTTGCACTACGGGCCAAAGATAATTTTCGCCACAATATAAGCATAAGGATGATGAAAATGATATAAAGAATCAATCAAGTAAGATCAAGGATAAATATTAGATATTTATAATTTAATTTATTCAAAGTTAAAAATTGTCAAAATTGTCAACATGATAACTATTTGTGAAGTTCAATTCAAGAATGATATTCATGTATCAAAAATAATTTGGACAGAAAAGAAAATTAAATTATGTTGTGAATAGTACCGTATGAATAGTACCGTATGAATAGTGCCCATGAATAGTACCGTATGAATGGTACCCCGAAATGAAAAGATTAAAATTTAATAAGAAAGTTCAGACCAATATTCTAGTGAAATGATATTAAATGAAGCGCAATTTTTAAGGAATTTCTAATTATTTCAAGAATTATAGAAGCAATACTTACTATAGTAAGTTTAAATTTAGGAATATGAAATGATATAATATCACTTACATAATATGGAGTATGAAAGAAAATGATATTCTTACGAGTATTGAAATAAAATAATATCTTTAACGAATATTGAAAGAAAATAACAACATTTACCTTAGTAGAAAACTAGATTTGACTGGAATATCGGATATAATCTTGCGAAAATCTTGCACTATTCGCTACACTCAAAGTATCCGTATATTCAAGAGAAATACTCACAATATTATAGAATAAGAATTTCTGATATTGTGTTAGTGTGTGCCTTGGTTGCTCATCCGAGCAATCCTATTTATAGTGCAATGAAGGGAAAAGGTTTGTCAAAGTTGGCAGGTAATTAGGCAAGGTTTGAAAAAACTTCATGGACACCAATCAATTATTCATGCACCAACCATTTCCACCAATCAAATGGCCTAACAACTTGAAAAGATGCAAACCCTTTTTTAAAAGAATTCAAAACCAAGTATCTTACCTCCACCCATTTATTCACATGCGGCCAATAATGAAGTATAATACTATTCCCACCAACCCCTGCACATTGCTAAGGCAAATTAGACACCGAATTTGTTTGTCAAAAAGGTGGGCTATTTATAAAGTTATTTATACTATTATATTATGACATTATACTATTATAATGTAATATTCTAATAATATATTTAACTGAATATTTTATCGGAGAAGATAATATGTCAAACTTTCAACAAATATTTCATGCTAAATTCCTTCATTTATATCAAAATTGAACCAATATCCACCACATAATAATTATTCACAATTAATATTATAAGCTCAAAATATTAATAACTAGATCATTCTCAGGAAAGAGGGGGCTTTCCGATAAAGATTTATCCTTATTGGTGCGCAATTATATAACATAACCCATTTCCTCGACAGAATTTTCTAGACATTGCCAATAATGCTAACTAATAATATGAATAATTGTGTCGTGTCAATTATTGATTTAATAATATAAAATATTATGCAGCTGTGACAATAATTGAATCAATAACATGAGATACTATGCAACAACTATTGTGGCAATTATTGAATGAAACTGAGTGACTTCATACGAAAGAATCAATCATCAGAGATACTGTGCAATACCGTGTGCTACTGTGGAACCACGCGTATTACTGTTCTTTTATCACCTGGTATTTCAACAATTAACGGTAAAAGTTTTGTCGTTATTTTTTATAAAAAGGTTATTTTTGTCACTTTCTATATCCGACAATTATTCCGTTATGTGGTCCACCAATAATTGTGCCGTCGTACGAATATTTCCTGACAAAAAGAATATTTTTCGACCAAAACGAATATTTCCCGACAAAACGAATATTTTATGACAACTTGCTTACTTTGCAAACTTTGAATATATCACCCATAACTATAGCATTATATCAAATCAACATCTTATTATTCAAAATAATATTTAAAAAAATTAAATCTTTATTCATAAAAAGTTGGGGTCTTACATATTAAATTAAAGATACAATGTATATATATATATATATATATATATATATATATATATATATATATATATATATGTGTGTGTGTGTGTGTGTGTGTGTGTGTGTGTGTGTGTGTATATATACATTGTTTAGAATAAGAAGAATGTGTAATAGTTATTTGGAGGATCAGATTATATATATGTATATATGTGTGTGTGTGTGTGAAATATATACATATATTTGAAAATAAGATTTAATAGTTAATTTAACTATTAAGTTAATGGTTTGAATTAGCTATGCAATGAAATAAGGAAGCCAAGAATATTAATTAAGTTATACTAATTAATTGAGGAAAGTAAAATTATATTATGAATTGAAATAATTTGAATATTATGCCTAGTGTGGCAACAATTAATGATGAGTTAATTGTGAATTAAATTTCATAAATGAGGTAATTAATTTGCTTAATTAAAATAGTGGATTAATGTATGTATAATGAGTGAGTTAATTAAACTCATTATTTCAATATATTACATATATTAAATGTAACATTGATTTAATGATTTAATAAATCAATGAGAGTACATTGTATTGTATTAAATGAAATAAATATATTTAATATATAAATAAATTGTTTGGAAAACAATTTATGGAAGGAACAATGAAATTAAATTTAATTGTGCAATAAAAATTTTATAAATTAAATGAGTTATTTAAAATAATTAATGAAGTAAATATTAATTATTAGTTTGTTATATTAAAAGTGTTATTTTGTATTGGGTTATTTCCATATTTAATGGAAAGATTTATACCTATTATTATGTGTATAAATATGATTTATTAATATTACATATATTGGTATGCTGGAATTGGGTTAATTAGTGGAATGAAATGAGCAAGCTTATTAAGCTTAACAGAGTGACACCTAGCTGCTTAGCATAAGTTAGTTGGTTCTCTAGTAAATTTTTATTAATTTTCAACATTTCATTTCCTTCTAAGTCAACTCCTTTCATTCACTTCAAAGAACCAAGTCACGAAAACAAGTGTTCTTGGGCTCTCTACCAAATTTCTCACCAAAACTTTATTAATATTACGAGAAGCTAGCAGAAATTATAATTATAAGCCTGATTGAAGAAGGAATAGAGCAAACTCTATCAAGAGAAAGCTTCATCGAGTGTTGAATAAGGAATTTCACCACTCAATCTTCAAGCTAAGGTTAAAAGTATTCTTTACCATTATTTAAAATAATTTTCTTTGTATTTTGCTTCAAATACATATATGATTTAGTTGTGGGAGTTGGTTTTTGTTGGTGAATCATAAAGGATTCAGGAGAATAAGGATGGAATGGGTTATGGAGTTGAAGTTTATGCTTTTAATTCATAGAAAAACTGAGTTTTTAAAGCATGCATGTTATATGTTTGATAAAATGCCTCAATGAGGTTATTTTCTTAAAATATAAAAATTAAGTATTTTTCTCTGTAGATTGTTGAGTATGTGAGTTATGGGTTAATCTAAGTTCAATGGATGATTGAAATTAAATTCAAAATGGTTTTCAAGAGTTTTTTTAGCAAACTTGTCCAAAACCAAAATCCTGTGTTAAATGCAGTTTTTCAGATGATTGTCTTGATCCTTTAAAGAAGTTAATTGGGATAACTCTTATTTTTGTAAAATACTATGTAGCAAGGTCTACAATTATGTTCACCAATGATGGCAATCAGAGTTATAACGAATGCGTTAAAATTCCTCAAACTAGGCTGAAAATCAAGTAGTTGGAATTCTTCAGAAACAAAAAAATATTCTAGTGTGAAAACTGCTATGAACAGACTGTTTCGGGCCACTGTTTTTGGATCTTTCCAAACTCTTGTCATACTTGCTATATTTTTTTAAAGAGTAAATTGCATATTAAACCCCGAAGTATACACCATTTTACCATTCGTGTCCTGATGTTTAAACGCTTTCATCCCGCTACCCCAAGTACCGTTAAGTAAGCACAACTGACCCTTCTGTAATTTTCGGTCATTTAAATTGTGACACGTGGCCATTTTTCGGTGTACAAATTGACCAAAATGATCAGTTATGTTTACTTAACGATACTTGGGGTAGCGGGATGGGAGCGTTTAAACATCGGGGTACGAATGGTAAAATGGTCTATACTTTGGGGTGTAATATGCAATTAACTCTTTTTTAAAACATTATGTAGTATGAGATGGAACATATCCAAAAATAGATTTAATTCGATGTGTAACGAATGAGATAAAAATTCACAAAACTAGCACGAAAATCACGAAATGAAAAATCTGCAGTGTAGATCTTCTGGGTAGAAATCTGGGCAGATTTTTGTGCAATTTTTTGGTTGTTTTGGCACACCGAGCCATTTTTGGTTCGCCGAGTCAATTTTTGGGCGTTATGTAGTTTTTGATATGTTGTTCAGTTTTTCGTGTGGAGTACAAATATGTAATAGCTGCGTAGCACTTTTTAAGCAACCCAAAAAGTGGAAAATTGAACTCAGGAAGAAAATTTTTGCTATTCTGTTAACTGTGATGCAATTCCATGATTTAATTAGGTTGTGCAGTCCTATGGATGTAGTAATTAGCCTATATAAGGTATATTATATCGAACTTGGTACGAATTAAAGATTTACGATCCAATACAGATAAAAGTAAAGTCTTAAATGAGATTAAATTCTCGAATGGGATTAATGAACGTATTATAACCTTACTTTATACGTTTAGGTTATACGACGAAAAGTAATGTATGGAGAATGTTAAACAATAAGTAAAGTTATTCACTGGACTTTCGATGAACGTAAAATGATGAAAAATGATACAGGCAAGTTCTTTCAGTACTATGTCAACTAAATGTAAAATCGTTGATATACCTGAATTGATTGCTCAATAATATAAAAATTGTTAGTATTATGTGAATTACTTGTGAGCATGATTAAAGTGTGCACTCTATGCAACTGAGTGATTATAATTGGTGATGTTCAGTTAATGAATTAGGATAGTTGTTGGTATTAAGTTGGTATGATGCATATACATACAAAATGCACCACATGAGAAGTATGTTGCATTATAAAATGTACAACATGAAATATATGACGCACGAACAAAATGTAGAGCATGTATAATACGTGAAACATGATATGTGTTAACTTTTAGATCTATCAAGTCGTCGCTCTTATTCTTGCAAATATCTTATTTTCATATTAAAAGAAGAATTATCAGATGATTATAGCTATAAAGACTTGAAGTGCATTTAGAAAGCAAACATCGTTTTTCTTTGGTCAAAAATGTACCAAGTTTGAATGACTTATTGTAATAACAAAAAATTTAATTGTAATAAACTTTGAAATGATGAATAACAATTATTCGTTGAGAATTGGGTTGTACACTAAAAACTTATTAAGGTAAAGTAAGATTTCGCGATTGAAATACTATAGAAGATGTTGTATATGTTATGTATGTGGCATGTTGTATTGGAAATTCACCTTAATGTTTTGAGAATCCAATTTGTTAAATAATACATTTAGTTACTGGATTACAGTGAAAAGGAAGATTTAAGTGTTGAATGTTGACTTTTTGTATATTCGTGATTAACGTATTAAAATGAACTATAATATATTTGATTTTGAAACTAAGATGAATTGTAAGGATTGCGATTCTGGAGGAAGTTAAAGCTGTAAAGTTTTACTTAATCAAATTTTGGTTATATATACTGATGTTGAATGTTATAAAGGATAAGAAAGAAGATGTATCGTAAGCACCATATTCAAGTTTTAAGGAACCCGAATTTTGGAGCATGACAGCTCTACATGTAGCCATGAAGGTTCTTATGTGATTCAGGGATTGGCGTTTCATTGAATATTGGTGTCAACTGCACAACCTGCAATTATTTCATACTCTTTAACATCACTAGTAGGACTCCACTAATACATGTATGAGAGAGGATGTGTTAATTGCATTTTGGATTCCTTCTCAACTACATATGGGATGTCGAACTGATAATCCTTGACTGAATAGATTAGAACCGAAGAATGTCATTTCTTGCGTGAATTGATCTGGTCAAACGTTGGGGATGGTGTCCTTGGGATATTCAAAAACTCTGGTATTCTTCGTTCAATAGTAACGACCTTGCATACCACTTCTTGTACACATGGCGAGGGTTGTGCACAGGTGGTACGCTCAAAATGTTCCTCATAAAATCTCGAGTTGCCTCGATCAATATAAAAAAACATACGTATGATTAGCAAACAATATATAATATGTTGTAAATATTTTAAACAAAATCTTCAATATGAAACTTACAAGGTTTGCGGCTTCATACTGATGAAATAAGTCACGTGGTGTATAGGTGTCATCTGGTTAAAGTTTGGGGTGGCTAATTCTTTTATGAGTCATCCGCTTATACCACTTTAGATATTTGGAATTCAACAATGTCAAGCCAAATGAGGGGAATACACAAGACCCCACTATACCAGGTAGTCGGGTACTCTTGTGCCACTAAATGATCAAACTTTGTATATGGCATCTCCCGTACCATTGAAACTATCATCCCATCAAATTCACCTCTATAAAATATTTGGCTGAAACGGGGTATAGTCTTCTTATTTCTTTAACGGTATCTTTATTTCTTTGGTATGCACAGGCTCTTGCATGGGGTAACCAATGGTCAACCCCTCTTGCATAATTAGGCCTCCTGATTGACAAACATTTTTAATCCCACACGTGTCATAATTGATCAAGTTAAAAATTATAAACACAGTATGAGGTCTAATATCAATGTAAAATATATCAAATTATAGTCAATAAGATACCTGAAGAAGTATTAAATAGCCAAAGAAACTTTTCGCATCGAGACGGGTTGCTTTATGTAAATTGTGGAACAAACAAATCAAAACCGCAACTCCTCGTGCATAATCACATACTTTATCAATATCTAGTAGAAATACAAGATATTTAGCATGTACGACATCATAGTTTGATGATGCAAATAATATTTTCCCCATAATAAATAATACATACGCTTTGGTGTACGTCACCGCCATTTCCATGTCAGCATCTAGGGGAAGTTTGCAAAATTTGGTGCCCAGCCACAACAACATAATGTCCCTCCATATACACCTTCTCATCCTCCAATACATATTTACTAAATTCACTTTCGTCAAAAAATTGTTTAGGATTTCTTATTAATTACATTTTACCTATAACCGGTAATCCTAAAATAAAATATACAGCTTCTAGCGTTATTATCATTTCACCTGTGGGAAAGTAAAATGTATTTGTCTCACTCCACCAATATTTCTATCAATGAAGCATCTTAATTGGTTACATACATTTGTGTTTGTGAATACCCCAAAATTCCATTGGTGTAATTATTGTTTGTGGGCCTCATTTAAAACCCACATATCCAAAGAGCGTTCACTCATCAGTTCTTTAGGAACGCGTGAAATTGAGATTGTTCCATACAATTATTGAAATGTGGTTAGGTTGATCTCGGTTGGTCGCATTAAATTCTATTTTTGTAACTAACACAAACAAAATAAACATATATCAAGAAAACATTGAGAAAAAACTCTAATTCGAATATTATACTTAAAAAGTTTAGTTTTAACCGACCAATAATGTTTTTGTGATGTATATAAAGTAATGTTTGTAACAAATCTTCGTATACAACAACTATGGAGTTTGTATACAACAAAGAAGAATAAAAATATATACATATGATGAATTTAGCAAATATGTAAGTTTGCAACACGGATTTGTCAATCTCCTTTTGTTTGGTTTTTTCTCTTAAATTCACTTTGGGTGTTTAGATCTCATATAAGGAAGAAAGAAGAACAATGTATCTGGTATAGGACTCACTGTTCGCAATTTAGTTCTGCAAACGGTAATTTTTATTAAAACGATGTCGTTTGAACATACTTCATAATACTCAACATCCGTAGTTTAGTATTGCGGACGACTTTTAGCGTTTACTAAGGGTGTTCAACCGGTAAAAATCGATCTGAATCGGATCGGTACCGAACCGAACCGGTACCGAAATCGGTCAAATATTGATATCGATACCGGTATCGGTTGGGCCTAAGATATCTAAACCGTGATTTGGGTTGATCTGGATTTTTACCGAAAATTAATATAATTATTATTTTTATTATTATTACTATTATTTTATTATTATTATTATTATTATTATTATTATTATTATTATTATTATTATCATTATTTTATTATTATTAATAATAATAAATTATTTTATACTAATAATAAAATTTAGAAAATCGGTATATACCGGTTCGAATTGGTAAAATTGAACCATAAAAATGTCGAACCGAAATCCAGATATATTGATTTTTTCTATCTTTAACCGCATCGTTCTTTTTTGTCTTTGAATCTACTGTTCGGTTCGAAAATCGAAAAAATCGGTTTGGTTTGAATGAAATTTAAGCGTCTACACTATTAAACTGCGGACACTACGGAAAGGTCGATCAAAAATAATGTCGTATTAAACTGCGAACCCGTTAAAACATTGTGGACGGGCACCTAGCATTCGCAGTTTAATTATGAGGACGGATAGGGTTGTTTTGGACAATTTTTCCGTCCGCATAATTAAACTGCGGGCTTTCTCATATTCAACTGTGAACGAGATATCCTTCTTACCGTTCGATAGACGGATGAACGATTGAGATTTGTTGCAAGGATAACTTTATCCTTACAACGTTAACAATGGATCTTTCCTCGTATATATATATATATATATATATATATATATATATATATATATATATATATATGATCCATGAAAAAAAGTTAGTTACGAGCACTTTGCTTCAACTAATCATTATCCAACCGTCCAGTGGAAGATCTAAGGGGCTGAGTTGGGGCCAACCACTACTCCCTCTAGCGGTCAGCCAAATTCTTTTATGTTAGTCACATCTCCTCTAATGGACAATCAAAACGAATAGTGTTTTGACTAGACACAAAAAGCAGACCCCAAAGCTTCATGTGGTTAACTACTACTAAAATCCTCAAGCTTCGGCCACATTTTTTCAAACGACGAAAATTAGACCTTTTTTCCTCTGTCATCAAGGCTTTCACCTGCTTAGGCTAAGTCCAAAAAAAGCCCAAAAGTAGGCATAAACGACTTGTTACTACCAAAAAACCCCTTTAGGGTTTTTATTTTCCCGCCAAAGGCCCTACCACTTCTTGGGTCTGGTTTTGACTAGCCATTAGAGGAGTAATGCCAACATAAAAGAATTTGGCTTAATCAGGAACTTAAAATAGTTATAATTTAAATTAAAAAAAATATAGCTAATTAATACTTCACTCTCTAATTGGTTCACAAATATAAAGAATTATAATAGTAGATTAATATAAGGAATAGTACTTGATTAGATAATTTATAATAAATTATTGAATCAAATAATTTATTTGAGTAGGAATATAATATAATTTATATTTATAATTTTTAATTATAATTAAAAATTATGATTGAGTATAATATTATATTCTACTTAAATAAATTAAGTAACTATAAGGATAATTACCTAATCAAGTAATATTCCTTATATTATAAATATTATAATTGTTATATTTTGTGAACCAATTAGTGAGTGAAGTAATAATTAGCTATATTTTTTTAAAATTTAAATTATAATTATTTTAAGTCTGATTAATTGCTAAATTTTTTTTATATTGGCATTATCTTTCTAATGGCCAAATAAAACACTATTGCTTTTTGACTAGCCGTTAGAAGGAGTAATGGCCAACATAAAAGAATTTGGTTGGCCGCTAGAGGGAGTAGCGATTGGCCCCAACCCAGCCTCTTAGATCTTCCATTGGACGGCAGAATAATAGTTAGTTGAAACAGTGCCCAGAATTAACGTTTTTCATGAATCATTTTCTCATATATATATAATACCATCTCTCAAGGGGAATGTATTTCATAAATATCAATATAATTATTTTAAATGTTTTTACACACTAAAGTTTGTATAAAGTTCATTTTCAAAATTAGATTTTAATCTTTAGTTATAAAATTTATACTTTTGAGTAGAACTGATAATTTAATATCATAATTTTTCACATAAATATATTTAAATGATTCAAAACAATATGCAAGATTAAATTGGTAAAATAATATTATCAAACAACTTTTTCATTTCGTTTGTGTTACAAACAACTTTAATTTATATTAAAACTGTTTAATTTGTAAACAATGTACAACTTTTTCATTCCATCTGTGTTAAAATTACTTAATTTGAAAATAATGTACACGATTAAATTAGATGTTTTAAAAAATTTAATTATCAAATAATTGTACAATTTAATCAAACACCACCTTAGTTGTAATATTTGTGTAATTGTTTAATTAATTATTATTATTTTACTTCTGATTTATTGGTTAAATTACAGACTAGAGTTTTCAGATGCAGTTTAACGACCAATCATCAATTTGTCAATTATTGATAATGTGTGTCATTCAAATGGAGTATGGGGGAAATTCTAGTTTAACTAGGGTTGTAAACCACTGGACACGTGTCAAATTTTGGTATAACGAGTTCAAATTCGTGAACAATTAAACAAAACGAGTTATTTGCGAGTTTCAATTAATCGCGTCAAGCTTATAAAGAATAATTTATTCTTTCAAATAATTCAACAAAATTATGTGGATGTGCATAAAAGAACAACTTTTTCTCACATCCAAATGCCCTGAATATATTGCCCTTAGGCCTTCTCTACTTGATATATATAGCCATATAGGTCTTAAATGAGAAAAAAAAAATTAACGTAAAAAAGAAAAAAGCACCTTTTTAGAGTAAATTGGCTTTTAGGAGATTACAAATAAATAAATAAATAAATAAATAAATAATTATACCTAATAATAACAAGCTTAAATTCAGATTTAACATGTCATTTGAACTAAAAATATAAACTTATTCTTCAAACTCGACGCAAGTCATTTCCAAAAATGATATTACGGTAAATTTTATTTATTTTAATCATTACAATGATAAATATTAAAATTCTTCTAAAAATACTATTGATTATAAAATTTATTATGTCATCATTTTAATAAATTATACGTCAATAAAAATACTAATTCTAATTTTGAATAGAGGGATAATATATTTCTCATGCCTTGAATGTATATAGCTCAGGATTTAGAATACTATTATCAATTACTAAATTAATAGAACAAACTATAGATATTCTCAGGCTTCCTAGTCACAAACTATATTCAAGGAAATCTGGTACTTAAATTAACATGGCACTGTCTAAAAATTCTCAGGCTTCCTAGTCACCAAACTATACTAGAGGGAGGACTACGAAAACCTGGAACAAAATGTTTAGCAAATCATGGAAGTATAAAGACAACACCTGCAGAATCCAATATTTAATAGTACACTAGTAAATGCAATCTCCATAAGAATGGAAGAGTAACCTCTCTAGTCTTTCCCGCACATCTGGAAAGGCAACTCTGCCCACAGAACCACGAGATATAACAGCTGATGGCACCTCCACTTCCCATTCACTCCCGCCCAAAGGCTCGAATTTTGCCAAAGCAAATACCACTATGACGGCACTGTGTATTGCAATATATAAAATCAATAAACATTGCAAGCGATATAATAATGATACAGTAATGATCGCAAAAAAACTAAAATGGAGGTATTCATTTCAAGATATGATAGAAACTAAGTGCTAGCTTCAAAAACTAGAAGCACAGAGTAATATGTAATTGTAAAACGGCCAAAGCCATACCCAGTGGCCACTCCCAAGGACCCAAACCAATAAAAAGCAAGAGATCAACTAATATAAATGACATTCCTAATGTGGCACCCTAACAATATAGAGCTTTAGTATTGCTCACAGGCTAAACATAACACGGACCATATGAAAGGTATGCATTTATGTAGTAGAAACTATAGAATAGTAGTGTATAACTACTGTATATTACTCCCTCTCACACAAGGATTTATTTGTGAATATTAAGGATCTATTTTTGTTCCATGTTCATCCCTAAGAATATTGAGGTTTTGCTTTAGTAGTAGCGGTATGATAATGAAATTATAATGGCAAACTTGAGGATATGGTGTCATTTTATACTACTACCGTTAAAAGAGGAATTTGTGTGGAACAATAACATTTGCCAAATATGTTCTGGCACGTAACACGAGATTTCTGAGGAGCATTTATGCATAAAATAAATTTTATTTTTACTCAATAAAAGAAATGATAATGACTCTAACAAATTATTTCATGAAAAGAGCAAAAAGAACAATCATATTTATCAAGGATGCGGGACATACTATATGTAGAAGTATCAATCTGCTCAGGAAGCTCCTTTATATCTACCTCAAACCTCTCCTGAACCTACAAACGATCGGACACTACACATTAATAACACAACAAATCCCAGTAAGATAATTTAAAATTAGCCACAATCGCTGCCAACCTGATTGAGGACGTCAGAGTCGGCTCCAGAAGAGACAAATGTGATTGCAAGTCCTTTGGTCCCAAACCTACCAGCCCTACCCACCTTTCCAATTGCAAAAAATGAAAGCCTAAGAATGCCAAACCAAGGATATACTAACAAAAGACCAAATAAAAACAATTAAAGAGTACCTACCCTGTGCAAATAAGTATCTGCAGAATCCGGCATGTCATAGTTAATGACAATGTTAACTCGTTCTATGTCGATTCCCCTACCAACCAAATCTGTTGCCACAAGGATCCTCTTGTGCCCCTCCTTGAAACCCTTGTAGCGTGTCAACCTACATAAGACCAATGCAGTTAGGTTGATAATATCCAACCCATCTAGTAACATCAATAATATGGTTATTATCACCACCAGGGACCAATGCTCCTAGTATGAAAAGCAACTACAGAAAATATAGAGCAAAGGAAACCCTATATCATCAACATAAAAACAAGGAAGTGCAAAAGACAAAATGAAAAACAAGCAGAGAAGGTACCAAAGAGAAACTTAAGGCATACAAGAGCAAGCTAGCAGCATAGTTACAGCAAAAAGAACTCCAAGAAAGAAATTAGAGAGATATCAATCGAGCCTATATACAGGGTACTATTCGAACACATTTCAACCAGTGGTGAGTTCTATTTATTTTTATCTCATTTTGTTAAAGTCCAACTTTGTCAGATTCTCAAAATTTCACAGCACTATGTTTTACAAAAGTCCCGCAAACTCTAAAAATATACAGAATAATATCCAAAGATTATGGTGAATGACAATAAAAATCCATGGCTAAAGCAAATTAAAATTTACATCTATTCTAAGACGATTAAAATTTATGTCCATGGAAAACATTGACCTTAGAAACTAGAAACACGACACAAAATAAACAGAAAACAGAGGATTTTGTTAGGCCAAAAAAATAAAGCAGGTTTGCATGTCTTGGTTAGATTGGGGGTTGAGTTGGCATGTAAAATAGTCTCAATAACCATTTTCAAGCTTGTTTACGTAACTTAAATTCCTCTAAAAAAAAATACTATGGAAGAAGCAAATTAGGATGCCCACTATGGTGCTTAATTCCATATCACCACAACTATGTCTCAACCTTTTTTGTTAGTAAAGAATTTCTATTTCCAGCTAAGGAAAAAGTGAGTTAATTTCCACCAAATGAGAAACATAAGAAATATAACTATTCATCCAAAGTTACTGCACCCGTACGGATTGAAATAAGAATGGATGACATAACAGTCAGGTTTTGCCTAGGGAAAGGGTGACAGGTCCAAGCTTTAGGGAGTGGTCTATGGGATATAACCAATGACATTGGGTCAGGCTCTGAAATTTCATACAGAAGTCGATATCTACCGTTGCATGGAGACTAAGGAGATTAGAAGAACTGTCGAGAAGAATATGAGCAACGACATTCATATCATATGATTGATTATTATTAATCAAATGCCCAACATTTTTACAAGGTATATCAAAATAGCACTTGTAATAGAAAATAAAATGAGTGAGCAACTAAACTATCAGTTACACGGATCCAAGCATAAAATATTGTTCAATCAAAACAAACCTTTCTTCCTGAGACATGCCAGAGTGGATGCAGATCGATGGAAAATTACACTCAACAAGTAACTTGTTCAGCTCAGCTGCTCTGCTCACACTTTTGACAAATATAACAACTTGATTGAAGTCCAAGGCATCAAGCAGGTCATTCAACTTCCTGTTTTTCTCCAATTCACTCAGTTTGATGTAATGCTGTCATGAGACGGTGTAAGGTGCAATATATTTCAATTATGTAATAAGGTTCTGATAACTAATTCGTGGATATATACCTGTACAAGACCATGTAGGGTCAACTTGGCTTCGTCATCCACATAAATTTCCATAGGCTGTAAGGAAGAAATGTCACAGTAAAGCATATTAGGAGCCTTGCTGAAGCTAATGGAATCCATTACGAAATGAGACAGGTGAACATCCCCTTCGATTCAAGACCCCGACGCATCTGGATGTCTCCTCGCAGATACTTTCTAGTTTCTAATTCACACCAACCCTTCCATAGTCGCTCAACACAACTTTTATGCCACAAATCTTCTATCTCCCGCCCCAAACCAAAAAAGGCATTAAAAAGAAACCACCCTCAACCCCAACCAGACATCCCAAGAGAAACCAAAAGGAAAATAGGAAAGCCTAAAGATATGGCCTGAAATAAAAGCAAACTAATTGTAGCAAGATCATGATCCGACACTACCTCTATGCCTTCAATAATCCTATTAACTTTTCTTGCAGGCTACCCTTCCCATATCGAGGCAGCACTCTCCTTGCAAGATTGGAAATGTAAGCAAAAACTAAATACAAAAGATAAATATACAGTGCTGCAATCAATGCTTCTTGACCGTCTCTAAACTATCGCCTGTAGAAAGTTTGAATTTATGAAAGACGATTGTGACTTCAAAAATCAAGAAAAGTTGGCCACGAGAAATTACATCTTGCATAAATTTCTTGCAAACAGGACGGATTTCCTTGCTCAGCGTTGCAGAGAACATCATAACTTGCTTATCATGAGGAGTCATCTTAAAAATTTCCTGCACATCCCTCCTCATGTCTGTAAATCATATGAAGACAAGAGGACAATAAAAATTAGAAAAATGATATGCAAAACAATAGAAACTTATAAGCACTATAAACACTAATAAGTTGAAGCTGACATAAAGACGTGTATACCAAGTGACTCAAGCATCTTATCACATTCATCAAGAATAAAATGTCTGACATTCCTCAAAGCAAGGTCCTTGTCTCTTGCTAGTGCAAGTATCCGTCCAGGGGTTCCAACGACAATATGAGGACATTCATTCTTAAGAAGGTCCTTGTGAATTTTAATATTGACACCACCATAGAAAACAGCAACCTTTATATCAGGCAAGTACGTGCTGAACCTCTCAAACTCGTGACAGATCTGTAGAAGAGACAAAAATCCCACCCAGAGAAAAAGAAAGTAATAAATAAGTCGAATGATTATTTTTTTAATCAGGGAAAGAGCCAGAGATGAGAATTACACCCCAAAGAAAATGATCAAATGAAAAGGTATGGATTAAGACACATGCCTGATAAGCCAATTCCCTCGTATGACATAGAACAAGGGCTGCAACTTGGCCAGCAACCGGCTCGATTTGCTGCAGTGTTGATAGAACAAAAACAGCAGTTTTTCCCATTCCAGATTTTGCTTGGCAAATAACATCCATGCCCAAGATAGCTTGAGGGATACACTCATGTTGCACTGGTGAAGAACCAAATAAATTGGAGCCAAGTTTTCAGTTAAAAAAAGGGTTTACCAAAGTCCATTTTACTTCTCCAAATAATGGGGAGGGATAATAGTGAATTACCTGAAGAAAAAATATCAAACTATTATTTCTTAGGTGGATCAGATGAGCTAATTTCTAGCCAAAAAATTAGAAATAAAATAATAATAATAAAAATAATAATGTCAAGAGAACACATGAGAAACTCCTAATCATAACAACAATGCTCAGCAGCAGGAAAAAATTCAAACCGAAAAAAGAAAAGTATGATTTATGAGCATCTAAGTACAAAAGCTCACAATGCTATACAATACAACTTATTAGAAAGAAAGACTAATAAAATGACAGTGGCATTAAAAGAGTATCAGTTTAGTAGAACAAATACTATGAAAAGTTCAATGAATTATGAGAAGCTTATATTATTTCTTACATAGCGTAAACTGTGCATACTAGAGAGGAATAATGTGCAACATACTAGAGAGGAATAATGTGCAGCCATCATCGAGTGAATAACACATCTAATAAAACATAAAATGGAAACTTAAGTCTCAAATTATGCAGCTCTTGCACAATACTCGACAAAGTATTGAACTACCAAAAATAATAGAAAAACAGCAATTTTTTTCATTTTTGAATATACCATAAGCAAAAGGATTGTCCTTCTGGTTGATCAAGTGAAGAAACAATCATCCGCAATATAAAGTTTGAACAACTGAATTAAACGTAAACAATATCCAACAATTGTAAAATTCACGATAAGGATAAATCATAATCAGGTATTTAAAATCAATACTAAGTACATGTTATGACACCGGGAAAAATTATAGCACAGAAGTACTGCAAGACACCACGAGGAGACTCTCGGATACCTTAATTACACATCTTTAAGCATGTATGGTTTTAAGCATGTATGGTTAATTATAAGTCTTCATAATGAAGACACATTACACTACTGGACACTTGCCGAAATGTGCCCAAGAGACCTAAGATTTCTCTTTTTTGATCATGTTGAGGATGTGTACTTGTCAGAACAAATAAAAAGTATATATTATCATAATAAAAGAAAAGGAAAGGCTAATTAAATAGGATTTGTCAAACCAGAAATAATCACCCTAATTAAATTTATATCATACATTTACTTGTGAATTAATTATATTCACATCATACATTATTACATTACTAGTTACACCCTCAATCCTTTAAAAACATAGTGGAAAACAATGTTCATAAAATAGTATGAACTTCACGAGTTTAAGCACCCCATGTCAAAATACCACATTAAATAATTAGATGCACTTTCTTGGGGTCATTTTAGAAAGTAATGTTTTTATGTCGAAAACTCAAAATAGAATGGTACTTTTAGTGCCCATTATATCATACATTTACTTGTCAATGAATTATATGCATATCATACATTATTATATTATTAGTTATGCCCTCAATCCTTTAAAAACATAGCTGAAGTGAAAAACAATGCTCAAAAAATAGTATGAACTACATGAGTTAAAGCACCCCATATCAAAGTATCACCACATTAAAATAATTAGATTATATTTTATTGGGGCCCATTTTAGAGAGTAATGTTTTTATGTCAAAAACTCAATAAAATATTATACTTTTAGGACTCATCATGTTGCGTGAAAAAAGAGAGTACTTGGGTCATTCTTTTGAGGACGCAAGGAGTAGTTATCAATGTCCCATATACATAGTGGAATATATTAATATTACATAGACAGAAGGGGGTAAAAAGAGAGAAGAGGAAAATATAGCTGCTCTAATGCTCTCTAAACGCAAAGAAAGAGGAGAGATAAAATGAAAAGGGCAGCACACTCACTTTTGCTTCAAGGGAACGAGTCGGACAGAAACTAATCAATTCTGCCTACCAGATAAAGAAGCCTCGATCAGTGGATTTATTATGACATAGTATATCGACCAGATCTAATACTATTGAAAGGAAGACAAAAAGGAACTGAAGAATTTCTACACCTGAAATACCATGTCCGTAAGATTATATGCAGCCTACATTACAGCATTTAAAATTAGCATTTTTCGCACCAATTGAAATCACTATCAAATTTAATAACTAAGGATTATCTTGCCTTCAGATGGATGCTCAAACCCAGAGTCCACAATAGCTCGGTAAAAAGAGAGGAGGAAATTATAGCTGCCCTAATGCTCTCTAAACGCAAAGAAAGAGGATAGAGAATGAAAAGGGCAGCACACTCACTTTTGCTTCAAGGGAACGAGTCAAACAGAAACTAATCAATTCTGCCTACCAGATAAAGAAGCCTCGATCAGTGGATTTATTATGAGAGTATATCGACCAGATCTAATACTATTGAAAAGAAGACAAAAAGGAACTGAAGAATTCCTACACCTGAAATACCATGTCCATAAGATTATATGCGGCCTACATTACAGCATTTAAAATTAGCATTTTTCGCACCAATTGAAATCACTATCAAATTGAATAACTAAGGATTATCTTGCCTTCAGATGGATGCTCAAACCCAGAGTCCACAATAGCTCGCAGAAGTTCTGGCTTCAGAAGGAAATCTCTAAATCCGGAACTGTGAATACCTACATATCCCCTACATTCAAGAATGAGAAAGAAGGCATCAGATGTGGTTACAAGTCAGCAGCCTCAATTCCAGTAGATGTACAGATACAAATTAGATATGAATACAAATACAGGACAAATATCAGCAGAATAATGACAAGTGCTTAAAAATAAACATCAGCTTCCATAGAGCCATAGAGGACAACCAAATAGGCCGCCGTTTAACTAATAAGAGTTATTTCTAGAAGATCTTCTATCCACTGATGGGTTAAAAGTTGTACATAACTATTCACATACCAGCATTGTGGAAACCCACAGTAAAAGGAATGAACATAACACGTAACATACCACAATATAACTAAACAAATTGCTGATGTAGGACGGAAATTGTTGACCAGATAATTAATTGGAAAAGGCAAAATCAACAAAGAGAATTAAAAGAATTATGGTGATTCAACAGCAAGAGAACCACTACCCCTTGGGTTTACCAACCGCGGTAAGTAGCAACCAATAATGAGAATAATTTCAATATCAAAGTGTGTCCAATAATCTATCATGACAAGCATATTTATAAGAAAATAAAGTCTAATAACCCTAGGCACAGTAACAATTGGGCTTCTAAATAAATAACTCAATACTGAAATAAACCAATAAATAAGAAGTCCAACAAACTAAATAAATATATAAATAGCAAATCATCCACGACAACGACACCTCACGGATATATGGCTTATATGAAAACTTCACTAAAATGCCAAAAACCATCCAAAATAATTCCTAAAGTCAAAAAATATGTTCCCCGGCAGATATGTACTTCAATGCTTCAAACAATATTTCCAACTAAAAAAAGTCTAAATATACTTGTGAAACTATTTCATCAGCACTTCTATAGTATAAAATTCGATGCAATTAAAAGTTGTTTGTGAGTTTAAATCTCATATCTCCCAGATAAATAAAAGAAACTAAAACGGCTTACAACTTCATTCTTATTCTAAACAACATTTATTATATAGCTTACTTGTACACATCTCCAAAAAAATCTAACCTATCTTATAAAGGGAAACCATAAGGTCCACAACCGGTGATGCTCATAGTTTTAGTGTACCTCCTCTATTTTAATTTTGTATTTCATAATCATAAACATACAATCTGAATGAAATAACTATGTACACAACTAATTAGTAAAATTATTCTGTTCTTAATCATTTTGAATGAGCTCTACCACAAGTGGTACCCCCTCTCATCCCCTAACTGTACCAAATCCCTTAATAAAAAATATAGTATCTAGTTTAAGATATTTCTATTATCATTCTTTCATAACCCCATAAACCAGTAAGGGTCCAGTTCGAGGTTAGATTCTATTTACCTCACCCACCTATAAAAACCAAAATCAAAATGAATTTATTTTGAACAAAAAAAATGAATCCAAGCTATAAAACCGCCAAGATTAAATTTTTATTTTATGTGATGAGATTTGGTACATTTATTTTAAAATTCACGGGTCACGGATAAAGTAAAGTTCAACTGGATGTCCAATAAGTCATACTCTTATGTATAATAGTTGAGCTAGAGTTTGAGTAAGAGCTTACTTCTTAACGGCTTCGCCGTTGACTTTGATGACGGAATCGGGGGCTTTTTCATCTTCCTCCTCGTAGTCAATGAGCTCTTCCTCGTAAGCGTCGTTGTCCTTGTTTTCACCCATTTCTAAATACAAATCACACACAGAAATCGAAATCAAAATCAAAATCAGAAACTTCGTAATTCATATTTAAAGAAAATATATACATATAGAGAGAGAAAGCTTAGCTAACCTTTAGATGGATCTAAGAGAAGTTGATTAGGGTTAGGGTTTGGAGACGTCTGCAGAGATAAAATGTTAGGGGAAAATGTGAGGTTTTGGGGGAGAAGTAAGATTATATAGGCTATAAACTCAAGGATGGTGTTATTTGACATTTTTGTCCTCGTATATTTCCAAAAATTACCTCTATTTACTATGGCAAAATTCTATATATTTTTATAAGTAAATTTTGATATTTACATAACTCTCCTCTCACATTTATAGGACTCATTTATTATTTATGTAAAATTAATCTTATAAAACTATCATTTTTATTAATAAAAATATCATTTCTGTAATTAATACTATCTCTATATTATAAAGCCTCTGGCAAAGATTTGGTCATTTTATTGCTAGAGCCATGTACTCCTCTCCCTATTCGGATATTTAAATTTCGTGTTGCCTTTTTCTTTTTTTAGTTTTCGATTTTTGTTCCTACAACTTTTGTAGATATATTATTATTTTGTTATTTTTAATTTAAATTTTTTTATATCTTTTTATTTAATCTTTTAAATTTATAAAATTCTTATTTTACTCCACATAATTTATACACAATTCATGTCACCGTGGCTTGATTTTATGATTGGGTTAAAAAAAATCAATTTCAAATTTGGGTGCTAAAGTTCCCTGTATTAGGGTGGTGAGAAGGAGTAGATCTCCTTAAAAAATTATATAAATTAATATAAATACATGGGTATTTGATATTCAATTCAATATTGTCTACTCACACAAAAATTGACATATTTTTGTCATAATACAAATATTTTTCGTATATAATTGAAAATAAAATAAAATTTTAATTCAACTTTTTCCAAAACAATAATATGGTAAAAAAAATGCATAGGTCAAACTTATATTGTTTTAACTGACGTAACATTTTCTTATAATTTTATAAGAAAAAGTTGCATTCATGCTATTTTTTTTAGTTATTTCTTCCTGTGCCTATAGATTACAAACATTATCCAATAGATATTCCTTACACTAGTAGTATTAAGAGGTTCCAAACTGCCAGAGTCCCACCTCTGCCTGGGAAAGAAGATCTTCCTCCCTCAGCTCTATGGCAACTTCTCCATGCTTTTTACATATAAACTCCATAGCTACAAAGAACCCAGGTTTTCCCTCTCTCTATATATATATTATATATATATTGTTGATAAAATTCCAGTTTTTCTGTTTCCTGTTCCTGAATTCTGAGTCTTTTTCAAATAGAACAACGTAATAAATCTTCAGGTTCTTGTATTATAACTTTTGGAAATCAGAAGCTCCATGGGACTGTTAAGTTTCATATCATGAAAGCTAAGGTCAGTAGTCAGTACTATTGGTCTGGTGTGGTCCTTAATAAATCTACCCAATTAATTCAGCAATGTATAAACAAACTATTCTTTAATTTCCATTTATTTAACTAAGCAATGTATTTATAGGCTGCACATGGTGATCAAAACACAAAGCAAAATAGTGTTATATGTGGCGATTGCGACGGAAATGGTAATATATAAATATATATATATATGTATGCATTATTTCCCATTTGATTAATCTGGTTTTACAGAAGCCTGATCAGTAGTGATAATTCTTTGAGAATATGGTAATGGCATGAGACTATGATTTTTTTTTTTTAAAGAACTTCTCTATGTTTTTATGCTCTGTTAAAAAATACAACCAGGAAAAGAAAGAAAGGTGCAGATTTTCTCAGGGACATCTATTTATTTTAAGAGCATTCTCAAAAAAGAAAATTCTTACTTTCCTTTTACCATTTCTTTAAGGCTGTTGATAATGCCAAAAGCAATAAATATGTTGACTTTTTGTAATGATACTTTGAACTTTCAATAACACTTACTGTTGTGACAACATAATTATTGCTCTTGCATAATTAATAGCCTTTCTTAAGCAATTTTCTTTTTTCTCATTTTCTTGGTGGGGATGCAAGTAAAAGCATTTTTCTGAGTTCAAAAGTTTTTCTGTGAACAAACAGATAAAGTAAAATCTTTTTGGCATTACCCTTTAACTTCAGTTAAATTTCTTTATATGGCACAGCAATAACAGAGAATGTGGATTAACCCATGTATCTAACCGTTTGAATCCAATTATTATCAGGTGCAGTTTTGTGTTCACAATGCAAAGGTAGTGGCATAAACTCTGTTGATATCTTTAATGGACAATTTAAAGCTGGTGAATCATGCTGGCTTTGCGGGTAACATATATACTGAAAGTCATTATCTTGCTGTTTATAGCGTTTGTTTGGTTATTGGGCGTGCGTTTGAAAGTTCAAATACACTCTCTAAAATCATGTTCACCTGAAACGATAACGGTTTTATTTCAAACACAATTTATTTAACTCACAAACCTAACCTAACATGATTCAAAAATACCGCACCAGTAATGATGTGGTGCGTTTGGAAAATGCTACTACTGCAAAAATTTACAAACGCTGGTTACCCATAGCAGTTCCTTTGTTCCACATATAATTGACCTCTTTTATGCATCAAGTCGTATTTGAATTGATTGGGATTTTTTTGCAGAGGAAAGAAAGACATGTTGTGTGGGAACTGCAATGGAGCTGGCTTCATTGGTGGTTTCATGAACTCGTTCGACACTTAAAAAAGTATTGAATAGAAACAAAGAAGCAAATACGGACATGCTGTTATTTTTAGGATGGAAATTGATATTTTCACATGAAAATATTATATTTGAAAAAGTTGTAGTGCCCGGAGAATGCATGTCTAGATTGTTGTCACGATAGTGTTGAGTGGGATCAGCCTTCATGTGAGAAATATGTATATATTTACCTGCTGCCAACTGAAAACTTTCACAATACATAGCAGAACTTACGATGATAAGAAACATGTACCATTTGTATTGTAGGCTGTGGTTGCTGTGGTGTGTTTTTCAGTTTCTCTCGGACAATCTGCAACTGCACGACTAGCTCTAGTCAGCTTGTAAGTTATTAATTCTGCACCAACATTCTTTCTTTACCAGAAGAAAAGTTACATTCTTGATATCGCCTTGTGAAAGCAACCAAAAACATAACCTAGAACAAAAAAATTAACTCATCTACTCTTCCTTAGATGCCACAGCAACCAGTGTGATAGCCAAAATCCTGGGCTTTTTTGTCAAGGATTCCAACTAGTATCTCAGCATCATATCACATCTCAACATAAAGAAACCGAAGTGGGCAGTGTTTTACAAGAATATTATCAGCAATCACCAACACCTAGCCTTGCACCGTTGGTCTAATGGGAAATGGGCTGTTTACCTTGTTCAAAACTTGAGTTTGATTCCCAACAATAGTGGATGAAGGTGACAAATCCCAGACATGGGAACGGTGGTGTTTCCTTCAGATGCATGTGGTTGTTGTAGGCTTAACGTACCTTGCCGGGAGTTTGAAATACCTTGCCTACCATTTTTGAACCCAAAAAAAAATCAGCAGGCCCTGTGCTGGTGAACTCTGCACGAAATTGAGTTTGGAGTTTTGACAATCTTGCATACACAGAAAGAAATGTAGTGACAGGTTTTGTACAAGGGAACTGCAAATGGGTACACGTATTGCACGTTTACTTTTCTGCACTTCACTCTTTATTACCCTCGTTCCTGATATAAAGTCTTTTATTATTATTTTGGGTGATCTGTGTTAAATGTAAAACTTTCCTTTAATAACCAAACTTTTTTATATTTTTTCCTATTATGCCCGTAGCATTAAATATCTCATACTTTTCTTATTCTAATTTTCTCTCCATATTTAATGACATTATTATGAGCAATTTTGTCATTTTATTCATCTTCTTAATATGCGTGAAAAGTCCACTAGGACTTTTATCTTGGGACGGAGGGAGTATATAAATATGTATAGCAGTATAGCACCCTTGACTAACATTAACATTTATAACTGTAATAACATTTTTGTTTTGACAATGAAAACAAAGTAGCTACGATAAAAACGCTTTTTTATCTTCTAAAATTTACAGAATCAGCATATTATAACCCCCTTCACACACAGATGTACCAACCATGAGCAAAAGCAAATGTGGAATAAGTAATAGGACATTAAGCAAAACACCTTAAGTTGTTCAAATGAGACAGGTTGATAACTAAAATTACACAATACTTGGTCAAGTATATGCTACAAAAAAAAGCTTCCCTCAGTTAACAAGCATTTTATACAGAGCACACAAGAAACTTTCTGTATTGGAGCCAGCAAAATCAACAAGGCAGCCAGATGATACTGGCAAAAAAGTCGATCTATAAAAAAGAGAAAAAAATAAAAATGTAAAGAAAGAAAAATAACAGTCCATCAGATCAACTACTCAACCTCCTGTTCCTGAACAGGTGTTTTCTTCCAAACCTCCTCGAGTTCACTATTTTGCAAGGGAGGCAACAAGAACATGCTTACAGTTGAACTTCCGCTTCAAATCTCTTTTAAACCTCCTCCAGTTCACTATTTTGCAAGGGTGGCAACGAGAACATGCTTACAGTTGAACTTCCACTTCGAATCTCTTTTAAGACCCGCAGTGCTGATAATGTCAGCTTCACATACATATTCTCCATGTTCTCCATCTCTGCAAGTTCTTCTGGAACTCTGAGGGACTTCTCATTATTTACAGGGGCACTCTTCGTGCTGCATCCCTCTTCCCCATCAGAAGCTACAGATGGCGCTAACTGATCTTTCATGGAGAAAAGACGATCAAGTATATTCTCACACTCCTTCACAAGTTCATCTAGAACATCAGTTTCAAAAAACGACTGTTTCAAAACCTTTTGGATGAAAGGAAAGCGAATTAGAGCACCGCTTAGCTTATCATATTTCTTCAATATCTTCACTAGCCCTGCACAGAACAAGGTAGGTTAATAAGCAATCACTTTAAGCTTTCAAATTTTAGGGCATTAACACAGAGATATGACTTCATTAATCTGAGTCATTCACAAGGTAGCCAATTCATTTTATTTTTGCAATATAAGTGTTACATCCAATCTCATTTTCTTAATCACAAAGAAGTTACAACTATTATCTTCTACCTAGAAAATAATCCTTTTTATTGCCTCCCTACAATTCCTTGCAATAAGGGTCCAAAAGTTCATCTCTGACCAATGGCGACAAGAAATTAACAAAGTTACATCCCCTCTCCAGGTATTATCCCAAACTTAATAGTCAAGCAACCTTGAGTCCAGTTTATCGCAAAAGTATCATAATCCCTAAAAATAAAAGCAACCTCGGTTACGCGGAGAGGAAAATTGATAGTCAAACTACTTCATACTCAAACATGCACAATACATTTCACATTAAAAAAAACCTACAAATGAGCTGGGCATGATCCATTTAGCACGCGAGACAGTTAAATGAAGGAATTAATACGAATCCAAATTGAAATATATACTCTCTCGCAGGAGAGCGATATAGTTAACATCAAAGGAAGCTGCTACATACACTTCAAACTTAATTAGTGAAACTGTTATTGATAAAGATAATTCTACTACTTGCTATAAGGGTTTGTTGACTTGAGGTGGCATAATTAAATGCCTTCAAAGGTTGGTGTGAGAGGATCTTAATTTTTTAGTCTTCAAAATTTTGAGTGTATCACAAAATTTTCATCTTTGAGACATTGTTTCATAGTAGCATATAATAAAAAGAGTAAATCTATTACTAAAAAATGAAAATTTTGTCACAAGTATCAGCCTTTTTGTCATATTATATACACCGCCAATTGCAGCCAAATAGTAGATACTTAGATAAAAGAGGTACCTGTGTAGTTAAGGGCACTGTAATTCTCCAACAGAACCATCTCTCCATGAAAATCTACTATCTCTCTTCCTACTTGCATTAACTCTTCATTCGAATCATTAGCCTCGGCTACTCTTTCTTGCAGAAACTGGATTATCGGAAGGAACAAAGAATTGATGTCATTACATCTATTCATCCATTAGTAAAAACATGCTGCATCGTATCAAATTTATTATAAATACGGACATCCAAATTATCAAATAAAAATTAAGAAGCATGTCACGATCTCCCATGAACATGATAACTAAATTCTAAAAACTTTCCAGAAATAGAGAGTTGAGGAATAAAGAACTGAGATTAAAAGAATTAGAATTTTAGAGAGAACATAGTCTGAGTCAGTGGTCAGGGAGAGAAGTACATCAATAGTGACATATCTAGAAACAGAATAGAGCAATTCAACTTAGAGAGAGTATTCAATTCATAGTATTTCACATCTGTTATCACAATGTATTATGATGCTTCTGCATAAACATAATACTCCCTCCATCCCAAAATAATAGACGTTCTAGAGAGTTTCACAAAGATTAAGAATAGTTGTAATTTTACTATTTTACCCTTAATTAATACTATATTTCCTTGTTAAGCTTCCCGTGTGCCTTCTATTCTGGTGGAAAAGAATGTGAACATCTCCTTGTTAAGCTTCGTGCTTTCTCTACCCTCTCGCCGGCGGCCGCTACCTAACCGGCGACTCCATTAACTCCATTAACGCCGTCGATCCATTAACGTCGTCGATCCCGGCTACTCCATTAACTCCATTAATGCCGTCGATCCATTAACACCGACGATCCCGGCGACTCCATTAACTCCATTAACGCCGTCGATCCCGGTGACTCCATTAACTCCATTAACGCAGTCGATCCATTAACGCCGTCGATCCCGGCGACTCCATTAACTCCATTAACGCAGTCGATCCTCCCTTTTTGCTGTAGAGAATTTCATCATCGTCCCTCCCTTTTTGCTGTAGAGAAGCGGATAACGTTTATCTGCTTAGCTAATATGAGAGAGAAAAAGGAGAGAGAAAGTAAATGGGATGGATTTGGTAAAGAGAGAAAAAGGAGAGAGAAAGTGAACGGGCAGCATTAAATAGTCATTAATGGTGCTGGAGAAGGAAGGGTAAAAAAGAAAACAAATAGGTAAAATATTCTTGGTTTTGTAGAACATCAAATATTTTAGGGAAAAAAAAACAGTCTAGAACGTCTATTATTTTGGGATGGAGGGAGTAACTCTTTTGGAAGCACTAAGAAAGACTCTTTGAACTTCTCAAGTCTCAACAAAATTTTCAAGTTCATCAGGTACGCTGCTCTGCATTACAATTCGTCCATCACTGCCTTTGGCTAAAGCATAGAAATCTCTAAACTTGTTTTCTCGCGTTGCTCAATAGTTACTGAAACTCCTGTATAAGACTCCGCAGTCGCAACTCTTACAATAGCTAATGGAGTATTCTGGAGACTCCACTATATCTCTTGAAGAAGAGATTAGTATGCCTTGGCTCCTGAGTGAGTGTCCTCCTATAATTCCATAACTCTTTGGCTCAGTGTAACTTTCCTTTGACCTAAAGAAGCTGCTTAGACAGAGCTATTGGCTTACTTTCTTTGGAACTTGTAAACAGTGTGCCTAGTTCTACTATAAGATAGAGTGGAGGGTGCAAATTATTTTTTAGCTTAAAGTTTAGGGTTCTTTTAATCGTATTGTTATATTGTATCAAATAAAATTTCTTTAGCCACTTGGTATAGTTTCCAAAGTGAATGAACAAATATATAATTCCACGCTCAGAGGGGAGGCAAAAATGTAATTATCAACCACATTGAACTGATTACAAAAAGATGGTTAGCTAAGGGCCCTAAAGCGTTGTCTTATTATCCAAAAAAAGGACTTGCTGCCTAGAAGTACATTGCATAATACATAGGTTCCAACTGTATCATAAATTTTACACTACCAAGCCGCAAATTCAAATTTCATGGCATGGTTACCATGAAAACAAGCCAACTTAACTTATATTGACACATCATAATAATCCTATCAGAGCCAGAATTCATCTAATGTCTTTTTTATAAGAAAAAAGTTCTAGAAATATTTGTGTGAATACTACCTGTCTGTTAGACTGCTCAAAATATACATTTCTTTATTCTTTTTATTTTTTCTTCATAAGTTGCTCAAAAGTCAAAACTTAGAAGTTCTAAATTTCTAATCCAAATTCAAGAATGTCTTATTATTAACCCAAGTAAAAAAAATAACAAAGAAACTAAAACCATTGAGAAATGATCCGTGCATCTATTTTATCCTTGCAACATGAACTATCATATTCATATCATTCTCTAAGCCGGGACAAAAAATTTGAATGAATGAAAATTAACCTCCATAATAAGCAAGTTTAGGAGCAGTATCATAATCCAAATTCTTATTTTCTTTGATATGTTCAATATACTTTATTCTCTTCTGGCAAACCAATATAACACTATTATAATCATCACAGTACCCAAAAAAAATCACATTTGGCAATTCTTTTCCACAAAAAAAAAAAAGAGAGTCCATTTTCCAGTGATGGTACTATAAAATGATAGTTTGTCATCATAACTTATTAGTACTAACCTTTTTTTTAGGGATACTCATGAAACAAAAGTACATTTTAATATTCACAAATTTTATGAATTGAATCTTTTTGTGGAACAGAGAGAATAAATCGAGAGAGCAAAAAATTAAAGAATTCCCCTAATTCATATATTTTTTCATAGAAAATATAAAATAAAAATTACCTTTGATCTCATAACATACTCTTCTTCTTTATCTTCAAAGAACCCGTTAAACTTCTCGATCTCTTTTTCCAACAACTCCACAAAATCAGTCACCTCCTTCGCCACCGCCTCCTCGTCATCATCACGGCCGTCCACTTCGCCGCTTGCCAATCTAGGCCGTTTAATCGGCCGATCTCCTTCCTTGGGATAAATCAAGTTCAATTGCTGCTTCAAATCTTTGTATGACAAGAATTTGTCTCGCCAATCGGGTAACGTTTCTTCGATCAAATTTCTGAGACTCTTCCAAAACTTCATGATTAATTAATTCTTCAGAAACCCAATAATAAAAGCTGGTAAATCTTTTCTGTAAGATTTTTAGGATATATAGATATAGATTTATGTGTGTATATATTGGGGAAAAATGGAGGGGAGGAGAGAGAAAGGCTTATATAGAGGGGAATGTTGAATTGTTATATGCTGGAATATCCGTTATTCTGTTGATTTGGAAAAAAGGATATACTAAGGATATTATTTTTTGATCATGTTATCTTTGTTTTGACAGTCAACAAATTAATAATGGTAACAGTCCAAAATTTGTAAGTTTCTACATAATAGCACTTTTTTATTGTCGACGTCGGAATTTTTAGTTGTATTTTTCCGTTATTTATATTTTGGTGTTATCATTTTAGGTGAGATTTGTTTGAAAAAATAAATAAAAAAGGTCCGACATGTATAATGTCGACGATGGACAGTTAAGAGTCGTCAGTTGGTTTTTTAAATGGTTGTACCAACACAACCGAGAAAAGGTTTTGTACATTGACCCGATGATGTGACATTGCTAAGCGAATTCGGTAAAACCAAGATTCATTAGGGTCCGGGACTTGATTATGCGGAGGAAGGTGTTAGGTACCCCAGACATCCGTGTTACTACGGTGGCCGCCTCTTTTCAAGAAACTGTTTATCTAAATGTGTGTGTGTGGGAATTGATGTCTTTGTTATTTGGAAGTAGTCACGAGGCCTCGTTAAGCACCTATATACACTGAGGTTTGAATTTATGTAAAAATTTAGTTTTTAGCAAAATATGGTAGTGATGTTTTGTAAAAGAGGTTTTTTAAACTCTGATACTCAATAGTAATTGAGACCTTTTACACTTCTATTTTATTAAGTGTTCGGCTTGATTGATTTTATTTCCAAGATGCGAAGCATCTGTAAGAAAATAATGTACAAAATAATGCTTGAGCTTCCTCGTGGGTATGAGAACCATCTGAGGAAATTCGAGACCTGCATGAGAATAATTTGCAAAATTTGTTTTACAATTTGAAAATGTCCATTACGAGAATCGAATCTAGATCCATAAATTTGAATCTATGATCACATGATTCTAAACGCGCACATGATACCGCAATTTGTATGAAAGCGATGGCGGTATATATATAAAAGTCGTAAGTATATATATCGAGACATGATCACCAACCACGAAGAACCTCCATGGGGATCGAAAATGTAAATAAAGTTTAAAAAGCTATCAACCGCCATACAGATGAAACTCCAGGCGGACGAAACGTAAAGAAAGTTTTAAAAGCGATCAACCACCACGAAGTAAACTCCGGTGGGACGAAAAATGTATATATATATATATATATATATATATATATATAAAAGCAATAAACGCTCGCATCAAGTTCAGGCTCATCGAAACAAAGTCCGAAGCATACAATTCATATATATATATATATATAAAAGCAAATAAACGCTCGGGATCAAAATCTAGGCTCAACCGAGGCATAACTTCGATAATGTTAGTCCATATATATATATATATATATATATATATATATTACAAATAAAACTACGGATAGAAAGTTCCTGGAAAACACACACGTAACCACGACTTTCAGCGTGAAGAAGGGTGTGTGCAAAGATGAAGAAAAAGGCTTTAAAGTGTGTGAGAAGGCTTACGATTGTGGGCTTTAAGAAGACTTTTATATCTTTAAAGTGGATGAAACTTCGGCTCCATGCAGTCTGAAAATAGCTATATGTGAGCTCACAAGTGTTTAAAATGGGAAAGCACTCAATATATTACAAGTACGGAGCAAATTTGACAGGGCTTCCTCGCTCTTTCTCTCCTTAAAATGGCCACCCCAAACCCTCTATTTATAGGGGGGGGGAGCCGCAGGTGTACCTGAGGCTGCCCGGGTTGCCCCGGATTTCTCGGGTCGTGTCATCTCGTAATACGTGTACGTAGGCACTACAATGTCCGCTCGAACTTTCAAAATTGCAATCCGGGCATCCGATTGAGGTATATAAGACCTATTTTGGACCGCCGTTGTCGAGAGTTGTACAATGGCATGGGATTAGAGGTTGTACGAAGTCATAAAGATGGGACGGTGCCCTCCGGTCTTTAAGTTTTAAATTCTATCCGTTACCTTGCACAATAGTCACTCGGGATTGGTTTTCCTTGATTCTTGTGGGACATCGTTGTGTAAAGATGTATGTATGAAATGTTGAGACGACGTGATGTGGCTTTAGAGTGGAGAGATGATGCATTGGCCCCTTACCGGAGTTATCGCCAGTTTGGGCTGATAAAGCAAACGTTGCTCAGGGTTATTCTTTGAGATTGGATTAGCTTTGCAATGTTGAAGGTCCTCGATGTCGACTCTGAGGTGTGCTGTCCTCCGGTGTTATCTCCGGATTGGTCTTGGGTGTCTCGTTGTGGCCTTAGAGATTGAAGTCTGGTTGCATTTGAAACAAGCATTTTCGGGCTTATCGCCGGAATTGCATTCCTTAGGGTGATCACCAAGGTTGGTAGCTATTCCCATGATTGGGACTGAGACTAGATACCTCGGGGTTATCTCCGAGATTAATCGGTCTTCTCCGGTGTGTGTTCCGGTATTGGATCTGCACGCCTCGGGGTTATCTCCGAGGTTGGAATTGTTATTCCCAGTGTGTGTTCTGGGGTTGATGCTGAACTTCCGGTAGTATCCGGAATGGATATGAACTGCCTTCCAGGGTTCTCTCTTGAAAGACGAATCTGTTCTCCTGCAATATTAGTGGCGGTGTGTGCGAGAAAATTTGAAGTGTCTCTGGATGCCCTCTTTATCATACTCATGCAATGCAATGCATGGGTAGGATAAAGAATCCTAGACACTTGAAATGCCGTAAGACAAACATGATACTATATGTAGCAACATGATGCAAATGTATGATGCATGTGTGCGGGGTTGTTGCCCAATATGCTGGGGATGATTGCTGGATCCTTGTAATGTTTACCGAGGATTGACAACTATGACCTGATCTGACGTGTGATTCGAATCTGTTAGGATGTTGATGTTGGAGTTATCACCAAAGTCCTGAAGCCTTGATACAGACTTAATTCCGAAGAGGCACCTCTTATGTGTAAGAGATCTGTGGGGATAAAGCTTTGTCTGTTTGAGGATGTGTATAACATATTCCATCATCAATCCTCTTTGATGATGTTGACCTTTTCTGGTTTGTATCACCAGGATATGTCAAGATTCTGTTCGATTTACTGCCAATAGCAGATGTTGTCAGGATTGCCTGACTTTCGTTGATTTGTACTTCACCGACGTGTGAATCCACGGATGAAAACCCTGTGGGGTAGACTGTCAAGGATGCTTGACCTTCGCTGATGTGTGAATCAACGGCTAATACTCTGTGGGCAGATTGTCAAGGTTGCTTGACCTTCGCTGACGTGTGAATCAACGGAACATTGCGTTGTGACCCCCGCCGGGGATCCACTAGGGACTTATGAATACTAACGAATTAAATCATCAAATAGCCTTCGATGCATCGATGGGTTTACTTACCATCGGCTGAAATAACGTCAAGGTTGCTTGACCTTCATTGATACGTACATCAATGGATGATAATGCGTGGTGACCCCGTAGGGAATGCGTTGTAACCCGCCGGGAAGCGTTTTGTACCCTCGGCCGATGTGTATAGCGGTAATTTGGTCATCGGATGGCTTCTGATGCTCTGTTGGATTTACATCCAACTGTTATAATGATGTCAAGGCTGCTTGACCTTCATTGATGTGTGTGTCAACGGATGAACACGCGTTGTAACCCCCGCCGGGGTTCCACGTTGTAACCCCCGTCGGGGATCACATTGATCTTTAGGGTAATGACCCGGAATTGGCGGCATTGGACATGTACAAGGTATTGCCGAATGTGATTTGTAACAAATGAGATCATTGGCATGGTATACCTCGTGTTTGGGCAACTACCAATGAGTGATGTACAGACTCAAAGTTCCATCTGAGAAGGCCGAGTTGCGGGTTGTTTTGCTTTCGATTGCGTAGCATTTTATTCCGATTTGACCTTTTCATGCTGCAAGAACTCCTTTACTAACTCGAATGGGCCAAGCCGGAGGGTGGGGCCCACATAGGGTGCCGTAGGTACCAAGTACACCTGACAAATTATGGTGGACTGCTGACTAGCAAGTGAATATTAATATCCTGCGGAGTTGGTCTCACAAGTCACTTTCAACTTGTGTCAAGAAAAAATCCAAGAGCTCTCCTTTAGATCTACTGAGTTGAGGCGATTTTACGCAAATTACATCACCGCATACAAGTGTTACGCACTATCACAGTAACGTAGGCATGTATTTTTTCCAGTTTTTATCCGTTGGAAAATGAATTATCGCATGAAATGCATCTAAACACATAGTAGTGATTATATATGCTCAAATGACTTGATAAAAAATATTCAACATAGTAAATGTTAGTATTAAACCATGCTGAACATAATGATGTGAAAAAATTAACTTTTGAGACAGTCAAATTGGCACCTTTTTCTTCTATTTCTTATCCTATTTGAGGACAAATGAGCAAAAGGTAAAAGGCAAAGTACTCCTGGTATTGAGGTTAACCTTATAGATGGATGTTTTTGATTTTTAATGCATATATTATGTATATGACTTTGGGGCAGGTGTGCTACTGAATGACCACCTAGTCATGCCTATGTGCATGTGGATAGTCCTATTTATAAAGAGGACTATGGCAAAAAAAATTCAAAATGTAGGCATTTAATTATTCATGCATTTTTAACTCTACTGTAGATGTATGTTAAAGTAATGCATGCATGCATGTAGTCGTAAAATGCATTTTGAAAAGCTCCAAGTCGAAAATACCACACCCTTTACGAGATGATTTGGAGACTTGTTGTCCGGATATTATGGATCCGGATCGGTAGAGTAGTTCCCATAGGACCACTTACGGTGTATGGGAGGAGGGCTTCAAGTGCCTTGATCCGGATTACATTAGATAGCCTCGTCGATTGGTGGAAGCGGTGATCGTCCAAATCGGGCTAATGTGCGGGCGTCGAGGGCGAGGATGAGGATATTCCGATTGAGGACCTCGCTCTGCTTTACATGTTCCCGTGAGGAGCTCCCTTGTATTCGGTGGCAAACCCAGAGCTTACGGATGATTTGGCGCGACATCCCTCGATGTACTTGCATCTTAACGAGGTATGACGTTAGATCTTGATCTTCCTTCTTTCTATTATTGACGAGGTAAAAGGATTACGATGTTGATCGCATTTCATGCGAGTTCCCGACTTTACACGCCTCGAGGGAATTGGTTTAGCATACACTCCATGTACCAGGCTCTTCATCCTGACTACAGAGCAATTGTGCATGACTGGGGCTTTGGAGCATTCTTTTCCATCCTTCTCCGTCGTTGTCCCTGGGGTTACCTCAGGGCATTGTCTGAGCGATGGTTTCATCAGACTCAGTCACTCCATCTGTTGGACTGTGAGGTGATGATGACGTCGATGGATTGGCGGTTTATCACAGGTATGGAGTTTGGAGGGGCACCAGTGCCTTGCATGACGAATATTACCCCTACTATCGTCAGTTCCTTGTTAGGAGTTCCGGCGGAGGCGCTTAAGGGCAGGACTGTTCGTGCAGGTCCTTTGAGCGTAGATGCTATGAGCGGGCTTTTGAGTGAGCCCATGCCTAATGATGTCAGAGTTCGAGATCACATTCTTCGACGATTATTCCTGATGATCATTAGGGGCTGCTTCATAGCAGATAACTCTTCTACGGTGTCGTTCGCTTTGATTAGCACCACTCGTCATGTGGACCGTATTGGAGAGTATGATTGAGGTTCATATACCTTTGTCTATTTCCTCCGGGACATGCGTATGCGCTCACAGGGTTTGACTGAGGCTTGTCTAGGATTCTACCCATTTCTACTGGTGAGTATTTTTCTTGTCATTTCCCATTTATAGGTTAAGAGTGTTTACTGACCGCAGCTGTTTTGCCATTGTGTTGGTAGTTTTGGGCCTATGAGAGGCTCCCATGCTTGCTTCTTGTGAGTGTGTTAGGTTTAGATACCTATCCACAAGAACGACGCTGACATCATTCCATATTGGCGGAGGTCCTTGTAGCTGAGGTTTTCACTCACTGCCGCATGCAACTGGAGTTGTTGACAGCTGATATCATCACATGGATTCCTTATTCTGGGGAACATTTGGCCATCGGTTTTGAGGATGGGTACCTGACTAGCGTCGAGTATGTGATCTCCACCCGGAGAGTTCCTCTATTTACAGATGGAGGATGGGAGCTCTACTTAGGAGAGCGTGCTATTAGGAGCACCACAGGGGAGATTCGCATTCCGATCTTGCCTCCTGCCAGCGTCGTTGGCTCAGATCCGACGATCACCCATCACTGATATCCCATTGTTGGGGGTTGACGGCTTTACATTATCAGAGGGTCCTTGCACTCAGGAGATATTCCAGCGTTGGTGGTTCCCTCGTACTATTGGAGCCCAGTCCCGCGCCACTAAGTTCATGGGGGATATGGTTCCAGGATCCGTGATGATGACGGATTAGATAGCCTGTGTCCGAGATCCGACTCATGTGACACAGATTAATAGTTTGACCCGGTGACTAGACCAGGCACATATCTTTATCCGACATTTGGGCAAAGATCCAGCAGAGGCAGATTCGTTTGATCCTTCCAGCTCAGGCGTTGGCCCCTCAGACGACCCATTTGGTTTTTTCGGCACAGATCCTCCTCTATATAGGCCTGACATCCCTGTTGATAGAGATCCAGCGACTCAGGAGGAGTTACATCAGGTGGACAGGATTGATGATATAGACATTGACACCATTATCTTCTTCTGATGTGTATTCTCGTTATATCTTTTGATAGGCCTTTGTTAGCTATTGAGTGGCTGTGCCCCATTCTCGCTATATCTTTTGATAGGCCTCTGTTAGTAGTAGGGCGTTTGTGCCCCATTTCCCTGTATTTGTAGTTGTACATAGATGATGTATTAGATGTTGATATACTTAGGAATGTATGCACAGTTTTTTCATTCCCTATATCATATTGCCATCTATTATCTGCAATGCATGTATCATATTATGCATATGTATGTATGTCCAGAGATATTCAGCATTGACCCCTGGATGGTCTTATGACACGGCCCGTACAGATGTCTTCTTCGACAGTTAGCCGTATTGATCATACCCCACCATCATTGGTGGCATCGGGTATGCGATTATGGTATGATAGCATGTCACCATCAGATAGGGTGACCGTAGATCATTTGTTGCAGCATACTATGACCCTGCTGATGTTTCAGGTTCCTACAGGATTCATGGATGGCATGCTGGAGCACTGGGTATCGGAGAGGTAGGTTTTTCGATTTGGGACCCAGGAGTTGACTCCCACTGTGGAGGAGTATGCACGATTGACGATGCTTCCACTAGACAAACCTTGCATACATATGGCTTTGGGGGACATGAGTCGACGGTTCATGACTCTCACTGGATTGAGGCGTAGGGTGGTACAGGATGAGCTTACATCTAGCCACGTGATATCCCAACATTTTCTGTTTGACAGATTTGGCTCTGAGGATAGTTATACACGACATTCTGGGGATTTCACCGCACCGGAGGATCATTGACGTCTAGCCAGGGTTAATGTACTGCTATTGTGTGTACTGTTGTATGTCTATATGCCACGGTACATGGATGAGATAGACATTGGAGTCATCATGGCAGTGAGAGCTCTCAGGGAGGGTCATACCATTATACCGATGATTATAGCAGAGACTTTGAGGTCAGCTACATATTGTTGTATTTATCCGATAGAAGTGTTCACGGGCAGCTCGGTCACATTGTACGTGTGGTTTATATCACACTTGAGACCGATTGGTACCTTTAGACGGCATGGATATTGTTTCACCCATGATATAGCCATGTCATACTCCTTTCAGCCATCGGAGTGTACATATGTTATGTCTTGCTCCATGTTCTTGTCTGATATCAGGGATCCATTTAGCATATTGTCGTGCTCGGGGCTTAGCTCACCTTACAGCTTTATTACTCATGCTCCGGGCATGGACTATCTCCCTCTGGATGGCTTGAGGGGAATGATTACCTACCACCCACTAGCCGTGATGTCGCAGTTTGACCAGTTTCAGGACTTTCATCCTTTCGAGGGGGCGTTAGGTCAGCGTTCAGCTTCTCGCTATCTTTCAGCAGATGACCGATCCCGTGTATGCTTGTTGGGATCAGCGTGAGATAGTTGCATTTTCTGTGAGCCATCCGGGTTGTTCTGCAGAGTATTCCGCATAGATGGAGACATAGATTTTATCGGCTGTGGTAGTATCCACATTACCGAGTAGTGATTCAGACGATGTAGAGCCTATGGAGGACATTGATTCCTACATCGAGGAGGAGCTAGTTGATGGGTTGCTAGCATTTCCTCTAGATTCTTCTAGTACCAAAGACTGCCTTTTATACAAAGATTCTGACATTGACATAGTACTTGATGAGAGTCTTCATCTGATGACATTCGAGAGAGACCAGGCTAGAGCCTCGATGTTGACTGCCCTTGATGGGAGAGACGCAACTCTGTTAGAGAGAGACGAGGCATTAGCTCATAGAGACGCCGCTGTTGTCAAGCGGGATGAAGCTAGATTAGCCAGAGATGTAGTGATAGTTGAGCAGGATAGTGCCATATCTGCCCGGGATGTAGCCGTCACAGATTGTACTACAGTGAGGTCCCTTACTACTGACATGATTGCAGAGATGAACACTTACATTGATGAGCATATGGTCACTATGCAAATGGTTGCAGATCTGTTGGGTCGTGTGGATATTCTCGTATGGGAGACCACAACTTCGCCTCCTTCTTCTGAGAGGGATGCCATGTTGGGCTTGTTAGCTCGCATATACCCTGACTTGTAGATGGGCTTGTACTTTCCTGCACAGACTAGTTTAGCCATTTTGTCATGTACAGTTTACATGGTGTATATCAAACAACATTATATATATGGCAGAGAAATATATTTTTGATCACTTCCCTTTTAGATATGCTTTGCTACTTGCTTGATATTTTACCTGCTGCTTCAGGGCTTGTGATCTTGATGTATTCTAAATTCCTCCTTGAGGGATGGACATTGAGATTTCTTTGGACTGTTCAGAATGGATCATTGATCTGTGTGTATCCCTACCATCTTTGGTGTCTTGGGACTGGTTTCTGTATGGAAATGTGGAGAGGAGTGTGGCTTTCCTCTTTGAGATTGACCGCACCACAGATGGTCGCCAGTACTTCTATTTAGGAGAAGCCTAGTTATTTCCATCTCTTATGGATTGGTGTTGCTCTTCAAGGTATAACTGCAGCTTAGATGGTTACCGAATCTCCTATTTGAGAGGAGTTCAGGTAATTCCATCCCTTTGGTCTGAAACCAATGAAATGTGGTGGATGGAAGGATGATCCCAGTACCAGTTGACAAGTTTTTGTGTTTTGGTAGGGGGTGAGACCGCACCATGAATGGCTGCCTACGTACTCCTATTGAAGAGGAGATCAGGTCTACGTAGTTCGAACCTGGTGTAAGAGGTTCAACGCTGTATGTGGCAGAAATGGTGTAGGAATGTTTTTGTTATTTTTCTTTTTGTAAGGAAAAGGGTGGAAATGTTTTTGTTGTTTTTGTTTTATTGCAACCGGGCCATATGAAATGGTTGCCTACGTACTCCTATTGAAGAGGAGATCAGGTCAACGCAGTTCGCCCCTCAGGGCGAGTAGAAAAGTGTGATCCCATGTGCAAGTTAGATTGCGGGGAGGAGAAAGTTTAATCCTAGGTTGAGGATAAACTGCAGGTATGAGAAGTTTGATCCCATGTATGGGTAGCCAAACTGCAAACGCGAGAGGTTCAATCCATAGTGGGATGACCTAAGTCGTAGGAACGTAGAGAAGCCAGGCTGCTGGCTTGAAAAGTATGTTTCCCTGAGGGGAAAAGCGTGAAAGAGTTGTATGTGGTAAGAGGGTTAAAGAACCGGAATGACTGGTGATCTGATGGTCCAACACCAGGATGTTTGCTTGATGGTAACTTCAGATATAGTACCGTTTCACGGCATCCGAGTTGATGAGTTGTGGAAATTCATCGCCATCCATTTCTTGCAATCTGAGAGCGCCTCCTGTAAATACTTCTTTGACAACAAACGGGCCTTCCCAGTTAGGAGCGAATTTTCCTTTAGATTGATCTTGGTTGTCAATGATCTTCTTCAAAACCAAGTCATGTTGTTTAAACTGCCGTAGCCGGACTTTTTTTTGTAGGATCTGGCGATTCTTTGTTGATATAACTGACCATGGAAGATAGCCGCGGTTCGCCTTTCATCTATTAGAGACAATTGGTGATACCTGTCTTGTACCCATTGATCTTCATCCAGCTGAGCGTCTATCAACACTCTGAGGGATTCCATTTCTACTTCTATGGGGAGCACTGCTTCCATCCCATAGGTTAATGTGTAAGGGGTTTCCCCAGTGGAGGTACGCATTGAGGTTCTGTAGGCTAAAAGAGTAAGAGGCAATAGGTCAGGCCAATCTTTGTAGTTGGCGGACATCTTTTACATGATCTTCTTGATGTTTTTGTTAGCCGCTTCAACAGCACCATTCATCTTCGGACGATAGATGACAGAGGTAAGATGTTTGATGTGGAATTTACGGCATAATTCTTCCATCATTTTGTTGTTGAGGTTCTTAGCATTGTCTGACACAATCACCTCTAGTTGTCCATATCGACAAATGACATTGTTTCTGATGAAAACAATGATGACTTCTTTGGTAACCCTAGGGAAGGAGGCTGCTTCTACCCACTTGGTGAAGTAGTCGATCATGGTGAAGATAAATCGATGTCCATTACTGGCTTTAGGCTTAATGGGCCCGATAATGTCCATTCCCCACATTGAGAAGGGCCAAGGTGAACTCATAGTGTGGAGTTGTGACACCCCCAAACCCAGGTACTTCATTCCCACAGGATTTGGTGTTCACTTGATCAAACATTCATTTCTAACTACCCAATCATAATAGAATTGAATTATAAAAGAAAACATGCCCATACAGGATTAAACTTAAATAAAAATCTCCCAGGTTATCTAACCTTTAAACGTCATTCAAATGCGGAAAATTAAATAAACTTCATTACAATCTTTAAATCAAAGTCTGATAATAAAACTATCAAAACTATTACAAGTCTTCATCACTTGTAAATTTTTCCCTTTCCTTTGCTAGTCAAAGGTTCACCTACCTTCTCTTCTTTAGCTGCAATGAGTTTTTAAATATGCAAGAGTGAGCAAAACAATTGCTCACTGGATATAACATGGAATCAACAGGAGTATAACAATAATAACTGTCGAAATAGGCTCATCAAAAGTGAATAGTACTCTATCAACAATAATCAGAAACTGAAATCCCAAAATATGGAGAATATACATCACTGAGGGTCGTAAGACCATGAACTACGTCCACAGTTGCAAGTAATCTTTCAACTCCAACTTTAATAGTCATAAGACTATAAGGACCTCGTACTTAGGGGGATCAGCCCTTCGTACAATATATTGTGCACAAACATTTTAACGATATGCGTAAATTAACCCCTAATCATAAAAATAGGGTTGTTCATCTCAGTATTTAGAGTACAAGTCCGCACCAAAGGAAGTTTGGTTTGGATAAGCTTTCAAGGTAATTTGAAATTCAACAAACATCAACTAAGGAGTAGTTGAATAAAACCAATAACACTATACTATAGAATAATCGTGATTGAATCAATCATAGTAAACTAAAGTCATGCTTTAGGAATAATCTAATAGCATACAATTTGAATAACAATAGCATACCTTGCTTGAACAATACTAAGCCAAGGTTAATTAGAATTGAATACTAAGCATGCATAGTAATTTGAACGATAGAAATGTTCGACATTAGTATATATAGTTGTGCATGCTAATCAACAAGTTAAATACAAGAATAACTTGCTCCAGAATAACTTACATCATTATATTGTAATCGAATTGACAAGATAATAGATTAGAAAACTTGCTCAAAGATAGCTAGATACTTGCACAATTATAAAAGTAGAGTTAGAGAACTTGCCTCGTGCGTAGGTTAAACAATTACTACTCACGTTCACCCCAAGTCCTACACATACCATATGTATTGACAATACACATTAGTTACACTAACATTACCTTTATGAGTTACTTTATTACTCTTAGTATAGCTACTAACTAAGTTTAGGTTTAAACAACATCATATCTTTTCATGAACATTATATTTTTTTAGCTTTATTACAACTACTTAAGTGATCATGTTATTGCACCACATGCACATTAACAACTTGATACAACATCCTATTACATGTCCAACATGTTATCATTAAGTTATACTAATACATAAAGGGTTGCACTTGCATTCGCGCATCCCGACGCCTTCCGATTGGCTCCAAATACACAATAGTCCTAAAGATGGCCATTTGACCCTTCATAACGATTTCAAATTGAAAACCTTAAAGAATAAAAGTTAAAGGTCTATTCGTCCTCTTTTCGAATCATCTTGAATTACCTCAATCGGAGTTCGTATAAAAAAGTTATGGCCATTTTACTACAGGAGGTCAAAATCGTCAGGCCTGCACCACTTTTCATTATTTGGGGCGAGACGATGTGCCCGGCGCAATTCCAGCGCCAAGGCGCGAACTTTTGACCTATTTTTGGTGCTGGGGCGCAAAATTTGGCATTGGGGCTCCGAACTATAGAACACCCAAAACCAGAAACCAAACCAAGCTACTATGTCTTAATTTCTAACACCAATTAACATGTATAACTTATGCAAATTACACATAAACTTCACCAAGCATACAATTACTAAATTAACACAACCTAAACCATTATTCTAGAAAAATTAAATACTAGAATAACATATTTTAAAACCAAAAACTCCATTGTTAACACAGTAAGCACTGTAATCATAGTTAGAAAACAATTTGATTTATTCTAACTATATTCTATTTAATTCTTACCCAATTCATATAATCACAGTTAAATTCCATGATTATCATACAATACGAGTATAAATTTTGGTACTTTGAAAACATACATTCATACATATTTATGTTCACAAGAAACTATTTCTTTTTCTTTAACACATGACTAAAATACCACTCATATATACATATATATATATATATATATATACATGCTAGTTATAACAATTATAACACCAAAACATGTAATACCAAAATAATTCTAGAACAAGGTTTACGAGACAAAATTTGGTAAAAACTTATACACGGTTATTTCAAGAAAAACAGAGACATACAATTTCTCAAAACTATATAATGTAAACATATATGATAAGGTTTATACAAATTACCTTTAATTTGTTCCGACAACACTTGTTAATCAATCGAGAGAATAGCTTTGACAAACTCGAACTTATTTTGAAAAACACGTGACCTTTTTTTCTCTTAAACTTTCTCTGAAACTCTCTCTTAGTGCTCTTCTCTCTTTTCTCAGCAACTAGAATGTGTAAAAAGAAAACAACCGATAGCTATAATGCGTAAAATAAAACCGCTAATGTGACGCCCCCAAAATAGGTACACAACACCCATTCTGAGTCGTTAAATACATGGTACAGAAAGCAAACTACAACTTTAATAATACAATTGTCGTGCAAAATACGACAACACATACTGTGAGTTTAAATACAAATATTGTCTTCTAGACAATATCCACACTCAAATAAGTCCTTATTATAATTATTCAAACACTATTTTACGAAATAGTGAGGACTAAAAACATCTTTCTAGAACCATCACTCCATACCCCGACTAGTTCTCGCTATGTTCTCACCTCCACGAGAAAAAAATGGAACAAAAAGGAAAAGGGTGAGCTCAACTAGCCCAGTAAAGAATATTATGACTAAGATAATATACAACAAATTATCGTTAGTCTTTAACGGGGAAAAATCTGATAAAATATAATAGACAACAAGTTTTAGATCAACAACTTGCTGCGGTGAAACAACAATCCATTAGAAGAGTCAGTAGAGAATGAGTTCTACTATCTTCTAAGATTTAAAAGTCCATCATCAATTTTATCCCTGTAACAACAATCAATATACATCTTTAATCAATATTCATCTTTGCACCACAGGCCAAAGATATTCATTTGCATCACCAGTTGGTCATGTTCATCTCAACACCTGTTCATCTTCGCACTACGGGCCAAAGATATTCATCGATTAATCATTCATCTTTTACTTCTGAGCCAAAGATATTCAATAATATCATCATTTAGGACTGAGGATGATGAAAAATATTTTAAAGAAAACGAATCCAGTGAGACAGAAGGACAAATTGTAAGGATTCGAGTAACAGTTTATCCAAGATCAATAATACTCCATAATAACCAATTTTGAAGCAAAATTCAAGAATAAAGATCAAAACATGGATACAATCAAAGATAGTAACCATAATAGACATCTTGGACAAAAAGAAGAAAATTTCATTTTTCGGTGAATAGTGCCGTATTCGTGAATAGTGTCGTATACGTGAATAGTGCCGTATTCGTGAATAGTAACCCCGACACAAAAAGTTTCAAATTTGATAAAAAATTCATACCAATATTTTGGTATAATGATATTGAAGAAAATATCATTTTAAGAAGAATATAACAACCTTTACCTCAAAATATCAGTACTTCTGATCGAAATATCTCGGATATAAAATTTGAAGGAAACTTACAATCGATGAATAGAAACTCACAAAGTATCTAAATACTCACAAAATACACTCGATAATCTAGAGAGAAAGAGAAAGCTTATGTTTACGGTGTGATTTTCAATTCTAACTTAGCCCTCTATTTATAGGAAAAAGTTTAGCAGACTTGACTTTCTGAACTTTGATGGCTTTACTTTCTACTATTCCCACCCACCACATTTTAAATAAAATTCAGCACATTTCTTCACCAACCATAAGTGGGGCCCACTCAATTCTAGAATTTTCCACCAAAATGCTAAATTCGGATACTTTCATAATTTAATACCAGGTCACCTCTTAAAAATTCATAACAAATCATACGTTCATTTTAACGGTTCAAAATTTGTGGACATATACTCAACTTATATATGTATAACATATCCAAAAATTACAACGATCTAACGGTTGGATTAAAAATTATAACTCACGCATAATATATCTCAAAAATACCGGTTTAATTTTTTAATACCTTCATTCCGACAAAAAATCTTGATAAAACACCTCAAAATTAACTCTTTCATTTTAACCAACCACAATAAATATATCCAACATTTATATCCACATAAAATAAATATTTCCTTATCATATGAATCAATAATTAATTATTCACAAATAATATTACGAGAATCACATTTATGATGACTAGTAGTTCCTCGAGAGAGGGGGGCTTCCAATAAGAATTTCTCCTTCTTGGCGCCGCATTAGGTGACCAAATCTCTCCTTGACAAAACTTTCTAGACATTGCCAATAATGCTATCTAATAATATTATTCAAATAATATGAATTATTGATCCGATAATGGGAAATCTTTATGCGATGACAATTATTGAAACAACAAAATATAAAATATCAACGCAAACAATTATTGAATCAATAAAATAAAATATTGAGCGATAATTCTTCGTAATAATTATTGAGTAGTGCCTTCTTACGTAAGGATCAATAATTCATCAATCTGTGCATCCACGCAGCAGTATTCTTGTATTTTAACCACCGGTATTCCAACGATGTTAATTGGTAACAACTACGTCGTTATTTATAAAAACTCAAACTTGTCGTTTTCTTCATCCGCAAATTATTACATTATGGGGCCCATAAATGATGCACACTTGCTAAATGCGAATATTCCCCAAACAACAAGAATATTCCACGACCAAATGAATATTCCCAAACAACAATGATTATTTTATAACCACTTGCATATTTTGCAAAATTTGCACATTTCACCCATAACCGGAGAATTATATCAAATTAATACCTTATTATTCACAATAATAATTAGAGGAAATTCGATTTTATTTATAACAAGTTGGGGTCTTACAACCTCCCTTCCTTATGAAATTTCATCCTCGAAATTGACATACGATTACAGTGTTTGAAAAGGTGAGGATACCTCGCTTTCATTTACGATTCCAACTCCCGTGTCATTTCTTGATAGCATGGTTTCTCCACAAAACCTTAACTTGTGGTATAACCTTGGTGCGTAGGGACATGCTCTTTCCTATCCAAGATCTTAACAGTACTTCTTCGTGCGTTAAATCTTGACTATCTCGTCTGGTTCTAACGCAATAATATGGTTTGGGTCTTTCACATATTTACTGAAGCATGGATATGTGAAAAATATTATGAACACGAGACATACTTGGAGGTAATATCTGAGTCTATAGGCCACATTTCCTATTCGGTCAAGAATCTCAAATGGACCAACAAATCGTGGATTGAGCTTTCCTCTCTTTCCAAATCTTGTAACTCCCTTCCATGGAGCAACACGTAACAATACATGATCTCGATATTAAACTCCACGTCCTTTCTATGAAGATCGGCATAACTCTTTTTTGTCGATCTTGTGAGGTTTGAATCGTTGTCGAATCATTTGGATCTTTTACGTAGTCATGCGTACTAATTACGGTCCCAACAACGTTGCTTCTCCCACCTCGTCCCGGCATCTTTATCGGAGAACGACACTTTCGTCCATCTGACGCCTCAAATGGAGCCATGCCTATACTTGCTTGATAACTATTGTTGTAGGAGAATTCCACCGATGGCAAGTACTTATCCCAACTTCCTTTAAAATCTAGGACACAAAGTCTTAATAGATCTTCAAGGGTTTGAATAGTCCTCTCGATTGCCGTCTGGTTTGAGGATGGTATGCCGAATCCCAATTGTAAATCCGTGCCCATGACTTTCTACGTAAGCTAACCCAAAATCGTGAAGTGAATCTTGGGTCACGATCCAAAACTATGGATACTAGGCATGCCATGCAATCTCACAATCTCATTCACGTATATACTAGCAAGATGTTCAAGGAATAAATCTCACGTGTCGGCAAGAAAATGGCGGACTTGGTTAATCTATCAACAATAACCCAAATAACATCTATGCCTTGAGAAACTTTGGGAAGACACATGTAACAAATCCATAGTAATGTGTTCCCACTTCCATTTCGGAATCTCAAGTGGTTGTAATGGACCCTTTGGCACTTGATGCTCGCCTTTACGTTGACAAGTTAAACACCTCGAGATAAACTCTGATCTCTCTCTTTATATTGTTCCACCAAAATGTATGTCGAATATCATGATACATTTTGGTACTCCCGAGATGGATTGCAAAGCGGTGTGTTGTGTGTGCCTCCATCATGATTCTATGCTTCAAGTCGAATCGTTTAGGAACACAAAATGCTGTTGAGTTGAATCTAAGTATTCCTTCTTCATCGATTCTTGCTTACGGAATAGCACCTTCTTGCACTTTCTTCTTCATACGCATCAACGACTCCATGTCCGTAGCTTGGCGGCTTTAACTTTATCGATTAAAGTCGGTTCTACTCAGTATATTCGCCATCATCATGTGGGTCCTGGGTCTTTAATTCTACCTCCATCCTTTGCAAGTCATACTGAAAATGGGCCTTTGCATTGACAATATCGCTTTTCGTACTGCGCATGATCTTACTACTCAATCGTTAGCTCTACGTTAAGCTTTTCGGGATGATATTGAATAGTGTGATCGTAATCTTTCAATAGTTCAAGCCAACGTCATTGCCGCATGTTGAGTTCTTTTTGGGTGATGAAATATTTGAGGCTTTTATGGTCCGTATAAATCTCCACTTTCTCCCCATACAAGTAGTGTCTCCAAATTTTCAACGTGAATACGACTGCTGCCAACTTTAGATCATGAGTAGGATAATTCCTCTCATATTCTTTGAGTTATCGTGAGGCATAGGCTATGACTTTCCCATGTTGCATGAGAACGCATCCTAACCCTTTGCCTGAAGCATCGTTGTATATAACAAATCCATCCGTACCAGATGGTATTGCCAGAACAGGTGCCGAAATGAGTCTCCTCTTGAGCTCTTGGAAACTCTTCTCGCATTCCTCGCTCCATACGAATTTTGTATCTTTCCGAGTCAACTGAGTTAACGGAGTAGCGATTCGAGAAAATCCTTCCATGAATCTCCGATAATAACCATTAAGCCCGAAACCTCGCGCACTTGGTCAATCGACTTTGGTTGCTCCCAACTTTGTCTTTGCTTGATCTTTGCCGGGTCAATAAATACTCCATGTTTTGACACCATGTGCCCAAGGAATGCTACTTCCTCAAGCCAGAACTCACATTTCTTTAGCTTGACATAAAGCTTGTTTTCACGAAGCCTTTCAAGTATCAGCTTCAAATGGTGCTCATGATCTTCACGGCTTTTGGAATAGATGAGGATGTCATCAATAAAGACAACAACAAACTGATCCAAATATTCCTTGAATACACAGTTTATCATATCCATGAAAGAAGGAGGAGCATTAGTCAATCCAAAAGACATGACTAAGAATTCATAATGCCCGCTGGGGAGTTACGAAGGCGATCTTTGGAATATCCTCGGTTTTAATCTTGGTGATGATATCCGAATGAAGATCGATCTTTGAAAAGAATTGTGCTCCTTGCAATCGGTCGAACAAGTCATCAATGCGAGGTAGTAGATACCTATTCTTGATGGTGACATGGTTTAATTCTCGAGAGTCAATACAAAGTCGCATACTCCCGTCTTTCTTCTTTTTTCGAATAAAAGCAGGAGCACCCCAAGGAGATGTACTTGGGCGAATGAAACCTATGTCTAACAATTCCTATAGTTGGACTTTTAACTCCACGAAGTTCAATAGAGCCATTAGATATGGGGTTTTAGAAATGGGTTTTGTGCGGGCTCCAAGGTCAATAAAGAATTCAACATCACGTTACGGGGTAGGCGGGAAGTTCTTGAAATACATCGTGAAATTCTCTAACAACGAAATATTATTCAAATCGACTTGTCTTTGTTCAAATCCATAACATGGGCTAAGAAAGCTTGACATCCGTTTTTCAATAAGCGAATAGCTTTATGGCTTGATATGATAGTGGTGATTTTAGTGGTTTAGTTGTTTGAATTCGTATGACGGGTTGGTTAGGAATATGAAAACTAACAACCTTACGAAAATAATCAATTTTGGCATGATGAGTGGTTAACCAATCAATTCCTAAAAACACATCAAAAACAGGTATCTTTAAAGAGATAAGATCAACAGGTATGTGATAGTGCCAACTTGGATCATGCAAGATTTATAAACTGTGGATGTAACAAAAGTTTCACCCAACGGAGTCTCCACTGATAAATCAAAGTCTAATTTCTCCGGAGTCAAGTTTAAACGTTTCTCCGGAGTCAAGTTTAAACGTTGAGCACAAGCAGGAGAGATAAAAGAATGGGTAGAACCGGTATCTAGTAAGGTATAAACTTCGCAAGAGTTCAAGATTATCTTACCCGTAATCACCTCGTTCGGGTTCCTCGCGTTTTGGCCAGTCACGACAAACGCTCTTCCAGGAACCGCTGATTTCGACTTATCCGGACAACCCTTGAGTCACTATCCCCGTTGAACTTGGTTTTGCTACTGAAATAATCCCGAGCTATGTGGCCTTCCTTTCTACAAATTGTAACATACCTTGGATTGTTGTGGACGGTTTGGTGATATGTCCCTCTTTCCCATTTTTTGTAACATCTAACTAGCGGTCGTTCTCCTCCCCTAGAATTTGTTGTTGGTCTTTGGTCTTTGTTGTTGATGTCTTCCCATCATCGTTAAACCTTCTCTTCTTGAAATTTCCACTTGAATCATTTCTTCTATTATCTTGGCCATGATTACCACCGGTGGTTACCATTTTGTTATGATAATTTCCTCCACGATGGTTATCATTGTTCAGATGAACGTTGCTTGCACCGTGCGATTATTATCGTGTTGTTGTTGTTATCCTTCTATTAGGTACTCATTATCACGCTCCAATAATTGAGCCCTATTCACTACATCTGAATATAAACAAAATTTGTGAGAAATGAGGTATTGGCGAATTTTGGGTTTTAAACCTCGTAAAAACATTCTTGTCATTCTCTCTTCATTATCAACCAAATGGGATGCAAATCGGGACAACTTGGCAAACTTAGCTTCGTCTTTGGGACGCTCATATTGTTTTTTTGCTCGACTTGATGAACTCTCAACCTCCTTCATGTGACAAATACTTTCGGGAAAGTACTTGTCATTGAACAATTCTTGAAACTTCTCCCAAGACATATTCAGTGTAGCAGGTTGAGTACGCTTTTACTGGATTTCCACCAAGATGTCACCTCTCCTCGCGAAACATAAAGGTGGCAAAGGGAACCTTTTGCTCCTCGAAACATCCCAAGACATCAAATATCTTGGTGATTTGCTTTATCCACGTCTCTGTCGTGAAGTGGTTCCGCTTTCCCAAAAACTCCGGTGGTCCCAGCTCCTTGAACTGCTTAGCGGTAACAAGCCGCGCGTTGCTATCATTTCCACCCGTATTTTGTGCACGAGTCTCCCTCGTCTAATTTTGCATGAATTGCAAAAAACTTCTAAACATTCCATCATTCATCGTTTGCTCGGTAGTGTTGTTTACAGGAGGAATATTTTCTTCTTGTTGCACGTTCCACTAGGTGGTGATTAAAGGTGTCTCCACTGTCTCATTCACTCCATCGTTAATTTTTCCCGCTGTCATTCTTAAATACTTCCATGAAATAAGGGTTAATTAAACAAATTAACATATCACCTATACTCCACATATTACCAAATAAATACCAAATAAACTTAGTCGAGGACATACTAGCGAAGGAATTCCCCATCTCTCCCCTCTTAGTTCTTGTCTCACATCTCAGCCAGGGATCATATCCCTAAGCTTTAATACCAACTGTGACGCCCCCAAAATAGGTATACAACACCCATTCTGAGTCGCCAAATACATGGTACAGAAAGCAAACTACAACTTCAATAATACAATTGTCGTGCAAAATACGACAACACATACTGTGAGTTTAAATACAAATATTGTCTTCTAGATAATATCCACACTCAAATAAGTCCTCATTACAATTATTCAAACACTATTTTATAGAAATAGTGAGGACTGCTAAAACATCTTTCTAGAACCATCACTCCATACCCCGACTAGTTCCTGCTATGTTCTCACCTCATGAGAAAAATGGAACAAAAAGGAAAAGGGTGAGCTCAACTAGCCCAGTAAAGAATATTATGACTAAGATAATATACAACAAATTATCGTTAGTCTTCAACAGGGAAAAATCTGATAAAATATAATAGACAACAAGTTTTAGATCAACAACTGCAGCGGAAACAATAATCCATTAGAAGAGTCAAGTAGAGAATGAGTTCTACTATCTTCTAAGATTTAAAAGTCCATCATCAATTTTATCCTCATAACAACAATCAATATACATCTTTAATCAATATTCATCTTTTTGCACTACGAGGCCAAAGATATTCATTTGTATCACCAGTTGGTCATGTTCATCTCAACATCTGCTCATCTTTGCACTACGGGCCAAAGATATTCATCGATTAATCATTCATCTTTTGACTACTGGGCCAAAGATATTCATAAATATCATCATTTAGGGACCGAGGATGATGAAAAATATTTTCAAGAAAAAAGCGAATCTAGTGAGACGGATGGACAAATAGTAAGGATTAAGTATAACGGTTTATCCAAGATCAATAATACTCCATAATAACCAATTTTGAAGCAAAATTCAAGAATAAAGATCAAAACATGGATACAATCAAAGATAGTAACCATAATAGACATCTTGGACAAAAAGAAGAAAATTTCATTTTTCGGTGAATAGTGCCGTATTCGTGAATAGTGCCGTATTCGTGAATAGTGCCCTATACGTGAATAGTGCCGTATACGTGAATAGTAACCCCGACACAAAAAGTTCTAAATTTGATAAAAAGTTCATACCAACATTTTGGTATAATGATATTGAAGAAAATATAATTTTAAGAAGAATATAACACCCTTTACCTCAAAATATCGTATTTACGATCGGAATATCGGTATAAAAATTGAAGAAAACTTGCACTGATGAATAGAAACTCACAAAGTATCTAAATACTCACAAAATACACTCAATAATCTAGAGAGAGAAAGAGAGAAAGCTTATGTTTCTGGTGTGATTTTCAATTCTAACTTAGCCCTCTATTTATAGGAAAATGTTAGCAGACTTGACTTGACACTGCAACTGATGGCTTTACACTACTATTATTCCCACCCACCACATTTTAAATAAAATTCAGCACATTTCTTCACCAACCACAAGTGGGGCCCACTCAATTCTAGAATTTTCCACCAAAATGCTAAATTCGGATACTTGAACAATTTCTCGAACCATTCCACCTCTTAAAATTAATAACAAATCATACGTTAATTTTAAAGGTTCAAAATTTGTGGACATATACTCAACTTATATATGTATAACATATCCAAAAATTACAACGATCCAACGGTCGGATTAAAAATTATAACTCACACAATATATCTCAAAAACACTGTTTTAAATTTTTAATACCTTCATTCCGACAAAAATACTGATAAAACACCTCAACATTAACTCTTTCATTTTTAACCACAATAAATATATCCAACATTTATATCCACATAAAATAAATATTTCCTTATCATATGAATCAATAATTAATTATTCACAAATAATATTACAGAATCACATTTATGATGACCAGTAGTTCCGGAAAAGAGGGGGCTTTCAATAAGAATTTCTCCTTCTTGGCGCATGATTTGGTGACCAAACCTCTCCTTGACAGAACTTTCTAGACATTGCCAATAATGCTATCTAATAATATTATTCAAATAATATGAATTATTGATCTGATAATGGAAAATACTGTGCAGTGACAATTATTGAAACAACAATAATATAAAATATCAACGCAACAATTATTGAATCAATAAAATAAAATATTGAACAGTAACTACTGTAACAATTATTGAGTAGTGCCTTCTTACGTAAGGATCAATAATTCATCAATACTGTGCATCCACACGTATTACTGTATTTTAACCACCGGGTATTCCAACAGTGTTAACGGTAACAACTACGTCGTTATTTATAAAAACTCAAACTTGTCGTTTTCTTCATCCGACAATTATTCTGTTATGGGGCCCACAAATAACTGTGCCATCGTACGAATATTCTCCGACAACAAGAATATTCCACGACCAAATGAATATTCCCCGACAACAATGATTATTTTATAACCACTTGCATATTTTGCAAAATTTGCACATTTCACCCATAACCAGAGAATTATATCAAATTAATACCTTATTATTCACAATAATAATTAGAGGAAATTCAATTTTATTTATAATAAGTTGGGGTCTTACAAACTTTAATACGTCTAATTTAATAACATATAAGTTACAAAACTAACGTATATATTATATTATTATTTTATTAATCATTTAAATTTCATAATCCAAAAGTCGAGGCTTTGTTTAACTTAACTAATTTATAATTAAACACTTAATAACCTTAAGCATTGTTTGGATAAAACCAACTTAAATTACCTTAATTTATTTTACTAACTCTTTAGAATATAATTATTTGTCACACTTTATTTAATAACAATTTATTAAATAAATTACTTAATGACATAACTCATTCCACATAACACATTAATTATTTAACAAATAAATAATTAACTAATCACATTAATTATTTAACAAATAGATAATTAACTAAATCAACTCAATCAAATTGAACAATTATTTATTCCATAATAAACACATCCAATAAATATTTATATAAATCAATAAATATTTATAATTACATTTATAAAATCTGGAATGTTACATCATTCCCCTCTTATAAGGATTCTGTCCCCAGAATCACAACTCAAACAACACATTCATTACATTCTTCCTTTACTTACAAAGATTCTCATCCCCGAATCGAAGACACGTGATTAATCAAATAACTCGTGGTACTCTTTCATTATTTTCTCTCTTCGAGTTCCCACGTAGCTTCTTCAGCATTGTGGTTCCTCCATATGACCTTCACAGAAGGTATCACTTTATTCCTGAGCACTTGTTCTTTCTTGTCGACTATCTGGATAGGAATCTCTTCATAAGACAAGTCTTTCTCAAACTGCAATGGTTCGTACTCAATTACGTGCTTGTAATCAGATTTATACTGATCGTATACAAGCGTGAAAAAACATTATGAATGTTTTGCAATTCTGGAGGTAGAGCTACCTCGTAAGCTACCTCTCTAACTTTCCTCAGCACTTCAAAGGGTCCAATAAACCTCGGACTTAGTTTTCCCTTTTTACCAAATCGAATTTTCTCCTTCCAAGGAGAAACTTTTAGGAATACGTAATTTGCTATGTCAAATGCACGATCTTGTCTGTGTTGATCAACATATTTCTTTTGTCTGTCTTGAGCAGCTATCAATCTTGTTCTGATGAGTTGGACAACCTCAGCAGTTTGTTGTACCAGTTCTGGTCCTAACAGTTGATGTTCACCGACTTCGTCCTATCACAGTGGAGTTCTGCACTTCCTGCCGTATAATGCTTCGTAAGGCGGTATGCCGATGCTAGCGTGGTAACTGTTATTGTAGGAAAATTCCACCAACGATAATTGTTCATCCCAGCTTCCTTTGAAATCCATGACGCATGCTCTCAACATATCTTCCAATGTCTGAATCGTTCGTTCTCTTTGGCCATCTGTTTGCGGATGATATGCCGTACTCATTCGCAACTATGTTCCTATACATTCTTGTAGTCTCTTCCAGAAGTTTGATGTGAACCTCGGATCTCACGTCTTCGACACAATCGATTGACCGGAACTCCATGTCTTGCAACGATCTCTTTAACATATAGTTTTGCCAGCTGATCAAGATTGAATCTAATCTTTTTTGGTAAAAAGTGTGCAGATTTTGTCAATCTGTCCACTATCACCCAAATCGCATCGTATCCTATCTGAGTTGTTGGAATACCTACCACAAAATCCATTGTGATATGTTCCCATTTCCATTCCGGTATCTCCAACGGTTGAAGTAACTTGCTTGGTCTTTGATGCTCGGCCTTGACTCTCTGACATGTTAAGCACTTTGCAACACATTCTGCAACGTCTCTTTTCATATTTGGCCACCAAAAATGTCGTCGCAAATCTTGATACATCTTCGTACTTCCTGGATGAATCGAATATCTCGAGTTATGAGCTTCGGTCAAGATGTCTTCTTTAATATCTGGTACTGCTGGAACCCATATTCGTCCTTCAAATCTCAGCATCCCCTCGGTATCAACTATGTACTTTATTTCTTTTCCCTCGACCACACTTTCTCTTATTTTTCTGCATTCCTCATCCTGCAGTTGAGCATTCTTCACTTTGTCAACCAAAGTTTGACTGGCTTCCATCTGGTACAATTTCTCATCAGATTCTTTTGGAAATTTGATTTTCAACTCTAACCTTGACAATGCTGTAATAAGCTCCTCCTTATCAGTTAACAACATCAACTTTTCCCTGCCTTTCCTACTCAAGGCATCTGCAACCACGTTTGCTTTGCCTCGATGATAAAAGATCTCACAATCATAATCTTTTATCGCCCATCCATCTTCTTTAACGCATGTTCGGTCCTTCGTGGTGAAAATATACTTGAGACTTTTATAGTGCTGTAAATCTCACATTTCTCTCCGTAGAGATAGTGCCTCCATATCTTCAGAGCAAACACAACCGCCGCCAACTCTAAATCATGAGTCGGATACCCTTTTTCGTAGTCTTTCAATTATCTTGATGCATACGCAATGACTTTCCAATTCTGCATAAGGACACATCCTAATCCTTTGTGTGAAGCGTCACTATACACCACAAAATTTCCTGTATTATCCGGTAATGACAACACAGGTGCCATACTTAGCTTCTTTTTCAATTCTTGGAAGCTTTCTTCACACTTCTCCGTCCAAACAAATTTTACAGATTTCCTTGTCAAATTTGTCAACGGAGTGGCAATCTTGGAGAAATCCTGGATAAACCGTCTGTAATACCCTGCTAATCCCAAGAAACTTCTCACTTCTGATGGAGTTCTTGGTTGTTCCCAATTTATCATAGCTTCAACCTTTGATGGATCCACTGAAATTCCATCCTTGTCAATTCGTGCCCAAGAAATTGTATGATCGTTCCTACCAAAATTCACATTTAGAGAATTTCGCATACAACTTTTCTTTTCTTAGCGTCTCCAGCGTTAGACGTAAGTGTTCCACATGTTCTTCTTGAGTTTTAGAGTACACCAGAATATAGTCGATAAACACCACCACAAACTTATCTAAAAATGGATTAAACACCCTGTTCATCAAATCCATGAACGCTGCAGGGGCGTTTGTCAAACCAAAAGACATCACCAAAAATTCGTAATGTCCATACCGAGTTCGGAATGCCGTCTTCAGTACATCCTCCTTTCTTACCTTCAGTTGATGATACCCACTTCTCAAATCTATTTTTGAGAAATATCTAGCGCCCTTCAATTGATCAAAAAAATCTATTCTCGGTAATGGATATTTATTCTTAATAGTGACTTTGTTTAACTCCCTATAATCAATGCAAAGATGCATTTACCCATCCTTCTTCTTTACGAATAACACCGTTGCTCCCCACGGTGACACACTCGGCTGAATATATTTCTTGTCCAATAGCTCCTGTAGTTGTACCATCAGTTCTTTCATCTCCACCGAAGCCATTCTGTATGGGGCCTTCGATATCAGAGCGGTTCCTGGTGCTAAGTCGATCACGAACTCGATCTCTCTGTCAGGCGGAAGTCCTGGCAAATCCTCCGGAAAGACATCCACAAATTCCCTAACTATTGGTATTTCTTCCAGTTTCACACCCTTCTTCTGAGTATCGACTATGTAAGCTAAATAACCCACACAACCTTGACTCAATAATTTCTTAGCCTGCATAATCGTCAGACATCTCATTTGTCTAGGCGATTTGCTACCATTGAATACTACCTTTGACGGAGTCATAAGGTTTACACATTTCTTTTGGCAGTCAATTATCACTCCATAATTGAACAACCAATCCATTCCCAAAATAACATCAAACTCTCCTAGCCTGATCGGAATCAAATATACCATCAATATATTTCCCTTAATATTCACCCTACAGTTCTTGTATACGAACCTAACAGGAACTACTTCCTTATTCGCAATTTCTATGTTTAAAGGGAAATTCAATTCTTCACTAGGCAATCCTAATCTCATAGCAAATTCATCAGATATAAATGAGCAAGTAGCACCCGAATCAAATAATACATAAGCATCAATATCATTGATCGGGATAATACCTGACACCACATCCTTTGATTGCACAGCATCTTGCATAGTCATGTTGAAGGTTCTGGCTGTGGGTTTGGTTGATGTCGTCGGTCCAGTAATGGCCTAAGTACCTCCACTGCTTCCTCCCTTGCTTCCCGTTGTTTCTCCAGTTTTCTTCTTGGTGCACTCACGAGCAAAGTGATCCTTAGACCCGCAAGTGTAGCAAACATTCTTCTTGGGCTGATTGCAATTTGGGGCGATGTGACCCTCCTGGCCATAGTTAAAGCATACTCGTTTCCCCATTAAGCATACACCCTTGTGAAACTTCCCGCATGTAGCACATGCTTTAAACTTCTTATTCTGCTGGTTACCTTGCTGATTCCCAGCACCCACATTTCCATTCCACTTTCTTTTCAAGTTGTTGTTACCATTTCTATTACCACCACCTCCATTCTTCACCTCCACTTCATTCTTCTTCTTTTTCTGTTCTTGATTGAACTTGGTTACAACCTCGCCTCCACCTTCAACGAGAATTGCCTTTTCCATCACGGCTGCAAACGTCTTCAACTGGAACAAAGAAACCCTACTAAACAACCAGGGCTTGGGTCCTCGTTTCAAACCTCTTCGCCTTGCATGTGTAAATCAGGTCTTGACTTGATATGGCGCAAACCTCGCCAACTCATTGAATTTCGCAGCATACTCCAACACCGTTATCGTTCCCTGCTTCAGTTCTAAAAATTGTACTTCCAACTGACTCTTCGAACTCTCTGGGAAGTAGGTCTCGAAGAACATCTCCTTGAACCTATCCCAATTTATAACTCCTGGTCCCTCCCGAGTTTTATTGGCTTGCCACCAATAACTAGCCTCTGCTTTCAACATGAATATTGCAAAAGCAGTCTTCTGATCTTCCCCTACTCCCACAACATCAAACACTTTCTCTATCTCCATGACCCAGGTCTGTGCCTCAATCGGGTTCATGGACCCACGGAATTCTGGTGGTCCAACTGCCTTGAAGTCCTTAAACGTAGCACCTTGGTTCTGAGGTCGATTCTGTGGTTGATTTTGCTTGTGCACTGTCGATAACGTCACCACCGTTCTTTGAGCGGAGTTAGCTTGAAAGATTATCGTTGTTGGTTCCTTCGGTGGTTCTCTGACGAGGTGGTTGATGCCTTGGAGGCATTTTCTGTTAAGAATACATTCATTAGATTATTACTAAACTCTTTTCAAGTAATTTCTACTTAACTTGCCCCCCATAAAAGTAATCACTTCATAACACATAACACTTTGGATAAAAGAAAATAATAACTTTTATTCATAACTTCTTTGATAACATTAAATCAATAACATCACTGCTATTTACATTATTTTCCTGAACTACTAAAGTTTCAGGACATCATCATCATATTCCATAGGTTGCATAACACTTGGGATTTATAATTTATTTATCATAACATAATTCAAGTACACTCCCTACGATGTGCTGTTAAGATACTACAAAGCCTTACGACACTCTTCTTCCATAACTCGGAACATGGTTCGACGATCTAGCATGAATGAGGGTAGCATCTCGAACTGAATTGGATAACCCATGACCCGATCTTGAGCTCGATTAATCGCGATGTTGAACACGTTATCCATTTCTTCCATCTTCCTTCTCTTTGCTTGTGCGTCTCCCCTTGCTATTTTGGCTTGTTGATAAACTTCATCATGACGCGTCTTCTTGCTCTTGCCCTTTTGCGATTCTTCTCTCAACTTGCTCTTCAACTCGCCACCTCTCGCTCTCATTTGGTCATTCTCTTCTTGATGTGAACCAAATCTCTTCAACATTGTTCACCGTTCTTCTCAATCATGGATCTCGTCGTCCTTACATGCCATCGAGGTCCATTGTTCACTACTATCTCTTGTAACTCCTCGGCAAGATCTTGAAGTTCCACATTGCGGTCATGCACCTCATCGATATACTCTGACCCATTGCTATCGAGTTAAGTGGAATCCTTTCCTCCTCGTCCTCTTCATCCGTCTGTGGCAGCTCTACGGGATCTTCCTCATCTGTTTCTACATCATCATCATCATCTTCAACCACCGTGAGCAATGGGGCTGACTCTCGTGGAAGTAGTTGTTCCCAAACCACTTGAATGTCACGAGATTCCTCCTCTCTAGGCATCCGAGGTCCTTCCTCCCTAACTTTGACCGGATCCTCCTATATTAGTCATCCTATCAACCAAAGTTTAAGTTTTAATTACTAATCATTACTACTCGACTCTCACGAGCACATAAGTTATAAACACATAATCACATAAGTGTTTTATTACTTCCTCCTTAAAACTCGATAAGAGTTTATCATCACTATCTTCTCGAAGGTTACTTCCTAAGGCTTTTTCCCCACCCAAGGTTCATAACCTACAGCTTTGATACCAACTTGTGACACCCCCAAACCCAGGTACTTCATTCCCACAGGATTTGGTGTTCACTTGATCAAACATTCATTTCTAACTACCCAATCATAATAGAATTGAATTATAAAAGAAAACCCCCCTAAGGCTGTGGATTAAACTTAAATAAAAATCTCCCGGGTTATCTAACCTTTAAACGTCATTCAAATGCGGAAAATTAAATAAACTTCATTACAATCTTTAAATCAAAGTCTGATAATAAAACTATCAAAACTATTACAAGTCTTCATCACTTGTACATTTTTCCCTTTTCTTTGCTAGTCGAAGGTTCACCTACCTTCTCTTCTTTAGCTGCAATGAGTTTTTAAATATGCAAGAGTGAGAAAAACAATTGCTCACTTTGGATATAACATGGAATCAACAGAGTATAACAATAATAATCGTTTAAAATAGGCTCATCAAAAGTGAATAGTACTCTATCAACAATAATCAGAAACCGAAATCCCAAAATATGGAGAATATACATCACTGAGGGTCGTAAGACCATGAACTACGTCAACAGTTGTAAGTAATCTTTCAACTCCAACTTTAACAGTCATAAGACTATAAGAACCTCGTACTTAGGGGGATCGACCCTTCGTGCATATATATTGCACAAACATTTTAACGCTTACGCGTAAGTTAACCCCTAATCATAACAATAGGGTTGTTCATCTCAAGATTTAGAGTACAAGTCCGCACTGAAGGAAGTTTGGTTTGGATAAGCTTTTAAGGTAATTTGGAATTCAACGAACATCAACTAAGGAGTAGTTGAATAAAACCAATAACACTATACTATAGAATAATCGTGATTGAATCAATTATAGTAAACTAAAGTCATGCTTTAGGAATAATCTAATAGCATACAATTTGAATAACTATAGCATACCTTGCTTGAACAATACTAAGCCAAGGTTAATTAGAATTGAATACTAAGCATGCATAGTAATTTGAACGATAGAAATGTTCGACATTAGTATATATAGTTGTGCATGCTAATCAACAAGTTAAATACAAGAATAAATTGCTCCAGAATAACTTACATCATTATATTGTAATCGAATTGACAAGATAATAGATTAGAAAACTTGCTCAAAGATAGCTAGATACTTGCACAATTATAAAAGTAGAGTTAGAGAACTTGCCTCATGCGTAGGTTAAACAATTACTACTCACGTTCACCCCAAGTCCTACACATACCATATGTATTGACAATACAAATTAGTTACACTAACATTACCTTTATGAGTTACTTTATTACTCTTAGTATAGCTACTAACTAAGTTTAGGTTTAAACAACATCACATCTTTTCATGAACATTATATTTTTTTTAGCTTTATTACAACTACTTAAGTGATCATGTTATTGCACCACATGCACATTAACAACTTGATACAACATCCTATTACATGTCCAACATGTTATCATTAAGTTATACTAATACACAAAGGGTTGCACTTGCATTCGCGCATCCCGACGCCCTTCGATTGGCTCCAAATACACAATAGTCCTAAAGATGGCCATTTTGACCCTTCATAACGATTTCAAATTGAAAACCTTAAAGAATAAAAGTTATAGGCCTATTCATCCTCTTTCCGAATCATCGTGAATTATCTCAATCGGAGTTTGTATGAAAACGTTATGGCCATTTTCTACAGGAGGTCAAAACTGTCCGACCTAGACCACTTTTCGGCAAATAAGCGAGATGATTAGTATTTGATTCCAAAGATTCGGCGGTAATTTTAGCATTTGGTGCGAACTTCCTATTTTTTTAATCAGGCGCCAAATTTGGCATCACAAAATTTGGCTATTGAGTCTCCGATCTACAGAACACCCAAAACAAGAAACCAAACCAAGCTACCATGTCTTAAATTCTAACACCAATTAACATGTATAATGTAAGACCCCAAATTATTAATAAATGAAATTTAATTTGCTCTATTTATCATTTTGAAATAGTAAGGGTTGATTTGATTAATGTGGTTAGTTATGGGTAAAATGCGCAAATATTTCAAATAAGCAAGTGGTTATAAAATACTCATTTTTATCGGAGAATATTCGTTTAGTCGTGGAATATTCTTACTTTCGGGGAATATTCGTACGATGGCGCAGCCTTGTGTGGGCCCCATAACGGAAAGCTATTGGATGAAGAAAACGACAAGTATAAGTTGTTTATAAATAACGGCACAGTTGTTACCGTTAATACTATTGGAATACCCGGTGGTTAAAACACAATAATACGCGTTGTTGCACAATGAGCACTGCGATTGCACCAATTATTAATTCTTACGTGAAGACACTACTCAATAATTGTTACGATGAATTCTTTGTTCGATATTTTATTTTATTGATTCAATAATTGTTTGCGTTGATATTTTATATTACTTGTTGTTTCAATAATTGTCACTACACAAGATTTTCCATTATCGAAGCAATAATTCATATTATCTGAATAATATTATTAGAAAATATTATTGGCAATGTCTAGAAAGTTACATGTCAGGAGAGGTTTGGTCACCTAATTGCATGCATGAGAAGGAGAAATTCTTATTGGAAAGCCCCTCTTTCCGAGAACCGCTAGTTATTTCATTATTGTGATTACGTAATATTATTTGTGAATAATTAATTATTGATTTATATGATGAGAAAAATATTGATTTTATGTGAATATAGATGGAGAAAATTTTAAATGTGACAATTGTTGAAAATTAATATTTTATCTCTTTCTGATAAAATAATTCATTTAAATATATTATTTTAATAATATATTAATGGTGATATTTTTACAATGAATGTGAGATATATGAATATATGAGGAGAAAGAGTATTTTTGTTGCATTAAATGATTAACACATGTTTTGTGTGTCGGTGGACCCCATTTCTTGACTGAAATTTGATTATAGCATGTAAAATCATCCGTTTATGGATTTCGGTCAATTTCTGTTTGGAATTTGGTAAAACTTTCTTCTGCAAAGTTGTAGAGAAAGAAATTTTCTATGACAAGGACATGTGGTTCGAATTTTTCTGACAAAAGGGCTATTTATTATGAATTATTGAAGTTCTGTAGTTCCAAAATAATTAATTTTTGGAAGTTTTAAATATTTTATTTATGAAAAATGTTTTTTTTACTTTTTTTCTAGAAGATTGGCATTTGGGAAATGCTAAGATCTGATTTCAAAGGTGGGCTTAAAAATTTATATATATATATATATATATTAATATTATATTAAATTTTCTGCTTTGGTGTTCTAAGCATTTTCCTATAAATAGGGTGCTTAGGTTAGAATTGAAAATCACACCAGAAACTGAAGTTTTCTCTCTCTTTCTCCCTCGATATATTGAGCATATTCTTGTGAGTATTTTGATACTTTGAGTGTTGCTATACGGTGCAAGTTCCCTTCAACACTATACCCACTATTCCAGCTAGAAGTACTATTCTTTCGAGGTAAGGGATGTTATTTTCTTCGTAAGTGATATTATTTCTTCAATATCATTATGCCGAAATATTGGTTGGAACTTTTTATCAAATTTAGAACTTTTTCATGTCGGGGTTACTATTCATGAGTTACTATTCACGAGTTACTATTCATGAGTTACTATTCACGAGTACTATTCACGAAGCATGATGATTTTTTTTGTGAAATTTCTATCTTTTAGTGTTGGAGTTACTATTCACGTATATGGCACTATTCATGTATACGGAACTATTCACGAATACGACACTATTCACAGAAAAATTAAAATTTTCTTTTCTGTGTCCAAGATTGTCTGTTATGATTCCTATGTTTGATTGGATCTATGTTTTGGTCTTCATTCTTGAATTTTACTCCACTCTGGTTATTTATGAAGTATTTTTGAACTTGGATTGTTTAAAGTACGAATCCTTAATATTTGTTCTTTTATTTCACTGGATTCGTTTTCTTTAGAATATTTTTCATCATCCTCAGTCCTAAATGATGATATTACTGAATATCTTTGGCCTGTAGTGCAAAGATGAATGATTTCTGATGAATATCTTTGGTCCGTAGTGCAAAGATGAACAAGTGTTTAGATGAACATGACCAACTGATGAATATCTTTGGCCTATAGTGCAAAGATGAATATTTGATTCCAGATATATATTGATTGATGTTACAGGGATAAAATGTTGACGATGGACTTTTAAATTCATATATAGAAGATAGTAAATTTTATTCTCTACTTAACTCTTCTAATGAATTATTATTTCTGCTGTGAATATTGATTCCAAACTTATTGTCTATTGTATTCTATTAGATTTTCCTTGTTGAGGACTAATGATAATTTGTTTTATATTATCTTAGTCATAATGTTCTTTACTGGGCTAGTTGAGCTCACCCTTTTCCTTTTTGTTCCATTTTTCTTCTCAGGAGGCAAAAATGTAACGAGTACTAGTCGGGGTGTGGAATGATGATTCTAGAAGTGGTTCTAGTAGTCCTCACTATTCTGTAAAAATAGTGTATTAATAATTGTAATGAGGACTTATTTGAGTGTGGATATTGTCTAGATGACAATATTTGTATTTAAACTCATAGTTTTTATGTTGTATTAATAAAGTTGTAGTTGTTTCTGTACCATGTATTTTGACGACTCAGAATGGGTGTTGTATACCTATTTTGGGGGCATCACAGTTGGTATCAGAGCTTAGGGATATGATCTCTAGTGGAGATCGGGGAATAGAACTAGGAGGGGAGAGACGAGTAAATCCTTCGCTAGTGTGTCCTACCTAAGCTTATTTGTTGGTCGGTCATAATATAGGTGTATTATGTGATTTGTTAATTTGTTAAATTAACCCTTATTTTATGGCAGTATTTGAGAATGTCGACTGAGAATGTTAACAATGAGTGAATGTGAATGAGAAAGCTCAGGAGGAGATACCTCTAATCATCAACCAGGTTAATGTGATTAGAGATATCCATGTGGTGATTGAGGAATTAAAAGTTGCACTCAAGCTAGTTGCAAAGGTAGCAGCTGAGAGTGAGGAAGAAGAGGAAGAAGAGGAACCTGAGGAGAATTTATTAGAAGAATTTTATGATCGAAATTTAGAATTACAAAATCGTATTCATGAGTTAGAAGAGCAGGCTGAAGAACGACAGGCGGTCGTGGAGCAAAGAGATGCAATAATTCTAAATTGTGTTACCCGATGTGCGATGCTTGAACAGAAGCACTCTTTTGCAGAGTATAAGATATTAGAGCTGGAATCTGAGAATGCTATGATCAAAGTTCTGATGAAAGAAGAAGCAACCGAACGAATGAGAATAGAGGATGCTTGGGTAAAAGCTACACGACACGTTGATATTGTAGAAAAAGACGTCCGATCCAATAAGGCCAAAATAGATGAAATGGATTTCGCTTTTTGGACAGCAATTGGGAGAATCCAACATCGAGTTCGGAATTACCCTATGCAGAGCGGTCAACCCCAATTCGATATGGATCGTAGAGTAATGATTGAAATCATGGATCAAGAATTCGACGAAGCAATGACGGGTGGAATGTACTCTATAACAAAGTTAAGTCCAGTTGGGACGGTGGCACCAGAGGCGGATACGAACAAGTCAAAGTCAACAGTTCCTGGAAGAGCGTTTGTTGTGACTGCCCAAAACGCGAGGAACTTGAACGAAGGTATCACGGGTTAGTTAATTATAAATTCTTGCAAAGTCTATACCTTATTAGATACCGGTTCTACCTATTCTTTTATCTCTCCTGCTTGTGCTCAATGTTTAAACTTGACTCCGGAGAAATTAGACTTTGACCTATCTGTGGAAACTCCGTTAGGAGAAACTTTCATCACATCCACTGTTTATAAATCTTGTTTGATCCAAGTTGGCACCATCACATTACCTGTTGATCTTATCTATTTAAAGATACTTGCTTTTGATGTGATTTTAGGGATTGATTGGTTAACTACTCATCATGCCAAATTGATTGCTTTTGTAAGGTTGTTAGTTTTCATATTCCTAAGCAACTTTGTTATTCAATTTAAGCAACCAAACCATTAAAGTCAAACTCTTTCATATCAAGCCGTAAAGTCATTCGTTTATTGAAAAACGGATGTCAATCTTTCTTAGCCATGTTATGGACTTGAACAAAAATACGTCAGATTTGAATGATATTTCAGTTGTTAGTAAATTTCCGACGTATTTCTGAAAAATTTCGCCTACTCCCGAGGCGTGATATTGAATTTTGTATCGACTTTGAACCCGATACAAAACCCATTTCTAAAATCTCATATCGAATGGCTCCTATTGAACTTCAGGAGTTAAAAACCCAACTATAGAAGTTGATAACCGAGCCTCTATCTGGTGACTTCTTTTGTGGAATGCACCGCCGCTTCTCCGTAGGGGACGCCATATTCGTGCGATAGTAAACTGATAGGTGTCATTGTGACGTGCTATCCAAGGTTGGGATATGAGTCACAATTGAGAGCAACCTAAGTCGGTAATCGAAATATGTAGCTTTCTAGGCTTAGTTGGTTATTATCAGAGATTCGTTGAAGGATATTCTCGAATCGCTATTCCATTAACGCGGCTAACTCGTAGAGATACAAAATTCGTATGGAGCGAGGAATGCGAGAAGTGTTTCCAAGATCTCAAGAGGAGACTCATTTCGGCACCTGTTTTGACAATACCATCTGGTTCAGATGGATTTGTTATCTACAGCGATGCTTCAGGCAAAGGATTAGGATGTGTTCTCATGCAACGTGGGAAATTTATAGCCTATGCCTCGCGACAACTTAAAGAATATGAGAGGAATTATCCTACTCATGATCTAGAGTTGGCAGCAGTCGTTTTCGCGCTAAAGATCAAGAGGCACTATCTATATGGGGAGAAAATGGAGATATATTCAGATTATAAAAGCCTCAAATATTTCTTCATCCAAAAGGAACTCAACATGCGGCAACGACGTTGGCTCGAGCTGTTAAAAGATTACGACCACACTATTCAATACCATCCTGGAAAAGTGAACGTGGTAGCTGACGCGTTGAGTAGAAGATCATATGCAGGAACGAGTACGATGATGTCAAGTATACGCATAGAACCAACTTTAATCGAAAAAGTTAAAGTTGCTCAAGCCACAGATCTGGAGCTGATGTGTATGAAGAAGAAAGTACAAGAAGGTACTATTCCAGAAGCAAGAATCGATGAAGAAGGAATACTTCGAGTCCACTCCAGACTTTGTGTTCCTAACGATTCTGACTTGAAGCATATAATCATGATGGAGGCACACAACACACCATTTGCAATCCAACCTGGAAGTACCAAAATGTATCGTGATCTTCGACATACATTTTGGTGGAACAATATGAAGAGAGAGATCGCGAAGTTTATATCGAGGTGTTTAACTTGTCAACGTGTAAAGGCGGAGCATCAAGTATCTAAAGGTCCATTGCAACCACTTGAGATTCTGAAATGGAAGTGGGAACACATTACCATGGATTTCGTTACGGGTCTTCCCACAGTTTCGCAAGGCATAAATGCTATTTGGGTTATTGTCGATAGATTAACCAAGTCTGCCCATTTCTTGCCGATACGGGAGACTTATTCCCTTGAACGTCTTGCTCGAATGTACGTAAATGAGATTATGTGATTGCATGGAATGCCGGTATCCATAGTTTCGGATCGTGACCCAAGATTCACTTCAAAATTTTGGGTTAGCTTGCAAAAAGCTACGGGCACGAATTCAGTTCATTTAGGCATACCATCCTCAAACGGACGGACAATCAGAGAGGACTATTCAAACTCTTGAAGATCTATTAAGACTCTGTATCCTAGACTTCAAAGGCAGTTGGGATAAGTATTTACCATAGGTGGAATTCTCCTACAACAACAGTTATCAGGCAAGTATAGGTGTGGCTCCATTTAAAGCATTGTATGGACAAAAGTGTCGTTCTCCAGTATGTTGGGATGAGGTGGGAGAAGCAACGTTGTTGGGACCAGAGTTGATACGAATGACTATAGAGAAGATCCAAACGATTCGACAACGTATACAAACGGCACAGGATCGACAAAAGAGTTATGCGGATCTTCTTCGAAAGGACGTGGAATTTAGTATTGGGGATCATGTATTGTTGCGTGTGGCTCCATGGAAGGAGTTACAAGATTTGGGAAGAGAGGAAAGCTCAATCCACGATTTATTGGTCCATTTCAGATTCTTGACCGAGTAGGAAATGTGGCCTATAGACTCGCGTTACCTCCAAGTATGTCGCGTGTTCATAACGTTTTTCACGTATCGATGTTACGTAAATATGTGGACGACCCGAACCACATTATTGAGTTAGAATCAGATGAGATAACCGAAGATTTAACGTACGAGGAAGTACCAGTCAAGATCTAAAGGAGCATGTCCTACGTACAAAGGTTATACCACAAGTTAAAGTTTTGTGGAGAAACCATGCTATTGAGGAAATGACCTGGGAGTTGGAAATGGAAATGAAAGCGAGGTATCCTCATCTTTTTGAAACACCAGGTACGTACGTCAATTTCGAGGACGAAATTTCATAAGGAGGGGAGGTTGTAAGACCCCAAATTATTAATAAATGAAATTTAATTTCCTCTATTTATCATTTTGAAATAGTAAGGGTTGATTTGATTAATGTGGTTAGTTATAGGTAAAATGCGCAAATATTTCAAATAAGCAAGTGGTTATAAAATACTCATTTTTATTGGAGAATATTCGTTTGGTCGTGGAATATTCTTACTTTCGGGGAATATTCGTACGACGGCGCAGCCTTGTATGGGCCCCATAACGGAAAGCGATTGGATGAAGAAAACGACAAGTATAAGTTGTTTATAAATAACTTGGCATTGATTATTATATCGTTAATCTTGTTGGAATAACCGTTGGTTAAAACACGATGTCTACGCGTTGTTGTAAAGTAGTAGCACACGGTATTGCACCAATTATTGATTCTTACGTAAGAAGGCACTACTCAATAATTGTTACAGTAATTACTGTTCAGTATTTTATTTTATTGATTCAATAATTGTTGCGTTGATATTTTATATTACTGTTGTTTCAATAATTGTCACTACACAGTATTTTCCATTATCGAAGCAATAATTCATATTATCTGAATAATATTATTAGAAAATATTATTGGCAATGTCTAGAAAGTTCTGTCTAAGGAGAGGTTTGGTCACCTAATTGCGCGCCAGTAAGGAGAAATTCTTATTGGAAAGCCCCCTCTTTCCTAGAGAACCGCCCTGTCAGGTTGTGATATTGTGATTCTGTAATATTATTTGTGAATAATTAATTATTGATTTATATGATGAGAAAAATATTGATTTTATGTGAATATAGATGGAGAAAATTTTTAATGTGACAATTGTTGAAAATTAATATTTTTTCTCTTTCTGATAAAATAATTCATTTAAATATATTATTTTAATAATATATTAACGGTGATATTTTTACAATAAATGTGAGATATATGAGTATATAAGGAGAAAGAGTATTTTTGTTGCATTAAATGATTAACACATGTTTTGTGTGTCGGTGGACCCCATTTCTTGACTGAAATTTGATTATAGCATGTAAAATCGTCCGTTTATGGATTTCGATCAATTTCTGTTTGGAATTTGGAAAAACTTTCTTCTACAAAGTTGTAGAGAAAGAAATTTCCTATGACAAAAACATGTGGTTTGAATTTTTCTGACAAAAGGGCTATTTATTATGAATTATTGAAGTTCCGTAGTTCCAAAATAATTGATTTTTGGAAGTTTTAAATATTTTATTTATGAAAAACGTTTTTTTTTACATTTTTCTAGAAGATTGGCATGTGGGAAATGCTAAGATCTGATTTCAAAGGTGGGCTTGAAAATTTATATATATATATATATATATAAATATTATATTAAATTTTCTGCTTTGGTGTTCTAAGCATTTTCCTATAAATAGGGTACTTAGGTTAGAATTGAAAATCACACCAGAAACTAAAGTTTTCTCTCTCTTTCTCCCTCCATATATTGAGCGTATTCTTGTGAGTATTTGATACTTTGAGTGTTGCTATATGGTGCAAGTTCCCTTGAAGACTATACCCGGATTCCAAATTAAGTACTATTCTTTCGAGGTAAGGGATGTTATTTTCTTCGTAAGTGATATTATTTCTTCAATATCATTATGCCGAAATATTGGTTGGAACTTTTTATCAAATTTAGAACTTTTTATCGGGGTTACTATTCATGAGTTACAATTCAGGAGTTACTATTCATGAGTTACTATTCGCGAGTTACTATTCATGAGTTACTATTCACGAGTACTATTCACGAAGCATGATGATTTTTTGTGTGAAATTTCTATCTTTTAGTGTCGGAGTTACTATTCACGTATACGGCACTATTCACGAATACGACACTATTCACAGAAAAATTAAAATTTTCTTTTCTGTGTCCAAGATTGTCTGTTATGATTCCTATGTTTGATTGGATCTATGTTTTGGTCTTCATTCTTGAATTTTACTCCACTCTGGTTATTTATGAAGTATTTTTGAACTTGGATTGTTTAAAGTACGAATCCTTAATATTTGTTCTTTTATTTCACTGGATTAGTTTTCTTTAAAATATTTTCATCATCCTCACATCCTAAATGATGATATTATTGAATATCTTTGGCTTTAGTGCAAAGATGAATGATTTCGATGAATATCTTTGGTTCATAGTGCAAAGATGAGCAGTGTTTTTAGATGAACATGACCAATCGATGAATATCTTTGGCTCAGAGTGCAAAGATGAATATTTGATTCCAGATATATATTGATTGATGTTACAGGGATAAAATGTTGACGATGGACTTTTAAATTCATATATAGAAGATAGTAGATTTTATTCTCTACTTAACTCTTCTAATGAATTATTATTTCTGCTGCGAATATTGATTCCAAACTTATTGTCTATTGTATTCTATTAGATTTTTCCCTGTTGAGGACTAATGATAATTTGTTTTATATTATCTTAGTCATAATGTTCTTTACTGGGCTAGTTGAGCTCAGCCTTTTCCTTGTTGTTCCATTTTTCTTCTCAGGAGGTGAGAATGTAGTGAGTACTAGTCGGGGTGTGGAATGATGATTCTAGAAGTGGTTCTAGTAGTCCTCACTCTTCTGTAAAAATAGTGTATTAATAATTGTAATGAGGACTTATTTGAGTGTGGATATTGTCTAGATGACAATATTTGTATTTAAACTCACAGTTTTTATGTTGTATTAATAAAGTTATAGTTGTTTCTGTACCATGTATTTTGACGACTCAGAATGGGTGTTGTATACCTATTTTGGGGGCATCACAGTTGGTATCAGAGCTTAGGGATATGATCTCTGGCGGAGATCGGGGAATAGAACTAGGAGGGGAGAGACGAGTAAATCCTTCGCTAGTGTGTCCTACCTAAGCTTATTTGTTGGTCGGTTATAATATAGGGGTATTATGTGATTTGTTAATTTGTTAAATTAACCCTTGTTTTATGGAAATATTTGAGAATGTTGACTGAGAATGTTAACAGTAGAGTGAATGAGACCGTGGAGACACCTCTAATCATTAACCAGGTTAATGTGATTAGAGATATCCATGTGGTGATTGAGGAATTAAAAGTTGCACTCAAGCTAGTCGTAAAGGTAGCAGCTGAGAGTGAGGAAGAAGAGGAAGAAGAGGAACCCGAGGAGAATTTATTAGAAGAATTTTATGATCGAAATTTAGAATTACAAAATCGTATTCATGAGTTAGAAGAGCAGGCTGAAGAACGACAGGCGATCGTGGAGCAAAGAGATGCAACAATTCTAAATTGTGTTACCCGATGTGCGATGCTTGAACAGAAGCACTCTTTGGTAGAGTATAAGATATTAGAGCTGGAATCTGAGAATGCTATGATCAAAGTTCTGATGAAAGAAGAAGCAACCAAACGAATGAGAATGGAGGATGCATGGGTAAAAGCTACACGACACGTTGATATTGTAAAAAAAGACGTCCGATCCAATAAGGCCAAAATAGATGAAATGGATTTACGCTTTTTGACGTTGAATTGGGAGAATCCAACATCGAGTTCTGAATTACCCTATGTAGAGCGGTCAACCCCAATTCGATATGGATCAGAGAGTAATGATTGAAATCATGGATCAGGAATTCGACGAAGCAATGACGGGTGGAATGTACTCTATAGCAAAGTTAAGTCCAGTTGGGACGGTGGCACTAGAGGCGGATACGAACAAGTCAAAGTTAACGGTTCCTGGAAGAGCGTTTGTCGTGACTGCCCAAAACGCGAGATACTTAAACGAAGGTATCACAGGTTAGTTAAATTTAATTCTTACCCAATTCATATAATCACAATTAAATTCCATGATTATCATACAATATGAGTATAAATTTTGGTACTCTGAATACATTCATATATGTTTATGTTCACAGTAAAACTATTTCTTTTTTTTAATGCATGATTAAAATACCACTCATATATACACATATATATATATATATATATACATGCTAGTTATAACAATTATAACAACAAAACATGTAATACCAAAATAATTCTAGAACAAGGTTTACAGACAAATTTGGTAAAAACTTATACACGGTTATTTCAAGAAAAACAGAGACATCCAATTTCTCAAAAACTATATAATGTAAAAATATATGATATGGTTTATACAGCCTACCTTTAATTTGTTCCGACAACACTTGTTAATCACTGAGAATAGCTTTGACAAACTCAGAACTTATTTTGAAAAACACAGCCTTTTTTTCTCTTAAACTTTCTCTGAAACTCTCTCTTAGTGTTCTTCTCTCTTTTCTCAGCAACTAGAATGTGTAAAAAGAAAACAACCGATAGCTATAATGCGTAAAATAAAACCGCTAACCTTAATACGTCTAATTTAATAACATATCGCCATAAAAACTAACGATATATTATATTATTATTTTATTAATCATTTAAATTTCAAAATCCAAAAGCCGTAGGCTTTGTTTGGCTTAACTAATTTATAATTAAACACTTAATAACCTTAAGCATTGTTTGGATAAAACCAACTTAAATTACCTTAATTTATTTTAATAACTCTTTATAATATAATTATTTGTCACACTTTATTTAATAACAATTTATTAAATAAATTACTTAATAACATAACTCATTCCACATAACATATTAATTATTTAACAAATAAATAATTAACTAATCACATTAATTATTTAACAAATAGATAATTAACTAAATCAACTCAATCAAATTGAACAATTATTTATTCAATAATAAACACATCCAATAAATATTTATATAAATCAATAAATATTTATAATTTACATTTATAAAATCTGAAATGTTATAGGAGTTCCCGTGGAGGGGCATATATAGCATTCCCATAAATCTGACACTGATAACATCTCCTGACCTGGTCATTGCAGTCAGCTTTGGGAGATAGCCAGTAATGTCCTATCCTGAGGACAATCTTGACAAGGAGGGGGCCACTCATGTGGGGGCCACAGACTCCACCATGGATTTCATCCATAAGCCTTTGGGCTTGATCTTTGTCTAAACACCTGAGGAGACCTTGTCCTGCATCTCTCTTGTAGAGCACATCTCCACTTAGGTAGAATTTCAGACCAATTCGATGGATCCGCCTTTTCTCAGTCGGGCTCGCCTCAGTGGGTGTAGATCCATCTCGTATATATTCCTTGATATGTTGATACCAAGGATGCTGGATGGGAGGTAGCTCATCTGATACTTCACCAACGTAATTCCCATAGGCTGGGGCCTTGTGTAGGGAAATTGTGACGCTTGGCAAGTGTCCTTTGTTTGATATGCGAATTAAGGAGGCCAAAGTTGCTAATGCGTCTGAAAAGTCATTCCTATTACGAGGAATGTGTAGAAAGGAGATTTCTTCGAACTCCAAAACCATTCGTAAAACCTGCCGATGGTAAGGCAGCAAATGTAGTTCCTTGGTTTGATAGATTCTGGTGGATTATCTGATTACCAACTCTAAATCTCCAAAGATAGTTAACCGTCTGATGCCCATTGAACGGGCAAGTTTTAGCCCCATGAGACAGTCATACTCAGTTGTGTTATTGGTGCTGATAAACTGCAATTTGACGACGACGTGATACTGCTCCCCCGTACCAGATACTAGAACTGCTCCAGCTTTAGTACCTTCCATATTAACAGCTCTATCGAAATACATCTTCCATGCTTGGCGTGTATCATACTGATGGTGTTGATAACTATCATTACTCCCTCATCGGGGAAATTGGTTTCTAAGGGTTTAAAGTCCACTGAAGGTACAGCGGCCAGTTGATTCGCAATTCATTGACCTTTGATGGACTTTTGTGTCATATATACGATGTTAAATTGTTGTAGGATCAACTGCCATCTGGACAGCCATCAATTTAACATGGGTTTATTGAACACGTACTTGAGAGGATCCACGCGGGATATGAGATGGGTTGTGTGACCATGGAGGTAATGTTGTAACCTCATGGATGCCCATGCTGAAGCACAACACGTTTTCTCAATCAGAGTGTACTTGTGTTCACTACTGCTGAATCTTTTGCTGAGGTAATAGATAGCTCATTTTTTGCCTCTATCGTCTTTCTGTCCCAGCATGCAACCAATGGCGTTGTCACTTATAGACAGGTACATGAACATGGGAGCATCATCCCTGGGTGGTACCAAAATGGGAGCTTTGACTAGCTGTTCTTTAATTATGAGGAAGGAATTTTGGCACTCATCATTCCATTTCATGGAGGAGTTCTTCCTTAACAACTTGAAGATTGGCTCACAGGTTGCTGTGAGTTGAGAGATAAACCTGCTAATGAAGTTGATTCTTCCCAAAAACCCCCGTATTTCCTTCTCTGTCTGAGGAATGGGCATTTCCGTGATGGCCTAGATTTTGGTAGGATCCAGCTCAATCCCTTTGTGGCTGACTAGAAATCCTAGCAACTTGCCTAATTTAATGCCAAAGGCGCACTTGGCTGGATTCAACTTCAAGTTGTACTTACGCAACCTGTTGAAAAGTTTTCTGAGATGGTCTAAGTGGTCTTCCTCCTTCTGGGATTTGATAATGATGTCATCCACATAGATCTCGATCTCTTTGTGCATTAAATCGTGGAAGAGAGCCATCATAGCTCGCTGATAGGTGGCTCCGATATTGATGAGGCCGAATGACAACCGTCTATAGCAAAAGGTTCCCCAAGGAGTGATGAAAGCAGTTTTCTCACGATCTTCTTCAGCAACCATGATCTGATGGTACCCCGCAAAGCAATCAGCAAAGGAGTACGTGCAGTATTAATCATTATTGTTAATAAGAATGTGGATAAATGGCACGGGAAAGCTATCTTTTAAGCAAGCTTTGTTCAAGTCCCGGTAATCCACGCAAACTCGCACCTTCCCTCCTGGTTTAGGCATGGGAACAATGTTGGATATCCACTCAGGATATATGGACACCATGATGATGCCAGCTTGAAATTGTTTCACAATTTCTTCTTTTACCTTTAAACTCCACTCAGGTTTCAATCGCTCGAGCTTTTGTTTGACTGGCTTGAATCCCTCTTTAATGGGAAGGCGATGAAGAACAATGTCAGTGGACAAACCCACCATGTCTTTATGAGACCATGCAAACACATCATGGAATTAGGTTAGTAGCGTAACTATATCATTCCGCTGGTTTGGAGTAAGGTCTGAACCAATCTGGATTAACTTAGGGCTTTCTAAGGTTCCGAGATTGAAAGAAGTGGTTTGGTCAAGGTTGGGTTTAGGTTTGTCTTTGACCCATTCTTGAATTTTTGGAGGCACCTCAATGTCCTAATGTACTTCCATCAAGGCTGAATTCATCTCTACATCAAAGGTACAATCCTTGTGGAGAAGAGGCACCGACGTCAAAAGATACATGCACATCTAAATTGTGGTCCCGAAACAAAATATGCTTTCACTTAGTATATATGAAACATTTTGATCATACACAGTGTTAGCATGTACTGACAAAATAAACTGCTAATACTGTACAGAAAAGTAAGCAATTATGATATCTATAGGGCATAAAGAGTTTCTGCCCGTTTTACCCTTGTCGACTAATGCAAGGAGTGCTGCTCCAATTGGCAAGGGCAAAGTCCGGGTGTACTGCAATGATGGAGGGGTTGTCATCGTCCTTCTTCTCCCGAATGATGGCTATTACGTCTGGACAATCATCGTCTGGGGTGTATCTGTTTGTATGTTCATTATGAACGATGATGCGTATGCCTGACATCATTCGGATGACGTCTTGCTTGATTCTTTGTTCCTCCTCTTCCATTCAGTGGATCTCGGAACAAAGACTTCTTTCTCCTTCACCCCTGCATTCATTGGCTTGGGAAATAAAGATAGCCATAATCTTGGTGACACCTTTACAGAGGTTGTGCGGACTCGAGTTTGAAGGCGAAGATAAACGCCACAAGATTTGAAGTGAAGGAATCATTGATGCTTATGAAGATTCCTATGACTAGAACTGGCAGAATAGCCTAGTCCAGCTGTTCCAGTTTGCTTGGTTAATTGAATTGGGTACTTGATACCCTGGCGATCTTTACCCAGCCCTTTTCCCTGCTAATGACCCAATGACATCATTTCTTGAGTAGCCGACATTACCTCGGCAGAAATCTTGGGTTCGGGAAATGGCGTTCCAATAACATGGTATTGGGTATTGCTTACTTCCAAGGCATAAAAACTGACCGGTTCAACATCTGCATTGGCATTGATGAATGGCATGTCCCCGAGTTGAGGACACTCTGGTTCAGCGTTGACCGGGACTAGGCTATTATTGATAATGTATTTCAATTGTTGATGAAGGGTGGAGGGGACTGCCCCTTCCATATGAATCCATGGTCGTCCCAAGAGCAGGTTGTATCCCAAATCTATCTTGAGCACATGGAAAGATACGCAGAATGTGTGGGGACCAATTTCGATTGGCAATTCAATTACTCCGACCGAATTTCGGTGGGCTCCGTCAAAGGCTTTGAAGACTGTATGGCTACTTCGAATTCGGTTGGGATTGATATTCATCTTCACCAAGGTAGCGTATGGACATATATTTAGAGATGAACCTGCATCTATCAAGACTCCAGCTAGCATGTATTCGGAGGACAAGACCGCAATATGTAACGGCTTGCAATGACCGGTCCCTTCGGGCGGTATGTTATCATCAGTGAAGGATATCACATTATTGTTGAAAATGTGATCAACCAAGTGTTGAAATTTTTCCGTATCAACTGATTTTGGTAGATAGGCTTCGTCTAAAACCTTCAACAAGATCGTCCGATGTTCCTCGGAAGTTAGGACCAAGTCCAAAACTAAAATTTGGTGTGGAGCTTCTCTTAAGCTTAAAACCACTTTGATTTCGTTATGACCCATAGTGCGGATGAAATTTTCAATCTTTTCCACTGGTATTTTCCCCTTTGATTTGATGGTAGACTTCATCACCCATTGGGGAAGATGCAGTGGATTTTCCTTCGACACTGTAGCAGTTGTATGTGAGGTGGATCCTTCACCTTCTCCATAATTCCACAGAACTTTGCGCAAGCTAACAATAGGATATTGTGCTTTGCATGGTAAGTTGATTGGCTCAGGAGCAGCCAGTTTCAAAGGATTGTTGCTTCCTCTGAGTTGAATTATTGGTATTGTGAGCGGCTTGACAATGTCATCAGCCTCAACAGATATAACTGCTGCCAATCCCTTCCACTTAGTAGGACATGTATTCTCACTCTCACGTAGCACATTATCATCATTTGCTAGTTGCAGGACACCACTGTCAATGAGATTCTAGATAAGGTGGCGGAGTGCCCATCATTCTTCTGTGCTGTGACCGCGAGAATGGGAGTGATATTGACATACTCTATCAGAATTGTACCGTCCTGAACGGGGATTGATCGGAGGTAGAAGGGAAGTGATTCTTCCTTCGTTGATTAGCATATGAAGGATTTCCTCCATAGGTTGGCCCAGATATGTGAATTCCCTTTTGTTGGAAAAATCCCGACGGGCTCTGGCATTCGCTCTCTTTATCACTTTGTCTTCCAGCATTTCATTTTCTGAAAGTGACGAGGGAATATTCATGACAAGAAGCAGGAGACTGACATGCTCCAGGCTGATTAGCTAGCGTGTGACTTGATGCTGATAAGTCACTAGTTCTGCCAATTGCTCAATTTACTTGCATAGAGCTTTCATCTTACGTTCCATTGCGAACTAGAACTTGACATAATCCCACTTGTCAACACCGTCTTTGGGGGTTTAGGAGGACTCACAGTTGAAATTGGAACTCTGTACATTGCTCCAATTGATCATGTTGACCTCTTCTTCTTTGTGTTGAGGAAGAGGGTTGTCTTGAACGTGATGTTGATCTGGTTTGGTGACCACGATCTCACCGTTGTCTATCAGGTCTTGGATCTTGTGTTTTAAGACCCAACAATCCTGAGTATCATGTCCAGGTGCCTCGACATGATAAACACATTTCTGAGTTTCATTGAAACCCCGTCCATTAGGGCTGGCTGGTGGAAGAAGATGCGTAATTTTCTTCTGCGTTGTCAGAAGAGTGAGAATATTCTCGAGTGTGTCCCCTAAGGGTGTGAACACTCGAGGGAGTTTGACTTCTCCACCTTTTGGTATTGGAGGGTTCGAAGACTGTGTTTGAAAGGGAGTGTACTTTCTCCTTTGAATAGGCATGTTCTGATTGCCTTTTTGACCCTGCAATATCAGGGAAACATCTTCCTCTTTCTTTTTATGGACCTTCCGGGGGTTGTTTCCATAATTTCCAGATTGGATGTGATCAACAACAGCTTTAAGGGCAACTAGGTCTTGAATTTTTTTGGACTTCAATCCCATCTCAGCCATCTCCCATGTTTGACCATTTCAGAAAATGGTTTACCTATTCTGGCTAAAACTCTTTCATAGAAAGGAGCTTCTTGTATGTCTATGAAAGTCATGACCATCTCTAATTCTGTCATGGAAGGAATAACATGGGCAGCCAGGCGTCTCCACCTTTGAGCATACTTTTTGAAAGACTTGTTAGACTATTTCTTGACCTTGGTAATCTGATACCGGTCAGGAGCCATCTGAGACTAAAAACTGTATTGAGTGAGGAAGGCATGTGCTAGCTCTTCCCAACTATGGATCTTTGAATTGTCTAATCTGGTATACCATGAACGGGCTTCTCCAGTCAGACTCTTCTGGAACAGTTGCATTCTGAGCTTTTCGTCCTCTGCATAAGATCCAAGTTCTCCAATAAACACCTTCAAATATGTGTAAGGATCTCCTAACCCATCATATTTTTCGAAGTCAGGAGTTTTATACTTTTCTGGATAATGAACACCAGGGAAAATGCAAAGATCAACATATGAAACAGTCCAGTGTGTTCCAATTCCTTTGATAGCACGAAGGGTCTCTTCTATTTAGAGGACTTTCTTTTTGATGTTGCCGGTGTCTAGATCTCCTATGAGATGGGTGGCATCATGAGTTTTTTTGGTCGTATCCAACTGCAGTTCAGGTATTGTAATGACCTGGGCTCCCCCTTGTGTAGAGGATTCAACATGTACGGGTATCTTTGGACCCTAAGTAGACTGGTGTAGTTCTTTGAGTAGAACATCCAAATCTGTAATTTGTTTGCTTAATCCGTCAAATTCTTTGCGGCTGGATTAAGGTCGATCCAGTCGATGATGACATGATTAAGCTGTACTTGCGACCTTTTGGATTTTAACCGGGTAGTAGGTCCGATTGGTTCCCTGCGAAAAACTTGCATAGTTTAGTCTTTAGGGAATGTGTGTATAATAACATGCTATGTGATGTGTCCATTTTAGGAATTTTATCCTGCAAAACGGATGTCAGCTGTTTGTAGCATGTCAATTTAAATATGTATGTGTACACATTTCTTAATATTTCTCATTACATGGAGATAGATAAGGATGAAATTACAAGTAATTGTGCTTACAAGTAATTAAAAATGAGAAAGCATGAAGAGACTTTCCTCCGTTTTGGGTTTATCAGAGGCTGACCTATCTTAGGTTACTCTCGCGGCTTTTTGGCATGAAGGTTCTCAAATCATCGCAATTTACTCAACGGGAAATTAATCTGGTCTTTCAACTGGAGCGAATTTGGGTGGTGCCTTTCCTGAGCCTCGCGGGAATTAGTCTTCCTACGAGTCCAGTAATCAAACACCGATGGGATAGCCTCCTGGTGGAGGGACCACACAACATACATTCACATACATCGCGTCTCATCGTATGGAAATGATGACATGTGAGAAGCACTAATATCACAAGCAGATATGGTGTGAGGCACTAAGTGCAATAAATAAATGCATTCGTACACATTCGTCATAAATGTAAGTGCAACATCCATACACAAGTAGATAACATTTTTGAAAAAATTGTAATAGCGGCTTAAGTCCTCTTACTGGTGTCCCCAGCAGAGTCGCCACCTGTCGACGTCGGGATTTTTAGTTGTCCCTTTCCGTTACTTGTTCTTTGGTGTTCTTATTTAGGGTGAGATTTGTTTGAAAAAACAAATGAAAAAGGTCCGACATGTATAATGTCGACGATGGACTGTTAAGAGTCGCTAGTTGGTTTTTTAAATGGTTGTACCAACACAACTGAGAAAAGGTTTGCACATTGACCCGATGATGTGACATCGCTAAACCAAGTTTGGTGAAACCGAGATTCATTAGGGTCTAGGGACTTGATTATGCGGAGGGAAGGTGTTAAGGCACCCCCTGACATCCGTGTTACCACGGTGACCGCCTCTTTTCAAGAAACTGTTATCTAAATGTGTGTGTGGGTGGGTCAATGTGCTGTTATTTGGAAGTAGTGAGAGGCCTCGTTCGCACCTATATACACAGGGTTTGAATTTATGTAAAAATTTAGTTTTTAGCAAGATATGATAGTGATGTTTTGTAAAAGAGGTTTTTCAAACCCTGATGCTCAATAGTAATTGAGACCTTTTACACTTCCATTTTATTAAGTGTTCGGCTTGATTGATTTTATTTCCAAGATGCGAAGCATCTGTAAGAAAATAATGTACAAAATAATGACGACTTTCTCGTGGGTATGAGAACCATCTCGAAAATTCGAGACACATAAAATAATTTACAAGTCGCCATAACCTGAAATGTCCATCACGGAACCGAATCTAGATCCATATAGTCAATATGTGATCACATGATTCCTAAAGCATACGATACCGCAAATTTGTATGAAAGCGATAGCGGTATATATATATGAAAGCTGTAAGTATATATATACAGACATGGTCACCAACCACGAAGAACCTCCATGGGGGATCAGATGTAAAACCCCAACTTTTTGAATAAAGATGAATTTTCTATAAATATTATTTTTGAATATTATGGAGTGAAATTGATATAATATTATAGTTGTGGGTAATATTTATAAATTTTGCATAGTATGCAAGTTATTATATTATATTTGATTGGTAGGGGAATATTCGTTTTAATAGGGAATATTCATACAACGGCGCAATCATTGGTGGACCCCACAACAGAATTATTGTCTGATTGAGAAAACGACAAAAATATTTTTATGAAAATAACGGCAGAAGTTTTATCGGTAGTAAAAGTACGAAGAATGGCATGCCGTTGCATAAGTAGCACGGTATTGATTATTGATGCTTACGTGAGAAGTAATTCAGTTTTGTTCAATTATTGCTATAGTAATTGTTGCATAATATTTCACGTTATTTGATTCAATTATTGTCGATATTTATTATATTGTTAAAATCAATAATTGAGACGATAAAGTTATTAATATTATTATTTGTAATATTAACGATGTCTAGAAGTTCTGTCAAGGAGAGGTTTGGTCACCTAATTGCGCGCCAATAGGGAGAAATCCTTATTGGAAAGCCACCTCTTTTCTGGGAACGACCTGGTCGATTAATATTGTGAATTGTAATAAAGATAATAAAAGTTGTTAAAATTATTAAGGTGATTTTTATGAAGTTTGCTTATTTTATGGATTCCTATTTACCCATTTTTCAAAATAATTGGTAGAAAATTATTTAATACATGTGGGGCCCATATGTGTTGGAAAAATAATTTTGGAAATGGAAGAGTATACGTATAGAAGTATATGTATGTATTGAGTATATAGTGGGAGAAAGTGATATGTGAAAGTGATAGGTGTGTGATGTGTGTGTGAGTGGAAAATGGTGGAAAAGTGGTAGTGTGATAGTGATGTGTAAGAGTGTAGTGAAATTGATTTTTGGGTGGGTGGGGGATTGATGTTGGTTATGGGGGAGAAAAATTAAGTGGTGTATATATAATATTGATATATATAAGTTGAAAACATGTGTTTATATATATGTATTATATTTTAATTTTGTTGTGATTTTATTGGTTAGTTGATTGACTTTATTGTATTTGGTTGAAGAAATAATTCTGCAGAACTAATTCGTTCATAAACAGTACACTTCCATTCTCCTATAAATAGAAGCTCATTCCTTCATTATTTCTTACGAATTCACTGAAACTCTAGAGAGAGAAAATTATAGAGAGAAAGAAGAAAAGTTTTCTGCTACTTAACTACTCTTATATTCAGTTTCTTTTATGGTAAGGGGTGTTATTCTTTCTTATTCATGAAGAGAACTGTTGTTATTCCATTTCTTATTATTCTGTTGGAATAACCTGTATACGCGGTCTACCCTATACTTGGTGACATTCTTCTATGATTCCGTCTTTATTATTCTGTTGGAATATCCTGTCTGTGCGTTTTACGCCGGACCTGATTCCGTCTTTATTATTCTGTTAGAATATCCTGTCTGTGCGTTTTACGCCGGACCTGGTTTCGTCTTTATTATTATTCTGTTGGAATATCCTCATCAGGCGCTTTCTGCGGGACCGATTCCGCCTTTATTAGTATTCTCGTTGGAATAACTTTATGCATAAGCAATCGCATGCACGGTGATTTCTTTTGTTATTCCATTCTTTATTATACTCAGGTTGGTTAAAGTTTTGACTACTATACTCCATGAAATTAGTGGAATATCCTTGATATTTGCGCTTCATCCAAAGATCTTTTCATGGAAATATTCTTCCGAGCATTCTTGAATTTTACTCTACAAAGCGATCATGTCGACAATTTGGACATTATTAGTTCTGGATAAATTAATTCTTGAACTTGTTTTATTGAATTCTTATATCATTGTCATTGTCATCATCCTCATATTTATATTTTTTGAAAGTCATCTACGTGGTCCAGAAAGTGCATAGATGGACTTGGTATGATTATGACCGTGGATTATTCGGTAATAATCATGGTAGTAATGTTACAAATGATGTGGTAAAAGTTGTCATTGGCCTGTAGTGCATTGATGGACGATTTGTTGGCATGATCATGACCATTAATGAATACACAAATATTCTTGGCCCGTAGTGCATGGATAATTGTGGTCGTGATACTAAAGAATATCCTCGGTAGTAGTGCGGGGTGATTCGATGATGTGGATTATTTATTGTCGAGTCTCAACGATAATAAAGGATGAAAACCTTTTAAATCATAAAAGATAGTAGATTTTATTTTCTACTTGATTTTTTAATGGATTACTTGTTCATTGCAGCTTAAACTTGATGTCTATTATATTTTATCGGTTTAACATTGTTGGAGACTATTGATAATTTATTCTGCATTATCTTAGTCATAATATTTCTTACTGGGCTAGTTGAGCTCACCCTTTCTTTCACTGTTCTCTTCAGAAAATGAGAATATAGCTGGGATGAGTCGGGGTCAATGTTGAAGGTCCTCAGTGTCAACTCTGAGGTGTGCCTGTCCTCCCGGTGTTATCTCCGGATTGGTACTGGGTGTCTCGTTGTGAGCGCCGAGATTAAAGCTGGTTGTATTTGAAACAAGCATTTCCAGGGTTATCGTCGGAACTGCATTCCTTGGGGGTGATCAGCAAGGTTGGTAGCTATTCCCATGATTGGGACTGAGACTGGATACCTCGGGGTTATCTCCGAGATTAATCGGTCTTCTCCGGCGTGTTGTTCCGATATTGAATATGCACGCCTCGGGGTTATCTCCGAGGTTGGAATTGTTATTCCCAGTGTGTGTTCTGGGGTTGATGCTGAACTTTCGATAGTATTCGTAATGGATATGAATTGTCTTCCAGGGTTCCCTCTTGAAAGACGAATCTGTTCTCCTGCAATATTAGTGACATGTGTGCAGAAAATTCTGAGTGTCTACATTTACAATACAAAATTTTAAAAGTCAAAATTTTGTATTCTTGTTACTAACTATGCAGGAGGGTGGAATCGTCTTTTATCTTTTAGAGACAATTTTAGAAGTCAAAATAATTAAGCCAAACTTCGTAGACAACCCTGGGAGATCAAATTCAAACCCCGGAGATAACCTCGGGAGATCAAATCCAACCCCGGATATAACCCCGGGAGATCAAATCCATCCCCGGAGACAACTCCGGGAGATCAAATCCAACCTCGGAGACAACCCCGAGAGATCAAATCCAACCCCGGAGATAACCCCGGGAGATAAAAGCCAAGCCCCAAAGACAACCTCGGGAGATTAAATCCAGCCCCAGAGACAACCCTGGGAGATTAAATTTAGCCCCAGAGACAACCCCGGGAGATCAAAACTAATCCTGGAGACAACCGCGGGAGACTAAAACCAAGCCTCGGAGACAACCCCGGGAGATCAAATTCAACCCCGGTGACAACCCCGGGAGAATAAATCCAGACCCCAAAGACAACCCTGGGAGATCGAATCCAGCCCCGGAGACAACCCCAGGAGATTGAATCCAGCCCCGGAGACATCCCCGAGAGATCAAGTTCAAAGCCTGGAGACAACCCCGGGAAATCAAACCTACCTCAGAAACAACCCTGAGGACTGTCAAAAGGCAACAACATTCCAATCTTGGAAACAACCATGAGAAAAGACACTTACAACTGCATCAAGCCCGGAACCAATCTAGGAGGGGCAAAATAGTAATTTTGCCAATTTAACATCAATTCAACCCAAATCGCTGCAAAAGAAGTCATGCATAACCATAAATTTAATCCCGAGTGAAAACAACACAAGGCAGCTTAACGGATGGTCTGTGAAGACTCGAAGATTTGGTCATGGACCCATCTTTTCAGATTTAGAAAATGTCAAACCCCATATCATTGTGTAGTTCTCGTCAAGGGCTTTTCGAAAAGGTATAACACGCATCCACCGGATTCCCGAATTGAAAGTTATGAAGGTTCGAGTGGATAGTGCGGTGGTCCGAGTGCATGTACTTCGAGACAACGGGACCCACGGGGTTCGGGCCCACCCAGGCAGCCGCAGGTAGATTCACGACTACCGCTGGTAGACCCACTGTGACGCCCCCAAAATAGGTCCACACGACCCATTCTGAGTCGCCAGATATCACACTACAGAAATCAAATACAAACTTCATTTATACAACTGTTGAACTGTCGTGCAGAGTACAACAACACATAAGTTGTGAGTTTTAATATAAATATATGTACTCTCATGGTGCCTCGACCACAACACCTTACAATGGTACTTTACATAAAAGTACAATCAATAATTGTTTTAGAAACTAAAATCTTTAGAAAATGCTCAAGGAAACCTTCGTACATGGGAGACCATGCATATAAGTTATGATAGATATCATATGACTCGAGAATTATCCTTGGTTGATCCAATAGTCCCCAAAGAAAAATGAGCAGATTACTATCATGTTCTTTCCAATGGTGAGTCTTCTCTTGACATATAATTATCTCCATTGTCTCTAATTAAGAATTATACTTCAACCAAACTCCAAGATTATATAGGTAGTGCTCGTAGATATACTCAGCAAGTGGATGTGCACAACCTTGTCTTATGATAACACGAAGTCGTATGTCATTAAACATCTCGTATGATAGTGGCAAAACACCCTTCCAAAGTTGGGCTCGTCTCACCCTATTTGATTCACCAAATATAACTATTAAATGTTGTATAAAAATACAACACACTTATCTAAAGTTCTCATAAAATTATTTCCATACTATTTAGGGAGAACCTCAATAGCAATAGACCAACGTTCTAATCCCTTGTTACCTCTGCTCGACCCAACTACACTCTTATTACCTGAAAGAAATTGTGAAGCAAAAGGGTGAGCACAACTAGCCCAGTAAAGAATATCATGACTGTCGACGTCGGGATTTTTGGATGTCCCTTTCCGTTACTTGTTCTTTGGTGTTCTAATTTTAAGTGAGATTTGTTTGAAAAAACAAGTGAAAAAGGTCCGATATGTATAATGTCGACGATGGACCGTTAAGAGTCGCCATTGGTTTTTTAAATGGTTGTACCAACACAATCGAGAAAAGGTTTGTACATTGACCCAATGATGTGACATCGCTAAACTGCCATGTGAAACCGAGATTCATTAGGGTCCGGGGACTTGGTTATCATGGGAAGGTGTTAGGCACTTCCGACATCCGTGTTACCACGGTGACCACCTCTTTTCAAGAAACTATTATCTGAATGTGTGTGTGTGTGGGTCAATGTGCTATTATTTGGAAGTAGTGCGAGGTCTCATTCTAACCTATATACACAGGGTTTGAATTTATGTAAAAATTCAGTTTTTAACAAGATATGGCAGTGATGTTTTATAAAAGAGATTTTCAAACCTTGATGCTCAATAGGAATTGAGACCTTTTACACTCCCATTTTATTAAGTGATCAGATTGATTGATTTTATTTTACGAATGCGAGGCATCCTTATGAAAATAATGTACAAATATAATGCTGACTTCCTCGTGGGTATGAAAACCATATGAGGAAATTCAAACACCGCAGAATAATTTACAAGCTGCTTACAGCTGAAAATGTCCATCACGGGAACCGAATCTAGATCCAATAGGTTAAATCTGTGATCACATGATTCCTAGGCGCATAAGATACCGCAATTTGTATGAAAGCAATAAGCAGGAATATATATAAAAGCTATAAATATATATATACAGACAGGATCACCAACCACGAAGCACCTCCATGGGGGATCAGAAATGTAAATAAAGCTGTAAAAAGCTATCAACCGCCACGGAGGAAACTCCAGGTGGGACAAAATGTAAATAAAACTATACTAAAGCGATCAACCGCCACGGCAAGTAAACTTGCGCAGGTGATTTAAACGTAAAGAAAAAGTCAGAAGCGATCAACCACCACGTAAGTAAACTCTGTGTGGGACGGAATATATATATATATATATATATATATATATATATATATATATATATATAAATAAATAGTAAATGCAATTTGATGTAAAATCTGTGCTCATCGAATGTAGTCCGACAATAGCTCATATATATATATATATATATATATATATATATATATATATATATAAGCTTAGTAAACGCACTGCATCAAGTCTCAGGCTCATCGAACAAAGTTCGACACACGTTAATATATATAGATGTGTATATATATATATATATATATATATATATATATATATATATTAAAGCGATAAAACGCATGCATCAAGTCTAGGCTCATCGAATGTAGTTTGACACAGCTAATATATATAAATGTAAATATATATATATATATATATATATATATATATATATATATATATACAGATGAAAAATGAAACCACTGACCAAGTCCGCAGGCAAAAGCAAGCAACACGCTCTCAACGTGTAGAAGGGTGTGTGCAAAGATGAAGAGAAAGACTCCAAAGTGTGTGAGAAGGCTTAGAGTTGACTGTTAAAGAAGGCTTCTATATCTTTAGAGTTGGTAAACACTGACTTTTGTAGGTACAAAAGGGCTATATATGAGCTCACAGGTGTTTAGAAGGGGAAAGTACACTACATGGGGTGAGTGCAGAGCAAATTGGGCAGGGCTTCCTCGCCTTTTTCTCTAAAAAATGGGCTGCCCAAGCCCCTATTTATAGGCAAAGTAGCCGTAGGTGTACCTGCGGCCGAGCCGCAGGTGTACCAGAGGCAACCCGGGTTGGCCCGGGTTTGTCGGGTAGGGTCGTCTGAAGTACGTGCATTCAGGCACTATAATGTCCACTCGAACTTTCAGAAGTGCAATCCGGGCATCCGTTTGAGGTATACAGGACCTATTTTGGACCGCCATTGTCGAGAGTTGTACGATGGCATGGGATTAGAGTTTGTACGAAGTCATTGAAGATGGGACGATTCCCTTCGGTCTTCAAGCTTCAACTTTCATCCGTTACCCCGCACAATAGTCACTCGGGATTGGTTAGCCTTATGGGACATTGTTACATAGAGACGTGATGTGGCATCGTGTTGACGAGATGACGATGTTGCCCCTCACCGGTGTTATCGCCAGATTAGGATGATAAAGCAGACGTTGCTCAGACTTCGCTGAGATTGGACTGCTGCAATTGTTGAAGGTCCTCATTGTCACCTTTGAGGTGTGCCTGTCTTCCCGATGTTATTGTCGGGTTTGTGCAGTGTATCTCGTTGTGAGCGCTGAGATTGAAGCTGGTCGTATTTGAAACAAGCATTTAAAGGGTTATCGCCAAACTCGCATTCCTCGGGGTTATCACCAAGGTTGGTGGCTATTCCCATGGTTGGGGCCGAGACCGGATACCTCGGGGTTATCTCCAGAGATTAATCGGTCTTCTCCGGTGTGTGTTCCAGATTGATCTCGCACACCTCGGGGTTACATCCGAGGTTGGAATTGTTACTCCCAAAGTGTGATCCGGGGTTGATCTTGAACTTCCTAGTAGTATCCGGGTATGGATTTGGATTGTCTTCGTGGTTCTCTCTTAAAGATGAATCATCCTCCCGCAATGTTAGTGACAGAGAGTACAAAAAATTTCGAGTGTCTACAAATGCCCCACTTTATCATACTCATGCATGGCGATGCATGGGTAGGATAAAGAATCCTAGACCCTTGAAATGCACCAAGATGAACGTGGTACTATGGGTAGAAAAATGATACCAATGTATGATGCATGTGTACGGGGTTATAGCCCCACATGCTGGGGATGATTGCGGGATCCTTGTTGCTTCAACTGGGGATTGGCAATGCTGACCAGATTTGATGTGTAAGCCGAATCTGTTAAGATGTTGATGTTGGAGTTATCACCAAATTCCTGTGTTCTTGATAACGACTTGATCCTGAAGATGTACCTCTTATGTGTAAGAGATCTGTAGGGATAAAGCTTGGCCTGTTTTGAGGATGTGTATAACATATTCCATCATCTATCCTCTTTGATAATATTGACTTTTTCGGGTAGTATCCCTAGAGTATGTCAAGATCCTATTGGATTTACTGCCAACAACAGATGTTGTCAGGGATGCCTGACCTTCGTTGACGTGTGAATCAACGGCTGCAAAATCTTGTGGGATATACTATCAAGGCTGCTCGACCTTCGTTGACCTGTGAATCAACGGCTGAGGCTCTATGAGTAGATTGTCAAGGTTGCTTGACCTTCGCTGTAGTGTAGATCAACGAAACATTGCATTGTGACCCCGTCCGTGATCCGCCGGGAATACGAAACAAAACCTCGAATAGCTCCAGAGCTCTGATAGGTTTTATCGCTATCGGCTGAAATGACGTCAAGGTTGCTTGACTTTCGTTGATATGTGTGTCAACGGTTGAGCATGCGTTGTTACTCCCTCCGGATATATACGTGGTAACCCCCGTCGGGGACCTACTGGGGACTCATGAGTACGTACGCAACTATCGAACGGTTCTCTATGCTTCGATGGGTTTACTTTCCATCGGCTGGAATAACATCAAGGCTGCTTGACCTTCATTGATAGACGTGTCAATGGATGAACGTGTTATAACCCCCACCGGAGATCTACGTTGTAACCCCCGTCGGGGACTCACGTTGTAACCCCCGTTGGGGACATATGTTGTAACCCCCGTCGGGGACTTACATTGTATCCCCCGTCGAGGACTCACGTTGTAACCCCCGTCGGGGACTAACGTTGTAACCCCCGTCGGGGACATACGTTGTAACCCCCGTCGGGAACATACGTTGTAACCCCCATCGGGAACATACGTTGTAACCCCCATCGGGGAGATACGTTGTAACCCCCGTCGGGGACTCACGTAGGGTAACGACCTGGAGTCGACGACATCGGACCTGTATAAGGTATTACCGTATGCGATTCGTGACAACTGAGGTCATCGGTAGGGTATACCTTATGTTCAGGCGACTACCAATGAGTGATGTACAGATTCAAAGTCTCATCTGAGAAGACCAGGATTGTATGCTGTTTTGCTCAATCACGTGACGTTTTTATTCTTGATTTGACCTTTTTAGTCCGTAAGAACTCCTTTGCAACTCGAACTGGACCGAGCCGGAGGGGTGGGACCCACATAGGTGCTTAGTGCACTTTTCAGCCTGACGCCAGGGCTCGCTACCAATCGTGGATGATAAATTCCAACAGATTGGTCTCACAAGTCACTTTTAACTTGCTTCGTAAAGAGAAAACCGCGAGCCATCTTCAGATCTGCTGAGTTCGGGCTGCTTTCTGCAAATTCTGTCACCGTACAAGTGTTCTACACTATCCTGGTAACGTATGCATGTATTTTTTCTAGTTTCTATCCGTTGGATTGTGAGTTATCGCACGAAATGCATCTAAACACATAGTAGTGATTATGTATGCACAAATGACTTGATAAAAAATATTCACCATAGTAAATGTTAGTATTAAACCATGCTGAACATAATGATGTGAAAAAATTTGACTTTTCGAGATAAATAAATTGGCACCTTTTTCTGCTATTTTTTGTCCTATTTGAGGTCCAATGAGCAAAAGGTAGAAAGGCAAAGTACTCCTAGCATTGAGGTTGGCCTTATGCATGATGATTTTGATTTTTAATGCATATATTACGTATATGACTTTGGGGCAGGTGTGCTACTGAATAGCCACCTAGACATGCATATGTGCATGGGGATAGTCCTATTTTTAAAGGGGACTATGGCAAAATTTTTCCAAATGTAGGCATTGGGTAATCATGCATTTTAACTCTATTGTATGTTAAGGTAAATGCATGCATGTATATAGTCATAAATGCATTTTTAAAAAAGCTCTAGGTAAGGAAATACCACACCCTTTCTGAGGTGATTTGGAGAATTGTTGTCCAGATATTATGGATCCGGATCAGCCAAGCAATTCTTACAGGACTGCTTCTGGCATACGGCGGAGGGCTTCTAAAGTGCCTCGTCCCCTCGTTTCATCGCCGCATGACCTTCGCTTATCGGTTGGTGGAGGCTGTGATACGTCCTGTCCGGGCATATGTGCCAGACATTGAGGACGAGGAGGCGGATATTCCGATTGAGGATCCCGCTTCTGCTGCACATGTCCCTCGCGGGGAGTTTCTGAGCATTCAGGTGGTGAACCCAGAGTTGCTGGGTGATTTGGGCAAACATCCATCGATGTATTTGCATGCTAACGAGGTATGACATTAGACTTTGATCTTCCTTCTTTCCTATTGATGAGGATTAAAGGGTTCTGATGTTGATCTGTATTTCATGCAGGTTCCAGGATTTACACAGCCTCGAGGGAACTGGTTTAGCATTAACTCCATGTACCAGGCGCTTCATCTTGACTATAGAGCGGTAGTGCATGAGTGGGGATTCGGGGCATTCTTCTCCATCCTTCCCCATCGCTATCCCTGGGGTTATCTCAGGGCATTGTCTGAGCGATGGTTTCATCGACTTCGACCACTCCATCTCCATTGGATTGCGAGGTGATGATGACGCCTATGGATTGGCGATTTATCACAGGTATGGAGTTTGGAGGGGAGCCAGTGCCTTGCATGGCAAATATTACCCCTACTGCCGTCAGATCCTTATTAGGAGTTCCGGCGGAGGCGCTCAAAGGTAGGACTATCCGTTCAGGTCCTTTGAGCGTAGATGTTATGAGCGGGCTATTGAGTGAGCCCATGCCTGATGATGTTAGGATCAGGGACCGCGTTCTGTGGCGATTGTTCCTGATGATCATTCGAGGCTACTTCATAGCAGATAACTCTTCCACGGTATCTTTCGCTTTGGTCAGCGCCATACGCGATGTGGACCGTATAGGAGAGTATAATTGGGGTTCCTATACGTTTGCCTATTTCCTCTGGGGCATGCGCTCACAGGGTTTGACCGAGGCTTGGCTAGGATTTTACCCATTTCTGCTGGTGAGTATTTCTCTTGTCTTTTCCCATTAATAGGTTAAGAGTGTTTACTGATAGCCGATGTTTTGCCATTGTGTTGGCAGTTTTGGGCCTATGAGAGGCTCCCATGTTTGCGTCCTGTGAGTGTGTTAGGTTTAGATACACATGGTGAGGATTCACTCACTATTCGCACGCAAAATGGAGTTCTTGCAAATGACGGTACTATTATTACATGGGTTCCCTATTCAGGGGAGCATTTGACCATCGGCTTTGAGGATGGACATTCTACCGGAGTCGAGTATTTGATCTCTACCAGGAGAGTTGCTCTCTTCACTGATGGAGGCTGGGAGCTTTATTTAGAAGAGCGTGCTATTAGGAGCACTACAGGTGAGATCCGTGTACCGATCTTGCCTCCTGCCAGGCGTCATTGGCCCATATCACAGTCACCCGTCACTGATATCCCATTGTTGGGGGTTGACAGTTTTGCATTATCAGAGGGTTCATATACTCAGGAGATGTTTTAGCGGTGGTGGTCCCCTCGTACTATTGGAGCCCAGTCCCGTGCCACGCAGTTCATGGGGATATGGTTCCAGGATCTTTGATGATGACGGATTGGGTAGCTTGTGTCTGAGCTCTGACTCATATGACCCACATTGATAGCTTGACCCGGCAGTTGGATCAGGCACATACATTTATACGACATTTGGGCAGAGATCCAGCAGAGGCGGAGTCATTTGTTCCTTCCAAATTTCAAAGCTAGCCCCTCGAGATGACCCATTTGGTTTTGCTTGACGATCCTCCTCCTCTTTATAGGCCTGGTATCCCTGTTGATAGAGATCCAGTGACTCAGGAGGAGTTACATCAGGTGGACAGGATTGAGGATGTAGACATTGAGACCCTAGTTTTCTTCTGATGTATATTCTTGTTATATCTTTTGATAGGCCTCTGTTAGATATTGGGTGGTTGTTCTCCATTCTTGCTATATCTTTTGATAGGCCTCTGTTAGTAGTAGGGCGGCTGTGCCCCACTTCCCTGTATTTGTAGCTGTACAGAGATGATGTATTAGATGATGATATACTTAGGAATGTATGCACCATCTTTTCATTCCCTATATCATATTGCCATCCATTATCTATTATGCATGTATCATGTTATGCATACGTATGTATGTCCAGAGATATTCGGCATTGACCCCTGGATGGTCTTATGACACGGACCGCACAGATGTCTTCTTCGACAGTTAGCCGTATAGATCATACCCCACCATCATTGGTGGCATTGGGTATGCGATCGTGGTACGATAGCATGTCACCCCCAGATAGGGTATCAGAGATCGATTCTTTGCAAGATACCATGACTTTATTGCCTTTTCAGGTTCTTGCAGGGTTTGTAGACGGGATGCTAGAGCATTGGATACCGGATAGGCAGGTATTCCGATTTGGCACCCATGAGTTGACTCCTACTCTGGAGGAGTATGCACGTTTGACGATGCTTCCTTTAGACAGACCTTGTGTGCATTTGGCTTTGGGAGACATGAGTAGACGAATCATGACTCTCACAGGATTACGGCGTAGAGTCGTGCAGGACGAGCTGACATCTAGCCATGTGATATCCCAGCATTTTCTGTACGACAGATTTGGCTCAGAGGATAGCTACTCACGACATTCCGGGGATTTCACCGCACCGGAGGACCATTGGCGTTTGGCCAGGATTGATGTACTAATGTTATGCGTACTGTCGTATGTTTATATGCCACGATATATGGACAATATAGACATTGGTGTGATCATGGCTGTGAGATCTCTTAGAGAGGGTCGTACCATTGTACCTATGATTGTGGCGAGAGACCTCACGGTTGAAGATCCTATTGTTGCATTTCATCCTACATGAGTGTTCACTGGGAGTTTGGTCATGTTGTACGTGTGGTTTATGTCACACTTGAGACCGGTTGGTACCCTTTGACGACATGGGTATTGCTTCTCCCATGATGTGGCCAAGTCATACTCCTTTCAACCAACGGAGTGTACAGATGCTCAGTCCTGGTCCGCATTTTTGGCAGATATCAGAGATCCATTCAGTATATTGCCGTGCTCGAGGCTTTGGTCACCATACAGCTTCATTACTCATGCTCCGGGCATGGATTTCCTCCCTTTGGCTGGATTGAGGGGAGTGACTACTTATCACCCACTGGCCGTGATGTCGCAGTTCGACCAGTTCCAGGATTTCCATCCTTTTGAGGGAGCGATAGGTCAGCGTTCAGCTTCTCGATATCTCTCAGCAGAGGACCGATCCCGTGTGTATGCTTGTTAGGATCAGCGTGAGATAATGCTTTTTTCATCGGTCATCCCTGCTTATTCTACAAAGTATTCTATTGATGGAGACAGAGATTTTATCTATTTGCGGAAGATTTGCGATACTGTGACGCCCCCAAAATAGGTATACATCACCTATTCCGAGTTGTCAATACATGGTACGTAAACAACTACAACTTTATTATTACAACAAGAAAAGCGTGAGTTTGAATACAAATATTATCTTCTGACAATATCTATACTCAAATAAATCCTCATCACATTTATTGATACATTATTTTACAAAAATGGTGAGGACTACTAAACAATCCTTTCTAAAACCTTCATTCCATACCCCGACTCAGTACTCGCTTATATTCTCGCCTCCCCGAGAAAAATGGAACAAAAGGAAAAGGGTGAGCTCAACTAGCTCAAGAAGAATATTATGACTAAGATAATATACAACAAATTATCGTTAGTCTTCAACAGGAAAAATATAATAGAATACAATAGACAACAAATTTTAAATCAATATTCGCAATGAAATAATAATTCATTAGAAGAGTTAAGTAGAGAATGCAAACTACTATCTTCTATGTATGAATTTAAAAGTTCATCGCTCATCTTTTATCCCTCGTAACATCAATCAATATACATCCGAATCAAATATTCATCTTTGCACTCACAGCCAAAGATATTCATCGATTAATCATGTTCATTTAAACACTGCTTCATCTTTGCACTCGGCCAAAGATATTCTTCAAAATCATTCATCTTTTCACTACAGCCAAAGATATTCTTAAGAAATCATTCATCTTTGCACTACAGCCAAAGATATTCCATAATATCATCATTTAAGACCGAGGATGATGAAAATATATTTTTTTTTAAAGAAACGAATCCAAAGAAACAAAATGACAAGGATTAAGGATTAAGGATTCGTACTTGGTTTTATCCACGTCAAAAATACCTCAAAAATAATCATAGTGGTGTAAAATTCAAGAATGATCAAAACATGAATACAATCGAGTTAGTATCCGTAATAGATGTTTTGACTTAAAAGAAGAAATTTTATTTTTCTAAGACCAGAATAATATGCCGATATCGTGAATAAAGTCTTGAGATATCGTGAATAAGAACTCTACACACCAAAAGATAGAAATTCCACAAAAACATCTTCACGCTTAGTATGAATAGTACTCGTGAATAGTAACTCGTGAATAGTAACTCGTGAATAGTAACCCTGAATAGTAACCCCAGATACATGAAAAAGTTCCAACCAATATTTCAAAGATAATGATATTGAAGAAATAATATCATTTGAGAAGAAAATAACATCCCTTACCTCGAAGATCAAGATTTCTAGCTAGAATCTAAGATATATAGTCAAGGAACTTGCACCGCCTAGCAATACTCAAAGTATACTCAAAATACTCACAAGAATACGCCGATTATATAGAGAGAAAACTTCAGCTTTACGGTGTGATTTTCAATTCTAACCTAAGCACCCTATTTATAGGAAAATCTTTAGAACACCAAAGCGTAAAATTTAATAAAATAATAATATAATTAAACAAATTCAAGCCCACCTTAGACCAACTGAATTCAGCACATTTGTATCACATGTGGGATTGCAAAAAACGTTTTTCTTAAATAAAACAATTAAAACTTTCAAAATTAATTATTTCGTAACTTTAGAACTTCAATAATTCATAATAAATAGCCCTTTCATCAGAAAATTCGAATCTCATGAGTTTTTATAGGAAATTCAATTCTCTACAACTTTGCAGAAGAAAGTTTTCTAAATTCCAAATGAAATTGACCAAAATCCACAAACGGACGATTTTACAAGCTATAATCAAATTTCAGTCAATAAATGGGGTCCACCAACATGTTTAACATGTTTTAAACATTTATTGCAACAAAAATACTCTTCCTCCTCGTATACTCATATATCCCACATTCATTATAAAAATATCACCGTTAATATATTATTAAAATAATATATTTAAATGAATTATTTTATCATAAAAAGATAAAATATTAATTTTCAACAATTGTCATTTTAAAAATTTTCTCCATCTATATCCACATAAAATCAATATTTTCCTCATCATATAAATCAATAATTAATTATTCACAAATAATATTACGTAATCACAATATTGACAACCAGCAGCTCCTCAGAAAGAGGGGCTTTCCAATAAGAATTTCTTCATCTTGGCGCATGATTAGGTGACCAAACCTCTCCTTAGACATGAACTTTCTAGACATTGCCAATAATGTTATCTAATAATATTATTCGATAATATGAATTATTGCTTCGATAATGAAAAATCTTGTGTAATGACAATTATCAAACAACAAAGAATATAAAATATCAACGCAAAGAATTATTGAATCAATAAAATAAAATATCGAATAAAGAATTACCGTAACCATTTTTGAGTAATGCCTTCTTACGTAAGAATCAATAATTGGTGCAATACTGTAGTACCCTCAACAACGCGTATTAGTGTGTTTTAACCAACGGTATTCCAACAAGATAATGTAAAATAACTACGCCAAGTTATTTAAAAACAACTTATATTTGTCGCTTTCTTCATCCAATCGCTTTCATGGGGCCCACACATGGTCATTGTATTGTCATTTAATATTCCCAACAATCGAATATTCCACGACCAAACGAATATTCCCGACGATAATGAATATTTTATAACAACTTGCTTATTTTGAAATATTTATGTATTTAACCCTTAACTATCCACATTAATCAAATCAACCCTTACTATTTCAAAATAATAAATAAAGGAAATTCCTTTTATTTAAAAATTTTGGGGTCTTACAACCTCCCTCCTTATGAAATTTCGTCCTCGAAATTGACGTACGATTGGTGTGTTTCAAAAGGTGAGGATACCTCGCTTTCATTTCCGCTTCCAATTCCCTGTGTCATTTCCTCTATAGCATGATTCTTCCACAAAACTTTAACTTGTGGTATGACCTTTGCGCGTAGGACATGCTCCTTCCTATCCAAGATCTTGACAGGTACCTCCTCATACGTTAAGTCTTCAGCTATCTCGTCCGGTTCTAACTCAATAACGTGGTTCGGGTCTTTCACATATTTACGAAGTACAGATATGTGAAACACATTATGAACACGAGACATACTTGGAGGTAACGCAAGTCTATAGGCTACATTTCCTACTCGGTCAAGAATTTGAAATGGACCAATAAATCGTGGATTGAGCTTTCCTCTCTTCCCAAATCTTGTAACTCCCTTCCATGGAGCAACTCGCAACAATACATGATCCCCTACATTAAATTCCATGTCCTTTCGATGAAGATCCGCATAACTCTTTTGTCGATCTTGTGCCATTTGTATACGTTGTCGAATCATTTGGATCTTTTCGGTAGTCATACGTACTAACTCGGGTCCCAACAATGTTGCTTCACCCACCTCATCCCAACATATTGGAGAACGACATTTTCGGCCCATATAATGCTTCAAATGGAGCCACACCTATACTTGCACGATAACTGTTGTTTGTAGGAGAATTCCACCAATGGTAAATACTTATCCCAACTACCCTTGAAGTCTAGGACACGAGTCTTAATAGATCTTCAAGAGTTTGAATAGTCCTCTCCGATTGTCCGTCCGCTTGGGGATGGTATGCCAACTAAATCGCAAAATTGCGCCCATAGCTTTTTTTTTGCAAGCTAACCCAAAATCTTGAAGTGAATCTTGGGTCACGATCCGAAACTATGGATACAGCATGCCATGCAACCTAATAATCTCATTCACGCATATACTAGCAAGACGCTCAAGGAATAAGTCTCCGTGACGGCAAGAAATGAGCGTACTTGGTTAATCTATCAACAATAACCCAAATAGCATTGATGCCTTGAGAAACCGTAGGAAGACCCGTAATCTAAATCCATAGTAATGTGTTCCCACTTCCATTCCTAATCTCAAGTGGTTGCAACGGACCCTTAGGTACAAGATGCTCCACCTTTACATGTTGGCAAGTTAAACACATCGAGATAAACTTTGCAATCTCTCTCTTCATATTGTTCCACCAAAATGTATGTCAAGATCACGATACATTTTAGTACTTCCAGGATGGATTGCAAATGGCGTATTGTGTGCCTCCATCATAATCTTGTACTTCAAATCGAGTCGTTAGGAACACAAAGTCTAGAGTGGACTCAAGTATTCCTTCTTCATCAATTCTCGCTTAAATAGCTCCTTCTTGTACTTTCTTCTTCATACGCATCGCCTCATTTCTGGGTGGCTTGAGCAACCTTAACTTTTCTATTAAAGTTGGCTCTATCGTATACTTGACATCATCGCACTCGCTCGTCGCATATGATCTTCTACTCAACGCGTCGCCTACCACGTTCGCTTTACCGTGATGGTATCAATAGTGTGGTCGTAGTCTTTTAATAGCTCGAGCCAACGTCATTGCCGCATGTTGAGTTCTTTTTGAGTGAAGAAATATTTAAGGCTTTTATGGTCCGAATATATCTCCACTTTCTCCCCATATAGATAGTGCCTCCATATTTTTAGCGCGGCTTAACGATCACCGCTAACTCTAGATCATGAGTAGGATAATTCCTCTCATACTCTTTAAGTTGTCATGAGGCATAGGCTATGACTTTCCCACGCTGCATGAGAACACATCCTAACCCTTTGCGACAAGCATCATCAGATATACAAATCCATCCGAACCAGATGGTATTGTTAGAACAGTCTTAAAATAAGTCTCCTCTTAAGCTCTTGGAAACTCTTCTCGCATTCTTCTCTCCAAACGAATTTTGTATCCTTCCGAGTTAGTGAGTTAATGGAGTAGCGATTCGAGAAAACCCTTCCACGAATCTCCGATAATAACCAAATAGGCCCAAAAAAGCTACGTGCTTGATCCACCGACTTGGTTGCTCTAACTTTGTATTGCTTCAATCTTGGCGGGATCAACAGATACTCCATGTTTCGACACCACGTGCCCAAGGAATGCTACTTCCTCAAGCCGAACTCGCATTTCTTCAATTTGGCATATAGTTGGTTTTCACGAAGCCTTTGAGTACCAACTTCAAATGGTGCTCATGATCTTCACGGCTTTTGGAATATATGAGGATGTCATCAATAAAGACAACAACGAATTGATCCAAATATTCCTTGAATACTCGGTTCATCATATCCATGAAAGTCTGCGGGAGCATTAGTTAGTCCGAAAGACATGACTAAGAATTCATAATGCCCATACCGAGTTCAAGGCGCTCTTTGGAATATCCTCGCCTAATCTTCAAATGATGATATCCGAATCGAAGATCAATTTTGAAAAGAATTGTGCCCTTTGCAATCGGTCAAACAAGTCATCAATACGAGGTAGAGGATACCTATTCTTGATGGTGACATGGTTCAAATCCAGATAGTCAATACAAAAGTCGCATACTCCGTCTTTTCTTCTTTACAAATAAAACAGAGCACCCCAAGGAGATGTACTAGGGCGAATGAAACCGATGTCCAACAATTCCTCAGAGTTGGACCTTTAACTCCTCGAAGTTCAATAGGAGCCATTCGATATGGGGTTTTAGAAATGGGCTTTGTACCGTGTTCAAGATCAATAAAGAATTCAACTTCACGTTACGGGGTAGACCGGAAGTTCTTCAGAAATACGTCGGGAAAGACAATAACAACAGAATATTATTCAAATTTAACGTGTCTTTATTCAAATCCATAACATGGGCTAAGAAAGCTTGACATCCGCTTTTTAATAAACGAATAGCTTTATGATTAGATATGACAAATGATCGATTTTAATGGTCTAGTTGCTTGAATTGCATAAACAGGTTGGTTAGGAATATGAAAACTAACAACCTTACGAAAACAATCAATTTTGGCATGATGAGTAGTTAACCAATCAATCCCTAAAATAACATCAAAAGCAAGTATCTTTAAAGAGATAAGGTCAACAGGTAAGGTAATGGTGCCAACTTGAATCAAACAAGATTTATAAACAATGGATGTGATGAAAGTTTCTCCTAACGGAGTTTCCACAGATAGGTCAAAGTCTAATTTCTCCGAAGTCAAGTTTAAACGTTGAGCACAAGCAGGAGAGATAAATGAATGGGTAGCACCGGTATCAAGTAAGGTATAAACTTCGCAAGAATTTATAAATAGCTTACCCGTGATCACCTCGTTTGGGTTCCTCGCATTATGACCATCAATGACAACAAACGCTCTTCCCGGAATCGCTGACTTTGACTTTTTCGGGACGATCTTTTGAGTCACCGTCCCTCATTGAATTAGGTTTCATTCTATCGTATAATCTCGAGCGATATGTCCTTCCTTTCCACAATTATAGCATACCTTGAACTGTTGGGGGCAGTTTGACCGATATGTCCTCTTTCACGATTTATAGCATATGACCGGGTGGTCGTTCTCCTCCTTAGAACCGATTCTTTCACGCCAAGACCGCTGCGTCTTCACATGGTCGTTGTTAAATCTCCTCTTTTAAAATCTCCTCCCGACTCGCTTCTTCTATTTTCATGGCTATGATTACCACCAGAGTGGTTACCATTTCATCCGTCTGCTTTTTTTCTCCGCAGTTATCATTATTCTGCTTGATCGCTATCTCTACGATACGATCCTGGTTGTGGTCCTCAGTTGACCGTACTCGTTATCTCGCTCTAATAATTGAGCCCTCATTTACAACATCTCAATAAAGAGAAAATTTATGAGAAATGAGATCTTCGACGTATCGCCGTTTCAAACCTCTAAGAAACATCCGCGTCATACGCTCCTCATTCTCCACCAAATGAGGTGCAAACTGGATAACTCTGCAAACTTTGCCTCGCATCGAGACAAATGACATGTTGTTTTGTTCCAATCGATGAATCGCACTTCCTTCATATGACGAACACTTTCGTGAAAGTATTTATCATTAAATAGCTTCAAACGTCTCCCAAGACATCTTGAGTGCGGCCGGATGGGTACGCTTCACGCACTCCCACCAAGAGTCCGCCGCCACTTTTACATAAAGGTGGCGAATGGAACCTTCTGTTCTCCGCATCCCAAGACATCGAATATCTTGGTAATTTGTTTGACCCATGTTTCGCCATGATCGGATCGGCTTTCCTTTAAATTCGGTGGTCCCAACTCTTTGAATCGCTTGGTTTGTGACAACCCGTGAATTGCTATCATTTCCTCCTCAGATTTTGAACACGAGTTTCCTCGTCTCGATTTTTTTTGCATGAATCGCAAAAACTTCTAAACATCCCTCGCTCATCATCTCGCTTTCAATGGTGTTGTTCACAGGGAGGAACATTGCCCGACTGCTGCACGCTCTCTCCTCGTTGGTGAGTACAGCATCTCCACGGCCTCATTTCCATTGTTAATATTCTCAATGACATTCTCAAATCATCGTCATAAAACAAGGGTTAATTAAGGAAATCAATATATCACATAATATCCCTATATACCGACCAACTAACAAATAAGCTTAGGTAGGACACACTAGGGAAGGATTTACTCGCCTCTCCCTCCTAGTTCTATTCCCCGATCTCCGCCAGATCATATCCCTAAGCTCGATACCAACCGTGACGCCTCCAAAATAGGTATACATCACCTATTCCGAGTTGTCAATACATGAATACGTAAACAACTACAACTTTATTATTACAACAAGAAATCGTGAGTTTGAATACAAATATTATCTTCTGAGACAATATCTATACTCAAATAAATCCTCATCACATTTATTGATACATTATTTTACAAAAATGGTGAGGACTACTAAACAATCCTTTCTAAAACCTTCATTCCATACCCCAGACTGCACTCGCTATATTTCTCGCCTCCCGAGAAAAATGGAACAAAAAGGAAAAGGGTGAGCTTAACTAGCTCAAGAAGAATATTATGACTAAGATAATATACAACAAATTATCGTTAGTCTTCAACAGGAAAAATATAATAGAATACAATAGACAACAAATTTTAAATCAATATTCGCAGTAAGAATAATAATTCATTAGAAGAGTTAAGTAGAGAATGCAAACTACTATCTTCTATGTATGAATTTAAAAGTTCATCGCTCTATCTTTTATCCCCGTAACATCAATCAATATACATCCGAATCAAATATTCATCTTTGCACTACAGCCAAAGATATTCATCATTGGGTCATGTTCATTTAAACACTGCTCATCTTTTGCACTACGGCCAAAGATATTCTTCAAAATCATTCATCTTTGCACTACAGGCCAAAGATATTCTTAAGAAATCATTCATCTTTGCACTACAGGCCAAAGATATTCCATAATATCATCATTTAAGACTGAGGATGATGAAAAATATTTTTTTAAAGAAACGAATCCAGTGAAACAAAATGACAAGGATTAAGGATTAAGGATTCGTACTTGGTTTTATCCACGTCCAAAAATACCTCAAAAATAATCATAGTGGTGTAAAATTCAAGAATGATCAAAACATGGATACAATCAGAGTTAGTATCCATAATAGATGTTTTGGACGAAAAGAAGAAATTTTATTTTTGGTGAATAAGATCAGATATCGTGAATAAAGTCTTATACGTGAATAAGAACTCTCAAACACCAAAAGATAGAAATTCCACAAAAAACATCTTCACGCTTCATGAATAGTACTGTGAATAGTAACTCGTGAATAGTAACTCATGAATAGTAACCCGACATGAAAAAGTTCCAAATTTGATAAAAGTTCCAACTAATATTTCAAAGATAATGATATTGAAGAAATAATATCATTTGAGAAGAAAATAACATCCCTTACCTCGAAGAGATCAAGATTTCTAGCTAGAATACCGGGTATAGTCTTTGAACTTGCACTGCACCGCCTAGCAATACTCAAAGTATACTCAAAATACTCACAAGAATACGCTCGATAATATAGAGAGAAAACGCGTCGATTTACGGTGTGATTTTCAATTCTAACCCAAGACCCTATTTATAGAAAATCTTTAGAACACAAAAAGCGTAAAATTTAATAAAATAATAATATAATTAAACAAATTCAAGCCCACCTTAGACCAACTGAATTCAGCACATTTGTATCACATGTGGGATTGCAAAAAACGTTTTTCTTAAATAAAACAATTAAAACTTCCAAAAATTAATTATTTCAGAACTTCAGAACTTCAATAATTCATAATAAATAGCCCTTTCATCAGAAAATTCGAATCTCGCGAGTTTTTATAGGAAATTCAATTCTCTACAACTTTGCAGAAGAAAGTTTTTCCAAATTCCAAACAGAAATCGACCGAAATCCACAAACGGACGATTTTACAAGCTATAATCAAATTTCAGTCAATAAATGGGGTCCACCAACATGTTTAACATGTTTTAAACATTTATTGCAACAAAAATACTCTTCCTCCTCGTATACTCATATATCCCACATTCATTGTAAAAATATCACCGTTAATATATTATTAAAATAATATATTTAAATGAATTATTTTATCGTAAAAAGATAAAATATTAATTTTCAACAATTGTCATTTTAAAATTTTCTCCATCTATATCCACATAAAATCAATATTTTCGTCATCATATAAATCAATAATTAATTATTCACAAATAATATTACGTAATTACAATATTGACAACCAAAAGCCTCAGAAAGAGGGGCTTTCCAATAAGAATTTCTTCATCATGCGCAATTGATTAGGTGACCAAACCTCTCCTTAGATGAAACTTTCTAGACATTGCCAATAATGTTATCTAATAATATTATTCAGATAATATGAATTATTGCTTCGATAATGAAAAATACTTGTGTAATGACAATTATCAAACAACAACAATATAAAATATCAACGCAAAGAATTATTGAATCAATAAAATAAAATATTTGAATAATAATTACAGAACCATTATTGAGTAGTGCCTTCTTACGTAAGAATCAATAATTGGTGCAATACCGCAGTAAATCGCTCAACAACGCGTATTAGTGTGTTTTAACCACCGGGTATTCCAACAAGATAATAAGATATAACTACGTCGTTATTTAAAAACAACTTATATTTGTCGCTTTCTTCATCCAATCGCTTTCAGTTATGGGGCCACACACATTGTCAAGGCCAGTCAGCATTTAATATTCCCCGACAAAGATTGCATATTCCACGACCAAACGAATATTCCCCGATTTATAATGAATATTTTATAACCACTTGCTTATTTTGAAATATATGCGTATTTAACCCTTAACTATCCACATTAATCAAATCAACCCTTACTATTTCAAAATAATAAATAAAGGAAATTCCTTTTTATTTAAAAATTTCGGGGTCTTACAAAGACTCTGGGAGAGCGAGTTAGACGATGTAGAGCCTATAGAGGACATTGATACCTACATCAAGGAGGAGCCCATTCATTGGGTTGCCAAATTTCTTCCGATTCTCCTAGACTAGTACTTTTGTGATTCAAAGATTCTAAGACAAGATTTAGAGCGTAGTCTTCATCGATGACCTTTGAGAGAGATCGATTCGATCTATGATGTCGATCGCTCTTGATGTGAGGGACGCCAGCCTATCGAGAGAGAGGCGAGGAATTAGATCACACAGATGCCGTTGTTGTTGAGTGGGATGAGGCTATATCAGCCAGAGATGCAGTGATAGTTGAGCGGGATAGTGCTTTATCTGCCCGGGATGTAGCTGTCACAGATAGTACTGCAGTGAGATCCCTTACCACTGACATGATTGTAGAGATGAGCGCATCTATTGATGATCATATGGTCACCATGCAGATGGCGGCAGATCTGTTGGGTCGTGTGGATATTCTCGTACAGGAGACCACAGCTTTGCCTCCGTCTTCTGAGAGGGACGCCATGTTGGGCTTGTTAGCTCGCATATATCCTGACTTGTAGATGAGATTGTATTTTCCTGCACAGACTAGCTTAGCCATTTTGTCATGTACAGTTTACATTGTATACCTCAAACAGCATTATATATATGACAGGGAAATATATTTTTGGATCACTTCCCTTTTAGATATGCCTTGTTATTTGCTTGATATTTTGCCTGCTGCTTCAGGGCTTGTGGTCTTGATGTATTCTAAATTCCTCCTAGATGGATGGACATTGAGTTGTCTCTGGATAGTTCAGAATGGATCATTGATCTCTGTGTATCCCTAAAATCTTTGGTGTCTTGGGACTGGTTTCTGGATGAAAATGTGGAGAGGAGTGTGGCTTTCCTCTCTGAGATTGACCGCACCATAGATGGTCGCCAGTACTTCTATTTAGGAGAAGCCTAGTTAATTCCATCTCTTATGGATTGGTGTTGCTCTTCGAGGTATGACCGCAGCTTAGATGGTCGCCGAATCTCCTATTTGGGAGGAGTTCAGGTAATTCCATCCCTTTGGTCTGAAGCCAAATGAAATGTGGTGAATTGAAAGATGATCCCAGTACTAACTGACAAGTGTTTGTGTTTTAGTAGGGGGTGAGACCGCACCATGAATGGCTGCCTACGTACTCCTATTGAAGATGAGATCAGGTCTGCGTAGTTCGAACCTGGTGTAAGAGGTTCAACGCTGTATATGGCTGACATGGTGTAGGAATGTTTTTGGTTGTTTTTGTTTTTGAGAAGACGGTAGAATTGTTTTTGTGGTTTTTATTTTATTGCGACCGGGCCATGTAACATGGTTGCCTACGTACTCCTATTGAAGAGGAGATAAGGTCGACGTAGTTCGCCCCTCAGGGCGAGATGAAAAGCGTAATCCCATGTGCGGTGTCGAGCGGGAGGAGAAAGTTTAATCCTAGGTTGAGGATAAACTGCAAGTATGAGAAGTTTGATCCCATGTATGGGTAGCCAAACTGCAAACGCAAGAGGTTCAATCCCCGGTGGGATGACCTAAGTTGTAGGAACGTAGAGGAGAAAGCTAGGCTGCTGGCTTGAAATGTATGTTTCCCTGAGGGGCAAAGTGTAGGAAAGTTGTAGGTGGTAAAGGGTTAAAGAACCGGAATGACTGGTGACCTGATGATTCTCGCACTGTGGTGGTGTTACTGAATTACTTGGACATAGTACCGTTTCACGGCGTCTGAGTTGATGAGTTGTGGAAATTCATCGCCGTCTATTTTTTGCAATCTGAGAGCGCCTCCTGTCAATACTTCTTTGACAACAAACGGGCCTTCCCAGTTAGGAGCGAATTTTCCTTTAGGCCGATCTTGGTTGTCAAGGATTTTCTTCAAAACCAAGTCATGTTGTTTAAACTGCCGTAGTCAGACTTTTTTGTTGTAGGATCTGGCGATCCTTTGTTGATATAACTGACCATGGAAGATAGCCGTGGTTCGCCTTTCGTCTATCAGAGACAATTGGTGATACCTATCTTGTACCCATTGGTCTTCATCCAGCTGAGCGTCTATCAGCACTCTGAGAGATTCCATCTCAACTTCTATGGGGAGCACTTCTTCCATCCCATAGGTTAAAGCATAGGGGGTTGCCCCAGTTGAAGTACGCATCGAGGTTCTGTAGGCAAACAGAGTCAGAGGCAATAGGTCATGCCATTTTTTGTGGTTGGCAGACATCTTTTGCATAATCTTCTTGATGTTTTTGTTAGCCGCTTCAACAACATCGTTCATCTTCGGACGATAGATGACAGAGTTGAGATGTTTGATGTGGAATTTACTACATAATTCCTCCATCATTTTGTTGTTGAGGTTCTTAGCATTGTCTGACACAATCACCTCTGGTTGTCCATATCGACAAACGACATTGTTTCTGATGAAAGCAATGATGACTTCTTTAGTAACCCTGGGGAAGGAGGCTGCTTCTACCCACTTGGTAAAGTAGTCGATCATGGTGAAAATAAACCGATGACCATTACTGGCTTTAAGCTCAATGGGCCCGATAATGTCTATTCCCCACATTGAGAAGGGCCAAGGCGAACTCATATTGTGGAGTTCCCGTGGAGGGGCGTGTATAGCATTCCCATGAATCTGGCACTGATAGCATCTTCGGACGTGGTCATTGCAGTTAGCTTTGAGAGATAGCCAACAATGTCCCGTCCTGAGGACTTTCTAGACAAGGAGGGGGCCACTCATGTGGGGGCCATAGACTCCACCATGGATTTCATCCATAAGCCTTTGGGCTTGATCTTTGTCTAAACATCTGCGGAGACCTAGTCCTGCATCTCTTTTGTAGAGCGCATCTCCACTCAGGTAGAACTTCATAGCAAGTCTATGGATCCGCCTTTTCTCAGTCGGGCTTGCCTCAGCGGGTGTAGATCCATCTCGTAGATATTCCTTGATATATTGATACCAAGGATGTTGGATGGGAGGTAGCTCATCCGATACTTCTCCAACGTAATTCCCATAGGCTGGGGCCTTGTGCAGGGAAATTGTGACGCTCGGCAAATGTTCTTTGTCTGATATGAGAATCAGGGAGGCCAAAGTTGCTAATGCGTCCGCAAAATCATTCCTATTACGAGGAACATGTAGAAAGGAGATTTTTTCGAACTCCAAAGCCATCTTCAAAACTTGCCGATGGTAAGGCACCAAATGTAATTCCTTGGTTTGATAGATTCCGGTGGATTGTCTGATTACCAACTCCGAATCTCCAAAGACAGTTAACCGCCTGATGCCCATTGAACGGGAAAGTTTTAACCCCATGAGATGCCCTTCATACTCACCGGTATTATTATTGGTGCCGATAAACTCAGAATTTGACTGGCGACGGATATTGCTCCCCCAGTCGATATGTTAGGTTTGTAATATTCAAGAACGAAATCAAATTGCTCAAAGTAAGCGGAAACGTGTAAAATCAGAGTTTAAAATTTTTACAAACCATATACCCGGATCACCCTTTATGCACAATTATTAATTAAACGAAAAGATAAAGAATAAAATCATACCCTTGAAGATCGAGCTTCCTCAGGTACAAGTTCACCTCCAAATCCTTTCTCGTTCAACTTGAATTCACCGGGTGTGGTTCCTTCCTTTGATCAACGTTAGCCACCCAAGTGTTTGGCCTCTAGTGGTGATCCACCAAGGAAAAAGAATTTTCAAGAAGAAGGGGTATTGGCTCAAACCCTAGTTTTTCCTATCTGTATAGAAAAAGCGTACTCTCCCAACTATTGGAATTATTACGTATGTTGTAAAAGTCAACAACCACACCACCCATAATAAGACTCCTCTTATTTATAGATGTGGGCAACCCACCTTAACAATTAAGGAATTGGGATTATTTAATTAATTAAATTCTTTTAATTAATTAAGCTCCCTAATCTTATTAGGGATACTTAATTAAACTCCTTTAACTAATTTTCCTTCCTAATCCAATTAGGAATAAATGAGAGTACTTATATTAAATTAATTCCTAAACTCTTTTAGAAATTAAAATAATAATAATTGTAATAATATTAATAAGACTCTCTTATTAATTTATATTTAATATTTCTAAAATATTAAATAATAATATTAAGCTATTTAATTTATTCTATCACCATAGATTAAATTAAATATACATAACATATTATTACAATTATGCCATTAACTTCTTAAATAATTATTCTTCCTTTTATGGTGTGACCCTTTAGGTTCTCCATATTAAACCTAGGTTGTGAATAAATCAATTAGAACAATTCTAATCTTATTTAAATAAATAAATTAAATAATTAATTTATTTAAATAAATAATATTTATTCTATAATAGGATAAGCCTCCTAGCGATCAACGACTTTCCGTATAATATAGATTTCAACATTAATCATTAAAGAACCTTTGAGTAAATAGTTACCGTACAATTCAATCCTTCCACCATACAATGTCCCAATTAAATATAAGATATGGAATTACTTTGTCAAGTCATATTTTATTTAATTATATGTATTTCGATCCTTAAATGCACAACTCAAATAATGCAAATTAGAAACTCCTTTCTAATTTCATTCTCGCTTAACCAAGGACTCTTTGGGTTGTCATTTATCGAATCACATAGGACATTTCTCTTCTTTAATAGAAGTGGTAGATTCTTTATTGATCATACATTATCTCCATGTACAACTTATTATACCCAAGCATACCCTTTGATATACCCTAAGGGTCTTAAGGAATAAGTCAAAGTATAACTCATCATACACAAGATACTATGATGATCTCAAGTCCAAGGATCACTTGTACTACTATCACTACAGAATTCCTATTGACAAAAAGTAAAACTCCATTAGGTATTCCTTAGCGAGCCACGCTCAAAGTGAACTTATTCTCTAATAAGCACCTACATACTTGCTTTAGTGTCTCCACACAAATGATCATGAGATCAATCATCCTCATCCAATGAAAGAAGCAACGTATGTACCAATCTATCCAGATTCACTAATCCCCAATTTAGTAATCCAATGATTGGGAACTATTTTAATTTTAAGCTTTCTAAGAATTTAGATCTCATTAGAATGATCATCATCATTATTCTAAAAGCATTGCTTAAAACTATGGGTTTATCACATATTATAAAACAGCATCATGTAGATAATTAAAAGCCCTTAATAAATTAATACTTTTTATTAATAAATGAATAAGATTGTTACAAAGTATATGCTTTATCATCAAACATGATTGGCTTGTGTGCATACTACTTTCACCAGAACCTTCCATATTAACAGCTCCATCAAAATACATCTTCCATGATTGGCGTGTATCGTACTGATCGTGTTGCTGCACTGTCATTACTCCTTCATCGGGGAAATATGTTTCCAAGGGTTTGAAATCCCCTGAAGGTGCGGTGGCCAGTTGATCCGCGATTCCTTGACCTTTGATGGACTTTTGAGTCACATATACGATGTCAAATTGTTGTAGGATTAATTGTCGTCTGGACAGCCGGTAATTTAACATAGGTTTGTTGAACACGTACTTGAGAGGATCCACACGGGATATGAGATGGGTTGTGTGACCATGAAGGTAATGCTGTAACCTCATGGAAGCCCATGCTAAAGCACAACACGTTTTTTCGATCAGAGTGTACTTGTGTTCACTGCTACTGAACCTTTTGCTGAGGTAATAGATGGCTCGTTCTTGGCCTCTATTGTCCTTCTACCCCAGCATGCAGCCCATGGCATTGTCACTTATGAACAGGTACATGAACAGGGGAACATCATCCCTGGGTGGTACCAACACAGGAGCTTTGACTAGCTATTTCTTGATTATAAGGAAGGCATTCTGGCACTCATCATTCCATTTCATGGAGGAGTTTTTCCTTAATATCTTGAAGATTGGCTCACACGAAGTTCTTTGTGAGTTGGGGATAAACTCTTTGATGAAGTTGATTCTTCCCAAAAATCCCCGTATTTCCTTCTCTGTCTGAGGAATGAGCATTTCAGTGATGGCTTGGATTTTGGCAGGATCCAGCTCTATCCCTTTTTGGCTGACTAGAAATCCTAGCAACTTGCCTGATTTAACGCCAAAGGCGCACTTAGTTGGATTCAACTTCAAGTTGTACTTACACAACTTGTTGAACAACTTTCTGAGATGGTCTATATGGTCATCCTCCTTCCGGGACTTGACAATGATATCATCTACGTAGATCTCGATCTCTTTGTGTATTAAGTCGTGGAAAAGAGCCATCATAGCTCGTTGATAGGTAGCTCCGGCATTTGTGAGGCTGAATGACAACCGTCTATAGCAAAAAGTTCCCCAAGGAGTGATGAAAGTAGTTTTCTCATGATCTTCCTCGGCAACCATAATCTGATGATACCCCGCAAAGCAATCAGCAAATGAGTACATGTCATATTGCGTAGTATTGTTAATGAGAATGTGGATAAATAGCACGGGAAAGCTATCTTTTAAGCAAGCTTTGTTCAAGTCCCGGTAATCTACACAAACTCGCACCTTCCCTCCAGGTTTAGGTACGGGCACGATGTTGGATATTAACTAAGGATATGTAGACACCATGATGATGCCAGCTTGAAATTGTTTCACAATTTCTTCTTTCACTTTTAAACTCCATTCAGGTTTCAATCGCCTGGGTTTCTGCTTGACTGGCTTAAATCCCTCTTTAATGGGAAGGCGATGAAGGACAATGTCAGTGGACAAACCAACCATGTCTTCATGAGACCATGCAAACACATCCTGGAATTGGGTTAATAGCGTAACCATGTCATTCCGTTGGTTTGGGGTAAGGTCTCAACCAATCTGGATTAACTTAGGGCTTTCTAAGGTTCCGAGATTGAAAGAAGTGGTTTGATCAAGGTTGGGTTTAGGTTTGTCTTTGACCCATTCTTGAATTTCCGAGGCACCTCAATGTCATCTCAGATGTCCACCAAGGTTTGAATTCATCTCTACATCAAAGGTACAATCCTTGTAGAGAAGAGGCAATCAGACGCAAAGTCAGCACATCTAAATTCGAGTCCTGAAACAAAATATGCTTTGACTTAGTATATATGAAATGTGTTGATCATACACGTGTTAGCATATACTTGGCAAAATAAACCGCTATCTGTATGTAAAAAGTAAGCAATTATTATATCTACATGGCGTAAAGAGTTTACCGCTTTACCCTCGACGCACCAATACAAGGGATGCTATTCCAATTAGGAGGGCAAAGTCCGGGTGGACCGCAGCGATGGAGGGATTGTCATCGTCCTCCCTGTCCCGAATGATGGCCATTATTTCTGGGCAATCATCATCTAGGGTGTATTTGTTGGTATGTTCATCATGAACGATGATGCGTATACCGGACATCATTCGGATGACGTCTTGCTTGATTCTTCGTTCATCTTCTTCCACTGTGGGATTTGGAACAAAGATTTCTTTTCCTTTCACCGGTACCGGCTTGGGACATAACATAGCCATTACATTGGCTGACACCTTTACGGGAGGTTGTGCGGACTCAGAGTTTGTAGGCGAAGATAAACGCCACATGGTTGGAGCTGAAGAAATCTGCTGATGTTTATGAGGATTCCTGTGACTAGAACTAGCAGAATAGCCTAGCCCAGCTATTCCAGCTTTCCTGGTTAACCAAATTGGGTACTTGATACCCTGGCAATCTTTACCCAACCCTTGTCCCGGTTTATGACCCAACGACATCATTTCTTGAGTGGCCGACATTACCTCGGCAGAAATCTTGGGTTCGGGCAATGGTGCTCCAATAACATGGTATTGGGTGTTGCTTATTTCCAAAGCATGAAAACTGACTGGTTCTACATTTGCATTGGCATTGATGAACGACATGTCTCCATGCTGAGGAATCTCCAGTTCAGCGTTGACTGTGACCAGGCTATTGTTGATAATGTATTTCAATTGTTGGTGAAGAGTGGAGGGGACTGCCCCATCTATATGAATCCATGGTCGTCCCAAGAGTAGGTTGTATCCCGAATCTATCTAGAGCACATAGAAAGATACGCAAAATGTGTGAGGACCAATTTTGATTGGCAGCTCAATTACTCCGATCGAGTTACGGCAGGCTCCATCAAAAGCTTTGATGATAGTATGGCTACTCCGAATTCAGTTGAGATTGATGTTCATCTTCACCAAGGTAGCATATGGGCAGATATTCAGATAGGAACCTCCATCTATTAAGACTCCAGCTACCATATATCCGGAGGACAAGACCGCAATGTGCAACGGCTTGCAATGACCGGTCCCTTCGGATGGTATGTCATCATCAGTGAAGGATATCTCATTGTTGTTGAAAATGTGATCAACCATATGTTGAAAATTTTCCGTATCCACTGATGGCGGAAGATAGGCTTCTTCTAGAACCTTTAACAAGACCTTCCGATGATTCTCGGAAGTTAGGACCAAGTCCAAAATTGATATTTGTTGTGGAGCTTCTTTCAAGCTTAAAACCACCGTGGCTTCGTTATGACCCATAGTGCGGAGGAATTTTTCAATCTTCTCCATGGGTATTTTCCCCTTTGATTTGATGGTAGGTTTCATCATCCGTTGGGGAAGATACAGTGGATTTTCCTTCGACACTGCAGCAGTTGTATGTGAGGTGGATCCTTCACCTTCTCCATAATTCCACGAAACCTTGCGCAAGCTAACACTAGGATATTGTGCTCTGCACGGCAAGTTGATTGGCTCGGGAGCGACCACTTTCAAAGGATTGTTGCCTCCCTTGAGTTGAATTGTTGGCATTGTGAGCAATGTATTAATCCCATCAGTTTCAGCGGATATGACTGCTACCATGCTTTTCCACTTAGTAGGGCCTGCATCCTCACTTGCACGTAACACCGTATCGTTGTCTGCTAGGCGCAGGACACCACTATCGATTAGATTTTGAATAAGGTGGCGGAGTGCCCAACATTCTTCTGTGCTGTGACCACGAGACTAGGAGTGATATTGACATACTCCATCAGAGTTGTACCATCCTGAACGGGGGTTGATTGGAGGTAGAAGGGAACTGATCCTTCCTTTATTGATTAACATATGAAGGATTTCCTCCATAGGTTGGCCCAAATAGGTGAATTCCCTTTTGTTGGCGAAATCCCGACGGGCTTTGGTATTTGCTCTCTTTGTCACTTTGTCTTCCAGCATTTCATTTTCTGAAAGTGACGAGGGAATATTCATGACAATGGGTAGGAGACTGGCATGCTCCTAGCTGATTAACTGACGAGTCACTTGAAGCTGATAAGTCACCAGTTTCCGCCAATTGTTCAATTTGTTTGCAGAGAGCTTTCATCTTCCGTTCCATTGTGAATTGGAACTTGGAATAATCCCATATGTCATCACTATCTTTGATGGTCTGGGAGGAATCACAGCTAAAATTGGAACTCTGTCCACTGCTCCAATTAATCATGTTGACCTCTTCTTCTTTGTGTTGCGGAAGAGGGTTGTCTTGAACATGAGGCTGATCTGGTTTGGTGACCACGATCTCCCCGTTGTCTATCAGGTCCTGGATCTTGTGTTTCAAGGCCCAACAATCTTGAGTATTATGTCTAGGTGCCTCGGCATGATAAGCACATTTCCTAGCAGCATTGAAACCCCGTCCATTAAGGCTGGCTGGTGGAAGAAGATGCGTAATTTTCTTCTGTGTTGTCAGAAGATTAAGAATGTTCTCGAGGGTATCCCCTAAGGGTGTAAACACTCGAGGGCGTTTGACTTCTCCACCTTTCTAAGATCGGAGGGTTTGCAGACTGTGCTTGAAAGGGAGTGTAGTTTCTCCTTTGAATAGGCATGTTCTGACTGCCTTTTTGCCCCAGTAATATCAGGGAAACATCTTCCTCTTTCTTTTTATGGACCCTACGGGGGTTGTTCCCATAATTTCTAGATTGGATGTGGTCAGCAACAGCTTTAAGTGCAGCTAGGTCTTGAATCTTTCCTGCCTTCAATCCCATCTCAGCCATCTCCCCATGTTTGACCATTTCAGAAAATGATTTGCCGATGCCGGCTAAAACTCTCTCATAGAAGGGAGCCTCTTGTATGTCTATGAAAGTCATGACCATTTCTGACTTTGTCATGGCAGGACTAACTTGGGCAGCCAGGCGTCTCCACCTTTGGGCATACTCTCTGAAGGACTCGTTAGACTGTTTCTTGATCTTGGTAATTTGATACTGATCACGAGCCATCTGAGTTTGAAAGCTATATTGAGTGAGGAAAGCATGTGCTAGCTCTTCCCAACTGTGGATTTTGGAGTTGTCTAATCTTGTGTACCACAAATGGGCTTCTCCAGTTAGACTCTTTTGGAATAATTGCATTCTGAGCTTTTCGTCCTCTGCATAAGATCCAAGTTCTCCAATAAACACTTTTAAATGCGTGTAAGGATCTCCTAACCCGTCATATTTTTCAAAATCAGGAGTTTTAAATTTTTCTGGATAATGAACACCAGGAAAAATACACAGATCAGCATATGAAACACTCCCGTGTATTCCAATTCCTTTGATAGCGCGAAGGGTCTCTTCCATTTGGAGGACTTTCTTTTTTATATCACCAATGTCTGGATCTCCAGTGGGATGGGCAGCATCATAAGTTTTGTTGGTCGATCCAATCGCAGCTTCGTATGGTAATGACCGGATTCCTCCTCAGTGTGGAGGATTCAAATGTCTGGTATTTTCTCGACCTCGTAAACCGGTGTAATTCTTTGAGTAGAAACGACCAAATCAGTAATTTGTTTGCTTAATTCACAAATTCTTTGAAATCAATTAAGTTCACCGCCGGGATGACGACATGATTGACTGTAGGCCTGTTGCCTTTTTGGACTTTGAACGGGTAGTAGGTCCGATTGATTCCCTGTGAAAGACTTGCATAGTTTAGTCTTTAGGGAATGTATACAATAACATGCTATGTGATGTGTCCATTTTAGGAATTTTTGTCCAGCACAACGGATGTCAGCTGTTTGTAGCATGATAATTAAAATATGTATGTGTACACACCTCTTCATATTTCTCATTACATGGAGATAGATATGTCAGCTGTTTGTAGCATGTTAATTAAATGTAAATAAAGCTGTAAAAAGCTATCAACCGCCACGGAGGAAACTCGAGGCGGGACGAAATGTAAATAAAGCTGTAAATACGGTCAACCGCCACGAAGGAAACTCCAGGCGGGACAAAATGTAAATAAAACTATACAAAGCGATCAACTGCCACGAAGTAAACTCCAGGCAGGACAAAACGTAAAGAAAGCTGTAAAAGCGATCAACCACCACGAAGTAAACTCCAGGTGGGACGGAATATATATATATATATATATAAAAGCAATAAATGCACCGGATGTAAAATCCAGGCTCATCGAATAGAGTTCGACCACAGTTCATATATATAAGTATATATATATAAAAGCAGAGTAAATGCACCGGAAGTAAAACCCAGGCTCATCGAACAGAGTCCGACCACAGTTCATATATATAAATATATACATATATATAAAAGCGAGTAAACGCACCAGACCGAAGTCTAGGCTCATCGAACAAAGTTCGACACACAGTTAATATATATAAATGTATATATATATATATATATATATATATTAAAGCAATGCCGCACTGCACCAAAGTTCAGGCTCATCGAATGAGTTCGACACACGCTTAATATATATAAATGTAAATATATATATATATATATATATATATATATATATATATATATATTAAAGCATATAAACGCCTGCATCAAGTTCAGGCTCAATCGAGGCATAACTCGATAATGTTAGTCAATATATATGTAAATATATATATATATATATATATATATATATATATATATATACAGATTGAAATGAAACCACGGACCGAAGTCCGGGCAAAAGCAAGCAACACGACTCTCAACGTGTAGAAGGGTGTGTGCAAAGATGAAGAGAAAGACTCCAAAGTGTATGAGAAGGCTTACAGCTGACTGTTAAAGAAGGCTTCTATATCTTTAGAGTGGGTAAACACTAACTTTTGTAGGTACAAAAGGGCTATATATGAGCTCACAGGTGTTTAGAAGGGGAAAGTACACTGCATGGGGTGAGTGCAGAGCAAATTGGGTAGGGCTTCCTCGCCTTTTTATCTTACAAAATGGGCTGCCCAAGCCCTCTATTTATAGGCAAAGTAGCCGCAGGTGTACCTGCGGCTGAGCCGCAGGTGTACCAGAGGCAACCCGGGTTGGCCCAGGTTTGTCGAGTCCGGTCGTCTTGAAGTACGTGCACTCAGGCACTGCAATGTCCACTCGAACTTTCAGAAGTGCAATCCGGGCATCCGTTTGAGGTATACAGGACCTATTTCGGACCGCCGTTGTCGAGAGTTGTACGATGGCATGGGATTAGAGTTTGTACGAAGTCATTGAAGATGGGATGATGCCCTCCGGTCTTCAAGCTTCAACTTTCATCCGTTACCGCACACAATAGTCATTCGGGATTGGTTAGCCTTGGGGACATCATTGCGTAGAGATGTGACGTGGCATCGTGTTGACGAGATGGCGATGTTGCCCCTCACCAGTGTTATCTCCGGATTGGGGTGATAAAGCAGACGTTGCTCAGACTTCGTTGAGATTGGACTGCTGCAATTGTTGAAGGTCCTCATTGTCACCTTTTAGGTGTGCCTGTCTTCCCGATGTTATTGCCGGGTTGGTGCAGTGTATCTCGTTGTGAGCGCCGAGAATGAAGCTGGTCGCATTTGAAACAAGTATTTCCGGGGTTATCGCCAAAACTGCATTCCTTGGGGTTATCACCAAGGTTGGTGGCTATTCCCATGGTTGGGACTGAGACTGGATACCTCAGGGTTATCTTCGAGATTAATCGGTCTTCTCCGGTGTGTATTCCAGTATTGGATCTGCACACCTCGGGGTTACATCCGAGGTTGGAATTGTTACTCCCAAAGTGTGATCTGGGGTTGATGCTGAACTTCCGGTAGTATCCGGTATGGATTTGGATTGTCTTTCAGGGTTCTCTCTTAAAAGACGAATCTATCCTCCTGCAATGTTAGTGATAGTAGTACAGAAAATTCTGAGTGTCTACAATGACTAAAGATAATTAAATTATCAATAGCCTTCGTTAGTAATAAATCAGAGATTTAGAACATATGGTAGATGAAAAAACTTTTCAACCATAGTTGCAGCGGAACGAGCAATCCATTAGAAGAGTCAAATAGACCATAACATCTATTATCTTCTCCATGTTAAAAGTCTACCAACAATATTTTATCCCTGTATCATCAATTAACAATTCCTGTCCACAATCATGTGAATAACTCATAATCATAATTGTGGTTCTAAATTCCTCTTCGCACCCAGGACGAAGATAATTTTCATCACATGTCTTTACCTAAAACCTCAAAGATCATGGTTATACCAAATCATAGTTCCTGTTCATAATCATATTAGTAAATTCATGTTTTCACTACAGGCCAAAGATATTCATTAACGGTTCATCCTTGCACTACAGGCCAAAGACATGCAACTGTATTTTAAAAGAGTTAAGTAGAGCATGATATCTGCTATCTTCTATGAATTAAAAGTTTATTATCAATATTTTATCGCTGAGACTCAGCAAAATAAATAATCCACATCACCGAATTATCCATGCACTACAGGCCAAAGATATTCATTAGTATCACGACCACGAATTATCCATGTACTAAAGACCAAGGATAATCGTGTTTTCATCAACGGTCATGATCACGCCATAAAACAATTCATCTTTGCACCCTTGGCCGAAGAGAACCCATTGTCATGATCATACCAAAAACTGTCCAGCAATGCACTACGGGCCAATGAGGACATCATTTGCAACATTAAGGTCATGATTATACCGAATGATCCCTGGTCATAATCATACCAATCAACAGTCCATCTATGCACGTAAGCTAAAGATGACTTTCATCACAATATATGCATGAGTATGATGACAATGATATAAGCATTAATCAAATGAAATCAAGGATAAATATTAAAGACTTTAAATTTATCCAGAGTTTAAAAATATCCAAATTGTCAACATGATACTGCTTTGTGGAGTAAAATTCAAGAATAATATTCATGTATCAAAAATAATTTGGACAGAAAAGAAATATATTTTTTGGGTGAATAGTACTCTGTGAATAGTACCCTGTGAATAGTACTTCGGAAATAGTACCTCGTGAATAGTACCTCGACATAAAAAGTGTCCCAAATACCCGAGTGAATAATATTCTAGTAAATAATAACCAGGTGAATAGTAACCCGTGAATAGTAACTCGTGAATAGTACTCCGGCACGAAAAGTGTCCCGAATATCCGAGTGAATAATAACCGGGTGAATAGTAACCCGTAAATAGTAACTCATGAATATTACTCCGTGAATAGTACTCATAAAAGGAAAATACAAAAGAAAACATTATTCCATGACTAGTACAAAAGAAATGATATCTCATACGAATATAATAGAATATACGAAACTGCAAATAGATTTTCACCCGCCATGCAATAATCCACGTAGACATATCATTTCCATAATTTATTAAAGAATGAATACGAAGGGTCATTCACCATACATGCGGTAGTCCACGTAAACAGGTTATTCCAACAGAATAATAAAGAATAGAATAACAGAAGAATTTCACCATGCATATAGTAGTCCGCATAGACAAGTTATTCCAACAGAATAATAAAGAATGGAATAATAGAAGAATTTCACCATGCATACGGTAGTCCGCGTATACAGGTTATTCCAACAAAATAATAAAGAATAGAATAACAGAAGAATTTCACCTTGCATATGGTAGTCCACGTATACAGATTATTCCAACAGAATTATAAAGAATGGAATAACAACCCTTACGAGTATTGAAAGAAAATAACTCTCTTCATGAATACGAAAGAAATAATACCCCTTACGAATATTAAACGAAAATAATATTCATACTAATGCGAAAAATAATTTCTCTTCAGAATATGAAATAAATAATACCCCTTACCTCAGAATAAGACTGGATACTGGAATAGTGAAGTAGCAGACTTCTCTTCTTCTTTCTCTTTATAGCTTCTCTCTCTATAATTTCTCTTGTGAGTTTTAGTGAATTGGTGAGAATGAAGGAAGAATAAGCTTCTATTTATAGAAAAATATAGTTTCGATAATTGCACGTTTTGGGGCTCAAAATATTACAGTATAATACCTTCATCTTTTCCTTCATTTTTAATTTATTCCTGCAAGTATTATCAAACTTGCACCACCTCCCCTAATAGTATATCATGTGAATCAATAGTACAATCATGTGACTCAATAATTCTATACATGTGAAAAAAATAATTACAGTATAGTACCTTCATCTATACCTCTATTTTAAATTTAGTCATGCAAGTATTATCAATCTTGCACCACCTCCCCTAATAGTAAATGCATGTGACTCAATAGTACACACATGTGAACAAATAGTTATAAGCATGTAAATTAATAGCAATTAATTGCTCATTTATCCGATTAATTACCCGATTGGTCAATATAACCTCCAGACATCAATTATTATCGGAATAGATGTCAATTTCCACTAACACTAATAATCCCAACACAATTGAAATATCAATTTTATCTTTAATCAACACGAACTTATTCATCATTAATATTATAACTCATAATATTTAACAACCAGATCATTCCTAGAAAAGAGGGGGCTTTCCGGTAAGGATTTCTCCCTATTGGCGCGCAATTGACAGAATTTTCTAGACATTGTCAATATTAAAAATAATAATATGAATAACTTTGTCGTCTCAATTATTGATTTAATAATATAAAATATTATGCAGATGATACTGTGATAATAATTGAATCAATAATATGAGAGATATGATGCATCAATTACTGTAGCAATATTTGAGTATAATTAAGTGACTTCTCACGTAAGCATCAATAGTCAATACCGTGTGCTACTATGCAACCACGCGTATTACTGTACTTTTATCACCGATTATTTTATGACAACTTGCTTACTTTAAAAAATTTTCACTTATCACCCTTAACTTTAACATTTTATCAATTTAATCATTTACTACATAGAATAATAATTATAAAAATTGAATACTTTCATTTCGTAAAATTTGGGGTCTTACACCCACGGCTACTTTGGTCTATAAATAAACCCCCCCCATCAGCCAAAAAGAAAAAATAGGAGAAAAAATAGAGAAAACTTTGTCAATTTCAGCTCTTAACCCCTCCTATAGTGTTCCAAACTTCAATATTCTTCTTTCTAAACACTTGTATATGTATATACTACGACATATCAAATTTTAACCAGTGGCGTAATACCCCAACTTTTATGAATAAAGATTATTTTTTGAAATACATTTTTGAATATTATGGTGTGAATTTGATATAATAGTTGTGGGTAATATTTACAAATTTTGCAAAGTAAGAAAGTGGTTATAAAATATTTGATTGGTCGGGGAATATTCGTTTTAACAGGGAATATTCGTACGACGGCACAATCATTGGTGGACCCCACAATGGAGGTATTGTCGGAGTTAGAAAACGAAAAAAATATCTTTTTATAAAAATAACGGCGAAAGTTTTACCGTTAAACTGTTGAAATACCTGGTGGTAAAAGTATAGTAATACGCGTGGTTGCATAGTAGCACACGGTATTGTACAGTATCTTGGATTATTGATGCTTACGTGAGAAGTCACTCAGTTTTATTCAATTATTGCCACAGTAATTGATGCATAGTATCTCTTTTATTATTGATTCAATTATTGTCATAGTATCATCTGCACAATATTTTATATTATTAAATCAATAATTGAGATGACAAAGTTATTCATATTATTATTTTCATTATTGATGATGTCTAGAAAGTTCTGTCGAGAAAAGGGGGTTGGTCACCTAATTGCGCCAATTGGGAGAAATCCTTATCGGAAAGCCCCCTCTTTCCTGGGAATGATCTGACTATTAAATATTATGAGTTATAATATTAATGATGAATAAGTTTGTGTTGATTAGAAATGTTTGTTCATTTAGTTTTCTTTAATTCTTTCGTGACCCAATTACCCTCAAAGGAGGTATTTTTATGATGGGCTGGTTTTATTGACCAAACGGGCAATTAATTGAATAAATGAGCAATTAATTGCTATTGGTTCACATGCAAATTACTATTAGTTCACATGTGTGGAACTATTGATTCACATGCATGTACTATTAGGGGAGGTGTTGCAAGATTAATAATATTTGCAGAACTAAATTAAAAATAGAGGTAAAGATGAAGGTACTATACTGTAATAATTCGAGCCCCTAAACGTGCAATTATCGAAACTATATTTTTCTATAAATATAAGCTCATTTCTTCTTTCATTCTCACCAATTCACTAAGACTCATAAGAGCAACTATAGAGAGAGAAACTATAGATATGAAGAAGAAGAGTCTTATGCTACTTCACTATTCCAGTATCCAGTCTTCTACTAGGGTAAGGGATATTATTTTTGTTCAAAATTTATATGAAATAATATTTTCTTCCATACTCTGTAGTATGTAAGTAATATTATTTCGTTTCATATTCCTAATTCTACATTCACTTTGTTAAAGTATTGCTTTTATACTCCGTGAAATTAGTAGAATATCCGTGAAATTTGCGCTTCATCTAGTATCATTTCACAAGGATATTTTTCTGAAGATTCTTGTTAAATTTTAAGCTTTTCATGCCAGAGTACTATTCACGGGGTACTATTCATAAAGTACTATTCATAGGGATCACAAAGTACTATTCATGGGGTACTATTCACAAAGTACTATTCACAGGGTACTATTCACTTGGGTATTATTCACCCAGGGTACTATTCATGACAAAAATTGATTTATTTTCTGTCCAAATTATTTTTGATACAATATTATTCTTGAATTTTACTCCACAAAATAGTATCATGTTGACAATTTGGACATTATTGAATTCCGGATAAATTAAATTATATATCTTTAAAAATATATCCTTTGCTTTCTTTTAATTGAATTCTTATATCATTGTCATCATCCTCATGCTTATATTGTGATGAAAGTCATCTTTGGCCGTAGTGCATAGATGGACTATTGATTGGTATGATTATGAACATTCATTATTCGGTATAATCATGACCCGTAATGTTACAAATGATGTGGTAAAAGTCCTCATTGGCTCGTAGTGCATTGGTGGACAGTTGTTGGCATGATCATGACCATTGATGATTACACGAATATCATTGGCCAGAAGTGCATGGAAAATTCGTGGACGTGATACTAATAGATATCATTGGCCCGTAGTGCATGAATAATTCAGTGATGTGGATTATTTATTGAGCTGAGTCTCAGCGATACAGTTGATGATAAACTTTTTAAATCATAGAAGATAGTAGATATCATGCTCTACTTGACTCTTCTAATGGATTGCTTGTTCCGCTGCAGTTAAACTTGTTGTTTATTATTAGTTTAACACTGTTGAAGGCTAACGATAATTTATTCTGCATTATCTTAGTCATAATATTTCTTACTAGGCTAGTTGAGCTCACCCTTTTGCTTTCATTGTTCTCTTTGTTCTCTTCAAGAAATGAGAACGTAGTCGGGACTAGTCGGGGAACGGAGTGATGGTACGAGATGGTGGCTATAGTAGTCCTCACTATTCTATGAAATAGTGTGATAATAAATGTAATTAAGGACTCCATTTGAGTTTGGATACTGTCTAGAAGACAATATTCGTGTAAAAACTCTCAGCTACGCTTTTGTCGTATTGCATAAAAGAAGTTTATACTTAAATTCGGTACCATATATTTGACGACTCAGAATGGGTGATGTATACCTATTTTGGGGGCGTCACAGGTGGAAACTGAGATTTAAAGCTCCAAAAGTAGTCTGAAGCCTTCTTTGCAGCACACTGTAAGATTTTTTCAGATTTGATGCTTTCTATTGCTTTGATATATATATATATATATATATATATATATTCTCACCGATTAGTTACGTCCGGATCATCGATCCATGGCTTTTTCTCTCTTTAATATATATAAATATATATATAGACTTTAATCGAACAATTGAGCCTAAATCGACTATATCATAGATTTTACATGCTTTCATATATATATATATATATATATATATATATATATATATATATATATATATATATATATATATATATATGGAGAGGCTCTAAAGCGAACTTTAAAAAGCGAACCAAAGATTTAACCGTCGTCTTTGGTGTGTATGGCGATTCATTCAATTCGCCAGCTAAAGACTACATGGCTATGGCGGATGGATCGAACTGTCGCCATGCATTAACCAAAGACGACAGTTAAATCTTTAGTTCGCTTTTTAAGGTTCGCTTTTAGAGACGGACCGTATATATATATATATATATATATATATATATTTATTTATCTGTTTGTCTAGATTCTAAATTAAATGGCCTTTTTATCGCTTTTATATATATATATATATATATATATATATATATATATATATATACTTGCGTTTAAATATCTGTTTTAATTGCTCATTCAATGTAAATCCATAATATTTAAATCTGTGGACTAGATTTATCTAAATCTAGCCATATCTAACTTTTAACCGGTTCAAAGTTGCAAAACAGGAACCGTTGAACTAGAATGGCTAAAATTTATTTAAATCTAGTTTTCTTTCTAGTTTTTTTATGTGAGCCTAGGAGTCACAGGATCTAAGATCCATCTGACGGATCTAGATCTGGTCCCCATGATGTACCCTTTTTAGCTATACAGTGAGCTTGTAAATCTTATTTGTGGCTTTTGGATATCCTTCGATGGCTTTCATGCCCATAAGGAACTCGACACTTATATGTATATTATTTTGTCGAAGATGCTTCGCATATTGAGAATAAAATCAAATCAAGTCGAATAAGGAATAAAATGGAAGTATCAAAGGCCTCAATTACTGTAAGACCCCAAATTTTATGAAATAAAAATATTCAATTTTTCTTATAATAACTATTCAGTAAATGGTTAAATTGATAAAAGGTTAAAGTTAAGGGTGATATATGATTTTTTTTCAAAATACACAAGTGGTTATAAAATATTCATTGTTGTCGGAGAATATTCGTTTGGTCGTGGAATATTCTTTTCTGCTTCGGGAATATTAAATGCGACGACAAGCGACCATTTAGGGGCCCCATAACGAATAACCTGCTTGGATGAAGAAAATGATAAAATTTGAGTTTTTATAAATAATTCAGAAGTTATTCTGTTAACACTTGTTGGAATACCCGGTGGTTAAAATACGATGTCTGGCGTGGATGACGATATTTTGAATTATTGATTCTTATGTAAGAAGGCACTACTCAATAATTGTTACAGTAATTACTGTTTAATATTTTCTTTTATTGATTCAATAATTGTTGCGTGGATATTTTATATTATTGTTGTTTCAATAATTATCACTACACAGTATTTCTCATTATCAGATCAATAATTCATATTATTTGAATAATATTATTAGATAGCATTATTGGCAATGTCTAGAAAGTTCATCAAGGAGAGGTTTGGTCACCTAATTGCGCCAAAGAAGGAGAAGTTCTTATTGAAATCCCCTCTTTCACAACTATTCGGTTGTCATAATTATGATTCTGTAATATTATTTGCGAATAATTAATTATTGATTTATATGATAAGGAAATAATTATTTTATATGGATATAAATGATGGATATATTTATTTTTATGTGGATAAAAATGAAGGAATTAATCTTTGAGGTGTTTTATCGATTATTTTGTTTGTCGATTGTAGAGTATTAAAAATCATCCGTTTGTGGATTTCGGATATTTTTGGTCTGGAATTTGGAAAAACTTTCTTCTGCAAAGTTGTAGAGAATTCGATTCCCATTAGAATGGATATAAAATTCATATTTTTCTGATAACCGGGCCATTTTCTATGAATTGTTGAAGTTTCGGAAAATAAAATAATTTTTTATTAAATTATAGGTGGGACCCACTTATGCTATAAGCATGTGGGCTGCTGAATTTTCTTCCTTAATGGCTGCTAGTGGCTTGGTTGGTGAAGTGGCGTAGAAGGAAGAAAAGAAATAATATTATTATATTATTTTAGTCTCCTTTGGCGTTCTAGCATTTTCCTATAAATAGAAGCTTAAGTTAGAATTGAAAATCACACCAGAAATAAGTTTTCTTTCTCTCTATATTATCAAACATATTTTTGAGAGTATTTAGATACTTTGAGAGTTGCTATTTAGTAGAAGTTTCCTTCGATTTTTCATCCGATATTCCAGTCAGAAGTACTGCTCTCTTGAGGTAAGGGATTTTAAGGGTTATTATATTTTTTAGTTCGTACTTCTTCCGTCCTTCAGAAAATTCTAGAAAAATTTGAAATGATATTTTGATGAGTTTTATTGATTGTGTCCAAAAATGACGATTTTTGGATGTATAGATTAAGAGTTATGAATTTTACGGGAAAAGACTATTTTAAAAGTAACCGCTTATAACTCCTTGTGGTTAATTCCAAAATTGATGAAATTTTTATTGGGAGTACATCTATATAATATCAGTGTACTCTGTGAATTTTAGAATATTTAGATAAAAGTACAATTTATGATAAATGTCTAAATATTCGGCGGTTTTGGCCATATGAAAAATAGTAAATGAATTTTAAAAATTCTGAGAAAAATATATGTTCAATATGGGACTATATTCTGCTAAATCCCAGAAAAGAAATATTTTTGGAACTGATTTGGTATTTTTCATGAAAATGGACTAGTTATGAGTAAATAAATTAAATATGTTAGGTGAAGTAAGAAAATTGGAAAATAAGATTTTATGGTTTGAGAATCCTATATGAGGTATATGCAGATTTTTGATGAGGGTTTTGGTTATTGGTGATGAAATATTATGAGTTTGGCATTTTAGGATGATTAAATGCATTATTTAGTAAAGTGTAAACAATTAAAATAAATTGTTTATAAGTTTAAGAAATGTTATTTCAATATCATTAAATATTGGTATGGATTTTATTGTGAAATTTCTACTTTTTTGTGTCGAGTTTATTATTCATGAGTTATTATTCACGAAGTTACTATTCATGGGTTACTATTCACGTGTTACTATTCATAACAAAATTGGTTTCTTTTTCTAACCAAATTATAGTTGATTTATGAATATTACTCTTGAGATTAAAACTGTATGTTGATCATATTTTTTTTTATTATCATATATAACATTTTTATAACCCTAATGATGATATTTCTCTTTGACTTGAGTGTAAAGATGGGTAGATTTTTGGTATGATCATGACTATGGGTTCTCTTTGGCCAGTAGTACAAAGTTGAATTGTTGACTGGTATGATCATGACCATTGAATTTATAATTGAATATCTTTAGCTTAAGTGCAAAGGTGAAATGATCAACATGGTTATAATTATTGTTTATATAAATTCTGAAATTATTATATATTTCTTGAGATATTAATATATTTGATCTCAGAGTGCAAATATAATCATTGATGAATATATTTGGCATGTAGTGCAAATATGAACTGTTGAGGAATATCTTTGGCCTGTAGTGCAAAGATGAATTGTTGATGAATATCTTTGGCCCGTAGTGCAAAGATGACCTGTTGTTGAATATCTTTGGCCTGTAGTGCAAAGATGGTACGTCGATGAATATCTTTGGCCCGTAGTGAAAAGATGAAATTATTAGTATGATTATAAACAGGAACTGTGATTTGGTATAACCATGATCTTTGATATTTTAGGTAAACACATGTGATGAAATTTATCTTCGTCCTGGGTGCGAAGAGGAATTTAGAATCACAATTATGATTATGAGTTATTCATATAATTGTGGAAAGGAACTGTTGAGTGATATTACAGGGATAAAACACTGTTAGTGGACTTTTAATGTGGAGAAGATAGTAGACTTTATGGTCTATTTGACTCTTCTAATGGATTGCTCGTTCCGCTGCAACTATGGTTGAAAAGTTATCATTTACCATATGTTCTAAATCTCTGATTTATTACTGATGAAGGCTATTGATAATTTAATTATCTTTAGTCATTATATTCTTTACTGAGCTAGTTGTGCTCACCCTTTTGCTTCACAATTCCTTTCGTAATAAGAGTGTAGTTTGGGTCGAAAGAGAATAACAGGAATAGAGCGGTGGTGGTCATTTTAGTAGTTATATTTGGTGAATCAACTAGGGTGAGGCGAACCCAACATTGGAAGGGTGTTTTGCCACTATCATACAAGATGTCTAATGACACACAACCTCGTGTCATCATAAGACAGGTTTGTGCTCATCCACTTGCTGAGTATATTTACGAGCACTACCTATATAATCTTGGTGTTTGTTTGAAGTATAATTCTCATTTAGAGATAGTGGAGATAATGATATGTTAAGAAAAGACTCACCATTGGGAAGAATATGATAATAATCTTCTCATTTTTCTTTAGGGGTCTATTGGGTCAACCAAGGATAATTTCGCGGGCCATATGATATCTATCATAACCTGTACGCATGGCCTCCCACGTACGAAGGTTTCCTTGAGCACTTCCCAAAGATTTTAATTTCTAAAATAGTTTTTGACTATACCTTTATTTAAGGTGTCATTGCGACGTGCTATCCAAGGTTGGGATGAGTGTCACCGTTGGTATATATTTGTATCCAAACTCACAGCATATGTGTTGTTGTATTTTGCACGACAATTGTTGTAATAAAGTTATAGTTGTTTTCTGTACCATGTATTTGGCTACTCAGAATGGGTTGGATGGAATGGACCTATTTTGGGGTTGTCACAATTACTATGTGAGCATAAGGGTTTGAAAACCTATTTTCAAAACATCATTTTTGAAAATATTTCTTAAGATTGAACTTTATACAAATCAAACCCTTTGTATATAGGTCAAAATGAGGCATATCACTACTTCCAAATAAATGCACTTAGGCCCAATTAACACACACACACACACACACACATACACTTCAGATAAATTAGGGAATTGAAAAGACGCGGTAACCATGTTTTCATGGAAGGCGGGGGGTGCCTAACACTTTCCCCCCGCTTAATCAAGCCTCCGAACTCTATAAATCTCAGTTTCCAAGGCTTGTTAAACAGAGTCCAACAATTGGGCCTTTGTGTAAACCTTTTCAAATTCGGTTGAGTTGGTACAATAATTTCAAAACTACCAATTGGCGACTCTGAATTTTCAAATCGTCGACATTTTGTGTCAGACACTTTTCAAACTCACCCTTTCAAACAAAATTCAACACATAGAAAACATAAAGGGTAAAAAGAGGAATTTCAAGAAAAGAGAAAAAAATTTCTGACGTCGACAGGTGGCGACTCCGCTGGGGATAGTAGAGGGCTTAAGCTGCATTTCAAACTTTTTAAAAACCCTTTTTATCTACTTGTATGTGAATGTTGTCTTTACATGAATGGATATAAATGAATGCTTTATTTACTGCACTTTAGTGCCTCGCACAATCTCTGCATTTTGTATTAGTGCCTCACACAATTTCATCATTTCATACGGTGAGACACGATGTATGTGAATGTATGTTGTGCAATTCCTCCACCAGGAGGAAAACCCGTCGGTGTTTGATTACTGGACTCAATGGAGAATAATCCCGCGAGGCTCAGGAAAGGCACCACTCAGATCCGCTCCAATAGAAAGATTAGATTAACTTCTCATCCAGTAAATTGTGATGATCTGGGGACCTTCATGCCGAAAAGCCACGAGAGTAGCCTAAGATAGGTCAGCCTTTGATAAACCAAACGCGAAGGGGAGTCTCTTCATACCTTTCCCTTTCAATTCCATTTTGGTTCAATGTAAATTACAATTCCATCTAAATAAAAGAAAAATGAGAATATACATTCCATTCCCTATCAAAACCTGTCATGATATCCTATCATCAAAACAATTGACATCCGTTTTGCAGGAAAACATTTAAAACCCCCTAAAACAGACACATCGCATAGCATATAAACTATTAATTTTTATCCAAACTAAACTACATAATCTATTTGTAGGAAAATAATTGGTCTCGTTATCCATTCAAAGTCCAAAAAGGCACTAAGCTCACTTTTAGATATGGCTGCAAGTGCCCAACCTGAATCTACTCCTGTTTCTCGAGAAGAGTTTGATTGACTAAGAAACCAGATAGCAGAAATAGCTGTCTTTTTGAAAGAACAAAACAAAAAGACTCAAGGTCAACAAATACCCACTCAAATAGAAACCTCTGCATAAAGAAGAAGTTAGGGTATTGACAAGAAAGAAAAGGAAGTACATATATGTAAGACCCCAACTTTTATAAATAAAGATGAATTTTCTATAAATATCATTTTTGAATATTAAGGAGTGAATTTGATATAATGTTATAGTTGTGGGTAATATTTATAAATTTTGTAAAGTATGCAAGTTGTTATATTATATTCGATTGGTCGGGGAATATTCGTACGACGGTACAATCATTGGTGGACCCCACAACGGAATTATTATCGAAATGAGAAAACGACAGAAATGTCTTTTTATAAAAATAATGGTGGATGTTTTAACATTAACTGTTGAAATACCCAGTGGTAAAAGTACAGTAATACTCGTGGTTACATAGTAGCACACGGTATTGATTATTGATGCTTACGTGAGAAGTCACTCAGTTTTATTCAATTATTGCTACAGTAATTGCTGCATCATATCTCTCATATTATTGATTCAGTTATTATCACAGTATCATCTGCATAATATTTTATATTATTAAATCAATAATTGAGACGATAAAGTTATTAATATTATTATTTGCAATATCGACGATGTCTAAATTTACATCGAGGAGAGTTTGGTCACCTAATTGCGGCCAATAGGGAGAAATCCTTATTGGAAAGCCCCATCTTTCCTGGGAATGACCTGGTTGTTCAATATTGCGAATTATAATATTGATGATAAATATTGTTAAAAATATTAAGAGGATTTTTATGAAGTATTTGTGTAAATTTTGCTTATTATATGGACCCCCCCATTTTCCCATTTTTAAAATAATTGGTAGAAAGTTATTCAGTATATATATAATGGGACCCACCTGTGATGGTGAAATATTGGTGGGAGGGGAACACGTGGGGCCCACGTTGGAAGAAATTTTTTATTGGGGGGGGGGGGGAATCTGAAGGAACTCACGGGTTGTGAGTTTTTTTCTTTATGGCATGTGTTTATATATATATATATATATATATATTTATTATAAACTTTTGTTTTGTTTGACTATTATGTTAGCATTTGAAAAGTGGGCGTCTGGTGATCAACAAAGTATAGCCCGTGAGTTCCTACTGTTGATTCGTGAAAATTTTTCTAAATAGTACCCTTCCATTCTCCTATAAATAGGATGCTTAGTTAGAATTGAAAATCACACCAGAATCAGAGAATTCTTATTCTATAATATTGAGCGTATTTCTTTCGAGTTTTAGACAGCTTTGAGCGTACAATATAATGAAAGTTTTCTTCAAGAATATCCTCACCCTACTAGTCAAAATACTCTTCTTTTCAAGGTAAGGGATATTATTTTTGTTCAGTATTCGTATAAAATAATATTTTCTTCCATACTCTGTAGTATTAAGTAATATTATTTCGTTTCAGATTTCGAATTCTATACTCGTTTTGTTAAGTTTTGGCTTTTATACTCCATGAAATTAGTAGAATATCCTTGATATTTAAGGCTTCATCCAAAGATATCTTTTCATGGAAATATTATTCGAGCATTCTTGATAAGTTTTAACTTTTCATGCCGGTGTGTACTATTCACGGGTACTATTCACTCGAAATTATTCATGAAAAATTGATTTTCTTTCATTCAAATCATTTTTGATACAATATTATTCTTGAATTTTACTTCACAAAGCAGTATCATGTTGACAATTTGGACATTATTGAATTCTGGATAAATTAAGTTATAAATCTTTAAAAATTTATTCTTTGCTTTATTTTAATTGAATTCTTATATCATTGTCATCATCCTCATGCTTATATTATGATAAAAGTCATCTGTGGCTTACATGCATAGATGTACTATTGATTGGTATGATTATGACCAGGGATTATTCGGTAAAATCATGACCGTAATGTTACAAATGATGTGGTAAAAATCCCCATTGGCATGTAGTGCATTGATGGACAGTTGTTGGTATGATTATGACAAGAGATTATTCGGTATAATCATGACCATTGATGATTACATGAATATCCTTGGCCCGTAGTGCAGGGATGATTCGATGATGTGGCTTATTTATTAAACTGAGTTTCAGCGATAAAATTGATGATAAACTTTTTAAATCATAGAAGATAGTAGATATCATGCTCTACTTGACTCTTCTAATGGATTGCTTGTTCTGCTGCAGTTAAACTTGATGTTTATTATATTTTATCAGGTTAACACTATTGAAGGCTAACGATAATTTATTCTGCATTATCTTAGTCATAATATTTCTTACTGGGCTAGTTGAGCTCACCCTGTTTTCATTGTTCTCTTCAGGGAATGAGAATATAGTTGGGACTAGTCGGGGAACAGAGTGACGATCCAGCTGTTTGCGTTAGTAGTCACCATTCAGTGAAATAGTGTGATAATAATTGTAAGGAGGACTTTATTTGAGTTTGGATACTCTCTACGAGACATTATCCGTGTTGAAACTCTCAGCTACGTTTTGTTGTACTGTATAAAAGAAGTTTGTATTTAAATTCTGTACCATGTATTTGGCGACTCAAGATGGGTGATGTATACCTATTTTGAGGATGTCACAAAATTCCTTTGAAGTCAAAGACTTAGAGTCTTAATAGATCTTCAAGAGTTTGAATAGTCCTCTCCGACTGCCCATTCGTTTGAGGATGATATGCCGAATTAAATCGTAAATTCGTGACCATAGCTTTCTGTAAACTAACCCAAAATCGTGAAGTGAATCTTGGGTCTCGATCAGAAACTATGGATATTGGCATACCATGCAGTCTTACAATCTCATTTATGTATATACGAGCAAGACGTTCAAGTGTATAAGTTTCTCGTATAGGTAAGAAATGAGCAGACTTGGTTAATCTATCAACAATGACCCAAATCGCATCTATGCCTTGAGAAACCTTGGGAAGACCAGTAACGAAATCCATGGTAATGTGCTCCCACTTCCATTCTGGAATTTCAAGTGGTTGCAATGGACCTTTTCGCACTTGATGCTCCATTTTGACTCGTTGAAACGTTAAACACCTTGAGATAAACTCCGTGATCTCTCTTTTCATATTACTCCACCAAAATGTATGTTGAAGATCACGATACATTTTGGTACTCCCAGGATGGATTGCAAACGGTGTGTTGTGTTCCTCCATCATGATTTTATACTTTAAATCTGGGTCGTTAGGAACACAAAGTCTGGAGTTGACTCAAATTATTCCTTCTACATTGATTCTTGCTTCCATAATAACACCTTCTTGCACTTTCTTCTTCATACGCATCAGCTCCTGGTCGGTAGCTTGAGCATCTTTAACTTTATTGATTAAAGTCGGTTCTACTCATATCTTTACCATCATTACGTGGGTCCCTGGAGTCTTTACCTCTATCTCCATCCTTTGTAAATCATACCAAATGGGCCTTTGCGGTGACAATATCTCACTCGTACCCGCATATGATCTTCTACTCAATGTGTCAGCTACCACATTCGCTTTTCCAGGTTAGTATTGATTGGTATGATCATAATCTTTTAACAGTTCGAGCCAACATCGTTGCCGCATGTTTAGTTCCTTTTGGGTGAAGAAATATTTGAGGCTTTTATGATCCGTATAGATCTCCACTTTCTCCCCATACAGGTAATGCCTCCAGATTTTAAGTGCGAAAATGACAGCTGCCAACTCTAGATCATAAGTAGGATAATTCCTCTCATATTCTTTGAGTTGTCGTGAGGCATAATCTATAACTTTCCCATTTTGCATGAGAACACATCCTATCCTTCTGCTTGAAGCATCACTGTAGATGACAAATCCCTCTGACACAGATGGTATTGTCAGAATTGGTGCTGAAATGATTCTCCTCTTGAGTTCTTGAAAACTCTTCTCACAATCCTAGCTCCAACCAAATTTTGTATCTTTTTGAGTCAGCTGAGTTAATGGAGTAGCGATTCGAGAAAATCCTTCCACGAATCTCCGATAATAACCAAATCTGTGAAAAGCTATGTACTTGATCCAACGACTTAGGTTACTCCCAACTTTGTATTGCTTTAATCTTCACTGGGTCAACAGATATTTTGTGATTTGATATCACGTGCCCAAGGAATGTTACTTCCTCAAGCCAGAACTCGCATTTCTTCAACTTGGCATATAACTTGTTTTCACGAAGCTTTTGGAGTATCAGCCTCAAGTGTTGCTCATGATCTTCACGGCTTTTGGAGTAAATAAGAATGTCATCAATAAAGACGACTACAAAGTGATCCAAATATTCCTTGAATACTCGGTTCATCATATCCATGAAGGCAGCAGGAGCATTAGTCAATCCAAAAGACATGACTAGGAATTCGTAATGCCTGCATCTTAGTTTTTTGAATCGATCTTTGGAATGTCATTAGTTTTAATCTTTAACTGATGATATTCGGAACAAAGATCGATCTTTGAAAAGAATTTGGCTCCTTGCAACTGGTCAAACAGGTCATCAATACGAGGTAACGAGTACCTATTTTTGATGGTGACATGATTCAACTCCCGATAATCAATACAAAGTCGTATAGTCCCATCTTTCTTCTTTACGAATAGAACAGGAGCACCCCAAGGAGACGTACTAGGACGAATGAAATCGATGTCTAACAACTCCTGCAGTTGGGTTTTTAACTCCTAAAGTTCAATAGGAGCCATTCGATATAGGGCTTTGGAAATGAGTTTTGTACCGGGTTCAAGGTCAATACCAAACTCGATTTCACGCTCCGGGGGTAGGCCAGGAAGTTCTTTAGGGAATACGTCAGGAAATTTATTAACAATAGAAATATTATTCAAATCTGACGTATTTTTGTTAAAATCCGTGACATGGGCTAAGAAAGCTTGACATCCGTTTTTCAATAAACAAATAGCTTTATGGCTTGATATGACAGTGATTGACTTTAGTGGTTTGGTTGCTTGAATTCGCATAATAGGTTGGTTAGGAATATGAAAGATAACAACCTTACGAAAATAATTAATTTTTGCATGATGGGTAGTTAACAATCAATCCCTAAAATCACATCAAATGCAAGTATTTTCAAAGAAATAAGATCGACAGGTATTGTGAGGGTACCAATTTGAACCAAATAAGACTTATAAACAGTGGATGTAATGAAGGTTTCTCCCAACAGAGTTTCAACACATAAGTCAAAGTCTAATTTCTCTGGAGTTAAATTTAAACGTTGAGCGCAAGTAGGAGAAATAAAAGAATGGGTAGAACCGATATCAAATAAGACATAGACCATGAGCACCCCAAGGAGACGTACTAGGACGAATGAAACCGATGTCTAACAAATCCTGTAGTTCAATAGGAGCCATTCGATATGGGGCTTTAGAAATGGATTTTGTACCGGGGTTCAAGGTTAATACCAAAATCGATTTCACGCTCCGGGGATAGGCCAAGAAGTTCTTCAGGGAATACTTCAGGAAATTTATTAACAATAGAAATATCATTCAAATCTGACGTATTTTTGTTTAAATCCGTGACATGGGCTAAGAAAGCTTAACATCCGTTTTTTTAATAAATCAATAGCTTTATGGCTTGATATGATAGTGATTGACTTTAGTGGTTTGGTTGCTTGATTTCGCATAATAGGTTGGTTAGGAATATGAAAGCGAACAACCTTACGAAAATAATCAATTTTTGCACGATGAGTAGTTAACCAATCAATCCCTAAAATCACATCAAATGCAAGTATTTTCAAAGAAATAAGATCGACAGGTAATGTGAGGGTACCGATTTGAACCAAACAAGACTTATAAATAGTGGATGTAATGAAGGTTTCTCCCAACAGAGTTGTAATAGATAGGTCAAAGTCTAAATTCTCCGGAGTTAAATTTAAACGTTGAGCGCAAGTAGGAGAAATAAAAGAATGGGTAGAACAGGTATCAAATAAGGTATAGACTTCGCTTGCGTTTATGATTAGTTTACATGTGATGACTTCGTTCGGGTTCCTCATTTTTTGGGAGGTCACGACAAATGCTCTCCCTTGAACTACCGGCTTTGACTTCTTTGGGACAGCTTTTGGTGACTCCATCCCAGCTGGCTTGGCTTTATTGAACGACAAAATTGAGCTAGGCGACCTTCTCTTCCATAATTGTAACATGTTTTGGATTGCTGCGTACAGTTTGGACTGATGTGTCCCTCCCCTCCGCATTTGTAGCATACGATCGGTGATCGTTCTCCTTCTTTAACAACGGGTGCTGGTGATGACGTCCTTCCATCATTATTGAATCTCCTCTTCTTGAAATTTCCACTTTTATTGCATTGGCCATGATTACCACCGAAGTGGTTACCATTTCTGGCATGTTGACTTCCTCCACGTTTGTTGTCACCGCTTCGATGACTACTACCACTGGTATTATCATTTTGTTGGCTGCTCTCTCTTGGTTGGGTTGATTCATTATCATGCTCCAATAATTGAGCCATATTTACAATATCTGAATACAAACACAGTTTGTGAGAAATGAGATATTAACGTATTTCAGGTTTCAAACCTCGCAGAAACATTCATGTCATTATCTCCTCATTATCAACCAAGTGGGACGTAAACCGGGACAACTCGGCAAACTTAGTTTCGTATTGCGACACGGTCATATTATTTTTCTCCAGCTTGATAAACTCCACCTCTTTCATGTGAAGAATATTTTCAGGAAAGTACTTGTCGTTGAACAGTTTTTGGAACTTCTCCCAAGACATCTTCAGTGCGGCAGGTTGAGTACGCTTTACGGATTCCCACCAGTAATCTACCTCTCCTCTCAACATGAAGGTGGTAAAGGGAACCTTTTGCTTATCAGAGCATCCTAAGACATCAAATATCTTGGTGATCTTCTTTATCTACGTCTCTGCCTTAAGTGGTTTTGGCTCTCCCAAAAACTTTGGTGGTCCCAACTCCTTGAACTGCTTAGCGGTGACTGTCCAAGAGTTGTCAGTGTTTCCACCTGCATTTTGGACAGGAGTCGTTCCCGCCTGATTTTCATGAATTGCATAAATCCTCTGTACATCCCATCCTTCATCATTTGGTTAGTGTTGTTGTTTTCCTGAGGATTATTGCCTTCCTGATGCACATTATCCTGGGTATTGATCGTTGGTGACTCAACGGTCTCATGTGTTCCATTGCTTATCTCAACATTCTCAGATGTCATTTTCAAACACTGCCACAAAACAAGGGTTAATTGACACGCCACATAATACCCCTATATTCCGACCGACCAATTAAATAACAATTAAACTTACGTAGGTCATACCATCTTTCCACTTTAGTTCTAGTCTCAAATCTTAGTCAGGGATCATATCCCTAAGCGTTGATACCAACTATGACGCCCCCAAAATAGGTATACATCACTCATTCTGAGTCGCCAAATACATAGTACAAAATTCAAATACAAACTTAATTAATACAAATGTCGTGTAAAATACAACAAAACATAGCTGAGTTTTTACACGAATATTGTCTCACAAACAATATCCAAACTCAAATTCAATCCTCATTACATTTGTTATCACACTAAATAGTGAGGACTACTAAAACAACCATCTCGGACCGTCACTCCATTCCCCGACTAGTCCTTTCCACGTTCTCATTTCACAAGAGAACAATGAAAGCAAAAGGGTGAGCTCAACTAGCCCAATAAGAAATATTATGACTAAGATAATGCAGAATAAATTATCAATAGCCTTCAACAGTGTTAACCTGATAAAATATAATAAACATCAAGTTTAACTGCAGCAGAACAAGCAATCCATTAGAAGAGTCAAGTAGAGCATGATATCTACTATTTTCTATGATTTAAAAAGTTTATCATCAATTTTATCGCTGAAACTCAACTTAATAAATAAACCACATCATCGAATCATCCCTGCACTACGGGCCAAGGATATTCATGTAATCATCAGTGGTCATGAATATACCGAATAATCTCTTGTCATAATCATACCAACAACTGTTCATCAATGCACTACATGCCAATGAGGATTTTTACTACATCATTTGTAACATTACGGTCATGATTATACCGAATAATCCCTGTTCATAATCATACCAATCAATAGTACATCTATGCACGTAAGCCACCGATGACTTTTATCACAATATAAGCATGAGGATGATGACAATGATATAAGAATTCAATTAAAAGAAAGCAAATGATAAATTTTTAAAGATTTATAACTTAATTTATCCAGAATTCAATAATGTCCAAATTGTCAACATGATACTGCTTTGTGGAGTAAAATTCAAGAATAATATTGTATCAAAAATGATTTGGACAGCAAAGAAAATAGATTTTTGTCATGAATAATTCCCCGAGTGAATAGTACCCCATGAATAGTACACCGGCATGAAAAAGTTAAAACTTATCAAGAATGCTCAGAATAATATTTTCATGAAAAGATACTGGATGAAGCGCAAATATCAAGGATATTCTACTAATTTTAAGGAGTATAGAAGCCAAAACTTAACAAAACGAGTATAGAATTCGAAATCTGAAACGAAATAATATTACTTAATACTGCAGAGTATGGAAGAAAATATTATTTTATACGAATACTGAACAAAAATAATATCCCTTACCTTGAAAAGAAGAGTATTTCGACTAGTAGGGCGAGGATATTCTTGAAGAAAACTTTCACTATATTGTACGCTCAAAGCTGTCTAAAACTCGAAAGAAATACGCTCAATATTATAAAATAAGAATTCTCTGATTCTAGTGTGATTTTCAATTCTAACTAAGCATCCTATTTATAGGAGAATGGAAGGGTACTATTTAGAAAAATTTTCACGGATCAACAATAGGAACTCACGGGCTATACTTTGTTGATCACCAGACACCCACTTTTCAAATGCTAACATAATAGTCAAACAAAACAAAAGTTTATAGTATATATATATATATAAACACATGCCATAAAAAAAAACTCACAACCCGTGAGTTCCTTCAGATTCCCCCCCCCCCAACAAAAAATTTCTTCCAACGTGGGCCCCACGTGTTCCCCTCCCACCAACATTTCACCATCACAGGTGGGTCCCATTATATATATACGGAATAACTTTTTTCCAATTATTTTAAAAATGGGAAAATGGGGGGTCCATATAATAAGCAAAATTTACACAAATACTTCGTAAAAATCCTCTTAATATTTTTAACAATATTTATCATCATTATTATAATTCGCAATATTGAACAACCAGGTCGTTCCCAGGAAAGTGGGGGCTTTCCAATAAGGATTTCTCCCTATTGGCGCGTAATTAGGTGACCAAACCTCTCCTTGACAGAACTTCTAGACATCGTCAATATTGCAAATAATAATATTAATAACTTTGTCGTCTCAATTATTGATTTAATAATATAAAATATTATGCAGATGATACTGTGACAATAACTGAATCAATAATATGAGAGATATGATGCAGCAATTACTGTAGCAATAATTGAATAAAACTGAGTGACTTCTCATGTAAGCATCAACAATCAATACCGTGTGCTACTATGCAACCACGAGTATTACTATACTTTTACCACCGGGTATTTCAACAGTTAACGTTAAAACATCCACCGTTATTTTTATAAAAAGACATTTCTGTCGTTTTCTCATTCCGATAATAATTCCGTTGTGGGGTCCACCAATGATTGTACCGTCGTACGAATATTCCCCGACCAATCGAATATAATTTAACAACTTGCATACTTTACAAAATTTATAAATATTACCCACAACTATAACATTATATAAAATTCACTCCTTAATATTCAAAAATGATATTTATAGAAAATTTATCTTTATTTATAAAAGTTGGGGTCTTACATATATGTACTTCCTTTTCTTTCTTGTCAGTACCCTAACTTCTTCCTTATGCAGATGTTTCTATTTGAGTGGGTATTTGTTGACCCTGGGTCTTTTTGTTTTGTTCTTTTAAAAAGACAGCTATTTCTGCTATCTGGTTTCTTAGTTACTCAAACTCTTCTCGAGAAACAGGAGTAGATTCAGGTTGGGAACTTGCAGCCATATCTGAAAGTGAGCTTAGTGCCTTTTTGGACTTTGAATGGATAACGGGACCAATTATTTTCCTACAAATAGATTATGTAGTTTAGTCTGGATAATAACTAATAGTTTGTATGCTATGTGATGTATCTGTTTTAAGGGGTTTTAAATGTTTTCCTGCAAAACAGATGTCAATTGTTTTGATGACAGGATAACATGACAGGTTTTGATAGGGAATGGAATGTATATTCTCATTTTTCTTTTATTTAGATGGAATTGTAATTTACATTGAACCAAAATGGAATTGAAAGGGAAAGGTATGAAGAGACTCCCCTTCGCATTTGGTTTATCAAAGGCTGACCTATCTTAGGCTACTCTCGTGACATTTCGGCATGAAGGTCCCCAGATCATCACAATTTACTGGATGAGAAGTTAATCTAATCTTTCTATAGGAGTGGATCTGAGTGGTGCCTTTCCTGAGCATCACGGGATTATTCTCCATTGAGTCCAGTAATCAAACACCGACGGGTTTGCCTCCTGGTGGAGGAATTGTACAACATACATTCACATACATCGTGTCTCACTGTATGAAATGATGAAATTGTGTGAGGCACTAATACAAAATGCAGAGATTGTGCGAGGCACTAAAGTGCAGTAAATAAAGCATTCATTTATATCCATTCATGTAAAGACAACATTCACACAGAAGTAGATAAAAAGGGTTTTTAAAAAGTTTGAAATGCGGCTTAAGCCCTCTACTATCCCCAGCGGAGTCGCCACCTGTCGACGTCAGAAATTTTTTTCTCTTTTCTTGAAATTCCTATTTTTACCCTTTACGTTTTCTATGTGTTGAATTTTGTTTGAAAGGGCGAGTTTGAAAAGTGACTGACACAAAATGTCGACGATTTGAAAATTCAGAGTCGCCAATTGGTAGTTTTGAATTTATTGTACCAACTCAACCGAATTTGAAAAGGTTTTCACAAAGGCCCAATTGTTGGACTCTGTTTAACAAGCCTTGGAAACTGAGATTCATAGAGTTCGGAGGCTTGATTAAGCAGGGGGAAAGTGTTAGGCACCCCCCGCCTTCCATGAAAACATGGTTACCGCATCTTTTCAATTCCCTAATTTATCTGAAGTATGTGTGTGTGTGTGTGTGTGAGTGTTAATTGGGCCTAAGTGCATTTATTTGGAAGTAGTGATATGCCTCATTTTTACCTATATACAAGGGGTTTGATTTATATAAAGTTCAATTTTAAGAAATATTTGCAGATTCAGCTATATTTTCATTTCCTGAAGAGAACAATGAAAATAGGGTGAGCTCAACTAGCCCAGTAAGAAATATTATGACTAAGATAATGCAGAATAAATTATCATTACCCTTCAACAATATTAAACTGATAAAATATAATAAACATCAAGTTTAACTGCAGCGGAATAAGCAATCCATTAGAAGAGTCAAGTAGAGCATGATATCTACTATCTTCTATGATTTAAAAAGTTTATCATCAATTTTATCGCTGAGACTCATCTTAATAAATAAACCACTTCATCGAATCATCCATGCACTACAGGCCAAGGATATTCATTAGTATCACGACCACGAATTATCCATGCACTACGGGCCAAGGATATTTGTGTTTTCACCAATGGTCATGATCATGCCAACAACTGTCCATTAATGCACTACGGGCCAATGATGACTTTTACCACATCATTTGTAACATTATGGGTTATGATTATACCGAATAATCCCTGGTCATACTCATACCAATCAACAGTCCATCTATGCTGTGACGCCCCCAAAATAGGTATACATCACCCATTCTGAGTCGCCAAATACATGGTACATAAATTAAATACAAACTTCTTTTATACAATACGACAACAGCGTAACTTAGAGTTTTTACACGAATATTCTCTCATAGACAATATTCAAACTCAAATGAAGTCCTCATTAAATTTATTATCACACTATTTCATAAAATAGTGAGGACTACTATAGCCACCATCTCGGACCGTCACTCTGTTCCCCAACTAGTCCTAACAACGTTCTCATTTCCTGAAGAGAACAATGAAAGCAAAAGGGTGAGCTCAACTAGCCCAGTAAGAAATATTATGACTAAGATAATGCAGAATAAATTATCGTTAGCCTTCAACAATGTTAAACTGATAAAATACAATAAACATCAAGTTTAACTGCAGTGAAACAAGCAATCCATTAGAAGAGTCAAGTAGAGCAAGATATCTACTATCTTCTATGATTTAAAAAGTTCATCATCAATTTTATCGCTGAGACTCAGCTTAATAAATAAACCACATCATCGAATCATCCCTGCACTACGAGCCAAGGATATTCATGTAATCATCAATGGTTATGATTATACTGAATAATTCCTGGTCATAATCATACCAACAACTGTCCATCAATGCACTACATGCCAATGAGAATTTTTACAACATCATTTGTAACAATACGGTCATGATTATACCGAATAATCCCTAGTCATAATCATACCAATCAATAGTACATCTATGCACGTAAGCCACATATGACTTTTATCACAATATAAGCATGAAGATGATGACAATGATATAAGAATTCAATTAAAAGAATGTAAAGGATAAATTTTTAAAAATTTATAACTTAATTTATCCAGAATCAATAATGTCCAAATTGTCAACATGATATTGCTTTATGGATTAAATTTCAAGAATAATATTATATCAAAAATGATTTGGACAACAATGAAATCAATTTTTGTCATGAATAATTCCCCGGGTGAATAGTACTCGAGTGAATAGTACCCCGTGAATAGTACTTTGGGAATATTACCCTGTGAATAGTACTTTGTGAATAGTACCCATGAATAGTACTTTGTGAATAGTACTTTATGAATAGTACCCCATGAATAGTTCTTTATGAATAGTATCGTAAAAATGAATACTACTTATGGACAGTACTTCGACATGAAAAAGTTTAAAATTTAACAAGAATGTGCAGAAAATATCCTTGTGAAACGACATTAGATGAAGCGCAAATTTCAAGGATATTCTACTAATTTCATAGAGTATAGAAGCAATACTTTAACGAAATGAGGGTATAATTTGGAATACGAGACGAAATAATATTACTCACATACTACAAAGTATGGAAGAAAATATTATTCCTTATGAATACAAAAAAAATAATATCCCTTACCTCAGAAGAAGACTGGATACTAGAATAGTGAAGTAGCAGACTTCTCTTCTTGTTTCTCTCTATAGCTTCTCTCTCTATAATTGCTCTTGTGAGTCTTAGTGAATTGGTGACAATAAAAGAAAAATGGGCTTCTATTTATAGGAAAACATAGTTTCGATAATTGCACGTTTTGGGGCTCAAAATATTATAGTATAATACCTTCATCTTTTCTTTCATTTTTAATTTAGTCCTGCAAGTATTATCAATCTTGCACCACCTCTCCTAATAGTCCATCATGTGAATCAATAGTACATTCATATGAATCAATAGTTCTATACATGTGGAAAAAATAATTACAGTATAATACATTCATTTATACCTCTATTTTTAATTTAGTCATGCAAGTATTATCAATCTTGCACCACCTCCCCTAATAGTATATACATGTGAATCAATAGTACACACATGTGAACAAATAGTTATAAGCATGTGAATTAATAGCAATTAATTGCTCATTTATCCGATTAATTACCCGATTGGTCAATATAACATCCAGACATCAATTATTATCGGAATAGATGTCGATTTCCACTAACACTAATAATCCCAACACAATAGAAATATCAATTTCATCTTTAATCAACACGAACTTATTCATCATTAATATTATAACTCATAATATTTAACAACCAGATCATTCCCAGGAAAGAGGGGGCTTTCCGATAAGGATTTCTCCTATCATGCGCAATTAGGTGACCAAACCTCTCCTTGATAGAACTTTCTAGACATTGTCAATATTGCAAATAATAATATGAATAACTTTGTCGTCTCAATTATTGATTTAATAATAATAAATATTATGCAGATGATACTGTGACAATAATTGAATCAATAATATGAGAGATATTATGCAGCAATTATTGTAGCAATAATTGAGTATAACCGAGTGACTTCTCACGTAAGCATCAATAATCAATACCGCAGCTACTATGCAACCACGCCAGATTATCGTATTTTTTACCACCGGTAGTTCAACAGCTTTAACGATAAAACTTTCGCCGTTATTTTTATAAAAAGATAATTATGTCATTTTCTATATACGACAATACTTCCGTTGTGGGGTCCACTAATGATTGTGTCGTCGTACGAATATTCCCTATTAAAACGAATATTTCCCGACCAATCGAATATTATATAACCACTTGCTTACTTTGCAAAATTTGTAATTAATACCCACAACTATAACATTATATCAAATCCATACCATAATATTTAAAAATATATTTCGAGAAAAATTAATCTTTATTCATAAAAGTTGGGGTCTTACAACCTCCCCTTCTTATGAAATTTCGTCCTCGAAATTAGGGTGCGTACCTGGTATGTTGAAGAGGTGAGGATACCTTAACTTCATTTCAGATTCTAACTCCCAGGTCATTTCCTCAACATCGTGGTTTCTCCACAAAACTTTGACTTGAGGTATAACCTTGGAGCGTAGAATATGATCCTTCTTATCCAAGATTTTAACAGGTACCTCTTCATACGTTAAATCTTTCGCTATCTCGTCCGGTATTAATTCAATAATGTGGTTCAGGTCTTTCACATATTTACGTAACATAGATATGTGAAAAATATTATGAACATGAGACATACTTGGCGGTAAGGCGAGTCTATAGGCTACAGTTCCTACTCGATCGAGGATTATAAATGGGACAATGAATCGAGGATTGAGATTCCCCCTCTTTCCAAATCTCGTAACTCCTTTCCATGGAGCAACACGTAACAACACATGATCTCCAATATTGAATTCCACGTCCTTTCGATGAAGATCATCATAACTCTTTTGTCGATCTTGTGAGGTTTTTATACGTTGTCAGATCGTTTGAATCATTTCTGTAGTCATACGTACCAACTCCAATCCCAACAACGTTGCTTCACCCACCTCATCCTAGCATACTGGAGAACGACACTTTCTTCCATACAACGCCTCAAATGGAGCCATGCCAATACTTGCTTGATAACTGTTATTGTAGGAAAACTCCACAAATGGTAAGAACTTGTCCCAACTTCCTTTGAAGTCAAGGACACAGAGTCTTAATAAATCTTCAAGAGTTTGAATAGTCATCTCTGACTGCCTGTGACGCCCCCAAAATTAGGTATACATCACCCATCTTGGGTAGTCAGATACATGGTACAGAATTTAAATACAACTTACTAATATAATCGCTGTATAATACGACATAAATCGTGAGTTTGAATACAAATATTGTCTACTAGATATTATACAAACTCAAAAGGAGTCCTCATTACAATTATTATCACACTATTTCACGTAATAGTGAGGACTACTAATGCTATCCTCCGGACCATTACTCCGCTCCCCGACTCGTCCCCAAATTATATTCTCATTTCACGAAGAGAACAAAGAAAAGAAAGGGTGAGCTCAACTAGCTCAAGAAGAAATATTATGACTAAGATAATGCGTAATAAATTATCATTAGCCTCACAACAATGTTAAACCGATAAAATATAATGAACATCAAGTTTAACTACGTGATGAACCAAAGAATCCATTAAAAGAGTCAAGTAGAAAATAAAATCTACTATCTTTTATGATTTAAAAGGTTTTTCATCACTATTATAGTCGAGACTCACTTTTAATAAATATTCCACATCATCGAATCACCCTCGCACTACTACTACAAGGATATTCTTTAGTATCACGACCACAATTATTCATGCACTACGGGCCAAGAATAGTCAGGTATTCATTAATGGTCATGATCATGCCAACAATCGTCCCATCAATGCACTACGGGCCATCGAGGATTTTTACCACATCATTTGTAACATTACTACCATGATTACATCGAATAGTCTCTCGGTCATAATCATACCAAGTCCATCTATGCACTACAGGTGCCACGATGACTTTCAACATAATATAAACATGAGGATGATGACAATGATATTCAATAAAACAAGTTCAAGAATTAATTTATCTAGGAACCAATAACATCCAAACTGCCAACATGATACTGCTTTGTAGAGTAAAATTCAAGAATACTGAGAAGAATATTTCCATGAAAGGATACTGGATGAAGCGCAAATATCAAAGATATTCCACTAATTTCATGGAGTATAGAAGTCAAAGTTTTAACCAACTGGGTATAATAAAGAATGGAATAACAAAATAAATCACCATGCATGCGATAGACCGCACAGCAAAGCGTGTTATTCCAATGTAATAATAAATAACGGAACCAGTCCCACAGAAATGCATGCATGTGATATTCCAATGAATAATAAAGAATGGAACCAGTCCCACAGAAAAACACATGCATGTGATGTTCCAATGTAATAATAATAAAGACTTTTACCAGTCCTAAAAAACATACGCATGTGATGTTCCAACAGAATAATAATAAGATTTTAACCAGTCCTGTAAAACACATGCATGTGATGTTCCAATGTAATAATAATAAGATTTTACCCGTGTCCGTGTAAAACACATGCATATGATGTTCCAATAGAATAATAGAAGAATGTCACCAAGTATAGGTAAATCACAGATACAAAAGTTATTCCAATGTAATAATAAGCAATGGAATAACAATGCTTCTTTCATGAATAAGAAAGAATAACACCCTTTACGGGTACAACAAATAATATTCCCTACCTTAGAAGAACTGAATATTGGAAAAGTGAAGTAGCATAATACTTTTCTTCTTTCTCTCTATAGTTTCGCTTCTCAGAGTTTCAAAGTTGAATTCGTAAGAAATAATGAAGGAATGAGCTTTCTATTTATAGAAAAACCGAGGGTGGCTCTTGGTCTTAACGAAGGGTCAAAATGACTCTTGGTAATATCAAGAGACAACTACTATTTCATGAAGGGTAATTAACCCTTGGAACAATCAAGAAGGCGCTTAACTCTTGGTAATATTGAAGGGACAACTACTATTTGCGAAGGGGTAATTACTATTGGCGAAGGTAATTACTATTGACGAAGGTAATTACTATTGAAGAAGGTAATTACTATTGACGAAAGTAAATACTATTGACGAAGGTAAATACTATTGACGAAGGTAATTACTATTCACAAATATAATTACTATTCACAAAGGTAATTACTATTCATAAAGGTAATTACTATTGACGAAGAGACTCTTAGATGATGACATATGGGCCCCCCATAAAATAATCAAACTTACCACAAACGACTCATAACAGACTCTTTATATACATCAAGGATTGAATAAATATTACCACAAATCATTTTATTTTTAATCAACACATATTTAATCTTTCAACAATTATTAATCATTTATAACTTGTCGTCTCAATTAATAATATAACATATTATACGATGATGATACCGTGACAATAATTGAATCAATAATATAAGAGATATGATGCAAAGAATTATCAGAAGAATAATTGAGTATAGCTAAGTGACTTTCTCACGTAAGCATCAATAATCAATACCGTGCATACTACTATGCAACCACGCCAGACATCGTATTTCTTTTACCACCGGGTAGTTCAACAGCTTTAACGGTAACACCTCACCAAGTTATTTTTATAGAAACATAATTTTGTCATTTTCTAACTACGATAATACTTCCGTTGTGGGGTCCACTTAATGATTGAGCCGTCGCATTTAATATTCCCCGACAAATAGAATATTCCCCACCAAACGAATATTTTATAACAACTTGCTTACTTTGAAAAATTTATAAATATTACCCACAACTATAACATTATATCAAATTTATTCCATAATATTCAAAAATAATATTTATAGAAAATTCATCTTTATTTATAAAAGTCGGGGTCTTACAACCTCCCTTCTTATGAAATTTCGCCGAAATTAGGGTACGTACTGGTATGTCAAGAGGTAAGGATACCTTGATTTCATTTCGATTCTAACTCCCAAGTCATTTCCTCAACATCGTGGTTCCTCCACAAAACTTTGACTTGAGGTATAACCTTGAGCGTAGAATATGTTCCTTCTTATCCAAAATTTGAACAGAACCTCTTCATACGCCAAATATTCCGCTATTTCGTCCCCTGCTTCTAACTCAATAATATGGTTCGGTCTTTCACATATTTACGTAACATGGATATGTGAAAACGTTATGAACACGAGACATATTTGACCAGAAAAAGCGAGTCTATAGGCCACGCCTCCTACTCGATCGAGGATTAAAATGGACCGATGAATCGAGGATTAAGTTTTCCTCTCTTTCCAAATCTTGTAACTCCTTTCCATGGAGCAACTCTTAACAACACATGATCTCCTATATCGAATTCCACGCTCTTTCGATGAAGATCAAGATAACTCTTTTTGTCGATTTTGTGAGGTTTTTATACGTTGTCGGATCGTTTGAATCTTTTTTCGTAGTCATACGCATCAACTCCGGTCCCAACAACGTTGCTTCACCCACCTCATCCCAAAGATACCGAGAACGACACTTTCTTCCATACAACGCTCGAATGGAGCCATGCCAATACTTGCTTGATAACTGTTGTTGTAGGAAAACTCCACCAATGGTAAGAACTTATCCCAACTCCCTTGAAATCAAGGACACAGTCTTAATAGATCTTCAAGAGTTTGAATAGTCCTCTCTCGATCGTCCGTCATTCTGGCTCGAGGATGATATGCCGAAGCTAAATCGTAAGTCCTGCGCTCATAGCTTTTTGTAAACTAACCCAAAATCGTGAAATGAATCTTGGGTCTCGATCGAAACTATGGATACCGCAGATACCATGCAGCCTTACAATCTCGCTTTATGTACATACGAGTAAGACGTTCAAGTGTATAAGTTTCTCGACGCGGAAGAAATGAGCAGACTTGGTCAATCTATCAACAATGACCCAAATCGCATCTATGCCTTGAGAAACCTTGGGAAGACCAGTAACGAAATCCATGGTAATGTGCTCCCACTTCCATTCTAGAATTTCAAGTGGTTGCAATGGACCTTTTGGCACTTGATGCTCCGCCTTGACTCTTTGACAAGTTAGACACCTTGAGATAAACCCCGCTATCTCTCTCTTCATATTGCTCCACAAAAATGTATGTCGAATATCACGATACATTTTGGTACTCCCAGGATGGATTACAAACGGTGTGTTGTGTGCCTCCATCATGATTTTATACTTCAAGTCAGAATCGTTAGGAACATAAAGTCTGGAGTTGACTCGAAGTATTCCATCTTTATCGATTCTTGCTTCCGGAATAACACCTTCTTACACTTTCTTCCTCATACGCATCAGCTCCAGGTCTGTAGCTTGAGCAACTTTAACTTTATCGATTAAAGTCGGTTCTACTCATATATTTATCATCATCACATGGGTCCCTGGAGTCTTTAACTCTATCTCCATCCTTTGTAAGTCATACAAAATGGGCCGTTACGTTGACAATATCTCACTCGTACCCGCATATGATCTTCTACTCAATGCGTCAGCTACTACGTTCGCTTTTCTAGGATGGTATTGAATGGTATGATCGTAATCTTTCAATCGCTCAAGCCATTGTCATTGTCGCATGTTGAGTTCCTTTTGAGTGAAGAAATATTTAAGGATTTTATGATCCGTATAGATTTCCACCTTCTCTCCATACAGGTAATGCCTCCAAATCTTAAGCGCAAAAACGACAGCTGCCAACTCTAGATCATGAGTAGGATAATTCCTCTCATATTCTTTGAGTTATTGTGAGACATAGCCTATGACTTTCCCATGATGCATGAGAACACATCCTAACCCTCTGCCTGAAGCATCACTGTAGATGACAAATCTGTAAGACCCCAACTTTTATGAATAAAGATGAAATTTCTATAATTATCATTCTTGAATATTATGAAGTTAGTTTGATATAATGTTATATTTGTGGGTAATATCTATAAATTTTATATAGTATGCAAGTTGTTATAAAATATTCGATTGGTCGAGGAATATTCGTTTTAACAGGGAATATCCGTATTTACTCAAGACAATCATCAGTGAACCCCATAACTAATTATCGGTAGAATGAGAAAAACGATGTAAATATCTTTTTATAAAAATAAAGGCAAAAGTTTTCCCGTTAAACTGTTGAAATACCCGGTGTTAAAAGTAAAGTAATACGCGTGGTTGCATAGTAGCACACTGTATTGATTATTGATGCTTACGTGAGAAGTCACTCAGTTTTATTCAATTATTGCTACGGTAATTACTGCATGGTATCTCAGGTTATTTGATTCAATTATTTTCAATATTTTTATATTATTAAATCAATAATTGAGACGACAAAGTTATTTATATTTTTATTTGCAATATTGACGATGTCTAGAAAGTTCTATCGATGAGAGGTTTGGTCACCTAATTGCGCGCTGTTGGGTAAATTCTAGTTACGCACAACACGCAAGTATACGTGGTCAACAAGTAATAAAGAGTAAGTAAAGTATAGTTCCCACGGAGAATTAACTAATAAAGTTCACCAAGCATTAACTCATAAGCATCTCAGTCTTATTTAAGCGAATGATATTATATTTTATATTTAAACTATTAAATTAAATAAACCTAACTATTTTTAGAGTGAGACTAGATAATGAAGACCTGAGATTACAATTTCATCTATTGAATAATTTAAATCAACGCACTCCCTGTTAAGCCAAATTACTTGCAGACCGGATTGCTAATGAGAACACAAAAGTAAAAGTACAGCCATATCTCAATGTACCATACCCATATCAAATATAATTCCCAGTTGAAAGAATACACATGAACACCCAAATTATCTAAACCACTATATGTCTATGTGATTTACAAATAATTAGGGTTTAAGCCCAAGTTCTCAATTGACTACGAGTGGTGCTTCGGTATATGTCTATCCTAAGCACGAATCATATATTCCATCACCATGTAGAACATACAAACACATGCTATCAAGATCAAATTTAAACCCATACTCCGTCTTTCAAGTTCATATGGGTTATCCCAATAATTGATGGCCAATCAACTAAGTAAATAAGCATGAATCTTAATAGACAATCCCATAACAATCAATAAGGCTAACAATGAAGTATGTCAAAATAAACTAGGCAATAGATTCCATTGCAATCCCAAAATAGAATTTAACTCATAGTTGAATTAGAATCCATGATCCACAATTGAATATACATTGAAAGATACAAATAGAAGTAAGAGAGTTAGGGATTAAGAATAGCAAATCTGAGTTTCTTCTCTTTTTTCACTTCTGAACTTCCAATGTTCTTCAATTGCTTCAATCCCCAAATCTTAGCTAATCTAGGGTTCTAATCTAATCTAATCGAATATTGGAAGAAGAAAGTAACAGTAGTTTCAGGCCCAAGGGGTGGAATGAATCTTACATAATGAAAATACGTCTAATATATAAGCCCTAATTGAACCCCTCTCTCCGTTATGCTTCAATTGCACTGTTTAATGAAAAGTCAGCTTTAATTAACTTCCGAAGTGGCGCGGCCGCGCAAGAATTGCCTAAAGTTGGGCGCGGCCACGCGTTAGTATTAAATCGCATCTTTTTGCTATCAGAATTGCACGTCACATGCAGTAATCGTGATACCATGAGGTTGATTTTCTGCTGCAGTGTGCTCTGGTAAAATGGCCATAACCTTTGATCCGGGAAGAGTTACGGGGCCTGCCACCTATCAAATCGAAGCTATCGACAAGCTCTACAACTTTAATTCTTTGATGATTAAGAAATTCTGGACGGATGAAGGCGGAAAGTGGTCTGGAAGTGACTGCTATGAAACTGGCTAACCAAAACAGCGAAGTTCGACGTCCGTTGGTACAAAGATCATAACTCTTGCATCCCGAAATTCGATTGGAATGATTCAAGATATTCCGGAAAGTTTAGAAGAAGCTCTACAACATAGTCCAAGTTCCAAGCCAAGAACATGAAATGAACAAGATAACCCAAATGATATCCGAATTGCTTTTCTTTGCATTTCCCTTGCTTTTTCTTACCAATAGTTTCTCACACCGCTCCCAAACGTATAACCTACAAAATGAACACAAAATGCATGAAAAGTAACTAAGACGCATAAATATAAGCAACTAATTCAAGTAAAAGATACCGAATAAGTGTATATAAAATCCACTTATCACGCGCCAATAGGGAGAAATTCTTATCGGAAAGCCCCCTCTTTCCTGGGAATGATCTGGTTGTTAAATATTGTGAGTTATAATAATGATGATAAATGTTGTTAAAAATATTGAGGATATTTTTATGAAGTATCTGTTCTAAATTTTGGCGTATTATTTGGACCCCTACTTTCTCATTTTTCAAAATCTTCGGGAGAAAGTAATCTCAATTTTTCTTATATATATACTGCAGGCATGTGATTATATATATATATATATATATATATATATATATATATATTGGATGTGTGGGGTGGGTGAAAGTGATGTGTGGAAGAGTGGAATGAAGTATATATATATATATATATATATATATATATATATATATATAAAATTACATGGTTATGAAATGGGGGGGATGTTACCTTAGAGTGGAGGGAGTTATATTATATATATATATATATATTATATATATATATTATAATAAGTTTTGTTTTTTATGAAAAATAGAATATATTATATTTTATTGAATATTATATTATTAAGTCGAAGAAAAAAAAAGAAGCATCAGAAGTTTTTTCGCCCGTGAATGATTTCGTCTGATTTCCTATTGTGAAGTCCGTGACAATTCTAAATAGTATCTTTCCATTTTCCTATAAATAAGATACTTAGTTAGAATTGAAAATCACACCAGAATCAGAGAATTCTTATTTTATAATATTGAGCGTATTTTTTTAGAGTTTTAGGAAGCTTTGAGCGTAGAAAACAATTTAAGTTTTCTTCAGGAATATCCCCGCCCTACCAGTTGGGATACTCTTCTTTTTAAGGTAAGTGATATTATTTTTGTTCAGTATTCGTATGAAATAATATTTTCTTCCATACTCTGTAGTATGTAAGTAATATTATTTCAATTCAGATTTCGAATTTTATACTCCTTTTGTTAAGTTTTGGCTTCTATACTCCAGGAAATTAGTAGAATATGCTTGATATTTGCGCTTCATACAGTATCTTTTTATGGAAATATTATTCTGAGCATTCTTGATAAGTTTTAACCTTTTTATGCCGGAGAACTATTCACGGGGTACTATTCTCGAATTACTATTCACGTGATACTATTCACTCGATTACTATTCACCTGGGTATTATTCATAACAAAAATTGATTTCTTTTCGATACAAATCATTTTTAATACAATATTATTCTTGAATTTTACTCCACAAAGCAATATCATGTTGATAATTTGGACATTATTGAATCCTGGATAAATTAAATTATAAATCTTTAAAAATTTATTCTTTGCTTTCTTTTAATTGAATTCTTATATCATTGTCATCATCCTCATGCTTATATTATGATGAAAGTCATCTCGTGGGTCTGTAGTGTATGTAGATGGACTTGGTATGATTATGACCGTGGATTATTCTTATATAATCATGACCATAATGTTACAAATGATGTGGTAAAAGTCCTTATTGGCCCGTAGTGCATTGATGGACAGTTGTTGGCATGACCATGACCATTGGTGAAAACGCGAATATCATTGGCCCGTAGTGCATGGATAATTCGTTGTCGTGATACTAATGAATATCCTTGGCCTGTACGGCAGGGATGATTCGATGATGTGGTTTATTTATTAAGCTGAGTCTCATCGATAAAATTTATGATAAACTCTTAAATCATAGAAGATAATAGATTTCATGTTCTACTTGACTCTTCTAATGGATTATTTGTTCCGCTGTAGTTAAACTTGATGTTTATTATATTTTATTAGTTTAACACTGTTGAAGGCTAACGATAATTTATTCTGCAATATCTTAGTCAAAATATTTCTTACTGGGCTAGTTGAGCTCACCCTTTGTTTTCATTGTTCTCTTCAGGAAATGAGAATATAGCTGGGACTAGTCGAGGAACGGAGTGACGATCCAGATGTTTGTATTTAAGGCCGTAAACGAGCCAACATAGTTCGAGCTCGATTCGGACTCGACTCAAAAAAATACGAACGAGACTTGGATTCGTTAATAATATGATCCAAATCTGAGCATTAAAAATAGTTCGAATAAAAATATGAGTAGAATCTGAGCAAGGTTATACTCGACTCGTTTCAGATTCAAACTACTCGATACATACTCGGTCAATACATATTCAATTAGATGTTCGATACATTCTCTTATAATATATACAAATTTAAATCAAATTAGGATAATTAGTTATTATTTTGTTTTGTTTTTAATTTTAATTGTGATGTTATATTTGTAAAGTGTAATAATAAATATATTTTCTCATTTTTAAGTAAAATAACAAATTCAATTTATAATTATATTTATTATAAAACTAGTTATTATGTGGAGACTCGAATTCAAGCTTGAATTTGAAGCTCGCAAGTAGTTTGAATAAATATTCGAGTCGTGTCGGATCGAATTTGAGTAATAAATATTTGAGTCGAGTCGAATCTGAGTAGGAATTTTCAAATATAATTCGAATTCGAGCCAACTTCGAGTACAAATTTATTTTTTCGAGTCAAATCCGACTAGCTCTCTGTTCGCTTCGGTTCAACTCGTTTACACCCTTATTTGTATTAGTAGTCCTCACTATTCAGTGATATAGTTTGATAATAAATGTAATAAGGACTTCATTTGAGTTTGAATACTGTCTAGAAGACAATATTCGTATTAAAACTCTCAGCTTATGTTTTGTCGTATTTTACACGACAGTTGTATAATAAAGTTGTATTTGAATTTTGTACCATGTATTTGGCGACTCAGATTGGGTGATGTATACCTATTTTGCGGGCATCACAAAATCCCTCTGAACCAGATGGTATTGTCAGAACAGGTGCTGAAATGAGTCTCCTCTTGACTTCTTAAAAATTCTTCTCACATTCCTCGCTCCAACCAAATTTTGTATCTTTTCGAGTCAGCTGAGTTAATGGAGTAGCGATTCGAGAAAATTCTTCCACGAATCTCCAATAATAACCAGCTAAGCCGAGAAAGCTACGTACTTTGGTCACTGACTTAGGTTACTCCCAGCTTTGTATTGCTTCAATCTTCGCTGGGTCAACAGATATTCCGTGATTTGATATCACGTGCCCAAGGAATTCTACTTCCTCAAGCCAGAACTCGTATTTCTTCAACTTGGCATATAACTTGTTTTCACGAAGATTTTGGAGTATCAGCCTCAAGTGTTGCTCATGATCTTTATGGCTTTTGGAGTAAATGAGGATGTCATCAATAAAGACGACCACAAAGTGATCCAAATATTCCTTGAATACTCGGTTCATCATATCCATGAAGGCAGCAGGAGCATTAGTCAATCCAAAAGACATGACTAGGAATTCGTAATGCCCGTACCGAGTTCTAAAAGCAGTCTTTGGAATGTCATCAGTTTTAGTCTTTAACTGATGATATCCAGAACGAAGATCGATCTTTGAAAAGAATTTGGCTCCTTGCAACTGGTCAAACAAGTCATCAATACTAGATACCGGGTACCTATTTTTGATGGTGACATGATTCAACTCCCGATAATCAATACAAAGTCACATACTCCCATCTTTCTTCTTTACGAATAGAACATGAGCACCCCAAAGAGACGTACTAGGACGAATGAAACCGATGTCTAACAAATCCTGTAGTTCAATAGGAGCCATTCGATATGGGGCTTTAGAAATGGATTTTTTACCGGGGTTCAAGGTTAATACCAAAATCGATTTCACGCTCCGGGGATAGGCCAAGAAGTTCTTCAGGGAATACGTCAGGAAATTTATTAACAATAGAAATATTATTCAAATCTGACGTATTTTTGTTTAAATCCGTGACATGGGCTAAGAAAGCTTAACATCCATTTTTTTATTAAATCAATAGCTTTATGGCTTGATATGATAGTGATTGACTTTAGTGGCTTGGTTGCTTGATTTCGCATAATAGGTTGGTTAGGAATATGAAAGCTAACAACCTTACGAAAATAATCAATTTTTGCACGATGAGTAGTTAACCAATCAATCCCTAAAATCACATCAAATTCAAGTATTTTCAAAGAAATAAGATCGACAAGTAATGTGAGGGTACCGATTTGAACCAAACAAGACTTATAAATAGTGGATGTAATGAAGGTTTCTCCCAACGGAGTTATAACAGATAAGTCAAAGTCTAATTTCTCCGGAGTTAAATTTAAACGTTGAGCGCAAGTAGGAGAAATAAAAGAATGGGTAGAACCGATATCAAATAAGACATAGACTTCACTTGAGTTTATGATTAGCTTACCCGTGATGACTTCGTTCGGGTTCCTCACTTTTTGGGAGGTCACGACAAACGCTCTCCCTTGAACTACCGGGTTTGACTTCTCTGGGACGGCCTTTGGTGTCTCTATCCCAGCTGGACTTGGCTTTATTGCACGATAAAATTGAGCTAGGTGACCTTCTCTTCCACAATTGTAACATGTTTTGTGTGAGATCCCGAAATTATGAAATAAAAGTATTCAATTTTCTTATAATTATTATTTTATTTCGTAAATGGTTAAATTGATAAAGGTTAAAGTTAAGGGTGATATTTGAAAATTTTACAAAGTAAGCAAGTTGTTATAAAATATTCGTTTGGTCGGGGAATATCCGTACGATGGCACAATCATTGGTGGACCCCACAATGGAAGTAATGTCGTAGTTAGAAAACGACAGACTTATCTTTTTATAAAAATAACGGCGAAAGTGTTACCGTTAAAACTGTTGAACTACCCGGTAGTAAAAGTACAGTAATATGAGTGGTTACATAGTAGCACACGGTATTGATTATTGATGCTTACGTAAGAAGTCACTAAGTTATATTCAATTATTGCTACAGTAATTTCTGCATCATATCTCTCATATTATTGATTCAATTATTGTCACAGTATCATCTGCATAATATGTTATATTATTAAATCAATAATTGATACGACAAAGTTATTCATATTATTATTTGCAATATTGACTGTCGACGTCGAGATTTTTAGTTGTCCCTTTCCGTTACTTGTTCTTTGGTGTTCTCATTTTAGGTGAGATTTGTTTGAAAAAACAAGTGAAAAAGGTCTGACATGTATAATGTCGATTTATGGATCGTTAAGAGTCGCCAATTGGTTTTTTAAATGGTTGTACCAACACAACCAAGAAAAGGTTTGCACATTGACCCAGTGATGTGACACTGCTAAACGGGTCGGTGAAACCAAGATTCATTAGGGTCTAGGGATTTGATTATGCGTAGGGAATGTGTTAGGCACCCTCCGACATCCGTGTTACCATGATGACCGCCTCTTTTCAAGAAACTATTATCTAAATGTGTGTGTGTGTGGGGGGGTCAATGTGCTGTTATTTGGAAGTAGTGTGAGGCCTCGTTCGCACCTATATACACAGGGTTTGAATTTATGTAAAAAATTAGTTTTTAGCAAGATATGGCAGTGATGTTTTGTAAAAGAGGTTTTTCAAACCCTGATACTCAATAGTAATTGAGACCTTTTACACTTCCATTTTATTAAGTGTTCGGCTTGATTGATTTTATTTCCAAGATGCGAAGCATCTGTAAGAAAATAATGTACAAAATAATGTCGACTTCCTCGTGGGTATGAGAACCATATGAGGAAATTTAGACACCGCAGAATAATTTACAAGCTGCTTACAGCTAAAAATGTCCATCACGGGAACCGAATCTAGATCCAATAAGTTGAATTTGTGATCACATGATTCCTAGACGCATATGATACCTCAATTTATATGAAAGCAGTAAGCAGGTATATATATAAAAGCTGTAAGTATATATATACAGACATGATCACCAACCACGAAGCACCTCCATGGGGGATCAGAAATGTAAATAAAGCTGTAAAAGCTATCAACCGCCACTGGGGAAACTCCAGGCGGGACGAAACGTAAATAAAGATGTACAAAATGATCAACTGCCACGAAGTAAACTCCAGGCAGGACGAAACGTAAAGAAAGCTATAAAAGCGATCAACCACCACGAAGTAAATTCCAGGTGGGACGAAAATGTATATATATATATACATATATATATATATAAGCGATAAACGCACTAGATGTAAAATGCAGGCTCATCGAACAGAGTTCGACAACAGTTCTTATATATATATATATATATATTAAAGCAGTAAACGCTCCAGACCGAAGTCTAGGCTCATCGAACAAAGTCCGACACACAGTTCATATATATATAAGTATATATATATATATATATATATAAAAGCAAATAAACGCTCCAGACCGAAGTCTAGGCTCAACCGAGGCATAACTTGATAATGTTAGTCCATATATATAAATATATATATATATATAAATATAAATATATATATATATAAACTAAAATAAAACCACGGACCGAAGTCCGGGCAAACACACGCAACATGACTCTCAACGTGAAGAAGGGTGTGTGCAAAGATGAAGAGAAAGGCTTTAAAGTGTGTGAGAAGGCTTATAGTGAGCTGCCAAAGAAGACTTTTATATCTTTAAAGTGGATGAAACTCAGCTCCCACCGATACAAAAGTAGCTATATGTGAGCTCACAAGTATTTAAAATGGGAAAACACTCAATATATTGCAAGTACAGAGCAAATTTGACATGGCTTCCTCGCTCTTTCTCTCCTTAAAATGGCCACCCCAAGCCCTCTATTTATAGAGGGGGGAGCCGCAGGTGTACCTGAGGCTACCCGGGTTGCCCCGGGTTTCTCGGGTCGGGTCATCTCGTAGTACATGCACGTAGGCATTGTAATTTCCGCTCGAACTTTCAGAATTGCAATTCGAGCATCCGATTGAGGTATATAGGACCTATTTTGGACTGCCGTTGTCGAGAGTTGTACAATGGCATGGGATTAGAGGTTGTACGAGGTCATGAAGATGGGACAGTGCCCTCCGGTCTTCAAGCTTCAAATTATATCTGTTACCCTGCACAATAGTCACTCGGGATTGGTTTTCCTTGATTATTGTGGGACATCGTTGTGTAAAGATGTATGTATGAAATGTTGAGATGACGTGATGTAGCTTTAGAGTGGTGAGATGATGCCTTGGCCCCTCACCGGAGTTATCTCCGGTTAATGATAAAGCGTACGCTGCTCGTGGTTATTCTTTGAGATTGGATCGTCAGAATGTTGAAGGTCCTCGATGTCAACTCGAGGTGTGCTTCCCTCCCAAAGGTTATCTCCTGGATTGGTACTGGGTGTCTCGTTGTGAGCGCCGAGATTGAAGCTGGTTGCATTTGAAACAAGCATTTTCGGGGTTATCGCCGGAACTGCATTCCTTGGGGTGATCACCAGAACTGCATTTCCGGGGTTATCCGAGATTAATCGGTCTTCTCCGGTGTGTGTTCCGGTATTGGATCTGCACGCCTCGAGGTTATCTCCGAGGTTGGAATTGTTATTCACAGTGTGTGTTCTGGGGTTGATGTTGAACTTCCGGTAGTATTCGGAATGGATATGAATTGTCTTCCAGGGTTCCCTCTTGAAAGACGAATCTGTTCTCCTGCAATATTAGTGACAGGTGTGCAGAAAATTTTGAGTGTTTACAGATGCCCCTCTTTATCATACTCATGCAATGCAATGCATAGGTAGGATAAAGAATCCTAGACACTTGAAATGCTATAAGACAAACATGATACTATATGTAGCAACATGATGCAAATGTATGATGCATGTGTACGGGGTTGTTGCCTAACATGTTGGTGATGATTACTGGATCCTTGTAATGTTTACCGAGGATTGACAACTATGACCTGATCTAACGTGTGATCCGAATCTTTTAGGATGTTGATGTTGGAGTTATCACCAAAGTCCTGAAGCCTTGATACACACTTAATTCCGAAGAGGCACCTCTTATGTGTAAGAGATCTGTGGGGATAAAGCTTTGTCTGTTTGAGGATGTGTATAACATATTCCATCATCAATCCTCTTTGATGATGTTGACCTTTCCTGGTTTGTATCGCCAGGATATGTCAAGATTCTGTTGGATTTACTGCTAATAGCAGATGCTGTCAGGATTGCATGCCCTTCGTTGATGTGTACTTCGCCGACGTGTGAATCAACGGATGAACACCCCACAATGGTAGACCGTCAAGGTCGCTGACCTTCTCCGACGTGTGAATCAACCAGTAGATACTCGTAGGCGATTATCGTCAAGGTTGCTTGACCTTCGCTGATGTGTGAATCAACGGAACATTGCATTGCGACCCTCGCCGGGGATCCACTGGGGACTTATGAATACTAACGGATTAAATCATCGAATATCCTTCGATGCATCGATGGGTTTACTTATCATCGGCTGAAATAACGTCAAGGTTGCTTGACCTTCATTGATACGTACATCAATGGATGACAATGCGTGGTGACCCCCACCGGGGAGTACGTTGTAACCCCCGCCGGGGAAGGGGTTTTGTACCCTCGCTGATGTGTATAGCAGCGGCTGGTCATCGGATGGCTTTCGATGCTCTATTGGATTTACATCCAACTATTTTAATAATGTCAAGGCAGTTTGACCTTCGTTGATGTGTGTGTTAACGGATGAACACGCGTTGTAACCTCGCCGGGGTTCCACGTTGTAACCCCTGTCGGGGATCACGTTTATCTTTAGGGTAATGACCCGGAATTGGCGGCATTGGACCTGTATAAGGTATTGTCGAATGTGATTTGTAACAAATGAGATCATTGGCATGGTATACCTCATGTTTGGGCGACTACCAATGAGTGATGTACATACTCAAAGTTCCATCTGAGAAGGGCAGGATTGCATGCTATTTTGCTCAATCGCGTAACATTTTTATTGCCGATTTGACCTTTTCAATCTGCAAAAACTCCTTTGCAACTCGAACTAGACCGAGCCGGAGGGGTGGGGCCCTCATAGGGGTGTCGCAGGTAAACCTGCTTCAGCCGCAGGTGGACCTGCGGCCAACTATGGATATTCATATCCTGCAGGTTGGTCTCACAAGTCACTTTCAACTTATGTCGCGAAGAAAAATCCGAGAGCTCTCCTTCAGATCTGCTGAGTTCGAGCGATTTTCTGTAAATTCTGTCACCGTATAAGTGTTCTGCACTATCTTGGTAACGTATGCAAATATTTTTTCTAGTTTTTATCCATTGGAAAATGAATTATCGCATGAAATGCATCTAAACACATAGTAGTGATTATGTATGCTCAAATGACTTGATAAAAAATATTCAACATAGTAAATTTTAGTATTAAACCATGCTAAACATAATGATGTGAAAATTTTTGACTTTTAAGACAGTCAAATTGGCACCTTTTTCTGCTACTTCTTATCCTATTTGAGGACAAATGAACAAAAGGTAAAAGACAGTTCTCCTGGTATTGAGGTTAACCTTATAGATGGATGTTTTTTATTTTTAATGCATATATTATGTATATGACTTTGGGGCAGGTGTGCTACTGAATGGCCACCTAGTCATGCCTATGTGCATGTGGATAGTCCTATTCACAAAGGGGACTATGGCAAAAAAAAATCAAAATGTAGGCATTTAATTATTCATGCATTTTTAACTCTACTGTAGATGTATGTTAAAGTAATGCATGCATGCATGTAGTCATAAAATGCATTTTGAAAAGCTCCAAGTCGTGAAAATACACACCTTTCTCGAGGTGATTTGGAGACTTGTTGTCCGGATATTATGGATCCCATCAAATAGGAGTAGTTCCGTAGGGACCACTTCGGTGTACGGAGGAGGGCTTCAAGTGCCTCGACCCGCTCGCTAGATGCCCTCGATCGATTGGTGGAGGCGATACGCCCAACAATGCTCAAGTGCCGAACGTCGAGGACAATAATGAGGATATTCCAATTGAGGACCCCGCTCCTGCTGCACATGTTCCCTGTAGGGAGCTCCCTTGTATCCAGGTGGTAAACCAAGAGCTTCTAGGTGATTTGAGCAGACATCCCTCGATGTACTTACATGCTAACGAGGTATGACGTTAGATCTTGATCTTCCTTCTTTCCTATTGACGAGGAGTAAAGGATTCTGATGTTGATCTGTATTTCATGCAGGTTCCCGGCTTTACATAGCTGATAAGTGGATTTAATATACATGAATCAATATTCATTTCAAGTTTAAATTCGTAGTTATCTTTTTGTTTTGTGTTTGTTTTCACTTATTTCATGTCATTTTATGTGTAGGGTGGTTATGGATACAAGTGGTGAAGAAAGACGGAGTTTTGGAGCGAAAGTGGAAAAATGCTTGAAGTTGGAATTTTCCTTTAGCGAGAGCCTACCGGGCGGCCTTTTTTTTTCATTGCACTTTTCACGGGGGGGTCTCAATCTGCACTCTCCTGATGCGTTTTGAACTCTGCTGGTGCTCGATTTTTGGATGTTTTGTTAGGCGCCTGGACTCTATAATAGGAGACTTCAAGCAGAATATAAGGAGAGCTGAATATTACGTTGAAAAGGGGGAATCATACAACACAAGGAGCATAATAGAGAGATAAATTCCAGGATTTAAGTGCGAGCTTTGGAGGAGTAATTTGGAGTGATTTCCGTGACGGTTGCGATTCTAGGCTACGTGAAGGGGTTTTCATTATTCTTCTTCTCTTTAGTCTTTTATTTGTAATTAAAAGGATGGTTTCATTAGATTATTCAGTTTTTAATTCATTTGTTATGAACTAATTCGCTTATTAGACTTGTGATGGATCCTTGGGTGAAACGATGATTTTATAACTTTGATTTCCAATTCAATAAAGTATTTTCAGTTTATCTATGTTAATTCGAGCGTGAATTTATGAATTGCTTGATCAACAATTCCTCGTGGATTTGAATGGAATTGAGAGAGGATATTCAAATCTAGACCTAGTTAATGTAGCATGTGTCATGAATTTTGTGAATAGCAGATTTTTGATTATTGTTAAGGTAGAGATATGCTTGACATCACATATAATCGGGTAGAGAACTTAAGCTTAAACCTTCTTTAATTGCAGTTCACATAGAGATATAGTGAGTTGGTTGATTTAGGTGTTTAACGGATTTCTATCTTAATTGTGGATTGACGTTAATACGGTATTAGTGCATCGAGAGGTGGTTAATACTACGTTCGTGTTCTTGATTAATAAACTGGGATAGTGAATTGAATTGGAATAAAGGTGTGAAAATCAGAGTGAAACTCAGGGTGAAATCATAAGTCTAATTCTCCATTAATTGTTTGAATTCCAGATTTTGATATTGGTGATTGGTTTGTGGTATTTTATTTGTTTTTAATTTAGTTTCTATAATTTTTAATCATTGAATTGGATAGTTTAATAAAATTAGGATTAATAGGAAATTGATAATTGTGAAGTTAAGTTTCTTATTAAATTGTCTCTGTGGGAACGATACTCTATTCATCACTGTATTACTTGTTGACCACGTACACTTACGTGTTTTGTGCATATCGATTTTACCCAACAAGTTTTTAGCACCGCTGCCGGGGATTATTTAGTATAAATCTTAATAGTTTTACAATATCAGTTTAATTAATCCAATTTTACTTAGACATTTTTATTTTTGTTTTGATTCTTCTATTTCAGGTGTGGAAGCAGTTTATGCAAACTCGGTCCAAAAATCCAGATTTGCTACCTTTTAACGACGACATTGATAAAAGGTTTCAGAGGTTGAGCAAGTGGATAAAGGAAATGAGACAAGAATTTGAAACACCTGAGAAAGAAGAGGAAATTGCAGCCGAAGATCAGAAAGCATTAAGGGACTACGCCACGCCCAAGGTGACTGAACTGCAATCAAGCATCACCAGGCCCGCAATAGTAGCGAATACATTTGAAATTAAGCCAGGGCTGATACAAATGATTCATAATTTAGTTTAGTTTGGGGGATTGGCAAATGACGATCTGAACGAGCATCTAGTCAGTTTTTTGGAATTGTTCGACACCTTTAGGTTCAATGGGGTGTCGGATGAAGTTGTGAAACTTCGATTGTTCCCATTCTCTTTACGGGACAAGGCGAAGAGCTGGTTACATTCTTTACCATCCTGTTCGATAACTATATGGGAGGATTTAGCTCAGAAATTCCTCGCAAAATTCTTTCCACCAGAGAAAACTACAAAGATGAGAAACGAGATAACGATGTTTGAACAGCAAAATGGGGAGTCGTTATATGAGGCTTGGGAGAGATACAAAGAATTGCTCAGAAAATGCCCACATCATGGATTGCCCAAGCGGCTGCAGATGAACACTTTTTATAATGGGCTATATGGGAATCTCAGGACAAGTATTAATGCAGCGTCGGGAGAAGCATTCATGGCTAAGAGTTACAAGGAAGCATACGAGTTGATTGAAACCATGGCGGCTAATAACTACCAGTGGCCCACAACAAGAATGACACAAGCGAAGGCAGCTGGGGTGTTAGAAGTAGATAGTATGACAGCGATGCAAGCATAGATATCTGCACTTTCAAAGATGTTGGAGTCGGTAACAGTAGCACAAGCACAACAAACACAGCAAGTACAACAAGTGGCAATAATATGCGAGTTGTGCGCGGGAGAGCACCCAACGGAGCAATGTGCGATTAATCCAGCAGCTGTGCAGTTCATTGGCAACTACAACAGAATTCCGTAAAACACATATCAGAACACATACAATCAAGGAAATAGGAATCATCCAAATTTCTCATGGAGCAACAACTAGCAAAATCAAGCTTCACGACAATCATATCCACCAGGATTTCAGAACCAGCAACAACCAACTCAGTATCAAGAAAGGAAATCCGATCTGGAGGAAGTGTTGTCAAAATAAATGACTAGCAACGATTTGGCTATAAAAAACCAAGCTATGGCTATCAAAAATATAGAGAATCAGATAGGTCAAATTGCGTTGGCATTGAATAATAGACCACAAGGAACATTACCTAGCGACACTGAGAGAAATATGAAGGGTAGTCATGAGCAATGTCAAGCAGTTATGTTGAGAAGTGGAAAACATCTCGGTGGTAATAATGCAAAAAATTTAGCGACACTGGGGGAAAAAGTTGATGACAGTAACGTGGTGGAAGGTAACAAAGGTGAGGAAACACAGTTAAAAAATAAGCCAATTATTTATCCTCCACCACCGTTTTAGCAGAGGGTCCAAAAACAGAAATCAGATAAGCAGTTCGCCAGGTTTTTAGACGTGTTCAAGAAACTCCAGATTAACATCCCATTCGCAGAGGCCCTAGAGCAAATGTCGAGTTATGTGAAGTTTATGAAATGAATTTTGTCGAGGAAAAAGAAATGGGAAGAATTTGAAACAGTGGCACTAACAGAGGAGTGTAGTGCGGTGTTACAGTAGAAGCTACCACCAAAACTTAAAGACCCAGGGAGCTTTACTATCCCATGCACGATCCGGAAAATGTCTTTTAACAAATGTCTATATGATTTGGGGGCGAGTGTGAACCTCATGCCATTATCAGTATACATAGAATTGGGTTTGCCCGCGCCAAAGCCTATGAATATTTCATTGCAGTTGGCGGATAGGTCAGTCACATATCCAAGAGGTATAGTAGAGGACACTCTGGTAAAAGTGGATAAGTTTATATTCCCTGTGGACTTTATCATTCTGGATTTCGAGGAGGATAAGAACATACCGATTATCCTAGGGAGACCTTTCTTGGCTACGGGAAGGACACTCATAGACGTGCAAAAAGGAGAACTTACTATAAGAGTCCAAGATCAAGAAATCAAATTTAATGAGTTCAAGGCCATGAAATTCCCTATGGATGAGAAGAATGTTTTAGGATGTATTTAATTGAGCAAATCATCAGTGAAGATATGAGCAAGAGTTTGGTCATTGATCCATTAGAAACAACCTTACTGGGGGATGAAGAAAAGGATGACCCAGATTTTGTGGACCTCTTACAGATGCTAGACTCATTGCCACGAGTCAGCCGCTTTAGAGCACCGTTTGAACCTTTGTACACGGAGGAAAAAGCTGCAGAAAAACTGAAACCGTCATTGGAGGAGCCACCAACATTGGAACTTAAGCCACTCCTTAAACATCTTAGGTATGCGTACTTAGGCAATTCAAATTCTTTACTTGTAATGATTTCTGCTGCACTTAACGAATTGTAGGAAGAAAAGCTGCTGAGGGTGCTTAAGGATCATAAATTAGCAAATGGATGGACGATTGCAGATATAAAGGGAATTATCCCGTCATTCTGCATGCACAAGATTCTGATGGAGGATGATGCAAGACCATCGGTGGAGAATCAACGTCGACTTAACCCAATTATGAAGGAAGTGGTAAAGAAGGAAATTTTGAAACTATTGGATGCCGGTATCATATATCCAATTTCCGACAGTAAATGGGTTAGTCCGGTTCATTGTGTGCCAAAAAAAGGGGGAATGATCGTGGTACAGAATGAGGACAACGAGTTAATTCCAACAAGAACAGTTATAGGATGGAGGGTGTGCATCGATTATAGGAGATTGAATAAGGTAACCCGAAAAGATCATTTCCCGCTGCCCTTTATTGATCAAATATTAGACAGATTAGCGAAACATGAGTACTACTATTTATTGGATGGATACTCAGGCTATAACTAGATCGCCATCGCTCTTGAGGATCAATAGAAGACAACATTTACATGCCCTTATGCCACATTTGCATTTAGGAAGATGTCATTCGGGTTATGCAATGCACCTACAACTTTCCAACGGTGTATGATGGCCATTTTTTCAGACATGGTGGAGAAAAATGTTGAAGTCTTCATGGACGATTTCTCGGTCTATGGACACAACTTTGATACTTGCCTAGGGAATCTGGTCATGGTATTGCAACGATGTAAGGATACAAACCTCATACTCAACTGGGAAAAATGCCACTTCATGGTTGAAGAGGGCATAATTTTCGACCACAAGGTGTCGGCTCAAGGATTGGAGGTGGACAAAGCAAAGCTGGATACGATCGAGAAACTGCCTCCACCGAGTTCCGTTAAAGGTATTAGAAGTTTTCTGGGGCATGATGGGTTCTACAGGAGGTTCATAAAAGACTTCTCTAAAATTGCAAAACCTCTATACAGTCTTTTAGAGAAGGATGCCACATTCAGTTTTACTGCGGAATGCAAGTCAGCGTTTGAATTGTTGAAGAAGAAATTAACTATGGCCCCTGTAATAGTCGCATCGGACTGGAAAATGCCATTCGAGCTTATGTGTGATGCGAGCGACTATGCGGTTGGGGCTTTTTTGGGACAAAGACGAGACAAAGTGTTTCACGTCATATACTATGCAAACAAAACACTCACGGAGACTCAAATGCATTACACTACCACGAAAAAAGAATTTCTTGCAGTGGTGTACGCGTTTGACAAATTCCGGGCATAGTTGATCGGGACTAAGGTGATAGTCTACACGGACCATTCGGCGATTCGGTACCTAATAGCAAAAAAAGATGCTAAGCCACGCCTTATCTGATGGATTCTCCTACTTCAAGAGTTTGACTTAGAAATTAAAGATAGAAAGGGGACGGAGAATCAAGTTGCCGACCATTTATCAAGGCTGGAAAATTCGGAGAAAAAGGATGAAGATAGATGCGCAATTAATGAGTCATTCACGGATGAGCAACTATTTGGGTTAAATGCAAAATTTCCTTGGTATGCAGACTTCGCAAATTATCTGGTGAGCAACATGCTTCCCCCTGATCTTACACGACAACAAAAAAAGATGTTTCTTCATGACGTCAAGTGGTACATGTGGGATGAGCCTTATCTATTCAAACAGTGCGCTGACAAGATGATTCGATGATGTATCCCCTACAGTGAAGTGCACAACATACTGCAGGAATGCCACTCATCGGTACATGGGGGACATTATGGGAATGAGCGCACCGCGACAAAAGTGCTTCAAGCCGGGTTTTATTGGCCAACATTGTTCAAAGACGCCCACCTATTTGTGAAAACCTGTGATAGATGCCAAAGGGTGGGAAACATCTCTAAACGGAATGAGATGCCCCTACAAATAATTCTTGAAGTGGAAATCTTTGATGTATGGGGCATCAATTTTATGGGACCATTCCTTTCGTCCATGAGCAATTAGTATATTTTACTCGCGGTGGATTACGTCTCGAAATGGGTTGAAGTTGCAGCACTACCATCTAACGATGCCAAGGTGGTCCTCAAATTCCTACAAAAAAACATTTTCACGAGGTTTGGCACGCCAAGAGCATTAATCAGTGACGAAGGTAGTCACTTTTGCAATAAGTCCTTTACAACTCGGTTGGCTAAGTATGGGGTTAACCACAAGGTGGCTACAACATATCACCCTCAAACAAATGGACAGACTGAGGTATCAAATAGAGAAGTTAAGAAGATTTTGGAAAAAGTCGTAAATCTGAGTCAGAAAGATTGGTCACTTTGGTTGGATGACGCATTATGGGCTTACCGGACTGCATACATAACACCAATCAGGATGTCACCATATCAACTCCTATACGAAAAAGCATGTCACTTACCGGTGGAGCTACAGCACAAGGCCTATTGGGTAATACAGAAATTGAATTTTGATCAATCCGCCGTATGAGAAAAGAGGCTACTCCAACTTAATGAGCTCGACGAATTTCGACTTCATGCATACGAGAACGCCCAACTTTACAAGGAAAAGGTTAAAAGATGGCACGACCAGAAGATTGTGCATCGAACATTCGAGCTGAGACAATCAGTCCTCTTGTTCAACTCACGGCTGCGATTATTCCCAGGAAAGCTTAAGTCGAGATGGTCCGGACCATTCACTATAAAGCGAGTATTCCCTCATGGCGCTGTTGAACTTTACAGTCGTAAACCATTAGAGACGTTCAAGGTCAATGGTCAACGGATAAAGCATTACTGGGGTGGCGAATCAAACTGGGATGTCGTCAACATCACCATAGCTAATACACAGTAAAACAGGGAGTAGTCAGGTTGAACGACTTAAAATCAAGCGCTAATTAGGAGGTAACCCAATATTTTGTTATTTTTCATAGTTTTATTTATAATTGTTAGAATGTAGCTTTTAGTAAGTATTAGGTAGGTAGTATAGCGTAAAAATTTTGTTGAAACTCTCAATCCTACTCCAAGTCATTAATAATCTAACATCTTGCATGTTTATGGTTGCAGGAGGGGTCAAAAGTGAGTAAGAGCAATAACGGGCAAGAAAGGAAGGAAAATCGGAGAATTTTGCATCACCAAATTTTGGGCTAAAAATCTGAAGTCAGTGGGCATGCCGTGCATGGGTAGTATATTATACCACCACGCGTAGGGTAGGGGTCCTTAATTTTGGGTATTACACGTTACGTTAACATACACACGCTACCTTCTTATTTCCCTAAACACACGCCTCTTTCTATCTCATTCCCTACTCATTCGCCCCACTCCTTCTACCCACTCCTTCTACCCACGATTACACAAGAATTCACCCTTTCACCCCATTACCAAACCTAAATCAATTGCAACCACTACCCCACACCATCAAGCCCACGAATTCCTCTCCCCTATCACCTCTATATAAACCCTACCACACACCTCCCATATTCATCACCACAAATTTTGAATTCATCAGGAAATTAGAGAACACACAACACACTTGAGAGTAAGTTACCTTCTTATTGAGTTTCCATCTTCTCTCCACTGAAGTACCATAGAAAGTCTTGAAGCTTTGGGGTAAGAACGGACCGTGCACACCAAGTGTTTGATATATTGAGTGAACCAAGTGTAAAGGGAAGGTAGTGTGTGCTAGCAAGTTTTAACATTCGGAATTCAATGGCTTCACAACCGACTTCCAAACACGAAAGGGGAGAGAGTTCAAGATCCACTCCACCGACACGAACATATGATCGATGAAAATTTGTGAGTGCCGCCGCCGCTGACCGGTATGACTACACGTTTACCAAAGTCCTTACGACGGAGCGTGGATTGGCCCTCGAGGGAAATGATGGGGAGATGATGTCTCAAATTTATCAAAAGGGGTGGCTCAAACTCACCGAACATCCGGTCCCTGCCGTTGTCAACATTGTCAAGGAATTTTATGCAAACGCTGAAGACAAAGCCCCATTCAATGCGTTTGTGCGGGGTTGCATGGTCCCGTTCAATGACGATGCCATTAATGCCTATTATCAGTTGCAGGTGCTACGATAGTGTCAGTATGCACAATTGAGTGATTTTGACCCTGACTACGAGGAAGTTATTACGAACATGACAAAGCCGGGAACATCGTGGATCAAAGGTCGAAAGGGAGGTACAGTGTTCCATAGCAAGGACCTAAGTCGATATGGCAAAATATGGTACGCCTTCTTATGTGCTAAATTGCTTCTGTCCCAACACACTTCAGACGTCACCAAAGAGAAGGTGTTACTGTTGTACGCAATTGTGCAAGATTTCATCATTGACGTCGGGGCAATTATCAGTTTCTCCATCCGCCGGTGCTTACGTGGAAATTTTTCGGGTGGCTTGCCACACCCATCACTCATCTGTCAGTTGTGTCGCAATGCAGGGGTGAGATGGTCCGATGATGAGCCTACTCAAATGCCACTCTCTTTGCTTGATTCTAGAATGATAGCGCGGTATTCTGTATGGGCAGGAGGCGAGTCACATCCACGAGGTCTAGGTTTTATTTTTCCATCGGCGTCGGAAGACGAAGTCGATGTAGAAGATACTTTGGGGGATGAGGATGAAGCTATGGGAGATCAAGGAACCGAGCAGGTTCTGCAGACCGAGGCAATATCCAGTCCTCAGTTCCTTGAGTTCCAAAATCAGATGACTGCGCACAATAAGGCAGCACACCAGGAAATACGGCGAGTGACGATGCGACAAGATCACATGTTTGATGCTATGAACGCATCTTTCGCCTTACTCAACACAAAACTCCAAAGTTTTAATCCAGCGGCTCACTATCCATATCAACAACCCGGACCACTGCCTCGATTTCCTCCAAGTGATTCAGATGATGAAGAGGACCAACCACCTCCTCAGACTTAGGCAATTCTAGGGAAGTCCTCATGCATTTAAATTTATTTTTATCCAATGAGGGCATTGTGTTACTTAAGTTTGGGGGATTTAATTGTTTAGTTGCATGCATTTTGTTATTTTTGTTTTCATTTCTAGTTTGCATTGTAGATTAGGTGTTTGCATAGTAGTTAGGATTTTGCATTGTTTTCATAAGTGTTATTTTCAGTTTAAAAAAAAAAAAATAGTTAAATATTGTGTTTGCATATGTCCAATGGTGCTGCAGTTCATGTTATTCGTGGGCCAATGATGAGATTGTGAACAAGTTAACCAATACAGTATTGATTATTAGAACTGTGATACAATTTCTGTTATGAATCGATTCTTGGACTTGTTTGAAACTGTTATAAAAAGGTTAGCACTAATAACATCTTTGTTGACCGATCAGTTCCAATTGATACATAGATAGGTTCTAAAGGATTATGCTAGAGTAAATGAGAAAATGACAATGATAGGCAGTAAAGGCTAAAATTAGGCAAGAACCTAAGTTTGGGGGAGTATATATGGGGTACATTATCTATTTACATAAAAACAAAAAGGTATACATGGTGACTAGTCTTGTTTCGAGGCCTTTGTTACTTGAGCAAGTATGCCCGAGGGGATTGTCTTTACACCTAGCGCCCTAAGATCTTTTATGGTCTGGGAGTCGTTGGTCGAAAGTTCGCTAAGGGGTAACACTGTTAGCCTAATGGGATGAGACATTGCACAGTCACTTATGTATATTTAAATATATATATATATATATATATATATATATATATAAGAATAAAACGGGAAAAGAGCAAAAAGCCCCCGTGAGAAAAAAAAAAGAAAGTAAAAAAAAAGAGAAAAAAAAATTGAAATAAAAGAAGTATCAGTACCTTGCATGAACCCTTGAATTTGGTATTGCGTAGTTTTAGTTTTAATTGTAATATGCCTATTTTTGACATTTTTTAGTTTGCACTGTATGAGTCTTTCTAAGAAATTATTTATGTGTTGAATTGGAGTCCGTATCAGTTTTCATAGATGTTGAACTCACACGCACACTATATCAATGATAATTGTTTAAGATTTGAGAATTAAGACGAAAGTGTGGATTGGTTTTGGTAATTCGTATTATAAAGTTGCTTATTTTCTCTGAGGCCGATGGGATAAGTTAGTTTCTGCGATATTATTGGATTCTTAGGCATTTAGATTTTATTTATTTCATTGCATTGCATAACATGTAGTTGTTTTTGTGCTCGAGGACTAGCACGGTTTAAGTTTGGGGGATTTTGATAAGTGGATTTAATATACACAAATCAATATTCATTTCAAGTTTAAATTCGTAGTTATCTTTTTGTTTTGTGTTCGTTTTCACTTATTTCATGTCATTTTATGTGTAGGGTGGTTATGGATGCAAGTGGTGAAGAAAGACGGAGTTTTGGAGAAAAGTGGAAAAATGCTTGAAGTTGGAATTTTCCTTTAGCAGTAGCCATGCCCGCTGGGGCGGGCCTTTTTAAGCATGTCGAATCCTGCACTCTCTTGATGCGTTTTGAACTCTGCTGGTGCTCAGTTTTTGGATGTTTTGTTAGGCGCCTGGACTTTATAATAGGAGACTTTGAGCATAATATAAGGAGAGCTGAATATTATGTTGAAAAGGGGGAATCATATAACACAAGGAGCATAATAGAGAGATAAATTCCAGGATTCAAGTGCGAGCTTTGGAGGAGTAATTTGGAGAGATTTCCGTGATGGTTGCGATTCTAGGCTACGTCAAGGGGTTTTCATTATTCATCTTCTCTTTAGTCTTTTATTTGTAATTGAAAGGATGGTTTCATTAGATTATTCAGTTTTTAATTCATTTGTTATGAACTAATTCGCTTATTAGACTTGTGATGGATCCTTGGGTGAAACAGTGATTTTATAACTTTGATTTCCAATTAAATAAAGTATTTTTAGTTTATCTATGTTAATTTGAGCGTGAACTTATGAATTGCTTGATCAACAATTCCTCGTGGATTTGAATGGAATCGAGAGAGGATATTCAAATCTAGACCTAGTTAATGTAGCATGTGTCATGAATTTTGTGAATAGCAGATTTTTGATTATTGTTAAGGTAGAGATATGCTTGACATCACATGTAATCGGGTAGAGAACTTAAGCTTAAACCTTCTTTAATTGCAGTTCACATAGAGATATAGTGAGTTGGTTGATTTAGAAGTTTAACGGATTTCTATCTTAATTGTGGATTGACGTTAATACGGTATTAGTGCATCGAGAGGTGGTTAATACTACGTTCGTGTTCTTGATTAATAAACTGGGATAGTGAATTGAATTGGAATAAAGGTGTGAAAATCAGAGTGAAACTCAAGGTGAAATCATAAGTCTAATTCTCCATTAATTGTTTGAATTCCAGATTTTGATATTGTTGATTGGTTTGTGGTATTTTATTTGTTTTTAATTTAGTTTCTATAATTTTTAATCATTAAATTGGATAGTTTAATAAAATTAGGATTAATAGGAAATTAATAATTGTGAAGTTAAGTTTCTTATTAAATTATCTTTGTGCGAACGATACTCTATTCATCAATGTATTACTTGTTGACCACGTACACTTTATGTTTTGTGCGTATCGATTTTACCCAACAACAGCCTCGAGGGAATTGGTTTAGCATACACTCCATGTACCAGGCTCTTCATCCTGACTACAGAGCAATTGTGCATGACTGGGGCTTTGGAGCATTCTTTTCCATCCTTCCTCGTCGTTATCCCTGGGGTTACCTCAGGGCATTGTCTAAGCGATGGTTTCATCAGACTGAGTCACTCCATCTGTTGGACTGTGAGGTGATGATGACACTGATGGATTGGCGGTTTATCATAGGTATGGAGTTTGGAGGGGCACCAGTGCCTTGCATAGCGAATATTACCCCTACTGTCGTTTGATCCTTGTTAGGAGTTCCGGTGGAGGCGCTCAAGGGTAGGACTTTCCGTGCAGGTCCTTTGAGCGTAGATGCTATGAGCGGGCTTTTGAGTGAGCCCATGCCTGATGATGTCAGAGTCCGAGATCACATTCTTCGGCGATTGTTCCTGATGATCATTAGAGGTCATATCATAGCAGATAACTCTTATCTGATGTCGTTCGCTTTGATCGGTATACTTTCTCGTCATGTACACCGTATTAGAGAGTATGATTGTGGTTCATATACCTTTGCCTATTTCCTCCGGGGCATGCATATGCGCTCACAGGGTTTGACTGAGGCTTGGCTAGGATTTTACCCATTTCTGCTGGTTAGTATTTTTCTTGTCATTTCCCATTTATAGGTTAAGAGTGTTTACTGACCGCAGCTTTTTTGCCATTGTGTTGGCAGTTTTGGGCCTATGAGAGGCTCCCATGCTTACGTCCTGTGAGTGTGTTAGGTTTAGATACCTATCCACGAGGACGACGATGACATCATTCCATATTGGCGGAGGTCCCTGTAGTTGAGGGTTTCACTCACTACTGCATGCAGCTGGAGTTGTTGACAGCTGATATCATCACATAGATTCCCTATTCTGGGGAACATTTGGCCATCGGTTTTGAGGATGGGTACCCGACTGGCGTCGAGTATGTGATCTCCACCCGGAGAGTTCCTCTCTTTACAGATGGAGGATGGGAGCTCTACTTAGGAGAGCGTGCTATTAGGAGCACCACAGGGGAGATTCACATTCCGATCTTGCCTCCTGCCAGTCGTCATTGGCCTATATCACAGTCACCCATCACTGATATCCCATTGTTGGGGGTTGAGGGCTTTACATTATCAGAGGGTCCTTGCACTCAAGAGATATTCCAGCGTTGGTGGTTCCCTCGTACTATCGGAGCCCAGTCCCGCGCCACTCAGTTCATGGGGGATATGGTTCCAGGATCCGTGATAATGACGGATTGGATAGCCTGTGTTTGAGATCCGACTCATGTGACACAGATTGATAGTTTGACCCGGCGACTAGAACAGGCACATTTCTTTATCCGGCATTTGGGCAGAGATCCGGCAGAGGCAAATTCGTTTGATCCTTCCAGCTCAGGCACTGGCCCCTCAGACGACCCATTCGGTTTTGTCGGCACAGATCTTCCTCTATATAGGCCTGACATCCCTGTTGATAGAGATCCAGTGACTCAGGAGGAGTTACATCAGGTGGACATGATTGATGATGTAGACATTGACACCATTGTCTTCTTCTGATATGTATTCTCGTTATATCTTTTGATAGGCCTCTGTTAGCTATTGGGTTGTTGTGCCCATTCTCGCTATATCTTTTGATAGGCCTCTGTTAGTAGTAGGGCGACTGTGCCCCATTTCCCTGTATTTGTAGTTGTACAGAGATTATGTATTAGATGTTGATATACTTAGGAATGTATGCACAGTTTTTTCATTCCCTATATCATATTGCCATCTATTATCTGTATCATGTTATGCATATATATGTATGTCCAGAGATATTCAGCATTGACCCGTAGACGGTCTTATGACACGGCCGTCTGAGATGTCTTCTTCTTCGATAATTAGCCTTATTGATCATACCCCACCATCATTGGTGGCATCGGTATCGATCGTGGTATGATAGCATTTAACCATCGAGACGGGGTGACCGTAGATCATTTGTTGCAACATACTATGACCACATTGATGTTTCGAGTTCCTACTGAGGATTAAATGGATGGCATCTTTGGAGCACTTGGGTATCGGAGAGGCAAGTTTTCCGATTTGGGACCCAGGAGTTGACTCCCACTCTAGAGGAGTATGCACGATTGACGATGCTGCCACTAGACAGACCTTGCGTACATATGGCTTTGGGGGACATGAGTCGACGGTTCATGACTCTCACTGGATTGAGGCTTAGGGTGGTACAGGATGAGCTTACATCTGGCCACGTGATATCCTAGCATTTTTTGTTTGACAGATTTGGCTCTGAGGATAGTTATACACGACATTCTGGGGATTTCACCGCCCTGGAGGATCATTGGTGTCTAACCAGGGTTGATGTACTGCTATTGTGCATACTATCGTATGTTTATATGCCACGGTACATGGATGAGATAGACATTGGAGTCATCATGGCAGTGAGAGCTCTCAGGGAGGGTCGTACCATTATACCGATGATTATAACAGAGACTTTGAGGTCAGCTACATACTGATGTACTTATCCGAGAGGGGTGTTCACGGGCAGCTCGATCATGTTGTACGTGTGGTTTATGTCACACTTGAGACCTATTGGTACCTTTAGACGGCATGGATATTGTTTCACCCATGATATAGCCATGTCATACTCCTTTTAGCCATCAGAGTGTACAGATGTTATGTCTTGGTCTATGTTCTTAGCGGATATCAGGGATCTGTTTAACATATTGCCGTGCCCGGGGCTTAGCTCACCTTACAGCTTTATTACTCATGCTCCGGGCATGGACTATCTCCCTCTGGCTAGCTTGAGGGGCATGATTACCTACCACCCGTTGGCCGTGATGTCGCAGTTTGACCAGTTTCAGGACTTTTATCCTTTCGAGGGGGCGTTAGGTCAGCGTTCAGCTTCTCGCTATCTTTCAGCAGAGGACCGATCCCGTGTGTATGCTTGTTGGAATCAGCGTGAGATAGCTGCGTTTTCTGTGAGCCATCCAGGTTGTTCTACAGAGTATTCTGCATGGATGGAGATAGAGATTTTATCGGCTGCGGTAGTATCCACATTACCAAGTAGTGATTCAGACAATGTAGAGCCTATGGAGGTCATTGATTCCTACATCGAGGAGGAGGCAGTTGATGGGTTGCTAGCATTTCCTCTAGATTCTTCCGATACCCGATCTTGTCGTTATCTGACATTCGAGATAGTACTTGACGAGTCTTCATCGATGACCTTGAGAGAGACCGGGCTAGAGCCTCGATGTTGACTGCTCTTGATGGGAGAGACGCAGCTCTGTTAGAGAGAGACGAGGCATTAGCTCACAGAGACGCCGCTGTTGTCGAGCGGTATAAAGCTAGATCAGCCAGAGATGTAGTGATAGTTGAGCGGGATAGTGCCATATCTGCCCGGGATGTAGCCGTCATGAGATAATCTCTGCGGTGAGGTCCACTTACCGGCATGATTGCAGAGATGAACACTTACATTGATGAGCATATGGTCACTATGCAGATGGCTGCAGATCTATTGGGTTGTGTGGATATTCTCGTACAGGAGACCACAACTTCGCCTCCTTCTTCTGAGAGGGATGCCATGTTGGGCTTGTTAGCTCGCATATACCCTGACTTGTAGATGGGATTGTACTTTCCTGCACAGACTAGTTTAGCCATTTTGTCATGTAGAGTTTACATGGTGTATATCAAACAACATTATATATATGGCAGGGAAATATATTTTTGATCACTTCCCTTTTAGATATGCTTTGTTACTTGCTTGATATTTTGCCTGCTGCTTCAGGGCTTGTGATCTTGATGTATTCTGAATTCCTCCTTGAGGGATGGACATTGAGATGTCTTTAGACAGTTTAGAATAGATCATTGATCTATGTGTATCCCTACCATCTTTGGTGTCTTAGGACTGGTTTCTGTATGGAAATATGGAGAGGAGTGTGGCTTTCCTCTCTGAGATTGACCGCACCATAGATGGTCGCTAGTACTTCTATTTAGGAGAACCCTAGTTAATTCCATCTCTTATAGATTGGTATTGATCTTCAAGGTATAACCGTAGCTTAGATGGTCGCCGAATCTCTTATTTGAGAGGAGTTCAGGTAATTCCATCCCTTTGGTTTAAAGCCAATGAAATGTGGTGGATTGAAGGATGATCCCAGAACTAGTTGACAAGTTTTTGTGTTTTGGTAGGGGGTGAGACCGCACCATGAATGGCTGTCTACGTACTCTTATTGAAGAGGAGATCAGGTCTACGTAGTTCGAACCTGGTGTAAGAGGTTCAACGCTGTATGCGGCAGAAATGGTGTAGGAATGTTTTTGTTGTTTTTGTTTTTGTAAGGAAAAGGGTGGAAATGTTTTTGTTGTTTTTGTTTTATTACGACCGGGCCATATAAAATGGTTGCCTACGTACTCCTACTGAAGAGGAGATCAGGTCGACGTAGTTTGCCCCTCAGGGCGAGTGGAAAAGCGTGATCCCATGTCCAGGTCAGATTGAGGGGATGAGAAAGTTTAATCCTAGCTTGAGGATAAATTACAGGGATGAGAAGTTTGATCCCATGTATGGGTAGCCAAACTGCAAACGCGAGAGGTTCAATCCGTAGTGGGATGACCTAAGTCGTAGGAATGCAGAGAAGCCAGGCTGCTGGCTTGAAAAGTATGTTTCCCTGAGGGGCAAAACGTGGAAGAGTTGTATGTGGTAAGAGGGTTAAAGAACCAGAATGACTGGTGATCTGATGGTCCAACACCATGATGTTTGCTTGATGGTAACTTCAGATATAGTATCATTTCATGGCGTCCGAGTTGATGAATTGTGGAAATTCATCATCTTCCATTTCTTGCAATCTGAGAGCGCCTCCTGTCAATACTTCCTTGACAACAAACGGGCCTTCCCAGTTAGGAGCGAATTTTCCCTTAGATTGATCTTGGTTGTCAATGATCTTCTTCAAAACCAAGTCATGTTGTTTAAACTGTCGTAGTCGGACTTTTTTGTTGTAGGATCTGGCGATCCTTTGTTGATATAACTGACCATGGAAGATAGTCGCGGTTCGCCTTTCGTCTATTAGAGGCAATTGGTGATACCTGTCTTGTACCCATTGATCTTCATCCAGCTGAACATCTATCAACACTCTGAGGGATTCCATTTCAACTTCTATGGGGAGCACTGCTTCCATCCCATAGGTTAATCGTGAGGGGTTGCCCGGTGGAAGTGCGCATTGAGGTTACGTAGGCTAACCGTAAGAAAGCGATAGGTCAGGCCAAACGTTGTGGTTGGCAGACATCTTTTGCATGATCTTCTTGATGTTTTTGTTAGCCGCTTCAACAGCACTATTCATCTTTGGATGATAGATGACATGTTTGATGTGGAATTTACTGCATAATTCCTCCATCATTTTGTTGTTGAGGTTCTTAGCATTGTCTGACACAATCACCTCTGGTTGTCCATATCGACAAATGACATTGTTTCTGATGAAAGCAATGATGACTTCTTTGGTAACCCTGGGGAAGGAGGCTGCTTCTACCCACTTGGTGAAGTAGTCGATCATGGTGAAGATAAATCGATGTCCATTACTGGCTTTAGGCTCGATGGGCCCGATAACGTCCATTCCCCACATTGAGAAGGGCCAAGGTGAACTCATAGTGTGGAGTTCCCGTGGAGGGGCGTGTATAGCATTCCCATGAATCTGACACTGATAACATCTCCTGACGTGGTCATTGCAGTCAGCTTTGAGAGATAGTCAGTAATGTCCTATCCTGAGGACTTTCTTGACAAGGAGGGGCCACAGACTCCACCATGGATTTCATCCATAAGCCTTTGGGCTTGATCTTTGTCTAAACACCTGAGGAGTCCTTGTCCTGTATCTCTCTTATAGAGCGCATTTCCACTCAGGTAGAATTTCATAGCAATTCGATGGATCCGCCTTTTCTCAATCGGGCTCGCCTCAGCGGGTGCAGATCCATCTCGTAGATATTCCTTGATATGCTGATACCAAGGATGATGGATGGGAGGTAGCTCATCCGATACTTCTCCAACGTAATTCCCATAGGCTTGGGCCTTGTGCAGGGAAATTGTGATGATTGGCAAGTGTCCTTTGTCTGACATGCGAATTAAGGAGGCCAAAGTTGCTAATGCGTCTGCAAAGTCATTCCTATTATGAGGAACGTGTAGAAAGGAGATTTCTTCGAACTCCAAAACCATCTATAAAACTTGTCGATGGTAAGGCAGCAAATGTAGCTCTTTGGTCTGATAGATTCTGGTGGATTATCTGATTACCAACTCTGAATCTCTAAAGATGATTAACACTTTGATGCCCGATTGAGCGGGCAAGTTTTAGCCCCATGAGACAACCTTCATACTCAATTTGTGTTGTTGGTCTTTGAAAAGCGCAATTTGATGGCGATGGGATCTTTCCTCCCGTGCGGATACTAAAATCGCTCCAGCTCCAAAGACCTTCCATATTAACGACTCCATCAAAATACATCTTCCATGTTTGGCGTGTATCGTACTGATGGTGTTGCTTAACTGTCATTACTCCCTCATCGGGAAATAGGTTTCCAAGGGTTTAAATTCCCCGAAGGTGCGGCGACGATTGATCCATAATTCCTTGACCTTTGATGGACTTTTGAGTCACATATATCGATGTCAAATTGTTGTAGGATCAAGCGCCATCCGGACAAACCAAAGAATTTAACATGGGTTTATTGAACACGTACTTGAGAGGATCCACGCGGGATATGAGATGGGTTGTGTGACCATGGAGGTAATGTTGTAATCTCATGGACTCCCATGCTAAAACACAACAAGTCTTCTCAATCAGAGTGTACTTGTGTTCACTGCTGCTGAATCTTTTGTTGAGGTAATAGATAGCTCGTTCTTGGCCTCTATCGTCTTTACGTCTCGATGATGCATTATGGCATTGTCACTTATGGACAGTACATGAGCAGGGGAACATCATCCCTCGGTGGTACCAAAACGGGAGCTTTGACTAGCTGTTCTTTAATTGTGAAGAAGGCATTTTGGCACTCATCATTCCATTTCATGGAGGAGTTCTTCCTTAACAGCTTGAAGATTGGCTCACAGGTTGCTGTGAGTTGAGAGATAAACCTGCTAATGAAGTTGATTCTTTCCAAAAACCCTCGTATTTCCTTCTCTGTCTGAGGAATGCGAATTTCCGTGATGGTGTGGATTTTGGTAGGATCCAGCTCAATCCCTTTGTGGCTGACTAGAAATCCTAGCAACTTGCCTGATTTAACGCCAAAGGCGCACTTGGCTGGATTCAACTTCAAGTTGTACTTACGCAACCTATTGAATAGCTTTCTGAGATGGCCTAAGTGGTTATCCTCCTTCCGGGATTTGATAATGATGTCATCCACATAGATCTCGATCTCTTTGTGCATTAAATCGTCGAAGAGAGCCATCATAGCTCGCTGATAGGTGGCTCCGGCATTGATGAGGCCGAATGACAACCGTCTATAGCAAAAGGTTTCCTAAGGCGTGATGAAAGCAGTTTTCTCACGATCTTCTTCAGCAACCATGATCTGATGGTACCCCGCAAAGTAATCAGCAAAAGAGTACATGCAGTATTGAGCAGTATTGTCAATGAGAATGTGGATAAATGGCATGGGAAAGCTATCTTTTAAGCAAGCTTTGTTCAAGTCCCGGTAATTCACGCAAACTCGCACCTTCCCTCCGGGTTTAGGCATGGGAACAATGTTGGATATCCACTCAGGATATGTGGACACCATGATGATGCCATCTTGAAATTGTTTCACAATTTCTTCTTTTACTTTTAAACTCCACTCAGGTTTCAATCGCCTGAGCTTTTGTTTGACTGGCTTGAATCCCTCTTTAATGGAAAGGCGATGAAGAACAATGTCAGTGGACAAACCCATCATGTCTTCATGAGACCATGCAAACACATCCTGGAATTGGGTTAGTAGCGTAACCATGTCATTCCGCTAGTTTGGAGTAAGGTCTGAACCAATATGGATTAACTTAGGGCTTTCTAAGGTTCCGAGATTGAAAGAAGTGGTTTGGTCAAGGTTGGGTTTAGGTTTGTCTTTGACCCATTCTTGAATTTCTGGAGGCACCTCAATGTCCTCATGTACTTCCATCAAGGCTAAATTCATCTCTATATCAAAGTCTACAATCCTTGTGGAGAAAGAGAGCACCGTATGTCGCAAATCAGAGCACATCTAAACTCAGGGTCCTGAAACAAAATATGATTTCACTTAGTATATATGAAACGTTTTGATCATACACAGTGTTAGCATGTACTGACAAAATAAACTGCTAATATTGTACAGAAAAGTAAGCAGTTATGATATCTATAGGGAAGAAAGAGTTTCTGCTCGTTTTACCCTTGTCGACCAATACAAGGAATGCTGCTCCAATTGGCAAAGGCAATGTCCAGGTGGACTGCAGTGATGGAGGGGTTATCATCGTCCTCCTTCTCCCGAATGATGGCCATTACATCTGGGCAATCATCGTTTGGGGTGTATCTGTTTGTATGTTCATTATGAACGATGATGCGTATGCCTAACATCATTTGGATGACGTCTTGCTTGATTCTTCGTTCTTCCTCTTCCATTGCGGGATCTGGAACAAAGACTTCTTTCTCCTTCAATGCTGCAAGCAGGGGAATAGCATAGCCATATCTTTGGTTGGCACCTTCTACGGAGGTTATTGTCGGACTCGAGTTTGAAGGTGAAGATAAACGCCGCGCATTTGAAGCTAAAGGAATCTGCTGATGCTTATGAAAATTCCTATGACTAGAACCTGCAGAATAGCCTAGTCCAGCTGTTCCAGTTTGCTTGGTTAATTGAATTGGGTACTTGATACCCTGGCGATCTTTACCCAGCCCTTGTCCCGGCTGATGACCCAATGACATCATTTCTTGAGTAGTCGACATTACCTCGGAAGAAATCTTGGGTTTGGAAAATGGCGTTCCAATAGCATGGTATTGGGTATTGCTTATTTCCAAGGCATGAAAACTAACCGGTTCAACATCTGCATTGGCATTGATGAATGGCATGTCCCCGTGTTGAGGACACTTTGGTTCAGCGTTGACTGTGACTAGGCTATTGTTGATAATGTATTTCAATTGTTGATGAAGGGTGGAGGGGACTGCCCCTGCCATATGAATCCATGGTCGTCCCAAGAGCAGGTTGTATCCCGAATCTATCTTGAGCACATGGAAAGATACGCAGAATGTGTGGGGACCAATTTCGATTGGCAATTCAATTACTCCGACCGAATTCCGGCGGGCTCCGTCAAAAGCTTTGATGGCTGTATGGCTACTCCGAATTCAGTTGAGATTGACATTCATCTTCACCAAGGTAGCGTATGGACAGATATTTAGAGATGAGCCTCCATCTATCAAGACTCCAGCTAGCATGTATCCAGAGGACAAGACCGCAATATGCAACGGCTTGCAATGACCGGTCCCTTCGGGCGGTATGTCATCATCAGTGAAGGATATCACATTGTTGTTTAAAATGTGATCAACCAAGTGTTGAAATTTTTCCATATCAACTGATTTTGGTAGATAGGCTTCGTCTAAAACCTTCAGCAAGATCGTCCGGAGATCCTCGGAAGTTAGGACCAAGTCCAAAACTGAAATTTGGAGTGGAGGTTCTCTTAAGCTTAAAACCACCTTGGCTTCGTTATGACCCATAGTGCGGAGGAAATTTTCAATCTTCTCTATGGGTACTTTCCTTTTTGATTTGATGGTAGACTTCATCACCCATTGGGGAAGATACAATGGATTCTCCTTCGACACTGTAGCAGTTGTATGTGAGGTGGATCCTTCACCTTCTCCATAATTCCACGGAACTTTGCGCAAGCTAACAATAGGATATTGTGCTCTGCATGGTAAGTTGATTGGCTCGGGAGCGGCCAGTTTCAAAGGATTGTTGCTTCCTCTGAGTTGAATTGTTGGTATTGTGAGCGGCTTGACAATGTCATCAGCCTCAGCAGATATAACTGCTACCAATCCCTTCCACTTATTGGACATGTATTCTCACTCTCACGTAGCACAGTATCATCGTTTGCTAGTTGCAGGAGACCGCTGTCAATGAGATTCTAGATAAGGTGGCGGAGTGCCCAGCATTCTTCTGTGCTATGACCGCGAGAATGGGAGTGATATTGACATACTCCATCAGAATTGTACCGTCCTAAATGGGGATTGTTTGGAGGTAGAAGGAAAGTGATTCTTCCTTCATTGATTAGCATCTGAAGGATTTCCTCCATAGGTTGGCCCAGATATTTGAATTCCCTTTTGTTGGCAAAATCCCGATGGGCTCTGGCATTCGCTCTCTTTATCACTTTGTCTTCCAACATTTCATTTTCTGAAAGTGACGAAGGAATATTCATGACAAGAGGCAGGAGACTAGCATACTCCTGGCTAATTAACTGGCGTGTGACATGATGTTGATAAGTCCCCAGTTCTGCCAATTGCTCAATTTGCTTGCATAGAGCTTTCATCTTACATTCTATTGCAAACTGGAACTTGGCATAATCCCACTTGTCAACACCGTATTTGGGGGTTTGGGAGGACTCACATTTGAAATTGGAACTCTGTTCATTGCTCCAATTGATCATGTTGACCTCTTCTTCTTTGTGTTGAGGAAGAGGGTTGTCTTGAACGTGAGGCTGATCTAGTTTGGTGACCACGATCTCGCCATTGTCTATCAGGTCTTGGATCTTGTGTTTTAAGGCCCAACAATCCTGAGTATCATGTCCAGGTGCCCCGGAATGATAAGCACATTTTCGAGCAGCATTGAAACCCCGTCCATTAGGGCTAGCTGGTGGAAGAAGATGCAAAATTTTCTTCTGCGTTGTCAGAAGAGTGAGAATATTCTCGAGTGTGTCCCCTAAGGGTGTGAACACTCGAGGGCATTTGACTTCTCCACCTTTTGGTATTGAAGGGTTCGAAGACTGTGTTTGAAAGGGAGTATACTTTCTCCCTTGAATAGGCATGTTCTGATTGCCTTTTTGACCCTGCAGTATCAGGGAAACATCTTCCTCTTTCTTTTTATGGACCATCTGGGGGTTGTTTCCATAATTTCTGGATTGGATGTGATCAGCAATAGCTTTAAGGGCAGCTAGGTCTTGAATTTTTCTGGACATCAACCCCATCTCAGCCACCTCCCCATGTTTGACCATTTCAGAAAAGGGCAAAGGTGCAAAAATGCCCCTGATGTTTACACGGATGTCCCACTTCCACCCTAAACTAATTTTTTTTCCAAAAGTACCCTTAACGTTACAAATTTAAGGTCAATTGTGCCCCTGCCATTAAAAAAATCCAACTAGACAAACAGACGTGCATAGCGATTGACACGTGGCAAAAATAAATTTTTTTATTCTTTTCTCTTTCTTCTCTCTTTCCTCTTCCTTTCTTCTCTCTCTCTCTCTTTGTTCTTTTTCTTCCTCTGTTCTAAAATAACTAAACTGAAATCACCAATTGAAATCACCAATCTCCAGAACTAACATACTCACAGTAGCAACAAACACTCTTCGAACCACCATGAACGCCTGTAAGTATAAACAAACCAGCATAGATCCAAACAACATAAATAGTTATTACTCACACCCAGACCAAACACTATCAATTAGATCCAAAGGGTGGGCCAATTAATAGGATGAGAATAGAAGAGATAGTAGTAAGATGGAAACATCAAAGGTTCTACCCCCAAGGTCAAAGACAGCTATCAATCCTTCATTCTTGTTCAAACCATAAGAAAGAGCAGCTGTAGTAGGCTCATTAATGATTCTCTGGACATCAAGCCCAGCAATACGCCCTGCATCCTTTGTGGCTTGCCTCTACGCATAATTAAAATAAACTGGAACAGTTACCACGGCTTTGTTTACCATCTACCCAATATAGGCCTCTGCAGTTTCCTTCATCTTGGTCAGTATGAAAGCGCCAATTGTGTCAATGAATTCAATTCATGCAACCTTTTTTTCAGAAAATCTTACACAATTTTCAACTGGTATAATCCTACCTTGCCCTCCATGATTGAAACACGTGAGTTGGTTGTACGAATCAATTCCAATAACATCATTACCAAAGAGGTTTCGTCTTATACATAATGAGATAAATTAGCGAAAGCGTTGGAAAGAAAGAACACAATACAAAAAGTGAATAAGACATGAAATAGTTAGCGAAAGGTACCTAAATGGTCTGACAAAATTGGACCACTTATGGCTCAAATGTGACGAAGCCCATGACGATTTGGCATTTCCAACTAACTGCCCAAAAGGAAATTAAAATACATAATCAAATAATAAAGAACTAATGTTTTCTCTGATTGGTAACGATCAGCAAAACAGATCTGGGTACTATCAACGAACAGAGCAGTAGCCATTAATTGAATTTTGGTCTTCCCCCAACCCATGGAGGGCATTAATCGAACAGACCCAGCATCACACGCATTGAACCCAACCCATCCTTCCCAAAATAAAATTTCGTTGCCCCATTCCTGTGTTGCCTCCTTCATCGGCGTCTCCAAGTTTCGGGAACCAACGTATAAAAAATAGAACAATGCGATACTTAGTGTGATAGATGCAAAGAATATTAGGCTTGATTTAGAGGTGCGTTTATTATTAGGGTTTCGAGAGAAGAGGTTTGTGGATCGATTGTTCATACGAAATTGAAGCTTGGCAGAGTCTATTGTGTTTTTGTTTGCGTTATTGCACGAGATAGGTGGCTCAGTTTTGTTAACTCGATTCCTGTTTGGGTTTTCTTATTTTAGAACAGAGGAAGAAGAAAGGACAGAGATAGAGAGAGAAAAAAAGGGAGAAGAAAGGAAGAGGAAAGAGAGAGAAGAAAGAGAGAGAATAAAAAAATTTATTTTTGCCACATGTCAATCGCTTAGCACTTCCGTTTGTCTAGTTGGATTTTTTTTAATGGCAGAGGCACAATTGACCTTAAATTTGTAATGTTAAGGGTACTTTTGGAAAAAAAAAATTAGTATAGGGTGGAAGTGGAACATTCGTGTAAACATCAGGGGTATTTTTGAACCTTTTCCTTTTCAGAAAATGGTTTACCGATTCCGGCTAAAACGCTTTCATAGAAAGGAGCTTCTTGTATGTCTATGAAAGTTATGACCATCTCTGATTCTGTCATGGAAGGAATAACTTGGGCAGCCAGGCGTCTCCACCTTTGAGCATACTCTCTGAAAGACTCATTAGACTGTTTCTTAACCTTGGTAATCTAATACCGGTCAGGAGCCATCTGAGACTGAAAAATGTATTGAGTGATGAAGGCATGTGCTAGCTCTTCCCAACTATGGATCTTTGAATTGTTTAATCTGGTATACCATGAACGGGCTTCTTCAGTCAGACTCTTCTGGAATAGTTGCATTCTGAGCTTCTCGTCCTCTGCATAAGATCCAAGTTCTCTAATAAACACCTTCAAATGTGTGTAAGGATCTCCTAACCCGACATATTTTTTGAAGTCAAAAGTTTTAAACTTTTCTGGATAATGAACACCAGGGAAAATGCAAAGGTCAGCATATGAAACACTCCCGTGTGTTCCAATTCTTTTGATAGCACGAAGGGTCTCTTCCATTTGGAGGACTTTCTTTTTGATGTCGCCGGTGTCTGGATCTCATATGAGATGGGTGGCATCATGAGTTTTATTGGTTGTATCCAACTGCAGTTCATGTATTGTAATGACCTGGGCTCCCCTTTATGTAGAGGATTCAGCATGTACGGGTATCTTTAGACCCTGAGTAGACTGGTGTAGTTCTATGAGTAGAACAACCAAATTTGTAATTTGTTTGCTTAATCCGTCAAATTCTTTGCGAGAAACTGGATTAAGGTCAGTCTGGTCAGATGATGACATGATTGATTGTGAAGCTTGCAGGACTTTTGGATTTTGACCGGGTAGTAAGGTCCAATTGGTTCCTGCGAAAGACTTGCATAGTTTAGTCTTTAGGGAATGTGTGTATAATAACATGCTATGTGATGTGTCCATTTTAGGAATTTTATCCTGCAAAACGGATGTCAGTTATTTGTAGCATGTCAATTTAAATATGTATGTGTACACATTTCTTCATATTTCTCATTACATGGAGATAGATATGGATGAAATTACAAGTAATTGTGCTTACAAATAATTAAAAATGAGAAAGCATGAAGAGACTTTCCTCCATTTTGGGTTTATCAGAGGCTGACCTATCTTAGGTTAGTCTCATGGCTTTAGCATGAAGGTTTCCAAATCATCGCAATTTACTCACCGGAAATTAATCCGGTCTTTCAATCTGAGCGAATTTGGGTGGTGCCTTTCCGAGCCTCATGAAATTAGTCTTCCTAAGAGTCCAAAGAATCAAACACCGACGGGATAGCCTCCTGGTGGAGGGACCACACAACATACATTCACATACATCGCGTCTCACCGTATGGAAATGATGACATGTGCGAAGCACTAATATCACAAGCAGATATGGTGCGAGGCACTAAGTGCAATAAATAAATGCATTCTTACACATTCATCATAAATATAAATGCAACATCCACACACAAGCAGATAACAGTTTTGAAAAAATTGTAATAGCGGCTTAAGTCCTCTTACTGGTTTCCCCAGCAGAATCGCCACCTATCGACGTAGAGATTTTTAGTTGTCCCTTTCCGTTACTTATTCTTTGGTGTTCTCATTTTAGGTGAGATTTGTTTGAAAAAATAAGTGAAAAAGGTCCGACATGTATAATGTCGACGATGGACTGTTAAGAGTCGCCAGTTGGTTTTTTAAATAGTTGTACCAACACAACTGAGAAAAGGTTTGCACATTGACCCAGTGATGTAACACTGCTAAATGGGTCGGTGAAACCGAAATTCATTAGGGTCCGGGGACTTGATTATGCGGAGGGAGGGAGTTAGGCACCCCCCCCCCCCCGACATCCGTGTTACCACGGTGACCACCTCTTTTCAAGAAATTGTTTATCTAAATGTGTGTGTGTGTGTGGGTCAATATGCTATTATTTGGAAGTAGTGAGAGACCTCGTTCGCACCACCACAAAGTAAACTCAAGGTGGGACGAAAATGTATATATATATATAAGCGATAAATGCACCGGATGTAAAATTCAGGCTCATCGAACAGAGTTCGACAACAGTTCATATATATATAGTATATATATATATATATATATATATATATATATATATATATATATATATATATAAGCTTAGTAAACGCACTTTGATGTAAAATCCAGCTCATCGAATAGAGTCCGACATACAGTTAATATATATAAATATATATATATATATATATATATATTAAAGTAGTAAACGCTCCAGACCGAAGTTTAGGCTCATCAAACGAATTCTGACACACATTTCATATATATATAAGTATATATATATATATAAGCAAATAAACGCTCCAGACCAAAGTCTAGGCTCAACCGAGGCATAACTCGATAATGTTAGTCCATATATATAAATATATATATATATATATATACAAACTGAAATAAAACCACGGACCAAAGTTCGGGCAAACACACGCAACACGACTCTCAACGTGAATAAGGGTGTGTGCAAAGATGAAGAGAAAGGCTTTAAAGTGTGTGAGAAGGCTTACAGTGGGCTGCCAAAGAAGACTTCTATATCTGGGCATCCGATTGAGGTATATAGGACCTATTTTGGACCACCGTTGTCGAGAGTTGTACAATGGCATGGGATTAGAGGTTGTACGAAGTCATGAAGATGGGACGGTGCCCTCCGGTCTTCAAGCTTCAAATTCTATTCATTACCATGCACAATAGTCATTCGGGATTGGTTTTCCTTGATTCTTGTGGGACATCGTTGTGTAAAGATGTATGTATGAAATGTTTAGACGACGTGATGTGGCTTTAGAGTGGCGAGATGATGCCTTGGCCCCTCACCGGAGTTATCGTCGGTTTGAAATTTGATCATGAGCGCGTTGCTTTCGGGGTTATTCTTGAGATCGGACTGCTGCAAATGTTGAAGGTCCTCAGTGTCAACTCTGAGGTGTGCCTGTCCTCCCGGTGTTATCTCTGGATTGGTACTGGGTGTCTCGTTGTGAGTGCCGAGATTAAAGCTTGTTGCATTTGAAATAAGCATTTCCGGGGTTATCGCCGGAACTGCATTCCTTAGGGTGATCACCAAGGTTGGTAGCTATTCCCATGATTGGGACTAAGACTGGATACCTCGAGGTTATCTCCAAGATTAATCGGTCTTCTCCGGTGTGTGTTCCGGTATTAGATCTGCACGCCTCGGGGTTATCTCCGAGGTTGGAATTGTTATTCCCAGTGTGTGTTCTGGGGTTGATGTTGAACTTCCGGTAGTATCCGGAATGGATATGAACTGTCTTCCAAGGTTCCCTCTTGAAAGACGAATCTGTTCTCCTGTAATATTAGTGACAGATGTGTAGAAAATTTCGAGTGTCTACATTGACAATGTCTAGAAGTTCTGTCAAGGAGAGGTTTGGTCACCTAATTGCGTGCCAATAAGGAGAAATCCTTATCAGAAAGCCTCCTCTTTCCTGGGAACGACCTGATTGTTAAATATTGTGAGTTATAATATTAATGATGAATAAGTTCGTGTTGATTAAAGATGAAATTGATAGTTCCATTGTGTTGGGATTATTAGTGTTAGTGGAAATCGACATTTATTTTCATAATAATTATTGTCGGGAGGTTATATTGACCCATCGGGTAATTCACCGGATAAATGAGAAATTAATTGCTATTAATTCACATGTTTATAACTATGTGTTCACATATGTGTACTACTGATTCACATGATTTAATATTAGGGGATGTGGTGCAAGATTGATAATACTTGCATGACTAAATTAAAAATAGAGGTATAGATGAAGGTACTATACTGTAATTAGTTTTTTGACATGATTATACTATTAAGTCACATGAATGAACTATTAATTCATATTATTTACTATTAGGGGAGGTGGTGCAAGTTTGATAATACTTACAGGACTAAATTAAAAATGAAGAAAAAGAGGAAGGTATTATACTGTAATATTTTGAGCCCCAAAACGTGCAATTATCGAAACTATATTTTCCTATAAATAGAAGCTCATTCTTCTTTCATTCTCACCAATTCACTAAATCTATAGAGCAATTATTATAGAGAGAAATTGTAGAGAGCAAGAAGAAGAGAAGTCTGCTACCTCACTATTCCAGTATCCAGTTTCTTCTGAGGTAAGGGGTATTATTTCTTTCGTATTCATGAAGAGAGTCATTTTCTTTCAATACTCGTAAGGGATATTATTATTATAGTAAGGGGTATTATTTCTTTCGTATTCATATAGAGAGCTATTGTTATCTCATTCTTTATTATTATGTTGGAATAACCTGTCTATGCGAAGTACTGCATACATGGTGAAATTCTTCTGTTATTCCAATCTTTATTATTCTATTGGAATATCCTGTCTGTGCGGATTACGCATGACCTGGTTCCATTCTTTATTATTATGTTGGAATATCCTGTCTGTGTGGATTATGCATGGCCTGGTTCCATTATTTATTCTTATGTTGGAATAACCTGTCTGTGCGGTCTATCGCATGCCTGGTGAATTCTTCTGTTATTTCATTCTTGATTATTCTGTTGGAATAACATGTCTATGTGGATTACCACATGCATGGTGAATGATCATTCGTATTCATTCTTTATTAAATTGTGGAAATGATCTGTCTACGTGGATTACCGCATGGCGGGTGAAAATCCATTTGCAGTTTCATATATTCTATTATACTCGTATGAAATATCATTTCTTTTGTACTAGTCATGGGATATCATTTTCTTTGGTATTTTTTTCACGAGTTACTATTCACCCGGTTACTATTCACTCTAGTATTATTCACTCGGGTATTCGGGACACTTTTCATGTCAGAGTACTATTCACGAGTTACTATTCACGGGTTACAATTCACCCAAATTACTATTCACCCGAATATTACTCACTCGGATATTTGGGGTACTTTTCATGCCGGGGTACTATTCACGAGGTACTATTCCTGAAGTACTATTCATAGGGTACTATTGCGGGTTACTATTTACCCGAAAAATATATTTCTTTTCTGTCCAAATTATTTTTAGTACATGAATATTATTCTTGAATTTTACTCCACAAAGCAGTATCATGTTAACAATTTGGATATTTTTAACGTCTTTAATATTTATCCTTGATTTCGTTTGATTAATTCTTATATCATTGTCATCATCCTCATGCTTATATTATGATGAAAGTCATCTTTGGCTTACGTGCAAAGATGGACTGTTGATTATTGGTTTTACAGTTGTATATCTTTGGCTTATGTGCAAAGATGGATATTTGATTATTAGTTTTGATTGTATATCTTCGCTTACGTGCAAAGATGGATCTATTGATTATTAGTTTTACATTTGTATATCTTTGGCTTACGTGCAAAGATGAACTATTGATTGATGAGTATCTTTGGCTTATGTGCATAGATGAACTGTTTATTGGTATGATTATGACCAGGGATCATTCGGTATAATCATGACCCGTAATGTTATAGATGATGTGGTAAAAGTCCTCATTGGCCCGTAGTGCATTGACGGACAGTTATTGGTATGATTATAACCCCGGATTATTCGGTATAATCATGACCATTGATGATTACATGAATATCCTTGGCCGTAGTGCATGGATGATTCGATGATGTGGATTATTTATTAAGCTGAGTCTCAGTGATAAAATATTGATTATACACTTTTAATTCGTAAAAGATAGTAGATATCATGCTCTACTTGACTCTTCTAAAATACAGTTGTATGTCTTAGGCCTGTAGTGCAATGATGAATTTTTAATGAATATCTTTGGCCGTAGTGCAAAGATGAATTTATTAGTATGATTATGAGCAGGAATTGTGATTTGGTATAACCATGATTTTTAATGTTTCAGGTAAAGATAGGTGATGAAAATTATCTTCGTCCTGGGTGCGAAGAGGAATTTAGAATCACAATTATGATTACGAGTTATTCATATGATTATGGGCGAGAATTGTTGATTGATGTTACTGAGGATAAAATATTATTGGTGGACTTTTAACATGGAGAAGATAATAGACTGATGGTCTATTTGACTCTTCTAATGGATTGCTTTCGTTCATTTGCGCAACTATGGTTGAAACGCGTTTATCATCTACCGGATGTTCTAAATCTCTGATTTATTACTGATGAAGGCTATTGATGATGTAAATTATCTTTAGTCATGATATTCTTTACTGGGCTAGTTGTGCTCACCCTTTTTACTTCACAATTCCTTTCAGGTAATAAGAGTGTTGTCGGGTCGAGCGGGGATAACAGGGGAATAGAATGGTGGTCTATAGATGTTGAGGTTCTCCCTAAATAGTATGGAAATAATTTTGTTGAGAACTTTAGATAAGTGTGTCGTATTGTATACGTCATTTGATATTTAATTTTGGTGAACCCAACTTTTGAAGGGTGTTTTGCCACTATCATACAAGATGTCTAATGACATACAATGTGACGCCCCCAAAATTAGGTATACATCACCCATTCTGAGTCGCCAGATACATAGTACAAAATTCAGATACAACTTCATTTATATAACTGTTGAGCTGTCGTATAGAATACGACCATAGTTAACTATGAGTTTTAATACAAATGTATGTAACTCTCATGGTGCCTCGACCACGACCATACAATGGTACTTTACATAAAAGTATAGTCAAAGACTGTTTTAGAAATTAAAATCTTTAGGAAGTGCTCAAGGAAACCTTCGTACATGGGAGGCCATGCGTCTAGGTTATAATAGATATCATATGGCCACAGAATTATCCTTGGTTGACCCAATAGACCCCAAAGAAAAACGAGAAGATTACTATCATCTTCTTTCCAATGGTGAGTCTTCTCTTGACATATAACTATCTCCACTGTCTCCAAGTGAATATTATATTTTAAATAAACTCCAAGATCATATAGGTAGTGCCCGTAGATATACTCAGCAAGTGGATTCGCACAACCCTATCTTATGATAACACGAGGTTGTATGTCATTAGACATCTTGTGTGATAGTGGCAAAACACCCTTCCAAAGTTGGGTTCGTCTCACCCTATTTGATTCACCAAATATAACTACTAAATGATGTATAGAATACAACACACATTTCTATACTGTTTAGGGAGAACCTCCACAGCTAGAGACCACTGTTCTATTCCCCTGTTATCCCCGCCGAATTCGTGAACACTCTTATTACACGAAAAGGAATTGTGAAGCGAAAGGGTGAGCACAACTAGCCAATAAAGAATATCATGACTAAAGATAATTAAATTATCAATAGCTTTCATCAATAATAAATCAGAGATTTAGAACATATGGTAGATGATAAAACTTTTCAACCATAGTTGCAGTGGAAGGAGCAATCCATTAGAAGAGTCAAATAGACCATCAGGTATATTATCTTATCCATGTTAAAAGTCCACCAATAATGTTTTATCCCTGTAACATCAATCAACAATTCCTGTCCACAATCATATGAATAACTTATAATCATAATTGTGATTCTGAATTCCCTTTTCGTACCCAGGACGAAGATGATTTTCATCACCTATCTTCACCTGAAATATCAAAAATCATGGTTATACCAAATCGTAATTCACCGCCATAATCATACTAATAAATTCATCTTTGCACTACAGGGCCAAAGATATACAAATTATAAAACCAATAATCTTTGAGACTCGACAACAAATAATCCACATCATCGAATCACCCTTGCACTATGGCCAAGGATGTTCGTTAATATCACATCCATGAATTATCTATGCACTACGGCCAAGGATATTCATTATTATCACATCCATGAATTAATATTTCATTGCTGAGACTCAGCTCAATAATTAATCCACATCATCAAATCATCCCACACTACGGCCAAGGATATTCTTTAGTATCACGACCACGAATTATCCATGCGATGACGGGCCAAAGATAATCGTGTTTTCATCAACTATTCCCGATCGTGCCATAAAACAATTCATCCTTGCACCCTTGGCGAAGAGAATCCATAGCCATAATCATACCAAAAGCGCGCCCATCAATGCACTACTGGCCAATGAGGACTTTTTCATTAGTATCACAACCACAAATTATCCATGCACTACGGGCCAAAGATAATCGTGTTTTTATCAATGGTCCTGATCATGCTATAAAACAATTCATCTTTGCACCCTTGTCCGAAGAGAATCCATACCCATAATCATACCAAAAACTGTCCATCAATGCACTACGGGCCAATGAGGACTTTTACCACGTCATTTGTAACATTACGGTCATGATTATACTTAGAATAATTCTGGTCGTAATCATACCAAGTCCATCTATGCACTTCTGAATGAGATGACTTTCAACAAAATATAAACATGAGGATGATGACAATGATATAAGAATTCAATAAAACAAGTTCAAGAATTAATTTAACCAAGAACTAATAACGTCTCATTTACTCGTAATTAGATTATTTTCATAAAAATACCAAATCAGTCCCAAAAATTATTCTTTTTTGGGATTAAGCATAATATAGTCCCATTTTAAACAAATATTTTTCTCGGAATTTTTAAAATTCATTTAATATTTTTCAAAAATCAATTTCTAATTAATTCCTTAAGAAATTAGATACCTTAAGTTTAACTCCAAAAATTCCCAATTCTTAGCAGGATCTTACACATGTTAACGTGAGCTTCCTGTTTAAATTTCATGGTCATCGGAGTTATAGAATTCCGGTTATAGCGTTTTTCGTCGGAAAAACCTAAATATTGAAATGGTCATAACTTGCTCATTTTAAGTCGAAATGAGCTCATTTTTGGACAGGAGGTACTTTATACCATATACTTTCATGTCCCAAAAGGCCAAAATTTTTCTCATAAATTAAGTGGCCGAAACAGCCCTTTTAAAATCATGGCAGCAGCTTTTTTCATATTTTGCAGTTTTTTGTACTTTGCTAAAATCAGTCCACACGAAAATATACAACACCTTTTCCAGTGATTTCACTTGGATAAGTTACAAAACTCATAGACCTAACTCTAGAACTTGACCACACTCAAAAATTCAAAATATAATAGGAGATATGGTTAATTGAATTTCATGTTCCATTTTCACCAAAATCTGATTTTTCAACCCTTTGTGATTTCTAAGAAACTTTCATGTGTTCACATAATAACCAACATAACTCATCATAACACTTACTAATACCACAAATACCCATGATTTTCATCAGTCCAATGCTTTTATTATGACTTTCATCATAATCCACATAAACAAATCATTTCCACAATTTAATAAGGAATGAAATACAAAGGATCATTCACCACATGTGGTAATCCACATGTAGCGAGTTATTCCAATGAATAATAAAGAATGGAATAACAGAAGGATTCACCATGCGTGCGATAGACTGCACAGACAGGTTATTCCCAACAAAATAATAAATAATGGAACCAGGTCCGGAGTAAACGCACAGACAGGATATTCCGACATAATAATAAAGAATGGAATAACAACAAAAATCACCATGCATGTGGTACTTCACATAGACAGGTTATTCCAACATAATGATAAATAACAGAACCAGGTCCGGCGTAAAACGCACAGACAGGATGTTCTAACAGAATGATAAATAATGGATCCGTGTCCCAAAGAAAAACGCATGTAGGCAGGATGTTCCAACGTAATGATAAAGAATGGAATAACGTAAGAATTTCACCAAGTATAGGGTAGCATGATATCAAAGTTATTCTAATAGAATAATAAAGAATGGAATAACAGAAGTTCTCTTCATGGATAAGAAAGAAATAATACTCCCTACCTTGGAAAAACTGGATACTGGAATAGTGAGGTAGCAGACTTCTCTTCTTCTTTCTCTCTATAATTTCTCTCTATAATAATCGTTCTAAAGCTTTAGTGAATTGGTGAGAAATGAAGGAAGAATGAGCTTCTATTTATAGGAAAATATAGTTTCGATAATTGCACATTTTGGGGCTCAAAAAATTATAATACAATACCTCCAACTTTTCTTTCATTTTTAATTTAGTCCTGCAAGTATTATCAAACTTGCACCAACTCCCCTAATAGTAAATAATGTGAATCAATAGTTCAATCATGTGAATCAATAGTATAATCATGTGAAAAATACGAATTACAGTATAGTACCTTCATCTATACCTCCATTTTTAACTTAGTCATGCAAGTATTATCAATTTTGCACCAACTCCCCTAATAGTACATGAATGTGATTCAATAGTACACTCATGTGAACAAATAGTTATATAAACATGTGAATTAGTAGAAATTAATTGCTCATTTATCTGATAAATTACCCGATTTATCAATATAACCCCTAGACATCAATTATCATCGGAATAGATGTCGATTTCCACTAACACTAATAATCCCAATACAATGGAACTATCAAAATTCATTTTTAATCAACACAACTTATTCATCATTAATATTATAACTCACAATATTTAACAACCAGGTCGTTCCCAGGAAAGAGGGGGCTTTATATAAGGATTTCTCCTTATTACGCCAATTAGGTGACCAAACCTCTCCTCGATGTAACTTCTAGACATTGTCGATATTGCAAATAATAATATGAATAACTTTATCGTCTCAATTATTGATTTAATAATATAATATATTATGCAAATGATCTTTGTGACAATAATTGAATCAATAATATGAGAGATATGATGCAAAGCAATTATCATAGTAATAATTGAGTATAACTGAGTGACTTCTCACGTAAGCATCAATAATCAATACCATGTGCTACTATGCAACCACGCGTATTACTGTACTTTTAACACCGGGTGTTTCAACAGTTAACGGTAAAACTATCGTCGTTATTTTCATAAAGTATTTTTGTCGTTTTCTCAATCCGACAATAATTCCGTTGTGGGGGTCCACCAATGATTGTGCCATTGTATTTAATATTCCTGTTAAAACGAATATTCCCCGACCAATCGAATATTATATAACAACTTGCGTACTTTGCAAAATTTGTAAATATTACCCACAACTATAACATTATATCAAATCCACTCCATAATATAAAAAAAATAAAAAATTATTTTGAGAAAATTAAATATTTATTCATAAAATATGGGGTCTCACATACAACCTCATGTTATCATAAGACAGGGTTGTGCACATCCACTTGCAAAGTATATCTACGAGCACTACCTATATGATCTTGGAGTTTATTTGAAATATAATTTTCACATTGAGACAACGGAGATAATTATATGTCAAGAGAAGACTCACCATTGGAAAGAAGATGATAGTAATCATATTGTTTTTCTTTCGGGACTTTTGGGTCAACCAAGGATAATTCTGTGGACATATGATATCTATCATAACTTAGACCCATGGCCTGTGACGCCCCCAAATCCGGGTATCTTCCAACCCGAAAGATGGTGCGACACGGTGCTACAGTTCATATAAAGATTCAATTGACAGGCCTCAAAAGAACGGTTATGTCTTATATATATATATGAAAAGAATATATACATTCCCAAAGTTCTTTACCACCAATACAATTGTCTTTATCATAATATCAAATATTATTCTTACAAAACTTATACTATTACATATGTAATCTACGGGTTCGCATTCGCCTTCCCTTTTTCCTTGCCGGATCCATCGGTCCGTTCGATCTTAGCTGCATTCATATGGTTCAAGTAAGAGTGAGTCTAACTAGCTCAACAAGTACAATAATTCTATTAAAACTATCATGCTTGAAACATAGGAATCGTATATCTTCAATAACTGAACAATAGTTACGAAGTACTATCGATAATTCAAAATAGCACTACTTTTCATTCAAAACGTTTTACAACAACAATGTTCAATAAAACATCAATTCCAGTTTAGACCATGAGCATTTCATAAGTACTTTGAAAAGGATGTCCCGGCACTAAGTCCGTAAGACCGGCATAGCTTACGAGCACGACTAGGTGATCAGCCTATAGTACTCTATGTTGATCAACACTACATTCATTAAACGTGTATACATTTAATTTGTGGCAACCTCACGTGCCTGTCGTTTGACGACAAAACAATTTAGCATACTCAGTCTCCTTTTGAAAACCACCACAATATTAGTTTGGTAAATCCTTGTCAATACTTAATAGATTATAAGAAATCCCACATAGCATAAGTCTAGCCGAAAGAATTGGCTTTGACTTCATTAGACATTAACTCATGTGAAGAATACATGAATCACAAAGACTTGTCCAGATCGAACTGGAACAAGGGTTAGAGTAATTGCCTTTAGCGTCTGCTACAGTTTATAACACATGCACTTTAAGTCTTTAAGTTTCTACAGTAGATGATAACATCACATAACACATTAGGTCATGAATAAACATACATGGTTTCTAAAGAATCTTACCATTCTTCTCAATCTAATTACGTATTAAATTTGTTATTATTGGTTTCGGCTTTCCGTTAGGTCATTCTTACGTTCATATGTAATTGACTTAACTTAACCATAAGTGTTCATACTTAAGGCTTAATTATGTCTTAACAATGTTTCATTAAGATCCTTGATTAAGTGTTCATCAATTACCATTCATGTTTAACATGTAAACATTTCTTATTGTCTAGGTTATAAAGGTCGGTGTCTTTTGGCATTATTATTACTTTTAATGTCATACTGCATGGCATCACCCATTATTGCTTAAAAAGCGGACTCGTACTACTGGCGAGTGAGTCTCTTTGTTATTTGTCGCGATACGGCGTGAGTTTGCAGGGGACTATAGCCACTTTGGCGCTGCGGCACCGGACTTTTGGCTTGGAGTCGCGCCGCGGCGCGAACTCTGAGCCACAATAGTGTTTAATAGATTTTCAAACTTGTGAGATTCCCGGACTCGTAACTTCTTCGTTATAAATCCGAATTGGCTCGTTCAAGAGCCTACGGTTCATAAATTACATACTCTATGTGTTCATGCAAGAATTTTATCTATTCGACTTCGTTTCCTAAAATTCCTCCTATTAGTCCATTTTTAACGAAAATGATAAACGTTCATGAACGTTCAGCGCTCATTTCTTCGTTCTAAGTCGGAATTCGGCCATTTTGGAGTCCGCAACTCTATAATGCCAAATACGACTTGTCTCCCTCGAAAACCAATATTTTCGAGTTCAAACACAAAATACGACTTCCATTCCGAGAATTTCACGAATTCGACGATTATCGTCCAACCGGGTGAATTTCGGCAAAACTTCATTACTAGTGATTTGTTCATCATTCCAATTACATTCATTTCATTAACAAGACATCTCCACTTACATGATATAACAACTTACATTCAAATTAGGTTATAGCTTAATTCTTATAAGTTCATAACTTATTAATTCTTCAAAAAATGATTGTCATTTCCTTATGACTTATTCTTGGTTCAAGTCCTTTAAGCAACATTATTGCATCTTATTAACATATTAACTTCATTCATTATGTTACAAGTGTATATATGATCATCATATGTTCCTAACTTACTTTGGTTTAACTTGTTTATTTCTTGCTTACTCGGTTTAAGTACATTACTTATCCACTCCTCATATGTTCTTAACATATAAGTTCATTAGATTACACTTCTCTTATCATCCTAGTATGATAGAGATGGAAGAGATAAAATCATTTACCTTTGAAGACTAGCTTTTCTTTCTTTGGAAATCTATCAAAGTAAGGTTAAGCTCAATAGTGCTTATTCTCTCTAACCAATAAGTTGATTGTATAATGGATGAAAACTAACAACCAAATAATGAATTCAAGTGGGGTATTTTTAGGATGGCTAAGCTTAGGGCATTAAGGTAATTAGGACATCCCACCTCCTTAGTTAATCTCCTTACTATTCATTACTTGTTATCCACAACTCTTATCCCTTACTTGGTCATTAAACAAAGTTCCTGCTCATCATATAAAGTGCTTGGTTACCAATTCACCCATGGGTTGCCCCATGGATCTTGCTTTACTCATTGGATCATCCTTTGGGCTTAGATTTAACTAATTAGATTATCCTTGTGGGATTGTATTAATTTCCTTTTGGCTTCTCTTTATTAACTACTTGGGCTTAATATTAATCCCCCATAGGTTTACATCTGTAATCTTATTGGACTTATTCTTCATACAAGATTACATTACTTCATTTCATTAGATTATTATTACATACATTCTCAATTTAAGTCTGCATGAGAAATATTGCATTTTCCATACTTAGATTATTATTACATAATTCATCTCGCCTTGATATTATAAAGTTACGTATTTCTCAGAAAATCAAAAATAATTCCCGAGCGATAAACGGTGAATAGTGTTTTTCGTAAACTTTCTCGGAAAACTTTTATTTTCGTCTTGGAAATTCAAACATTTTAATTCCTTCACGTGGTTCAAATACTACAATGTCCCGACATTTCTAGGTTATAGAACGACATACATCTCATTAACACATAATAATAACAAATAATATTATTTTATTCATTATTTAATTCTTTCAAATATTTTACAAAGGATCCGAATTTCTCGGTCGTTACATTCTTCCCCCCTTATAAAGATTTTGTCCCCAGAATCTCGCCTTACACTACGCAAACAAATAAGGATAATCCTCCTTTATCTTCTCTTCCAATTCCCACGTTGCTTCATCGGCATCGTGGTTCTTCCATAATACCTTTACCGACGAAATAACCTTGTTTCGCAGAACTTGCTCTTTTCTATCGATGATTTGAATCGGCATCTCTTCGTATGTTAAATCTTTCTCGATTTGAATAGGCTCAAATTCTATCACATGTTTATAATCTGGTTTGTAAGGACGTAGCACTGAAACGTGAAATACGTTATGTATTCGCTCTAGGTCTGGAGGTAATGCTACCATATACGCTACCTCACCTACCCGTTTTAATAACTCAAAAGGTCCTATGAACCTTGGGCTTAGTTTTCCCTTCTTCCCAAAGCGTATCTTTCCTTTCCAAGGAGATACCTTTAGAAATACGTACGCGCCTACCTCAAACTCCCTATTCTCTCGATGTACGTCTGCGTACTTCTTATGTCTGTCTTGAGCTACTACGAGACGCATCCGTATCAACTTCACTATATCCGCTTTGCTACACCAATTGTGGTCCTAGCATTCGGCGTTCTCCCACTTCATCCCAACACAATGGCATTTGGCACTTTCTCCCATATAAAGCTTCATAAGGTGGCATACCTATGCTTGCATGATAACTGTTGTTATATGCAAACTCTACTAATAGTAGATGATCATCCCAACTACCCTTGAAATCTATGACGCAAGATCTTAACATATCTTCTAACGTCTGAATTGTCCTCTTGCTTTGTCCATCGGTTTGTGGATGATATGTCGTACTCAACTTCAATTGCGTTCCTAACTGATCTTCCAGAATTCTCCAAAAGTTCGACGTGAATCGTGGGTAACGATCTGACACAATAGAAACTGGTACTCCATGTCTGGAAATAATTTCCTTAATATAAAGTTCTGCTAATTGATCTAAGTTATACTTAACCCGAATTGGCAAAAAGTGAGCCGACTTCGTCAACCGGTCCACTATTACCCAAATTGCATCATATCCTTTCTGAGTAGTCGGAAGTCCCACCACAAAGTCCATCGTGATATGCTCCCACTTCCACTCCAGAATTTCTAATGACTGTAGAAAGCCACTTGGTCGTTGATGTTCGACCTTAACTTTCTGACAAGTCAAGCACCTACTCACATACTCGACTATTTCCCTCTTCATGTTTGGCCACTAGAAACTCTGTCGAAGGTCTTGATACATCTTAGTGCTACCAGGATGAATCGAGTACCTTGAACTGTGATTCTCTTGTAAAACTTGCTCCGTTAATTTCGCCTCATTCGGACCCAAATTCTTCCTTCAAATCTTAATAATCTCTCATTATCAAGACTAAACTTAATATCTTTTTCATATGTCAATCGCTCCTTCATCTAGTCACACTCATCAGTTTTGAGCTGCACTTCCTTAACTCTCTCTACGATGGTAGATTGAATCTCCGTCGCAAATAGCCTCTGCTCCGCCTCTCTCGGCAACTTCACCTCTAATTCCATCCTAGCCATCTTTGTTATTAACTCAGTTTGAGCTGTTAACATAGACAACTTATCCCGACCCTTTCTACTTAAGGCGTCGGTAACTACATTGGCTTTTGTAGGGTGATACTGAGATTTCACAAAGTAATCCTTTATCAACTCCAATACATCTCCTCTCGTCTCATATTCAACTCCTTACGTGTGAAGATATATTTTAGACTCTTTTGGTCCGTGTATATCTCACACTTTTCCCCGTAAAGATAATGTCGCCATATCTTTAAGGCAAACACTACCGTGGACAGTTCCTGATCATGAGTAGGGTAAACTTTCTCATAATCCTTCAACTGCCTAGATGCATACACAATGACCTTGCCATGCTGCATGAGCACGCAACCAATTCCTCTATGTGAAGCATCGCTATAAACTACGAAATTTCATGAGTCATCGGGTAACGACAAAACAGGCGCTTCACTCAATCTCTTCTTCAGTTCTTGAAAACTGTCCTCGCATTTCTCAGTCCACGCGTATTTCACCGTCTTTCTTGTTAAGTTAGTCAACAGAGTAGCTATCTTTGAAAAATCCTGAATGAATCTCCGATAGTAACCTGCTAACCCTAAGAAACTCCGCACCTCAATCTGCATTTTCGGTTGCTCCCAATTCATCACGGCTTCCACCTTCGCTGGATCTACTGAAATCCCCTCATTGTCAATGACATGTCCTAAAAATTGTACCCTCTCTAGCCAAAATTCACACTTAGTGAACTTTGCATATAACTTCTCCTTCCTTAATGTCTCCAACACTATTTTTAGGTGTTCAACATGATCTTCTGGCGTCTTAGAATAGACTAGAATATCATCGATAAACACCACGATGAACTTGTCCAAATATTGTTTGAACACTCTGTTCATCATATCCATAAATGCAGCAGGTGCATTAGTCAACCCAAAAAACATCACCAGAAACTCGTAATGTCCATAACGAGACCTGAATGTTGTCTTCGGCACATCTTAATTCCTAACCTTTAGCTGATGATACCCCGTCCGCAAATCTATTTTGGAAAAATACTTTGCCCCTTTCAACTAATCAAAAAGATCATCGATCCTGGGCAATGGATACTTATTATTTATTGTCAACTTGGTCAACTCTCGGTAGTCGATACACAGTCTTAACGATCCGTCCTTCTTCTTGACAAACAATATCGGTGCTCCCCACGGTGAAACACTCGGTTGTGTGTACTTTCTGTCTAACAATTCTTGCAACTGCACCATCAACTCCTTCATCTCCACTACCACCATACGATACGGTGCCCTGAAAACTGGTGCCGCTCTTGGCACAATGTCTATTATGAACTCGGTCTCCCTATCCGGCGGAAGACCCGACAATTCACTCGAAAATACATCCATGAATTCACTCACTATAGGTATTTGTTCCATGTTCGCTCCCACTCTCTGGGTATCAACCACATGACACAAATACCCTACACATCCCTTTCTCAATAATTTCCTAGTCTGTGTCATGGTAAGACAACACGAACGTCCCAGTGATTTATTACTGTAAAATATTACATGAGGTTGTCTTACTGATTTAATATTTACACATTTCTTTTGACAATCTATAATTGCTCCATGGTTAATCAACCAATCCATTCTGAGAATTACGTCTAATTCTCCTAACTTTATCGGTATCAGATCTACTGATAATTTACAACCTCGTATATCTACGCAACAACTCCTATGAATATCTTCAACAGGAATTATCTCTTCGTTTGCTACCTTAATGTTTAAAGGTATTGGCAACTTTTCGGGAAGTAATCCTAATCTTCTAGCAAAATCACAAGAGATAAACAAACAAGTAGCACCCGAGTCAAATAGTATGTATGCATTTAGATAGTTGATCGGAATAATACCTGCAACTACGTCCCCCAAAGCCATCGCGCCTTGGACGGTCATGTTAAAGGTACGGGCCATCGGCTTACCCCGCTGCGCTGGACCCCCAATAATTAACTTACCACTATTGGTGCCCTTATTCCCATCCGTCCCCTTCTTCGGGCAGTTCTTTGCCATGTGGTCAGTTGACCCACACACAAAGTACCCATAGTTCTTCTTCAGACTCGGACAGTTTGGCGCAATGTGCCCCTCCTGTCCACAGTTGTAACACACGGCCTTACCCTTGAGACAAACTCATAAGTGAGTCTTCCCACAGGTTTTGCAGGCCTCCATCCTCCTCTTCGGGTCTCCTTACTTCACTCCGGTATTCCCAGAGCTAACTACCTTCCTCTTACACTCCCGTTGGCACCTTCAACCTTCACTCCCCCATCCATCTTCCCCTTGTTTTTCTTATCCTTGTGGTATTGGCTCAACGTCTCGCTACCACCTTCGGTAATTATTGCCTTCTCTAAAATGATTCCAAAGGAAGTACTTTGGAACACAGAAATACGGTTATAGAGCCAGGGTTTCAAGCCCTGCTCGAACCATCGAGCTTTCCTCACCTCGGTATCCACTTAGTGTGGAGCGAACCTTGCTAGTTCATTAAACTTGGCGGCGTATTGGGGAACCGTCATGTCCCCTTGCTTCAACTCCAAAAACCGCATCTCCATTCTTAGGAAAGTAGTTCTCAAAAAATATTTCTTTAAACCTTGTCCACATTAGAACCTCGATCCCGGCCCTAACTTGATTGGCCTCCCACCAAAAGTTGGCATCTCCCTTCATCATGTAGGTTGCAAAGGCAACCTTTTGGGCCTCATCGACATTTGCTATCACAAATGCTTTCTCGATCTCCTTCACCCACGTTTGGGCTTCAATAGGGTCTATAGTTCCTTTGAACTCTGGCGGACCCACACTCTTAAAGTGCTTAAACGTAGTAGCTCATACTACTACAGGATTTACGGAGATGTTAGCCCCAGTTCTATTAAATGTGGTGGTTAATAGATTTACAAACTCCTGCATGGGGTTAACCGGACCTCCCTCTGGTTGGTTTGTGTTCGCACCTTGGTTACGTGGTACTCTTCTTGGCAGCATTTTACTGTTACAATAAATAACACATTTCGTTATTATTCATTTCCTGTTAGTTAGTTATTATTCAATTTTAAACAATAACTCAGACATTCATTACTCGATATTTTCCGAAAAAGAAAATTTATATTAATTCATTGTAGTATAATACTACATCGGTTACATTATACAGCCTAAGCTGATTACAATACTTTCCAACAGTTACTTTCCAAAAAATGGGATTTATAAAAGACTACCCTTGATTATACAAAAGATGGTTTTACGTTACTACTAGATAAAAAAAATATTTACATATCTAACTACTCTAGCAACTACTAGATCACATCTGCCTTAAGGCATTCTCGAAATCTACCTTGGCAAGACCGGCAATAATATCACGGCTGATAGTATTCTGCGTCTGCCCTGTCTCTACAGGATAACTAGCTACCTGCAGCTGGAAGTCCGCATGAGAACTCCTATGGATATAGGACAATCTCCCTATCTTTTGTTTCTTGGTCTTTAGCTCACTCCTGAGCTCAAAGACCTCTTGTTTCAGCTCGTGGACCTTGTCCTTAGCCAAAATCCTCTCATCATGTTCTTGTTCCCACATGGACTCTACATCCGTCTTGTCTTCTATAACAGCTTGGAGATCTGCCTTCAGCTTCTTAACCTCCTGACAGTAGTGGATGTTTCTATCCAGCACTGACATAAACAATGACATCATTGACTCCCCTGGAGCCATCTCTGCTGCTATTGCTACTAGATTGAAGGACACTACCTCCACCTCTTCTTCCAACATGCCGTCAAACACGGACATGAGGTCTAGACTCTCCGAGTCTCCAGACTCAACAACTACCACTTCGGGATTTGCTTCTATGGGGTTCGGTTTAATTTCTATCTGATTAACCGACCCTTCGCTGACTACCTATACGTCTCTATTTTCTCCTGACATCTACAACAACACAAAAGTTTGATTAGTACACGTCAGTAGAATAATAAAAACACATAACATATATAATGCATTTTTTTATATGGTTAATTTCCATCTTTTATTTTTTGGCTTTTCTTAAGGTTATGACTTAAGGTTTAAATCCCCCCTTAAGTTTTATAACCTAATACTTTGATACCAACCTGTGACGCCCCTAAATTCGGGTATCTTCTAACACGACAGATGGTGCTACACGGTGCTACAGTTCACATAAACATTTAATTGAAAGGCCTCAAAAGAACGGTTATGTCTTATATATATATATGAAAAGAATATTTACATTCCCCAGGTTCTTTACCACCAATAAAATTATCTTTGTCATAATATCAAATATTATTCTTACAAAACCTATACTATTACATATGTAATCTATGGGTTCACCTTCGCCTTCCCTTTTTCCTTGTCGGATCCATCGGTCCGTTCGATCTTAGCTGCATTCATATGGTTCAAGTAAGAGTGAGCCTAACTAGCTCAGCAAGTACAACAATTCTAATAAAACTATCATGCTTGAAACATAGGAATCGTATATCTTCAATAACTGAACAATAGTTACGAAGTACTATCGATAATCTAAAATAGCACTTCTTTTCATTCAAAACATTTTACAACAACAATATTCAGTAAAACATCAATTCCGGTTCAGACCGTGAGCATTTCATAAGTACTTTGAAAAGGATGTCCCGGCACTAAGTCCGTAAGTCCGGCATAGCTTACGAGCACGTCTAGGTGATCAGCATATAGTACTCTATGTTGATCAACACTACATTCATTAAACGTGCATACATTTAAGTTGTGGCAACCTCACGTGCCTGTCGTTTGATGACAAAACAATTTAGCATACTCAGTCTCCTTTTGAAAACCACCACAATATTAGTTTGGTAAATCCTTGTCAATACTTAATAGATTATAAGAAATCCCATATAACATAAGTCTAGCCGAAAGAATTGGCTTTGACTTCATTAGACATTAACTCATGTGAAGAATACATGAATCACAAAGACTTGTCCAGATCGAACTGGAACAAGGGTTAGAGTAATTGCCTTTAGCGTCTGCTACAGTTTATAACACATGCACTTTAAGTCTTTAAGTTTCTACAGTAGATGATAACATCACATAACACATTAGGTCATGAATAAACATACATGGTTTCTAAAGAATCTTACCCTTCTTCTCAATCTAATTACGTATTAAATTTGTTATTATTGGTTTCGGCTTTCCGTTAGGTCATTCTTACGTTCATATGTAATTAACTTAACTTAACCCTAAGTGTTCATACTTAAGGCTTAATTATGTCTTAACAATGTTTCATTAAGATCCTTGATTAAGTGTTCATCAATTACCATTCATGTTTAACATGTAAACATTTCTTATTGTCTAGGCTATAAAATTTGTGTCATGCTGCTGCCTATTACTCTTAATGTCATATTCATGGCATCACCCATTATTGCCTAAAAACGGACTTTCGGTACTGCCATGAGTCTCTTTGTTATTTGTCGCGATCTGACGCGAGTTTGCAGGGGACTATGGCCACTTTGGCGCTGCGTCACCGGACTTTTGGCTTGGAGCCGCGGCGCGGACTCTGAGCCAGAGTAATGTTTGACAGATTTTCAAACTTGTGAGATTCCCGGACTCGTAACTTCTTCGTTATAAGTCCGAATTGGCTCGTTCACGAGCCTACGGTTCACAAATTACATACTCTATGTGTTCATACAAGAATTTTATCTATTCGACTTCGTTTGCTAGAATTCCTCCTATTAGTCCATTTTTAACGAAAATGATAAACGTTCGTGAATGTTCAAAGCTCGTTTCTTCGTTCTAAGTCGGAATCCGGCCATTTTGGAGTCCGCAACTCTATAATGCCAAATACGACTTGTCTCCCTCGAAAACCAATGTTTTCGACTTCAAACACAAAATACGACTTCCATTCCGAGAATTTCACGAATTCGACGATTATCGTCCAATCGGGTGAATTTCGGCAAAACTTCATTACTAGTGATTTGTTCATCATTCTAATTACATTCATTTCATTAACTAGACATCTCAACTTACATGATATAACAACTTACATTCAAATTAGTTTATAGCTTAATTCTTATAAGTTCATAACTTATTAATTCTTCAATAAATGATTGTTATTTCCTTATGACTTATTCTTGGTTCAAGTCCTTTAAGCAACATTATTGCATCTTGTTAGCATATTAACTTCATTCATTATGTTACAAGTGTATATATGATCATCTTAAGTTCCTAACTTACTTAGGTTTAACTTGTTTATTTCTTGCTTACTCGGCTTAAGTCCATTACTTATCCACTCCTCATATGTTCTTAACATATAAGTTCATTAGATTACACTTCTCTTATCATCCTAGTATGATAGAGATAGAAGAGATAAAATCATTTACCTTTGAAGACTAGCTTCTCTTGCTTTGGAAATCTATCAATGGAAGGTTATGCTCAATAGTGTTTATTCTCTCCAACCAATAAGTTGATTGTATAATGGATGAAAACTAACAACCAAATAATGAATTCAAGTGGGGTATTTATAAGATGGCTAAACTTAGGGCATTAAGGTAATTAGGACATCCCACCTCCTTAGTTAACCTCCTTACTATTCATTACTTGTTGTCCACAACTCTTATCCCTTACTTGGTCATTAAACAAAGTTCTTGCTCATCACACAAAGTGTTTGGTTACCAATTCACCCATGGGTTGCCCCATGGATCTTGCTTTACCCATTGGATCATCCTTTGGGCTTAGATTTAACTAATTAGATTATCCTTGTGGGATTGTATTAATTTCCTTTGGACTTCTCTTTATTAACTACTTGGGCTTAATATTAATCCCCCATAGGTTTACATCTTTAATGTTATTGGACTTATTCTTCGTACAAGATTACATTACTTTATTTCATTAGATTATTAATATATACATTCTCAATTTAAGTCCGCATGAGAAATATTGTGTTTTCCATACTTAGATTATTATTACAGAATCCATCTCGCCTTGATATTATAAAGTTACGTATTTCTCAGAAGTTCAAAAATAATTCCCGAGCGATAAACGGTGAATAGTATTTTTCGTAAACTTTCTCGAAAAAAATTTATTTTCGTCTTGGAAATTCAAACATTTTAATTCCTTCACGTGGTTCAAATACTACAATGTCCTGATGTTTCTAGGTTATAGAACGACATACATCTCATTAACACATAATAATAACAAATAATATTATTTTATTCATTATTTAATTCTTTCAAATATTTTACAAAGAATCTGAATTTCTCGGTCGTTACATTCTTCCCCCTTATAAAGATTCTGTCCCCAGAATCTCGCCTTACACTACGCAAATAAATAAGGATAATCCTCCTTTACCTTCTCTTTCATTTCCCACGTTGTTTCCTCGGCATCGTGGTTCTTCCATAATACCTTTACCGACGATATAACCTTGTTTCGCAGAACTTGCTCTTTTCTATCGATGATTTGAATCGGCATCTCTTCGTGTGTTAAATCCTTCTCGATTTGAATAGGCTCAAATTCTATCACATGTTTATAATCTGGTTTGTAAGGACGTAGCACTGAAACGTGAAATACGTTGTGTATTCGCTCTAGGTCTGGAGGTAATACTACCATATACACAACCTCACCTACCCGTTTTAATACCTCAAAAGGTCCTATGAACCTTGGGCTTAGTTTGCCCTCTTTCCCAAAGCGTATCTTTCCTTTCCAGGGAGATTCCTTTAGAAATACTTACGAGCCTACCTCAAACTCCCTATTCTCTAGATGTACGTCTGCGTACTTCTTTTGTCTGTCTTGAACTACTACGAGATGCATCCGTATCAACTTCATGTGGTTCAAATACCATATTGTCCCAACGTTTCTAGGTTATAGAATGACATATATCTCATTAACACATAATAATAATAAATAATATTATTTTATTCATTATTTAATTCTTTCAAATATTTTACAAAGGATCCGAATTTCTCGGTCGTTACATGGCCTTCCATGTACGAAGGCTTCCTTAAATATTTTCCAAAGATTTTAATTTCTAAAATAATTATTGACTTTACCTTTATGTAAGGTACCATTGTAAGGTCTTGTGGTGAAGGCACCACGAGAGTTATATATATTTGTATTAAAACTCAAAGCTTATCTGTTATCGTACTCTGCACGACAGTTCAACGATTGTATAAACGAAGTTTATATTTTATTTTTATAGTGCGATATCTGGCGACTCAGAATAGGTCGTGTGGACCTATTTCGGGGGCATCACATTTTGGACTGCTACGTACAGTTTGGACTGATGTGTCCCTCCCCTACGCATTTGTAGCATACGATCAGTGATCGTTCTCCTTCTTTAACAATGGGTACTGGTGATGACGTCCTTCCATCATTATTAAATCTCCTCTTCTTGAAATTCCCACTTTTATTGCATTGGCCGTGATTACCACCGAAGTGGTTACCATTTCTGGTATGTTGACTTCCTCCACGTTTGTTGTCACCGCTTCGATGACTGCTACCACTGGTATTATCATTTTGTCTGCTGCTCTCTCTTGGTTGGGTTGACTCATTATCACGCTCCAATAACTGAACCATATTTACAACATCTGAATACAAATACAGTTTGTGAGAAATGAGATATTGACGTATTTCAGGTTTCAAACCTAGCAGAAACATTCGCGTCATTCTCTCCTCATTATCAACCAAGTGGGACGTAAACCGGGACAACTCGGTAAACTTAGCTTCGTATTGCGACATGGTCATATTATTTTTCTCCAGCTTGATAAACTCCACCTCTTTCATGTGACGAATATTTTTGGGAAAGTACTTGTCGTTGAACAGTTCTTGGAACTTTTCCCAAGACATCTTCAGTACGGTAGGTTGAGTACGCTTTACGGATTCCCACCAGTAATCTGCCTCTCCTCTCAACATGAAGGTGGCAAAGGGAACCTTTTGCTCATCAGAGCATCCCAAGACATCAAATATCTTGGTGATCTGCTTTATCCACGTCTCCGCCTTAAGTGGTTTTGGCTCTCCCAAAAACTTTGGTGGTCCCAACTCCTTGAACTGCTTAGCGGTGATCGTCCAAGAGTTGTCAGTGTTTCCACCTGTATTTTGGACAGGAGTCGTTCCCGCCTGATGTTGCATGAATTGCATAAATCCTCTGAACATCCCATCGTTCATTATTTGGTCAGTGTTATTGTTTTCCTGAGGATTATTGCCTTCCTGATGCCCATTATCTTGGGTATTGATCGTTGGTGACTCAACGGTCTCATGTGTTCCATTGCTTATCTCAACATTCTCGGATGTCATTTTCAAACACTGCCACAAAATAAGGGTTAATTGACACGCCACATAATAACCCTATATTCTGACCGACCAATTAAATAACAATTAAAATTAGGTAGGTCATACTAGCGAAGAATTTTCCCATCTCTCCCCCTTAGTTCTAGTCTCAAATCTTAGTCAGGGATCGTATCCCTAAGCTTTGATACCAACTGTGATGCCCCCAAAATAGGTATACATCACCCATTCTGAATCGCCAAATACATAGTACAGAATTCAAATACAAACTTAATTAATACAAATGTCGTGTAACATAGCTGAGTTTTTACACGAATATTGATTCACAGACAGTATCCAAACTCAAATTCAATCCTCATTACATTTGTTATCACACTAAATAGTGAGGACTACTAAAACAACCATCTCGGACCGTCACTCCATTCCCTGACTAGTCCCGGCTACTTTTCATTTCCTAAAGAGAACAATGAAAGCAAAAGGGTTAGCTCAACTAGTCCAGTAAGAAATATTATGACTAAGATAATGCAGAATAAATTATCATTAGCCTTCAACAGTGTTAAACTGATAAAATATAATAAACATCAAGTTTAACTGCAGCGGAATAAGCAATCTAACAGAAGAGTCAAGTAGAGCATGATATCTACAATCTTCTATAATTTAATAAGTTTATCATCAATTTTATCGCTGAGACTCAGCTTAATAAATAAACCACATCGACGAATCATCCCTGCACTACAGGCCAAGGATATTCATTAGTATCACGACCACGAATTATCCATGCACTACGGGCCAAGGATATTCATGTTTTCACCAATGGTCATGATCATGCCAACAACTGTCCATCAATGCACTACGGGCCAATGAAGACTTTTACCACATCATTTGTAACATTATGGGTCATGATTATACCGAATAATCTCTGGTCATACTCATACCAATCAACAGTTCATCTATGCATATAAGCCAAAGATGGCTTTCATCACAATATAAGCATGGGGATGATGACAATGATATAAGAATTCAATTAAAAGAAAACAAAGGATAAATTTCTAATGATTTATAATTTAATTTATTCAGAATTCAAAAACGTCAAAATTGTCAACATGATACTGCTTTGTGGAGTAAAATTCAAGAATAATATTGAATCAAAAATGATTTGGACGGAAAAGAAATCAATTTTTGTCATGAATAGTACCCCGGTTGAATAGTAACCGAGTGAATAGTCCCCGGGTGAATAGTAACCAAGTGAATAGTACCCTGTGAATAGTACTCCGGTATGAAAAAGTTAAAACTTATCAAGAATGTTCAGAATAATATTTCAATGAAAAGATACTGGATGAAGCGCAAATTTTAAGGATATTCTACTAATTTCATGGAATATAGAAGCCAAAACTTAACAAAAAGAGTGTGGAAATCAAAATCTGAATTGAAATAATATTACATACATACTACAGAGTATGGAAAAAAATATTATTTCATACGAATACTGAACAAAAATAATATCCCTTACCTTAAAAAGAAGAGTATTCCAACTGGTATAGTGGAGATATTCTTGAAGAAAACTTGAACTGTTTTTTCTACACTCAAAGCTTTCTTAAACTCTAAAGAAATACATTCAAGATTGTAGAAGAGGAATTCTCTGATTCTGATGTGATTTTTAATTCTAAACTAAGCATCTTATTTATAGGAGAATGAAAGGATACTATTTAGAAAAGTTTTCACGGATCAATAGTTAAATAACTCACAGGCTGAATTCATACGCCAGATTTTCAATAATATCAAATAAAACTAAATTTTATAATATATATATATAAAAACACATGTTATATTGAAAAAGCTTCGCACCCATGAAACATTTTTCAGATTCCTCCCCCCAAAAGTCCTCCACATGTGGGCCCCACCATATGTCATCATCACATGTGAGCCCCACCATTTATAATATATATATATATACTGAATAATTTTCTACCGATTAATTTGAAAAATGGGTAAATGGGGGTCCAAATAATGAGCAAAATTTATAACAAATACTTCATAAAAATTCCCTCAATATTTTTAACAACATTTATTCATCATTATTATTACTCACAATATTAACAACCAGATCGTTCCAAGGAAAGAGGTGGCTTTCCGATATGGATTTCTCCCTATTGGCGCGTAATTAGGTGACCAAACCCCTTTCCTCGACAGAACTTTCTAGACATTATTAATTATGCAGATAATGTGAGACCCCGAATGTAAGACCCCAACTTATTATTAATGAAATTTAATTTTCTCTATTTTGAAATAGTAAGGGTTGATTTGATTAATGTGGATAGTTAGGGGTAAAATACGCAAATATTTGAAAATAAGCAAGTGGTTATAAAATATTCATTGTTGTCGGGGAATATTCGTTTGGTCGTGGAATATTCGTCTTCGTCGGGAATATTCGCATGCGGCGGTAGACCATGTGTGGGCCCCCCGAATCTGGAAAGCGATTGGATGAAGAAAACGACAAATATAAGTTGGTTAAAAATAACTAGGCGTAGTTGTTACAGATTATCTTTGTTAAAATACTCGGTGGTTAAAACACAAGAGAGCACACCAGTATTGCACCAATTATTGATTCTTACGTGAAGAAGGCACTACTCGATAATGGTTACGATAATTCTTGCTCAATATTTTATTGAGTTAATAATTCTTTGCGTTGATATTTTATATTCTTTGTTGTTTAAATAATTGTCATTACACAAGTATTTTCATTATCGAAGCAATAATTCATATTATCCTAATAATATTATTAGATAACATTATTGGCAATGTCTAGAAAGTTACATCTAAAGGAGAGGTTTGGTCACCTAATTGCACGCCAATGAAGAAGAAATTCTTATTGAAAGCCCCTCTTCCCTTGGAACCGCACGGTTGTCGATATTGTGATTACGTAATATTATTTGTGAATAATTAATTATTGATTCATATGATGAGAAAAATATTGATTTTATGCGATATAGATGGAGAAAATTTTTAATGTGACAATTGTTGAAAATTGAAATTTTATCTTTTTCTCGATAAAATAATTCATTTAAATATATTATTATATTTTAATAATATAATAATGGTGATATTTTTACAACGAATGTGGGATATATGAGTATCGAGGAGGAGGAGTATTTTTGTTGCAATAAATGTTTAAAACATGTTAAACATGCTCGGTGGACCCCATTTATTGATGAAATTTGATTATAGCACAGAAAATCGCCCATTTATGGATTTCGGTCAATTTTGTTTTGAATTTGGAAAAACTTTCTTCCGCAAAGTTGTAGAGAATTGAATTTCCTATAAAAAGTCGCGAGATTCGAATTTTTTTGATAAAAGGGCTATTTATTGTGAATTATTGAAGTTTCAAGTTCTCAAAATAATTGATTTTTGGAAGTTTTAATTATTTAAATTAAGAAAAACGTTTTGAATGTTTTGTCACATGGTGGCTGATGTCTTGGACCAAATTAGTGGGCGTAGGAAATTTGAAAATATAATATTATTAATTTATTAAATTTTCTACTTTGGTGTTCTAAGCATTTTCCTATAAATAGGGTCTTTAGTTAGAATTGAAAATCACACCGTAAATCAAGTTTTCTCTCTATATATCGATCGGCGTATTCTTGTGAGTATTTTGAGTATACTTTGAGTATTGTTATACGGTGCAAGTCCAAGTCATAACCTATATCCGGTGTTTCAGCTAGAAGTACTGATCTTTCGAGGTAAGGGATGTTATTTTCTTCTCAAATGATATTATTTCTTCAATATCATTATGCTGAAATATTGGTTGGAACTTTTTATCAAATTTGGAACTTTTTCATGTCGGGGTTACTATTCATGAGTTACTATTCACGAGTTACTATTCATGAGTTACTATTCACGAGTTACTATTTACGAGTACTATTCATGAAGCGTGAAGATGTTTTTTGTGAAATTTCTATCTTTTGGTGTCGGAGTTACTATTCACGTATACGGCACTATTCACGTATACGGCACTATTCAATAAAAATAAAATTTCTTCTTTTTTGTCCAAAATATCTATTACGGATACTAGCTTTGATTGTATCCATGTTTTGATCATTCTTGAATTTTACACCACTATGATTATTTTTGAGGTATTTTTGAACATGGATAAAACAAAGTACGAATCCTTAATCCTTAATCCTTGTCATTTTGTTTCACTGGATTCGTTTCTTTAAAAAATATTTTCATCATCCTCGGTCTTAAATGATGATATTATTGAATATCTTTGGCCCGTAGTACAAAGATGAATGATTTCTGAAGAATATCTTTGGGCAGTAGTGCAAAGATGAACAGTGTTTAGGTGAACATGACTAATCGGTGATGAATATCTTTGGCCTCAGTAGTGCAAAGATGAATATTTGATTCGGATGTATATTGATTGATGTTACAGGGATAAAAGATAGACGATGAACTTTTAAATTCATACATAGAAGATAGTAGTTTGCATTCTCTACTTAACTCTTCTAATGAATTATTATTTCCGCTGCGAATATTGATTTAAAATTTGTTGTCTATTGTATTCTATTAGATTTTTCCCTGTTAAAGACTAACGGTAATTTGTTGTATATTATCTTAGTCATAATATTCTTTACTGGGCTAGTTGAGCTCACCCTTTTCCTTTTTGTTCCATTTTTCTTCTCAGGAGGCGAGAATATAGCGAGTACGAGTCGGGGTATGGAATGAAGGTTTTAGAAAGGATTGTTTAGTAGTCCTCACCATTTTTGTAAAATAATGTATCAATAAATGTGATGAGGATTTATTTGAGTATAGATATTATCTAGAAGATAATATTTGTATTCAAACTCACAGTTTTACTGTTGTAATAATAAAGTTGTAGTTGTTTCTGTACCATGTATTGACAACTCAGAATAGGTGATGTATACCTAATTTGGGGGCGTCACACAGAATTTTAAGAAATAAAAGTATTCAATTTTTTTATTTTGGTAAATAGTTAAATTGATAAAAGTTTAAAGTTAAGGGTAATATGTGAAATTTTTTGCAAACTAAGCAAGTTAATATAAAATATTCATTGTGTCGGGGAATATTCTTTATGTCGGGGAATATCCATACGATGGTACAATCATTGGTGGACCCCACAATGGAATTATTGTCGGATTGAGAAAATGATAAAAATATTTTTATGAAAATAACTATGGAAGTTTTACTGATAAAACCGTTGAACTACTTTCATAGTAAAAAGTACAAAGATGTCTGAGTGGTTGCGTAGTAGTACACTAGATTGATTATTGATGCTTACGTGAGAAGTCACTCGCTTTTGTTCAATTATTGCTACAAATTGCTTTGCATATCTCACGTTATTTGATTCAATTATTGTCGATATTTTATATATTATTATATCAATAATTGAGATGACAAAGTTATTAAGATTATTATTTGCAATATTAACGATGTCTCAAAGTTACGCTCAAGGAGAGGTTTGGTCACCTAATTGCGCGCCAATAGGGAGATATCCTTATTGAAAAGCCCCCTCTTTCCTGGGAACGACTTGGTCGATTAATAGTGTGAATAATAATAATGATGATGAGTTTTGTTTTATTAGTATTATTAATGTAATAAAATGTAAAAGCTTTTATATATAAAATGTAATACTTTTATAAAGTTATTTATTTTATTAGATTATAAATAGAATATATGATATTCTATTATGCATAGTGTTTGCATAGTAAAATCTTTTTAATAAAAAAAGAATACTTTTATAAAGTTATTCATTTTATTAGATTATAAATAGAATATATTATATTTTATTTAAAAGATTTTGCTTTAAATATGGACCGTCCGATTAAAAGTAAATCAATCTGGACCTTTCATGAATTAGTTACTATGCAAATTCATTCTTCTATAAATAGAAGCTCATTCCTTCATTATTTCTTACTTAATTCAATGAAACTCTAGAGAGAGAAAACTATAGAGAGTTCTTCTTCTATAATCTCGGCGTATTTCTTTAGAGTTTAAGAAAGCTTTGAGCGTAGAAGATAGTGCAAGTTTTCTTCATATATTCCCTTCTACCAATCGAATACTTTTCTTTTAAGGTAGGAGATATTATTTGTTGTACTCGTAAGGGATATTATTTGTTGTACTCGTAAGGGGTATTCTTTCTTTCTTATTCATGAAGAGAACTTCAGTTATTCCATTCTTCATTATTTTGTTGGAATAACTTTTGATCTTGCGACTCACCGTATACATGGTGAAATTCTTCTCATTATTCCATTCTTTATTATTATAATGGAATAACCTATCTATCTTAAGTAATCGCATACATGGTGAAATTCTTCTATTATTCCATTCTTTATTATTCGTCCGTAATATCACGTCTGTATGCTTACGCATGACACGAGTTCCATTATTTATAATTACATTGCTGAATAACCTATTCGTGCGGCTTATCGATGCTCGGTGAATTCTTCATTATTCCATTATTTATTATTCAGTTGGAATATCCTATCTGTGCGTTTACGCATGACCTCATTCCATTCTTTATTATTCTGTTGAAATAACTTGTCTATGTGGATTACCGCATGCATGGTAAATGATCCTTCGTATTCATACGAATAGTATTTTCATTAAAAAGGGGTTTCTTCCAGGGGCAATTTCATAATTTTTTTGACCCTCAAAAATTTTGGAAAAATTTGAAATGATAATTTGATGAGTTTTCTAGATTATGTCCAAAAATGGCGATTTTTGGATGTATAGATTAAGAGTTATGGATTTTATGGGAAAAGACTATTTTAAAAGTAAACCCTTATAACTCCTTGTGGTTAACTCCAAAATTGGTGAAATTTTTTATTGGGAGCACATGTATATAATAAGAGTATACCCTGTAAATTTCAGAATTTTTGGACAAAAGTATAATTTATGATAAATGTCTAAATATTCGGCAGTTTTAGCTATATGAAAATAGTAAATGAATTTTAAAAATTACGAGAAAATATATGTTCAAGATGAGACTATATTCTACTAAATCCTTAAAAGAAATATTTTTTTGACTGATTTGGTAATTTTTCATGAAAATGAACTAGTTATGAGTAAATGAATTAAATATGTTATGTAAAGTAATAAAATTGAAAAATAGGATTTTATGGCTTGGGAATCCTATATAGGATATATGCAGATTTTTGATGAGGGATTTGATCATTGATGATGAAATCTTATGAGTATGGCATTTTTGAATGATTAAATGCATTATATGATAAAGTGTAAATAATTGAAATAAATTGTTTATAAGTTTAAGAACTGATTAAAATATTGTTATAATATTAATGATATTAGATTATGAGATTATTAAGTGATTGATAACATTTGGTTATTATTGAACGCTGGATAAATTGTATTATAAAAGTTTAATATTTATCATTTATCTCATTTGATTGATTCTTTATGTCATTGTCATCATCCTCATGCTTATATTATGTTGAAAGTCATATGTGGCCTGTAGTGCATAGATGGACTTGGTATGATTATGACCAGGGATTATTCGGTATAATCATGACTATAATGTTACAAATGATGTGGAAAAATTCATCATTGGTCCGTAGTGCATTGATGGACAGTTTTTGGTATGATTATGGCTATGGATTCTCTTCGGCCAAGGGTGCAAAGATGAATTGTTTTATGGCATGATCAGGACCGTTAATGAAAACACGATTATCTTTGGCCCGTAGTGCATGGATAATTCGTGGTCGTGATACTAAAGAATATCCTTGGCCTGTATTGCAGGGATGATTCGATGATGTGGATTAATTATTGAGCTGAGTCTCAGCAATGAAGTATTAATTCATGGATGTGATAATAATGAATATCTTTGGCTGTAGTGCAAAGATGATTTAATTAGTATGATTATGAGCAAAAATTGTGATTTGGTATAACCATGATTTTTGATGTTTCAGGTAAAGATAGGTGATGAAAATTATCTTCGTCCTGGGTGTGAAGAGGAATTTAGAACCACGATTATGATTATGAGTTATTTATATGATTGTGGACAGGAATTGTTGATTGATGTTACAATGATAAAATATTATCGGTGGACTTTTAACATAGAGAAGATAATAGATCTGATGGTCTATTTGACTCTTCTAATGGATTGCTCGTTCCGCTGCAACTATGGTTGAAAAGTTTTATCATCTACCATATGTTCTAAATCTCTGATTTATTATTGATGAAAGCTATTGATAATTTAATTATCTTTAGTCATGATATTCTTTACTGGGCTTGTGAGACCCCGAATTTTATGAAATAAAAGTATTCAATTTTTCTATTTTGGTAAATAGTTAAATTGATAAAAGTTTAAAGCTAAGGGTGATATGTGAAAATTTTTCAAAGTAGACAAGTTATCATAAAATACCCGGTTACTATTCACTCTAGTATTGTTCACTCGAGTATTTAGGGCACTTTTTGTGTCAGAGTACTATTCATGAGTTACTATTCACGAGTTACTATTCATGAGTTACTATTCACGAGTTACTATTAACGGGGTACTATTCACCCGAAAGATATATTTCTTTTTGGTACAAATCATTTTTGGGTACAATATTATTCCATGAGAAGATGTGCTAATTTTTCAGACCGTTGGTTGAAGATATAATAGTAAATCAATATGGACCACTGGTGGAAAGTTATAATAATAAATCAATATGGACCACTGGTGGAAAGTTATAATAGTAAATCAATATGGATCGCTGCTTTAACTTTTAATAGTAAATCAATATGGACCGTCCGTTTAAAAGTAAATCAATCTGGACCGTTCATGAATTAGTTACTATTCAGTCCATTCTCCTATAAATAGAAGCTCATTCCTTCATTATTTCTTACGAATTCACTGAAACTCTAGAGAGAGAAACTATAGATAGAAAGAAAAAAAGTATTCTGCTACTTCACTACTCCAGTATTCAGTTTTTCTAAGGTAGGGAATATTATTTGTTGTACTCATAAGGGGTATTCTTTCTTTCTTATTCATGAAGAGAACTTTTGTTATTCCATTCTTTATTATTCTGTTGGAATAACTCAGATATCTGTGATATACCCTATACTTGGTGAAATTCTTCTGTTATTCCATTCTTATTATTCTGTTGGAATAACCTGTTTATGCGAAGTACCGCAAACATGGTGAAATTCTTCTAATATTCCGTTCTTTATTATTCTATCTAATATCATGTACGTGCATTTATGCTTTAACACAGTTCCATTATTTATTATTTTGTCGAGAATATCCCGTCTCGTGCGCTTACTGGGACCGGTTCCATTATTTATTATTCATTGGAATATCACATCGTGCGTTCTGCTTACGGGACACGGTTCCATTATTTATTATTCGTTGGGAATAACTCGCCGGTGCGATCTATCGCACGCATGGTGAATCCTTCATTATTCCATTCTTTACTATTCATTTGGAATAACTCGTCTATGTGGATTACCACATGCATGGTGAATGATCATGTATATTCATTCTTTATTAAATTGTGAAAATGATCTCAGATATCGTGGATTACTGCGATAGCGGTGAAAAAATCCATTTGTAGTTTCATATATTATATTATACTCAATTGGTTAAAGCTTTGGCTTCTATACTCCATGAAATTAGTGGAATATCCTTGATATTTGCGCTTTATCCAAAGATCTTTTCATGGAAATATTCTTCCGAGCATTCTTGAATTTTACGCGCACAAAGCAAAGATCATGTTGATAATTTGGACGTTATCGAGTTCGTGATAAATTAACTTATAAATCTTTAAAATTTATTCTTGAACTGCTTTTATTAATTGTCATCATCCTTATGCTTATATTATGTTAAAAGTCATCTTTGGCTTACGTGCATAGATGGACTTGGTATGATTATGACCGAGTGATTATTCGGTATAATCATGACCGTAATGTGACGAATGATGTGGTAAAAGTCCTCATTGGCCTATAGTTCATCAGTGGACGAATTGTTGGTATGATTATGACCTGTGGATTATTCAAAGATAGTCATGACCATTGATGATTATATGAATATCCTTGGTCGTGGAGCGAGGATGATTCGATTTTATTTATTAAGTCGAGTCTTAGCGATAAAGTTGATGAAAACTTTTAAATCATAAGAAAAGAGATTTTATACTTTACTTGACTCTTCTAATGGATTGCTTATTCCGCTGCAGTTTTTGATCTAAAACTTGATGTTTATTATATTTTATCAGTTTAACACCGTTGATGGCTAATGATAATTTATTCTGCATTATCTTAGTCATAATATTTCTTACTGGGCTAGTTGAGCTCACCCTTTCTTTCACTGTTCTCTTCAGGAAATGAGAACGTAGCTGGGACTAGTCGGGAAACAGAGTGATGATCCTAGATGGTGCATTACTAGTCCTCACTATTCTGTGAAATAGTGTGATAATAATTTTAATGAGGACTCCTTTTGAGTTTTTATACTCTCTAGTAGACAATATTTGTATTCAAACTCATAGTTTATGTTTTATCGTATTGTACACGACAGTTGTATTATTAAGTTGTATTTGAATTCAGTACCTTGTATCTGGCGACTCAAGATGGGTGATGTATACTGCTTTGGGGACGCCACAGTTGGTATCAAAGCTTAGGATATGATCCCCATTGAGATGTGAGACAAGAACTAGGAGGGGAGAGACGGGAATTCCTTCATTTAGTATGACCTACCCTAAGTTTATTTGGTATTTAACGTGCCGGTTGAGTATAGGGATAATATGTGACATGTTAATTAACCCTTGTTTTGTGACAGTGTTTGAAAATGGCATCTGAAAATGCTTAGATAAGCAATGAAGCACATGAGACCGTTGAGTTAGCTAAACCAAAAGGTAATGACCAACAACACGATAATAATTGTACCGATGGCAACAATGATAACCATCGTGGGGGAAATTATAATGCCAAGAATCGTAACCACTTCGGTGGTAATCATGGCCAAGATAATTGAAGTGGAAATTTCAAGAAGAGAAGGTCATTTAGCTCGATTTTGTCGTATAGTGAAGTCAAGTCCAGCTAGAACGGTGGCACCAAAGGCGGATACGGACAAAACAAAGTCGGTGGTTTCAGGAAGAGCGTTTTTTGTGACTTCTCAAAAAGCGAATAACCCGAACAAAGTTAGCACGGGTTAGTTAATTATAAATTCTTGCGAAGTCTATACCTTATTAGATACCGGTTCTACCCAGTCTTTTATCTCTCTTGCTTGCGCTCAACATTTAAATTTGACTCCGGAGAGATTAGACTTTGACTTATTGGTTTAAACTTTGTTAGTAGAAACCATCATTTCATGTGCTATCCAAGTCATGGATGAGAGTCACGATTTTGAATGATGTTTCTATTGTTAATAAATTTTCTGACGTATTCTTGAAGACTTCTTAGCCTACCCCTAGAGCGTGAAATCGAATTTTGTATTGACCCTAGTACAAAACCCATTTCTTAAACCCTCAAATATTTCTTCAACTAAAATGAACGTAACATGCGCCAAAGACGTTGGCTCGAGCTGTTGAAGATTACGATCATATCATTCAATACCATCATGGAAAAGCGAACGTGGCAGCTGACGCGTTGAGTAGAAGATTATATGCATTTACAAGTGCAAATATACGAACCCCCGTGAAGATAACGAATATACGAGTAGAATCGACTTTAATCGATAAAGTTAAATCTGCTCAAGCTATACACCTAGAGCTGATGAATGTGAAGAATTAAGAAGATTCAAGAGGGCGTTATTCTAGAAGCAAGATTCGACGAAGAGACGAAATCTCAACCCTCGATTAAATTGGCCCATTTGAAATTTTTGATGAAGTAGGAACTGTGTCCTATAGACTCATTTTACCACCAAGTATGTCGCGTGTTCATAACATTTTTAACGTATCGACGTTACGTAAATATGGGGACGACCTGAACCACGTTATTAATTTAGAACCGGAAAAGATAGCGGATGATTTAACGTATGAGGAGATACGTGTAAAAATCTTGGATAAGAATGATTATATTCGACACTCAAAGGTTATACCTCAAGAGTTAGAATCTGAAACGAAGTCAAGATACCCTAACATCTTCAGCATACCAGGTACGTACGTAAATTTCGAGGGCAAAATTTCATAAGGAGGGGAGATTGTGAGACCCCGAATTTTATGAAATAAAAGTATTCAATTTTTCTATTTTGGTAAATAGTTAAATTGATAAAAGTTTAAAGTTAAGGGTGATATGTGAAAATTTTTCAAAGTAGACAAGTTCTCATAAAATACCCGGTTACTATTCACTCTAGTATTGTTCACTCGAGTATTTGGGGCACTTTTTATGTCAGAGTACTATTCACGAGTTACTATTCATAAGTTACAATTCACAAGTTACTATTTACAAGTTACTATTTATGAGTTACTATTCACGAGTTACTATTCACGAGTTACTATTTACGAGTTACTATTCACGGGGTACTATTCACCCGTAAGATATATTTCTTTTCGGTCCAAATCATTTTTGGGTACAATATTATTCCATGAGGAGATGTGCTAATTTTTCAGACCGTTGGTTGAAGATATAATAGTAAATCAATATGGACCGCTTAGGGAAAGTTATAATAGTAAATCAATATGGATCGCTGGTTTAAAGTTTTAATAGTAAATCAGTATGGACCGTTGCTTTAAGTTTTAATAGTAAATCAATATGGACCGTCCGTTTAAAAGTAAATCAATCTAGACCATTCATGAATTAGTTACTATTCAGTCCATTCTCCTATAAATAGAAGCTCATTCCTTCATTATTTCTTACGAATTCACTTAAACACTAAAGAGAGAAACTATAGAGAGAAAAAAGAAAAGTATTCTGCTACTTCACTACTCTAGTATTCAGTTTTTCTAAGGTAGGGAATATTATTTGTTGTACTCATAAGGGGTATTCTTTCTTTCTTATTCATGAAGAGAACTTTTGTTATTCCATTCTTTATTATTCTCGTTGGAATAACTCAGATACGGATACCCTATACTTGGTGAAATTCTTCATCATTATTCCATTCTTATTATTCGTTGAATAACTTTGCTTTATGCTGGTACCGCATATATGGTGAAATTCTTCTAATATTCCGTTCTTTATTATTCGTCGAATATCATGTCCGTAGGCTTCTTACGCCGGACCGGTTCCATTATTTATTATTCTATCTAATATCATGTCTGCGTATGCTTACGCCTACCTAGTTCCATTATTTATTATTCTATCGGGAATAACCTTTCGTCTGCGATCTATCGCACGCATGGTGAATCCTTCTGTTATTCCATTCTTTATTATTCTGTTGGAATAACCTGTCTATGTGGATTACCACATGCATGGTGAATGATACTGTGTATTCATTCCTTATTAAATTGTGGAAATGATCTGTATATGTAGATTACCGCATGGTGAGTGAAAATCCATTTGCAGTTTCATATATTATATTATACTCAGTTGGTTAAAGCTTTGGCTTCTATACTCCATGAAATTAGTGGAATATCCTTGATATTTGCGCTTTATCCAGTATCTTTTCATGGAAATATTCTTCTGAGCATTATTGAATTTTACTACACAAAGCAGTATTATGTTGACAATTTAGACGTTATTGAGTTCAGGATAAATTAACTTATAAATCTTTAAAATTTATTCTTGAACCTGTTTTATTGAATTGTCATCATCCTTATGCTTATATTATGTTGAAAGTCATCTTTGGCTTTCGTGCATAGATGGACTTAGTATGATTATGACCAGGGATTATTCGGTATAATCATGACCGTAATGTGACGAATGATGTGGTAAAAGTTCTCATTGGCATGTAGTTCATTGGTGGACAGTTGTTGGTATGATTATGACCAGAGATTATTCGGTATAGTCATGACCATTGATGATTATATGAATATCCTTGGCCGTGGAGCAGGGATGATTCGATTTTATTTATTAAGCTGAGTCTCAGCGATAAAGTTGATGAAAAACTTTTTAAATCATAGAAGACAGTAGATTTTATACTTTACTTGACTCTTCTAATGGATTGCTTATTCCGCTGCAGTTTTTGATCTAAAACTTGATGTTTATTATATTTTATCAGTTTAACATCGTTGATGGCTAATGATAATTTATTCTGCATTATCTTAGTCATAATATTTCTTACTGGGTTAGTTGAGCTCACCCTTTTTTTCACTGTTCTCTTCAGGAAATGAGAACGTAGCTGGGACTAGTCGGGGAATAGAGTGATGATCCTAGATGGTGCATTAGTAGTCCTCACTATTCTGTGAAATAGTGTGATAATAATTGTAATGAGGACTCCTTTTGAGTTTTTATACTTTCTAGTAGACAATATTTGTATTCAAACTCACAGTTTATGTTTTGTCGTATTGTACACGACAGTTGTATTATTAAGTTGTATTTGAATTCAGTTCCTTGTATCTGGCGACTCAAGATGGGTGATGTATACCTGTTTTTGGGGTGTCACAGGGCTAGTTGTGCTCACCCTTTTTGCTTCACAATTCCTTTCAGGTAATAAGAGTATAGTCACGCGTCGGCGAGGATAACAGGGAATAGAATTATGGTCTATAGTCATTGAGGTTCTCCCTAAATAGTATGAAAATAATTTTATTGAGAACTTTAAATAAGTGTGTCGTTATTATATCGTCATTTGATATTTAATTTTGGTGAACCAAATAGGGTGAGGTGAAACCAACTTTGGAAGGGTGTTTTGCCACTATCATACAAGATGTCTAATGACATACAACCTCGTGCTATCATAAGATAGGGTTGTGCACATACACTTGCTGAGTATATCTACGAGCACTACCTATACGATCTTGGAATTTATTTAAAATATAATTTTCACTTGGAGACAGTGGAGATAGTTATATGCCAAGAGAAGACTCACCATTGGAAAGAAGATAATTGTAATCTTCTCATTTTTCTTTGGGGTCTATTGGGTCAACCAAGGATAATTCTGTGGACATATGATATCTATCATAACATAGACGTATGGCCTCCCATGTACGAAGGTTTCATTGAGCACTTCCCAAATATTTTAATTTTTAAAACAGTTTTTGACTATACTTTTATGTAAAGTATCATTGTAAGGTTATAGTTGAGGTACCATGAGAGTTACATACATTTGTATTAAAACTCATAGTTAATCGTGGGTCGATTCTATACTGACACCAACAATTAGATAAATGAAGTTGTATTTGAATTTTATACCATGTATCTGGCGACTCAGAATGAGTGATGTATACCTAATTTTGGGGGCGTCACAGATAATAATATGAATAACTTGTCATCTCAATTATTGATTTAATAATAAATACAATATTGACAATAATTGAATCAAATAACGTGAGATACTATGCATCAATTACTATAGCAATACTTGAGTATAACTTAGTGACTTCTGATCACTTAAGCATCAATAATCAATACTGTGTGCTACTATGCAACCACGCATATTACTGTACTTTTACCACCAGATATTCCAACAGTTAACGGTAAAACTTTCGCCGTTATTTATAAAAAGATATTTCTGTCGTTTTCTAACTCCGACAATAATTCTGTTGTGGAGTCCACCAATGATTGTGACGTCGTACGAATATTTTCTGTTAAAACTAATATTCCCCGACCAATTGAATATTTTATAACAACTTGCATACTTTGCAAAATTTATAAATATAACCCACAACTATAACATTATATCAAATCCACACCATAATATTCAAAATATATATCGAGAAAAATTTAATCTTTATTTATGAAAGTTGGGGTCTTGCACCTTTCCTCTACAGAAATTTTGAGACATTGTCAATAATGCAAATAATAATATGAATAATTGTGTCGTCTCAATTATTGATTTAATAATATAAAATATTGTGTAGATAATACTGTGATAATAATTATATCAATAATATGGGATACTATGCAACAACTACTATTGCAATAATTGAATAAAACAGAGTGGCTTCTTACGTAAGCATCAATAATCAAAGATATTATGCAATACCGTGTGCTACTGTGCAACCACGCGTATTACTGTAATTTTATCACCAGGTATTTCAACAGTTAACAGTAAAAGTCTTGCCGTTATTTTTATAAAAAGGTTATTTATGTCGCTTTTTATATTCGACAGTCATTTCATTATGGGGTCCACCAATGATTGTGTCGTCGTACGAATATTCCCTGATAAAACGAATATTCCCCGACCAAACGAATATTTTATGATAACTTGCTTACTTTGCCAAATTTGTAAATATTACCCACAACTATAACATTATATCAAAAACATACCTTATTATTCAAAATAACATTTAGAGAAAATAAAATCGTTATTCATAAAAAATTTGGGGTCTTACAACCAAACCAAATCCCAGAGAAAGTCCCAAGAAAACATCAAATCAACCTCAGAGACAACCCTGAGGACAGACAGAAGTCAACATCAGTCAAACCCTAGAGATAACCCTGAGGGAAGACAGCTGCAGTTGCGTCAAGCACGAAAACCAACTCAGAAGGGAAAAGAGTAATTTTGTCAACTCAACATAATATCAAATTAAATTACCATGAAGAATGTCATGCAGAACCATAACATCAATCCCGAGTGAAAATAGCGCAAGACAACTCAACGGACAGACTGTGAAAACTCAAAGATATGGTCTTGTACCCTTTTTGGATTTAATAAAGGTTAAATCCCATCTCATTGTGTAGCTCTCAGAAAGGTCTTTCCAAAAAGGTATAGCACGCCTCCATCGGATTCCCAGATTGAAAGTTATGAAGGTTCAAACAAACTGTGTATTGGTTGGAGTGCACGTATTTTGAGACAACAGAACCCACCGGGCCCAGTCACAGGTAGACCTGCGACTGTCGCAGGTGGGTAACCTAGGTCTATATATACCCCCTCCCCCATTTGGCTTCTAAGAAATGATTAGGAAAAAAGAGGGCTCAAACGAGAGAAATAGAGGCTAAAATAGCTAAATGGAGCTCGAATCGTGCTCTGATTCCTGTAAAACTTCTTTGTAAACACTCTTATACTTATATACTACAACATATCAAGTTTTAACCAGTGAAAATTGTTTCTAAAGGCGCCAGAAGCCGTTCGATAGCCATTCTCGTGAAACACTATAAGATTTCATCAGATCTAGTTTTTTCAATTACTCTAATACGTATATAAGTGTTACATATACTTTTTTAGCAGTTAATATTCGTCAAATCTAAATTTTTAATCGTTTATTTCTTGTAAATAGTTAATATTTGAGTTTTATTGACTAGATCTGTATTAGATATAGCCAGATCTAGCTTTTGACCAGTTCAAAAGTTGTAAAACTTGAACCTGGAATCTAGAATGGCTAAGTTCTATACAGATCTAGTTTTCTTTCTAGTTTTTGTAAGTTTTTGCAACCATGTGACCCTAGATGTGTATATAGAATAAACTAGAAGCTATGGGCTACTCGCTAACGAGGATTTAATTGATGAATCCTTCGACTAGCTATGTTTAGTGTTAACGCCAAGTTTCGTCTGTGCGTCCAATCACAGAATCCACGCGCTGAAACCTGCACAATAACAGATCACACAGAAGCTTGACGGTAGTGCCGTCGGGGGATAGCTCCGGTGTGAGAATAAGCACAGGCCGTTCACAAGGTTTAACAATGGAGGCTTAAGTGTTTAGTGCCCAAAGATGTATTACCTGTTAATTGTAACCTTGACCTTGTATTTATAATACTCTCACCACCTTAGAATCCTTCTCCGAGTCGGAATAGGACTCCTAAATATGGTAGTTACCTATATTTAGGTCCAACACAATCTCATTAAAAGATGGAAGTAGAATCCAACTCCAACACCACCTCTGGAGTTACCTTATTCCAATATGGCTCGGTCTCAGACTCTGCGACGCAGGATACCCACTCGCACACAGCCCAACCCCACAAGCTCGCTTGTTGTTTGGTTCTGCTTCGACCAAAGGACTCAAGGCCCGACCCCTAACGCCCACCTTTCCGAGATAGGGTATCGGCCCCAAAGGACTCTGATACCCGTGCATTCACCATTATGGCTTTCTTGATTCTCAGTGCTGGAGACTGACCGTCCGAACTCTTCCCTAGGTTTCGGCACAATGGGCCCGTTAACCCCTTTCAGTGTCAGACCTTCGGCTCACTTACAGATCAGTAAAATGCTCCCGAACATTGCCCCCCAGTATCTGGTTATAAGGTATTTATAATTAGAGACTTAAGAGGTCATGGATTCGAAGAGACACGACAGCAAAAGATGAGTTATTTGGGGAATCCCAGCGGTCTGTCCTCATTCCTTGAAATATTACATGCCTTCCCATGCCCGGTCTCACTTTGGGCATTTAATAGCTGCCCTTGGGTAGCGTGTGACTACACCTACAAAAACCCCCTTCCATCAATTGCCATCACTTTTCCAGACTTCTCTTCTACAGAACCTCTGTCCAAATTTTCTGGCGTGCTCACTTCTTTCCCAAATTTCTCTGACTTTTTCTACTCTGTCACACTTTGAACTTCGTTTCTGGTCATTTTCTTCTTCAATCCAATCACATCTGTGTCTCATTCCCCTCCAGTCACACCAAATGGCTGATTCAAACACTAATCCCCCTACCAGTGACTCAATTCCTCCCTTCGTCACCACCGGCGACCTTGTTCCAATTGAGTTGCCGGTGGCTCCTTCCGACGCCACTCCCTCCACGGTCCTGCCTACTCCAATTAGCTCTGAGGCTAGGATCCGAAACGCTTATCACTCCCAAGAGGAGTTTTTATATCTGCACACTCTATCCACCATCACCCCCATCTAAGCTCTCTGACATTCGGATCCTTTACAACATCCCCCCCCCCCCGAATAAAAGCTTCGAGTCCCGAAGCCCGACGAGAAGATGTTCTGGAGGCCTGAGGGTGAGTGGGTTACCGTCCCCCTTTACAATCTGAAATATGGGATCCGATTCCCTCTTCATGAGTTCATTTCATCCTTCTCGAACTTTCACGGCCTTGGGTTCATGAACTCGTCTTAAACTCATACATCCATCTAATCTCTTTCATTTCCCTATGCCACGAGATCGGGATTACTCCTGGTCTCGACTTCTTTTTTGCTCTTTTCACCATTACAGGCTCGAAAGAGCCCGGTTTGCGACAATTAAACAAACGGGCCAATCGCCCCGTCATCATCAAAACCCCTTCGAGTAACAAGGGATGGCACGATAAATGGATCTTTGTCCGAGGGACCGACCTTCAACTTCTTCCCCGTTGGGCTCATCCCGAGGACCCCATCGCCAAGGTATTAAAGTTTCCGAAGGATCGATCCGACGCCTTTAAGGCTTTCTTCAAAAAATGGAGCAAAACTGAGTGGAGCCTGACAGTTTTGTCTAGTGAAGGTTAGCTATACAAATATGGAAGTAAGTATTTCCCTTCCTACCGATCAATTCCCACTTACTTTTTCATCATTTTCCTCAGATACTTCATGTCTTATCCTGTTCTCTTCTGTGCAGTGACAATTTTCAAACCTGAAGGGACCGCTGAATCCCTAGCTCCTCTACCTGCTCCTGCCGAACCCATCCATCCGTCGATAACCGATGATGTCCCTGACGAAGAAACCATCCCCATCACTGAGTTGTCGGTGGGGTCCACTTCAGATCCCGATCCCTCATCCACCAAAAAGGTGGCTTTAAAGATGAGCTGGGCAGAGAAAACGGCCTTTTTGAAGAGGTCCAAGAAGCTTTCTAAACCTTCTGCAAAGGTCCCCGCCAAGGTCATCCTTCCAATGTTAACGTCTACTCCTCCCCCTCCTGCTCAAATCACTGTAGTCGAGGATTCGGAGGATACCGAGGAGGTTCCTTTCGAGCCCCGACCAAAAAAGCCGCAACTCACCCAAGATCCCGAGCCACCACACTCCGAACAACGAGTTGTTGAGGCTGACCCCCTCCCTGCTGCCACTCCCCCTTCCCGAGCGAGCTCTTCTCAAGGGACGCCAACTACTTGCTAGCCGAAGAGTCCTTCGGACATTTTTCCTTTCCACCTGTTCGATCAGTTCAAGCTTTCGGGCGATAACGAACGGTTCAGAGGATTCACCTCTAAGGATTATCTGGTGTCGTACATCCGGGCCCAATGCCAGGTAATTCCATGGTCGTTTATCTCCTAACTGAGTCTGTGATTTCCATGGTTGATATATATGCTTGTTGCAGGCCAATGTCATTCTTGCTCGGGCCATCCCACCCCTAGCCCGAACAACTAAAAAGGAAATTCAACAGGGAACGGATTTAATGTTGCTTGAGGCTGAGGTTCGGGGTCTGACCTCGGACCTGAAGAATAAAAGGGACCATCATGCAGAGACCCAAAATAAGGCCACCCAGGCCCAACGTCAGGCCGACAAACTGAAAGAACAATACTCCCTACTTCAACAAGAGTTCGTCGGTCTTGAGGGTCATGCTAAGAAGCTGATTGAGGAGAAGGAGCACCTGGCTTTGGAGGTCAAGGATCGGGAGAAGGCAGTCGACTCCATCGCAGAGAAATATGCTGAGAATCTTGCCAAGATGACGTATCTGATAAAGGAAAACACTGCCCTATCCGCCGAGGCCGACTCCTTTCCAGGGAAGATCTCTGAGGCCAATCAGCAGGCTATTGCCGAGTATAAAGAGTCCGAAGCCTTGAACGGTAAAGTCATGGCCCAATTTGGGTAAGGGTACGAAACTTATCGGGAAAAGGCTAAGGCAAAGCTGATGGCCGCTGGGCTCGATACCTCCATCCTTGACTCATCGGATGACAAATCTGAGGTTGAAGCCGAAGACAACCCTCCTCCTGAATAGCTCTTGTTAGGACTTATAATTTTGTAACTGCTATTTTCCACCCGAATCGTAGGCGATCGGGTTTTGTAAAAATTTCAAAGTATGAATGAAATAGTGTAAGTTTTATTAGTTGTTATCACGATTAGTTTTGCTTGTGACTTTCATCGAATAGTTAAGTCATTTCTGATTGTCTGATCCATTTATGCCTGAAGTTTACATGATCAAATTTATAACTTTATCGATCAGTTATACTTGTGGCGTTTACCAATCAGTTAAGTTCTTTCTTCGTCGTTCGATCGCTTTCGCGCCAAGCTTATCTGATCGGATGTGTCACTTTGTCAATCAGTTATACTTGAGACCTTTGCTGATCAGTTAGGTCCTTCCGAACTGTCTGATCAGTTTACGCCCGAAGCATGTCTGATTGGTAAAGTAGTGCGAATTTAAATGAAGCATAATTATTCCTCGAAGAGAAGTTTTTATTTCATTGATAAATTGCAAAGGTTACATAAGTAAAGGGAAGAATAGACATGCATTTACTGGTAATATTTTCTAAGTCTTCCAGCATGCCATATATTCTTTACCTCAAATCCATCCATAGCTCGAAGCCGGTAAGTCCCTGGCTTCGGCACCTCCACTACCTCGTAAGGCCCCTCCCAGTTAGGCATTATCTTGCCTGTGTTTTGGGGGGTTGATGCCTCTGACTCCCGAAGCACCAAATCTCCTACCTCAAACCTCCTCAGCTTCACCTTCTGGTTGTAGTGTCGTTTGGCCGTTTCTCATCGATAAATAGCCAACCTCAACATAGCAGAGTCCCAGCTTCATCCAAAGAGATCCAAATTTGTTTTCGTGCCTTCATCATCAGATAGTTCCTTGTATTAATCGACTCAAGAGTGGGGATCCATTTCGACCGTATGAGTGCATCGATTCCAGATGCCATCGAAATGGAGAGTCCCCCGTTGTTGTCCTCAGAGTTATCCGATATGCCCACAAAACACTGAGTAGTTCTTCGGGCCACCAACCCTTTAACTCATCCAACCTTCTTTTAATTCGGTTGAGTAGGGTTCGGTTGGTCACTTCTACTTGGCCGTTCGATTGAGGGTGAGCCACTAAAGTCTTGCGATGCTGAATTCCCAACTCTTTCAGAAAACTTTTGAACTTTGACCCCACAAACTGTCTGCCATTGTCAGAGACCACTGCCCTCGGAATGCCAAAACGATAAACAATTCCCTCCTTTAGAAATTTCAAGCATTCTTGTTCGGTGATCTTCTGTAGCAGTTTGGCTTTGACCCACTTCGTCATATAGTCAATAGCCACGATTACCAAGCTGACTTGCCCCATGGCCTTCGGCAGAGACCCTAGGATGTCGATTCCCCATACAGCGAAGGGAATCAGGGATAAGACCGAGTAAAGCTCTTCGGGGGATTGATGTGGTATATTGTTATTCAGCTGACACTTGGGACACCTTCTGACGAATTCCTTGGCCTCGGTGTAGATGGTCGGCCAGTAATACCCTTGCCTCAAAATCTTGTGTGCCAGTGACTTGGCCCCCATGTGATCTCCACAAATCCCTTCGTGTACCTCCCGAAGTGTATAGTTTGCTTCTGACGGTGTTAAGCACTTGAGTAATGGAGAACTGAAAGCCCTTCGATATAGATCTCCATCAATAAGTACAAAGTTTAAACTTCGGTGCTTGATCTTCCTTGCTAGAATGCGATCCGAAGGCAACACCCCGTCGGCCAGGTAGAAGATGTATGGCATAAGCCAACAGTCCAACCGATCAATACATAGTACCTCCTCTTTCGAAACACTTGGCTGCTCCAATACTTCCAGATATACCGATCCGCTGAAGGAGCTTGCTTCTGTCGTTGCCAGTCAAGCTAAGGCATCTGCCACTGTGTTGTCTGATCGATCCACTCCCTGACAGCTGACTGAGCTGAAGTAGGCCAATTTACTTTTCTCTTCTTTTAAATACCTCGTCATTCTTGCCCCCCGGGCCTCATACTCCCCCGATATCTATTTGATGACCAACTGTGAATCACTATAGATGACTAGATTTTGTACTTCTAGGCTTCGGGCCAACTTCAGCCCGGCTAGAATGGCCTCGTACTCTGCTTCGTTGTTGGTCACTTTGAACTGGAACCGAATTGCTTGTTGGACTTTAAACCCTTCGGGACTCGTCAATATGATCCCGGCACCACTAACGTCCGAGGTTGATGAGCCATCAACATATAGTGTCCATGAAGTCCTCGCGTGTTGTGTTCCAGTCACCGACCCCACATCCGGTTCTAAGAACAAACATTCCACGACAAAGTCGGCCAGTGCCTGACCTTTGATTGCTGTTCAGGGTAGATACTCCAATGCAAACTATGTTAATTCCATTGCCCATGCTGCCAGTCTTCCCGATACCTCTGGTCGGTGTAGGATTTTCTTCAACGGCTGATCCGTGTAAACCACCACCATCCGACCCTGGAAATAATGCCGAAGTTTCCTGCTTGCAATGATCAGAGCATAGGCGAATTTTTCCAGGTTCGGGTACCGAGTTTCTGCATCCCGAAGCACATGGCTGACGTAGTATACTGGGAACTGTTTTCCCCCTTTGTCCTGAACTAATGCAGCCCCTACCGTCATTGAACTCGCTGCCAGATACAAATATAAAGGTTCCGAAGGGATCGGTTTCATCAGCAGTGGTGCCAAAGATAAATACTGTTTGATCCCTTGGAACGCGTCTTCGCACTCCGAAGTCCATTGGAAACTTTTCTCATTCTTGGGCCCTTTCAAAGTGTCAAAAAATGGTAGGCATCTCTCTGCCGATTTAGAGACAAATCTTCGGAGGGCCGCGATCCGACCTGTCAGTCTTTGTACATCTTTATAGGACTTTGGAGATTTCATATCCAGGACCGCCGGAATCTTCTCCGGGTTCGCTTCGATTCCCCTTTTGCTGACCAAATACCCCAGGAATTTTCCTGATCTCAATCAAAACGTGCACTTGGTCGGGTTCAACCTTAGCTTGCATCCTCTAACTGTCTCGAAGCAGTTCTCTAGATCTTCAAGATGGTCACGGACTGACATGCTTTTAACGATCATGTCGTCTACATAAACCTCCATACTTCTCCCTAGTTGCTTCGTGAATACGAAGTTCATCATTCGCTGATAGGTCGCCCCTACATTCAATAGCCCAAAGGTCATCTTCCGATACGTATATATTGCCCGATGCGTGATGAAACTGGTCTTCGGGATGTCTTCCTTACTCATTGAAATCTGATGGTACCCCGAGAACGCGTCCATAAAGCTCAGCATACCGTATCCCGAAGTGGCGTCTATCAGCTGATCTATGTTGGGCAATGGGTAGAAGTCTTTCGGACACGCTCTGTTCAGGTCCGTGTATTCGATACATAGCCTCCACTTCCCGTTCTGCTTCTGGACCAAGACTATGTTGGCCAACCATTCTGGGTAATCGATTTCGAAGATGAATTCGGCCTCCAGGAGTTTGGTAATTTCCTCATCGATTATTTTCTGTCTCTCTGGGGCGAAAACCCTTCGTTTATGTATGACTGGCTTCTGCTCAGTCCACGTAACTGTAGTAGGACACCGATTCGCTTACTCCTGGCATATCACTTGGTTCCCATGCAAATATGTCGGCGTAGACTCGGAGCAGATCTATCAGTCCTGTCCGAAATGGTTCCGCTAACCCTGACCCGATCTTGATTATTTTCTCTTTATTTATTGGCACCAGTTCTACATCCTCGATTTCCTCGGCGGGCAGGGCAAGCGATTCTGTGCTACTTTCAGTGAATGGCTCTATTTCGATGGCCATTGTCTGTTTCTGTTTACTAACCCCTACCCCTGAGGAAATCAAGCTGTTACGGTAGCACCTTCGGGCAATATCTTAAATCTCCTTTTACCTCCCCGATCCCGTTCAGTGTTGGGAACTTGATTTTAAAGTGGGGTATAGAGGTCACTGCTTGCAAGGCTGCTAAGGTCGGTCTTCCAAGGATTGTGTTGTAAGCCGAGTCCACCTGGACTACGAATAATCTGACCATTATCTCGACCTGATTGGGTGCTGTGTCGAACTTAACAGGCAGCTCAATGGTACCGGACACATATATCGGGTCTCCGCTAAAGCCGTACAAGGGTCCTTTGCCTCCCAAATCCAGCTTCTTCCCTTGCAGGTCCAGCCTCTGGTAGGCATGAGTATATAGGATGTCGACCGAGGACCCATTATCTATCATCATCCTTTTCATATCCACTATCCCGACCTGAACCGTTATCACCAGTGCGCCGTCATATGGCTTGATGAGGTCCGTAGGGTAATCCTCGTCCGAAAAAGAGATAGATGTTCCCGGATATGCCCGATCCTTTCTAGTAGTTGACCCCGTAACATATAATACTGCCTCGAGGTGCCCGCTTCTCTTTCTTCCCGTTACCCATCCAATAGAACCTCCTGAGATAACATCAATCACGCCTCGGGCTGGGGGGTTCTGTGGAGGCTGGGTGTCCTAATCTGGATCTCTGTTTTCTTCTCTAGGCGCCGCTGCATTACCCCGACCGGCCACATACTGTATCAATTATCCGTTTTGAACATTCTTTTCTATCATGTCCATCAGGTGGGTGCATGCCTCTGTCGCGTGCCCGGTGCTCTGGTGATAATCACAATATTTATCCCGACCCCTTCTTCCGGGCTTGGTTCGCCTCGAGCATGGTTCGTAAAAGGGTTGGTTCTTCATCTCCTCCAAAATCTTCGCCCGAGTCGTGGTGAGGGGGGTGTAGACTTTGCTGACACTTCGATTAGGCAGTGGAGGTCTACTGCTTCCTGATTCTCCTCCGTTATAACTTTTCCTGCCCTGATTGTCAGATCTCCACTGATTGTTGTTCGACCGTTGATAACTCTGTTTGTCCCGATCCTTAGACTTCTCGTAGGATTGGGAGTGCGGTTTAAAATCTCCCATCGCTTCTTTTATTGCTATAAACCCTTCGGCCCAATGAAAGGCTTCGATTAGATCTGCAGGAGGGCTGATTACCAAATCATTAACCAGTTTCTTGGACCTCCCGATATCCAACCCTGTCGTGAAAAATCTCAAGGCTTGCGGGGAATTCAACTCGCCATCAATTCCACGACCTCTCTCGAAATCTCTTCACGCATCGACCTAATGTTTCGTCGACTCCCGATCATTTGACTCGCATGAGGGACGCTGTGACTTTCCTCGTCTCCTGTTGCTATCGAACCGAGCATGGAACTTATCTCGGAGATCGTTCCACGACCCGATCGATCCTGCTGCCAAAGTCCCCATCCATTCCCGGGCGCTCTTTTTTAGTGTCGTGGCAAACATATAACATTTGGCCGCATCTGAGTGTCCGTAGTAAGACATCAGACGGTCATACCCATCTGATGATCATATGGATCCCCTAACCTGTCGTACGTTTCCATAGGGGGCATCTTTTTCTTCGGATCGGCTGTGACTTGATTGATCTCTGGTGAGAAGGGTGATCCCGGACATCCTGAAGAGGTCCCCGTCGGACTTTTAGCTGCTAGTAGTTTCTCAAGTTCCGCGACTCTTCGGGCGAGGGGATCGGCCTCCCCTTTACGAGGGGACGAATGATGTCTGTCCCTCTCGTATTCGGGGGACGCGATCCTCCTCTTTTGATCTGACCTTCCCAGGTGTCCGGATCTTATGTCATCTGATCGACTCCTCCTTCGACTCCGTCCTTCTCGAGAACGACCCCGTGGTCTGCTCCTTTCTTTTCTAGCCTCATCTCGTCGAGGTGATCGGGATCGGCTAGGGCGTCTGTGCCTCTTCGAGCAGGCCTCCTACTCTCCGGTCATTTTAGCCATCTGGGCTTCGAGTTCTTCCTGTTGTAGCCGCAGTGCCAACATGGCATCCTTGTTCTGCTCCATCTTCTTTTTCAGGATGACCTCCCGTTGGTCTTGGCTGCCGTCTCCTCTTTCTTGTCTTGCGAGGGCACGAGAGTGATTCTCATCGGCCTGACTCACTTGAAGGGGTGTGTGTTGACTATCATGGAAGAGCTTACGTCGGAGGGAAGGGTCTGGTATCTCTTCAACCTCCAGAATTTTAGACCCTAGTCGATCCTTCACAGACCCCCTCACCTGCGTGGTCTGGCGTGACTGCTGGGTCTTTGTCTTTTCCTGGGCAGAGGCATTGTTTTCTTTACTCGCCATATTCCTCTGCTGGAAAAACTGGTTGTGATTGCTAAAAAAACACTAAAAGCCCTCCTTCTAGCGTCAATGTTAACGCCAAGTTTCGTCTGCGCGTCTAATCACAGAATCCACGCACTGAAACCTGTACAATAACAGGTAACACAAAAGCTTGACGACCGTGCCGCCAGGGGATAGCTCCGGTGTGAGAATAAGTACAGGTCGTTCACAAGGTTTAACAATGGAGGCTTAAGTGTTTAGTGCCCAAAGATGTATTACCTGTTAATTGTAACATTGGTCTTGTATTTATAATACTCTCACCACCTTAGAATCCTTCTCCGAGTCGAAATAGGACTCCTAAATATGGTAGTTACCTATATTTGGGTCCAACATAATCTCATTAAAAGATGGAAGTAGAATCCAACTCCAACACCACCTCTGGAGTTACCTTATTCCAATATGGCCTGGTCTGTAGACTCTGCATGCAGGACAGCCCACTACACAGACCCAACCCCACCAAGCCTGTTGCTTGGTTCGGGCTTCGGCCCAAAGGACTCGAAGTCCCGACCCTGAACGTCTACCTTTCCAGAATAGGGTATCGGCCCAAAGGACTCGGATACCCGTACCCGACCATTATGGCTTTGCTGATTCCGGTCTGGGAGACATGACCGTCCGAACTCTTCCCTAGGTTTCAGCCCAATGGGCCCATTAACCCTTTCCAGTGTCAGACCTTCGGCCCACTTACAGATCGGTAAAATGCTCCCGAACATTAATGTTAACGCCTAATTTTGTACGCCTGACGAAATCACCAAAACAGCAGGCCAAAATAGCGTCAACGGTTGATGGAGTAATTGTTGTAAAATCAAACTCACGAAATACACTCACATAAACATAAATAAAGAAATATAAAGTATGAACACAAGAATTTATGTGGAAATCCAATTGGGGAAAAACCACGGAGAGAGAGAGTAATCCACTATAATAATATTGGGAGTACAAGTTGTGTATTTGTATTGTATCTCTTGTGCCCTTCCTCCTTCAATCCCTTACTTATTGCTGTATTTATAGATAGGAGTAGGAGTCCTTTTCAGAATCATCTTATAACTGCAATTAATGGCTAATAGATTTCTTCCCAAATTAAACCTTCTTATCCCACCAAATAAGGAAATACAATCTTACTTTAATAAGGACTCTCTCACTACCCAAATAATCACACTCCAACATTTAGTATAAATATATGTTTTATTTCAGTATATTTGTTATGCATGCTATTTATGTGATATTATGTGAGCCTAGAAGCCACCTGATCAAAGATCCAACTGATGGATCTAGATCTGGTTCTCATGATGGACCATTTTCAATTGTACAACTAGTTTGTAAAATTTGTACTTGTAAATTTAGGACCTTAAAACGGTTATCCGGATTTAAGGTCCCCGTGATAATAAAAATCCTATGTTTGGTGCTCGGGCATACTTTAATGGCTTTCATGCCCATAAGGAGCCCGACACTTATATATATAATTTAGTCGAAGATACTTCGCATCTCGAGAATAAAATCAAAATAAACCGAATACGGAATAAAATATAAGTATCAAGTACCTCAATTCCTATGTGAGCATAAGAGTTCAAAAACTTGTTTTCAAAATATCACTTTATATGCCTAGTATTAAAATTGAACTTTTATATAAGTCAAACTCTTTGTATATAGGCGCAAAAAATGTATAACACTACTTTCAAATAAAGCACTTAGGCCCAATTAACTGCAATACACACACATACACACAAACTAGGGAATAAAAAGCGTGGTAATCGTGTTTCACGAAAGTCGAGGGGTGCCTAACATCTTTCTCCGCTTAATCAATCAATCCCGTGAACTCTATGAATCTCGGTTTCCAAGAACAATTAAACATAGTCCAATATTGGGCCATATTGCAAAACCTTTCAAAACTCGGTTGAGTTGATACAACCATTTAACTCTTATCAACTTGCGACTCTGTCTAATTCGGACCAATAAAAATCAAATCTTTTCAAATCGTCAACATTATATGTTGGTTTTTTCCTAAAAATCTCTCCCTTCAGATCAAACAAATTCACATATAAAATATAAAGGGTAAGAAACACCTAGGAAGAGAGAAAAAATATCCTGGCATCAACATATATATATATATATATATATAATAGGATTTTAATCAATTGATTGAAGATTTTGACTCTAAGAATACTAGAAGAAATATCTTTCAATTAATGTATTCTCATATATTTTGTTATAGTCGAACTATTATATTTTAAGCTCTGAAAAGATATTTTTTTAGATACAACTTATACTTTTTATTTATTTATTTTTATATTTTTTGGGTAAAGACAATATTCAAAGAGGATCTTGTTTTTATTTTTCGTCATGTACTACCAATATATATATATATATATATATATATATATATATATATATATCCATTCGTGTTATTTGCTTATGCATTAAGGAAGTTTTGTATAATAGTTATTTGCTTATGCATTAAGGAAGTTTTGCATAATAGTAGTATAGTCCTTACTCCTTTTCTCCTACTAGTTTCCAAGAAAGAGTGAGAAAATGAAGTGCACTCCCAGTGGCACTGGTCTCTCATATAGTGACCCAGACACTAATGACTTTACCTGAAAGGAAAGAAGAAAAAAAAGTGTTAAAAATATATTTTTCACATAAATTAAAAAATATATTTTTTAATTTAAATTACAAGGTTATTGTTGGTTATTAAAAATCAATTTAAAACATATTTAAATTTAAAATTGAGATAATTTATTAAAAATTATTATACAATAAATTTATTCATTTTAAATACTTTACAGTATTTATTATTGTATTAACTAAAATTAAAATAATTCATGTCAACTTTTAATTTGAAAATATTTTAAATTTTTTTCAAAGAGTCAATAAAGATATTATAATTTAGAACAAAAGAAGTATTATTTAAAATAAAAAAAATTGATGCCCATAGCATTATCAACTTTATTACGCTATTATTTTAATAATATATATACTTGATTATTTTTGTTTAAACTAAGTGATAACTAATTTCATAAATTCTAAATATGTATACTTAATTCTATTACCAAACACAAAAACTATCTTAATTAAGTATAAATATTGTATACTTAATTCTAAAAAGTATACATATTTAGAATACTTAATATGTATACTCAATTCTATTAAATACTTGGAGTATCATTTTAAATACTTAATATAGTTGATAATGCTTAAAATTAACTAGTGGAGTACTTTTTACTTAATATATGTAAAATTTATACTTTACTCCAAAAAAAAAAAATCAGCACGGAGGGAGTATTTTCTTAAACCGATCACTTTCTTTTTCCTCTCATTCATGACACTAATTCGCTACATTATTATAATTTCATTCCTCATTTTCATAATTAAAAAAACAAGGTATAATAAGATAAATTCAACGAAGTCTTTTATTTATTTTAAAAATTAGTAAGATAACATAAATATGGATTGATTTTTAAAATATGATTATGGTTTCATTTAAGAACTAAAACCATATTAACTATTTTTAATATGGATTATATGGGTTGGAACCATATGGTTATGGTTCAAATATAGGTCAACCCATATTTTAAATTTCAAACATATCATTATTATGATCCAATTAAATAAATTATTATTAGATATATCATTTATACATAATCACTAAATATTATTTTTTTTGGGAGGGAGGGAGTGAGGGTGGGTGGGTGGGTGGGTGGGTGTAATACCCGAAAAAAAATATTAAATAATAAAAATTACCTTGTTTTAAAACATATTTTTGGATGTCATTTATTTTGGGTCAAAATAATTATTTAATTTGTGTGGGCTAATAAATTTTAATAAGAGATGGATAAATTAATTTAGTACAATTTGGGCCTTAAAATTATTTGGGTTTAATTTAATTAAATGTGGGTAATATTAATTTTATTATAATTAGGAGAATTAATAAGATAACTAATAAATAAATAAATACTAAAACCTAATCATCCATATGTTACAAATCAGAAAGAAAAGAAAAAAAAGATTGGCGGATGCGTTGTGAATAGGGAAGAAACAATTTCATTCTTTATCAGGTAACTATCTAATGATTAACAGTATATGTGTGTTATAGTTTTGTATTGCATATATGTGTTTCTCTTTCTTAATCTAATCATCACTATGTGGTATCCGAAAAAGGTTAACAAATGGTTTCAGTAGATGAATTTTACTTGGTTAATACATGGATGCTAGGTAATGATTGGTTATATATATATATATATATATATATATATATATATATATATATGATGTGATTGATAAGATGTAGGAATTAAAAGTTTATAATAATAATAATAGTAATAAAGATTTCAATTACTTTATATATATACATATATGAGGATTATATATATATCCATGGGTTGAATATTATTTATATATATATATATATTTAGACCATGTTGTTTGCAGGCCTGCATTGCACGTTGATCTCATTTTATTATATATATATATATATATATATATATATATATATATATATATATATATATATATTATTTGTTAATAAATCTTTGGCCATGAAATTTATAATGTAATTAATAAATCAATTGAAGCTATGTATATTAATTTGTATTAATTAATTTTACCGATATAGTTATAAAAGATTTAATAATAAATTTAATAGTATTACGTTATTAATGATTGGATTGTAATAAAATCTTATTAAATTAATTTAGATTGAACGGAGGGAGTCTAAATGAGTTTTTGGAATATAAATTTGGGTATTGCATTATCAATTTCAGGTATGAATTCCGTACTCTTTCAGCAAGACTCTTTTGTTTTTAATTCGTTCGTTTAATTATTCGTTTCAAAATTTAGTATTGTCTCTCATAATTGTTCCTTGTCAATTTATTGTGATAAATTTATTTTGGCGTTGTATTAGAACTCACATTTGTACTCTTTAGACTAGTGTGTCATGTCTAAATTTTATTTTTATATTTATAGTGATGTACATGTTAGTATATTTTTTGTAGACTTGTGTTGACGATTCGCTTCGATTTAACATGTACATGTTAGAACCCTTTGTGGTTGATATTTTTTGTCGCATGTGTTGTGACATTATATTTTGTTAGAATACCGTAGGGTATACTTGAGCTATAACCACCGTGGGGGTACCACAGCATGTACTCTTGGCACCGAGGCATGACACCTTCCGCGACGGTGTGATCATCCACCACCTGCCTCCGCTTTATGCTCCGTTGGAGTTGGCCATTTGGTGTTTTGTTGTGGGGCGTATGGGTCGAATCCTAGTTTTCTGCTCGCTCGCTCTGCTGATTGCTGTTTGTGCCAAACACGGAGTAGTGATGTTTGTGCCAAACACGCCTTCCGATTTTACATGCATTGGATTCATATTTTGATCATGTGTGTAATTATTCGACTGTGTGGGCAAGGTATATTTCTATTTTATTCTCGAGCTTGGTATGAAATAACACCCACCATTTGATTCAAATTTATTATTTCGTTGTGTTAGATTTGTTCATTTCGCTTTCGATTGCGCTTTCGCCTCTTTTCATTTAATCGAAAGTTAGTTATTTCGGTTCATTATTTGTATTCTATATCCAGATCGGGCGTTTGCCTCATGCCGTGTTTTTCTTCCCATGCAGTAATCGGGGAATCAAGGGCAAGTGTGATGAGAGCTCCATTCATTCCAATGATTTAGAAATATTCTGCTTAGACTTGATGTATCGGTTTACTTGGAATTGTAATAATTATTTTAGATTGTGGTTTGAGACAAATGAGATTTATTATGGTTGACTTGTGGTATTTATCAGTTATTAAGACTATTCTTTTGTGGCTTTGAGCCTTGCTATTAAATTCATTAGTTTTGTTGTGTTTTGAGTAACCTCTCTTTCTATTTCGGAAAGGGGGTGTTACAGAGTTGGTATCAGAGTCAGGTTCTATCTTATAGAAAACCTATTTAGGTTTGACCTGTAAGTTATGGGTAGACTTCTGGGTTAGGTTTATGTTCTGTTTAACCTTCTGTTTAGCTATCATATTCGCTATATTCGAATTTGTCTCTAATCTGCTTTGTTTATGTTCATGATCTCTTTCTTAGATGGCTCGTAGATCTGCTAGAGTTGCTGGGAGGCGAGACAATAATAGGGCAAGAGGTAATGGTCAGCCCAATGAGCAACCTAATGATCAGATAAATGCTCAATTGGCTACCTTGGTGAATTAAAGTGAATCAAAGCTTTACCTCGCTTGGTGGCACAGTGTCAGACAGTAATGCAAAGAAATTACCACCGTAAATTCCCCGAGCAAGGGAATCCGGGAAAAAAATTGTCAACACGCAAATGTCGAAGAAGGGAATACAGATGGTCTTGATCAGCAGGTGGTTCCGATGTATGTATGGTTGGAGAGGTTTCAAAAGCAGAAACCACATGCATTCAGTTCAGCTCCGACTCCAATTGATGCAGAGAATTGGATTGCTCACCTAGAGAAGATCTTTGATGTGCTGGGGTGCTCGGATAATCAAAAAGTGTTGCTAGCTGCTTACAAGCTGGAAGGGGATGCACAGAGGTGGTGGAAAGCGTTGAAAACAACAAAGGGTGATGGTTATGTTGAGACACTTAGCTGGGCAGAGTTTTGTGAGGTCTTTTATCAGCAGTACTTCCCAGCTGCGGATAAAGAAGCCTATGCTAGAGAGTATCTGTCGATTCGGTAGAAAGATGATGAGTCCATCACGGATTTCATGACAAGGTTCACCAGTCAAGGTGCTTTATGGAACCTCGCAGGACCGCAGCGCGTAACGAGCGAGAGAAGTTCAAGTGGCGAATTCATTATAGGTATCACCAACATCTTATAAACAACAAGTTTGCAGACGTGTCAGCAGTGGCCAATGCGGTCAAGAATATTGAGATGGAGCGATAGGACTTTCGGTCTTCTAAACCGGATGGGAGTCGAAAGAGGGATGAGAGATGACCAAAGCAGGTCAAACTTCGATTCAAAGATGGGAGAAATCAGGTGGTCAATGAATAGAATCGTGGTGGCCAACAGGGCGCAAAACGTGGTCGAAAATCAAAATGTAGTTATCAATGATGCCTCAAAGAAGGGCATAATAATCGTAGTCGCAGCCACCTTGGAATGGAATGGTCAAAATCGGCGTAATCGGACAGAGTAATCAAGGTCGTTATCCCGACCACCGGTGGTGGGGTAACCCAAATCTCATTCCGATAGCTCCTTGTATTATTTGTGGGGCTAATCATCCGGGGAGGCAAAGCCACATGTACTCACAGTGCATGCTTCTTGTGTGGATGTATGGGTTATATTGCTAGGGATTGTACAGTCCACGTGGAAATGGTGGAGGTGGTGATAATGGTGGCAATGGAGGTCGTGTCGTGGTGGTCGAGTGTTTGCTTGACATATAACCAAAGCAAGGCAGTGCACCGTGTATTGCTTTCGCACTCTTTTAGTTGGTAATCGTGAGGCTTCTATTTTGTTTGATACGGTTTTACTCATTCCATTGTTGCTCGGTCTTTTTTCAAAGACCTAGGTGTGCCATCTCGCCTTTTAGATTCTCATTATGTCAATTGCTACCCGATGGGGACTTCGTTGTTATTTCCGATTTGTATCGAGGGTGTCCGATCGCTTTTGGGGATAAGATTCAGTAGGGCTAATCTTCTCCCGATGAGTATGCACGATTTTGATGTCATTCTTGGGATGGACTGGTTGGATAAGCACCAGGCCACTATCGATTTTCAGGCGAAGAAGGTTATATTTGGAGATGTGAAATCTCCAGTTTTCGTGTTTCAGGGTTCACAGCCGAGTAGAGTGGTGAAGTTAATTTTAGCTTTGAAGGCTGGAAAGTTGGTGGCAAAGGGTTGTGAGAGGTATTTGGCATTTGTGAAAGATACCTCTAAGGGTGAGTCTCGTATTGAGGATGTTCCAATTGTTCGTGATTTTTTCGATGTGTTTCCTGAGGAGTTGTCAGGGTTACCACCGCAATGGAAGTGGAGTTTGCTATCGAGCTTATTCCCAAAAGCGAGCCTATCTCTAAGGCGCCAGATCGGATGGCACCATTGGAGTTGCAGGAGTTGAAGGAGCGATTCACAGGAACTGTTAGATCGTGGTGTGATTCACCCGAGTGTTTCACCGTGGGTGCTCCAAATTTTGTTAATGAAGAAGAAGGATGGGTCTATGAGGTCGTGTATATAGACTACGTGGAGTCGAACAAGATTACCATCGTGAATCCAGATCCATTGCCGAGGATTGATGACTTGTTTGACCAACTTCGTGGGGTAAAGTATTTTTGAAGATAGATTTGAGGCCTGCCTATCATCAGTTGAGGGTGAGGGATGAGGATATCCATAAGACAGCTTTTCGCACTCGATATGGGCATTACGAGTTTCTGGTGATGCCATTCGGGTTGACTAACGCTCCGGCAGTGTTTATGGATTTGATGAATCTGGTGTTCAGGGAGTACTTGGACCAATTTGTCATTGTCTTTATTGATGACATTTTGGTTTACTCCAAGTCTAAGGAAGAGCATGAGGAGCATCTTCGCACAAAGTTGTTGGGATTTTGCGAAAGAGAAGTCAGATGCTAAATTCTCTAAATGCGAAGTTTTGTTGGAGCAGTCGCATTTTGGGACATGTTGTTTCATTGAAGGCATTAAGGTGGATCATCTCACGAAGGTTGAGGCTATCACTAAATGGCCGAGACCTACTACAATGGATGACAGATTAGGAGTTTCTTGGGTTTGGCAGTGGTACTATAAAGCGATTTGTGGAAGGATTCTCTTTGCATTTACCATCGACTTCAATTGATGAGAAAGTGCGTGAAGTTTATGTGGAATGAGGAGCGTGAGAAGAGTTTTGAGGAGTCAAGAAACGACTTGTGATGTACTCCTATACTTGCATCATTGTCAATTCGGACATGGAGGCTACCAGATTTATAGTGATGCTTCTAAGAAGGGTTTGGGGTGTGTTTTGATGCAACATGTTAAGGTGATTGCTTATGCTTCTAGGCAGCTTAAATCTTACGAGGTGAATTACCCCACACATGATTTGGAGTTGGTAGCGGTGATCTTTGCCTTAAAGATTTGGAGGCATTATTTGTATGGAGAGACTTGTGATATCTTCACCGATCACAAAAGTCTTAAATACATTTTCACTCAAAAAGAGCTCAATATGAGGCAGAGGCGTTGGTTGGAGCTTCTAAAAGACTATGATGCTAGAATTCAGTATCACCCGGGGAGGCAAATGTGGTTGCAGATGCTCTTAGCCGAAAGAGTTCAGGGAGTGTAGCATCCCTTATTACACAACCTCAACTTATTTTGGATATGCAGCGGCTCGAGATGGAATTGCACGTACGAGGTTCAGATGGGCATTTGGCGGGTATGAGAGTGGAGCCCTCTCTTATCTCACGAGTTAAAGAAACTCAAAAGGAAGATAGGGAGTTGTGGAGTATGACGCACGAAATCTGAGGAGGGCAAGCAAATCTGAAGTTTCAGATTGATGACCATGGTGTGATTTGGTTGGTGAACGGTTGTGTGTACCATCCGATCCAATCATTCGGAGGCGGTGTTGGGCGAGGCTCATAGTTCGCCATTTTCTATTCATCCGTGTTCTACAAAGATGTATAGGATTTGAAGAAGAATTTTTGGTGGAATGGGATGAAACGAGACGTGGTCAATATGTTGGGAAGTGCCTCACTTGTCAAATAAGTGAAGATAGAACATCAACGAGCTAGTGGTTTGTCGCAATGCAGCTAGACATTCCAAAGTGGAAGTGGGTGGATATCATGATGGATTTTGTGACCGGTTTGTCAAGACTTTCGTGAAGAATGATGCCATATGGGTAGTGGTGGACCGGCCGACCAAATCGGCACACACTTTTCGCTATCCGTGAGGGTTACTCAAAGGGATAGGTTGGCACATATCTTTCAATAGAGATTGTTAGAATTCATGGTACTCCTGTTCTATTGTTTTTCATATCGGGACCCACGGTTTACTTCACTTGCTTTGGAAAGGGTTTCAACGAGCTTGGGGTACTCTACCAACTTCAAGATTTTTTTTTCATCCATGAATCGATGGGCAATCCAAACGACTATTCAAACATTGTGAGGACATGTTGAGGTCTTGTGCACTTGAGTGGTCGGGTAATTGGGATGATTACTTGAGCCTAGTTGAGTTTGCTTATAACAACAAATTGGCATGCAAGTATTATAATTGGCTCCGTTTGAGGCAATGTATGGTAGAAAGTGCTCAGCACCAACTTGTTGGGATGAGGTCATGCGAAAGGCCATAGAAGGGCCCGAGTTAGTCCAAATCACTACCGAAAAAGGTAGCGATGGCTAAGGAGAAACTAAAGTCACCGATCACTAAGCAGTAAGTGTTATGTCGATAAGCATAGGAGGACTTTAGAGTTTGAACCCGGTGAGCACGTGTTTTTAAAAGTTTCTCCTTGAAGGGCATTCACGATTCGGGTTGAAAGGAAAGCTTAGTCCACGTTATATCGGCCCATTTGAGATTTTGGAGAGGGTTGGTGAGGTTGCATATCGGTTAACTTTGCCTCCACAAATAGCTCATGCGCACAATGTATTCCATGTGCTCTGTTGAGGAGTTATCATTATCATCCGTTGCATTGCGTGGTGCAATATCCGCTTTGATAAAATTTGGGAAAATCTTATTGTGAGGAGAAAGCTGAGGCGATTTTGGATCGTCAAGAAAGGATTATGAGGAGGAAGACTATTCCGTTTGTTAAAGTTCTGTGGAGGAACCATTCGAGCGAGAAGCCACTGGGAGCTTGAGGAGTCTATTCGAGCGAATATCCACATCTTTTTGATAATTAGGTACGCTTATTCTTTTGATTCCGGGGACTAAATTCTTTTAAGGGTAGGTGATGTAATACCAAAAAAAAAATAATATTAAATAATAAAAAATTACCTTGTTTTAAAACATATTTTTTGGATGTCATTTATTTTGGGTCAAAATAATTATTTAATTTATGTGGGCTAATAAATTTTAATAAGAGATGGATAAATTAATTTAGTACAATTTGGGCCTTTAAAATTATTTGGGTTTAATTTAATTAAATGTGGGTAATATTAATTTTATTATAATTAGGAGAATTAATAAGATAACTAATAAATAAATAAATACTAAAACCTAATCATCCATATGTTACAAATCGTAAAAGAAAAGAAAAAAGATCAGCAATACAAGCGTTGTGAATAGGGAAGAAACAATTTCATTCTTTATCGATAACTATCTAATGATTAAAAGTATATGTGTGTTATAGTTTTGTATCAGCGTTGTTTTCTCTTTCTTAATCTAATCATCACTATGTGGTATCCAAAAAAGGTTAACAAATGATTTCATAGATGAATTTTACTTGGTTAATACATGGATGCTAGGTAATGATTGGTTTTATATATATATATATATATATATATATATATATATATGATGTGATTGATAAGGTGTAGGAATTGAAATTTTATAATAATAATAATAGTAATAAAGATTTCGTTACTTTATATATATACACATATATGAGGATTATATATATACCTGTGTAGGTTGAATATTATTTATATATATATATATATTTGGACCATGTTGTTTGCGAAAGCTGCATTGCATAGCGCTGATCTCTTTATATATATATATATATATATATATATATATATATATATATATATATATTTGTTAATAAACTTTTGCCATGAAATTTATAATGTAATTAATAAATCAATTGAAGTTATGTATATTAATTTGTATTAATTAATTTTTCCGACATAGTTATAAAAGATTTAATAATAAATTTAATAGTATTATGTTATTAATGATTGGATTGTAATAAAATCTTATTAAATTAATTTAGATTGAACGGAGGGAGTCTAAACGAGTTTTTGGAATATAAATTTGGGTATTGCATTATCAATTCCAGGTACGGATTCCGTACTCTTTCAGCAAGTCTCTTTTGTTTTTAATTCGTTCGTTTCGTTATTCGTTTCAAAATTTAGTATTGTCTCTCATAATTGTTCCTTGTCAATTTATTGTGATAAATTTATTTTGGCGTTGTATTAGAACTCACATTTGTACTCTTTAGACTAATGTGTCATGTCTAAATTTTATTTTTATATTTATAGTGATGTACATGCTAGTATATTTTTAAAGACTTGTGTTGACGATTCGTTCGATTTAACATGTACATGTTAGAACCCCTTTGTGTTGATATTTTGTCGCATGTGTTGTGACATTATATTTTGTTAGAATACCGTAGGGTATACCTGAGCTATAACCACCTGTGGGGGTACCACAGGTATGTCCTCTTGGCACCGAGGCATGACACCTTCCGTGGCGGTGTGATCAGTCCACGGCGTCTCCGTTTTGTGCTCAGTTGGGAGTTGGCCATTTGGTATTTTGTTGTGGGAGGCGTATGGGTCGACCCTTATTTTTTGTTATATTCTGTTCTACAGAGTGGTGATGTTTGTGCCAAACACGCCTTCCGATTTTACATGCATTGGATTCGTGGTCCAATGTGTGTAACTTGCCTGTGTGGCATTATTCGACTTACTTATGAGGCATTATTTGACTTGCACGTGTGTCAGGTATATTTCTTTTATTCGAGCTCCAGTATAAAATAACATCCAACCATTTGATTCAAATTTATTATTTCGTTGTGTTAGATTTGTTCGCTTTTGTTTCAGCTTGCTTTCGCCTCTTTTCATTTAATCGAAAGTTAGTTATTTCGGTTCATTATTTGTATTCTATATCCGTACAGGGCGTTTGGCTCATGCTGTGTTTTCTTCCGGCAGATAATCAGGGGAATCAAGGGCAAATGTGATGAGAGCTCCATTCATTCCAATGATTTAGAAATATTCTGTTTAGACTTGATGTATCAGTTTACTTGGAATTGTAATAATTATTTTAGATTGTGGTTTGAGACAGTTAGAGATTTATTATGGTTGACTTGTGGTATTTATCAGTTATTAAGACTATTCTTTTGTTGCTTTGAGCCTTGCTATTAAATTCATTAGTTTTTTTGTGTTTTGAGTAATCTCTCTTTCTATTTCGGAGGTGTTACAGTGGGTGCGTGGGGTGGGGTGGGTGCGTGAGGGTGGGGTGGGTGCATGGTTGAGCTTCTTGAATATATAAATATGGGTGCAATGAACTTTTGATTTGAATTTGGAATAAAATATGGGTCAAAAAATGGAATTTTATGAATAAAGAATTAATTTTCTCGAAATAATTTTTTTTATATTATGGTGTGAATTTGAGATAATGTTATAGTTGTGGGTAATATTTATAAATTTTGCAAAGTATGCAAGTTATCATATTATATTCGATTGGTCGGGGAATATTCGCTTTTAAATGAAAAAATATTCATACGACGGCAGACAATCATCAGTGGACCCCACAATGAAATTATTGTTGATCGAAAAACGACAAAAATATTTTTTTGAAAATAACTATGGAAGTTTTACCGCTGATACCGTTGAACTACTCTTGTAGTAAAAGTACAAAGAATACGCTGCTGTTACATAGAAGAGCACACCAGATTGATTATTGATATTTATGTGAGAAGTCACCGCTTTTGTTCAATTATTGCTATAATAGTCACGACAAGATCTCACATTATTTGATTCAATTATTGTTGATTTAGAAGTTTTGTTTTTCATTCAACGTAATAAAATAGAAACATCTTTTTATATAAAATGTAATACTTTATTAAAGTTATTCTATAAATAGAATATATTATATTCTATTACGCATAGTGTTTTTTTTCAGATAGTAAAATCTTTTTATATAAAAATGTATTACTTTATTAAAGTTATTCTATAAATAGAATATATTATATTTTATTATGCAGTAGTATTTGTATAGTGCCCAAGATAAGAAGTTGCATAGTAAAAATCTTTTTATATAAATAGAATATATTATATTTTATTTAAAAGATTTTTCTTTAAATATGGACCGTCGATTAAAATAAATCAATCTGACCGCTCATGGATTAGTTACTATGCATTCCATTTTCCTATAAATAAAGCTCATTCCTTCATTATTTTTTACTTAATTCACCTAACTCTGTAGAGAGAAACTATAGAGAGAAACTATAGAGAGATAGAAGAAAAGTTTTCGCTACTTCACTACTACTCTTATATCAAGTATTATTTTACTGGTAAGGGATATTATTCTTTTGTATTCAAGAAGAGAACTTCGTTATTCCATTTCTTTATTGTTCGTTGAATAACTCAGATACGCTGCTTACCCTATACTTGGTGACATTCTTCTATTATTCTCTTTTATTATTCTCGCTTTAATATCCTCGTCTGCATATATACGCCGACCGGGTTCCATTTTTTTATTATTCCGCCTTTATTATTCTCGCTTAATATCCTGTCTCGTGCTATACGCCTAACCGGTTCCATCATTTATTATTCCGCATTTATTATTCTCGTTGAACATCCTGCTTGCAGAATTTCACCGACCGTTCCGTTATTATTATTCTCGCTGAATAACCGCTTGCGCTAAGTACCGCATGCATGGTGATATCTTTTGTTATTCCATTCTTTATTATACTCAATTGATTAAAATTTTGACTTCTATACTCCATGAAATTAGTGGAATATCCTCGATATTCGCTTCATCCAAAGATTTTTCATGGAAATATTCTTCCGAGCATTTTTTGAATTTTATTCTACAAAGAAGTATCATGTCGACAATTTGGACGTTATATCGTTCCTCGGACAAATTAATTCTTGAACTTATTTAATCAATTCTTATATCATTGTCATCATCCTCATGTTTATGTTATGTTGAAAGTCATCTGTGGGTCCAGAAGTGCATGTATGGACTTGGTATGATTATGACTGTGGATTATTCAAAGATAATCATGACCGTAATGTTACAAAATGATGTGAAAATTAAAAGTCCTCATCGGGCTCAGTGAGTGCATTGATGGACGCTTTTGGTATGATTATGGCTATGGATTCTCTTCTACCAAGGGAGCAAAGATGAATTATTTTATGGCATGATCAGACTGGTTGATGAAAACACGATTATCTTTGGCCCAGAGTGCATGGATAATTCGTGGTCGTGATACTAAAGAATATCTTCTCGCCCTCAGAGTGTGGATGATTTTAATGATGTGGATTATTTATCGAAATGAGTCTCATCGATAAAAGTGATGAAAACTTTTAAATCATAAAAGATAGTAGATTTTATTCTCTACTGAACTTTTTAATGGATTGCTTGTTCACCGCAGCTTAAACTTGATGTCTATTGTATTTTATTAGTTTAACATTGTTGGAGGCTAATGATAATTTATTCTCGCATTATCTTAGTCATAATATTTCTTATCGGGCTAGTTGAGCTCACCTTTTTTTTCACCGTTTTCTTCGTGAAATGAGAACATAGCGAGGACTAGCTGGGAACCTGGAGTGATGGTCCGTAGAGGATAGCATTAGTAGTCCTCACTATTCGTGAAATAGTGTGTTAATAATTGTAATGAGGACTCCTTTTGAGTTTGTATAATCTCTAGTAGACAATATTTGTATTCAAACTCACAGCTTTATGTTTTGTCGTATTGTACACGATACAACAGTATTAGTAAGTTGTATTTGAATTCTGCACTACGTATCCATGCACCCAAGATGGGTGATGTATACCTAATTTTGGGGGCGTCACAACTTGGTATCAAAGCTTAGGATATGATCCATGGCTAAGATGTGAGATAAGAACTAGGAGGGAGAGACGGGAATTCTTCATAGTATGACCTACCTAAGTTTATTTGGTATTTAATTGGCTCACAAAAGTATAGGGATAATATGTGATATGTTAATTAACCCTTGTTTTTTGGCATTGTTTGAAAATGGCATCCGAGAATGTTGAGATTATCAATGGAGCACAGAGACCGCTGAGTCTCCACAGATCAATAATCGTGATAATGTGCAACCAGAGGACAATACTCCTCATGAAAATAATAACATCGGAAAATGGTGAATGATGGGATGGTCGAGGCTTTATGCAATTCATGCAACAACAAAGCGGCGGCGCCTCTCGCCCAAAATGCGTAGAAATACCGATAACTCTCTTGACGGTCACCGCTAAGCGCTTTAAGGAGAAATTCATGCAACAACCAAGCGAAGGCAACCTCCCGCCCATAATGCAGGTGGAAACAATGGTAACCTCACTTGGTCACCGCTAAGCGCTTCAAGGAGCCGACCACCGGAGTTTTTGGGAAAGCCGTAACCACTTAAGGCGAGACATGGATAAAGCAGATTATCAAGATATTTGATGTCTTGAATGCTCAGAGGAGCAAAAGGTTCCATTCGCCACCTTTATGTTACGTGAAGAAGGAGATCATCAGGGGAATCAGAAACGTACTCACCGACGACTCAAGATGTCTTGGGAGAAGTTCCAAGAATTATTCAACGACAAGTACTTTCCTAAAAGTATTCGCTATACGAAGGAGGTAGAATTCATCAAGTCGAGCAAAACAATACGACCGTGTCGCAAAGACGAGGCTAAGTTTGCGAGTTATCCCGCCAGATCCCATTTTGTCGATAATGAGGAGCGAATGACGCGAATGTTTTTGGCGAGGTTTGAAACCCGATATACGCCAATACCTCATTTCTCACAAACTTTGTTTATATTTAGATGTTGTGAATAGGGCTCGCTTATTGAGCGCCGATAATGAGTCAAAGACAACCAAAAGGCAACGACCAACAACACGATAATAATTATATCGGTGGCAACGGTCATCGAAACAACGATAACTATCGTGGGGATATTATCATGCCAAGAATGGTAACCATTTCGGTGGTAATCATGGCCAAGATAATAAGAATGGACATTTTAAGAAGAGAAGGTTCAACAATGACGTGAAGACGCCGGACCAAAGACCCGCTTCAAAGGAAGAAGAACGCCCATCGGTCGTATGTTTCAAATGCGGACAAGAGGGACACATCCGTCCAAACTGTACGCAATAATCCAAAGCATGTTTAATTGAGGAAGAGAAGGTCACCTAGCTCGATTTTGTCGTATGGTGAAGTTAAGTCCAACTGGGATAGTGATGCCAAAGGATGTCCCAGACAAGCCAAAGCCGGTAGTTTAAGAGAGAGCGTTTTTTTTCTCGTGATGAGGAACCTGAATAAAATTATCACGGGTAAGTTAATCATAAGTCTTACGAAGTCTATACCGTGTTAGATACCCAGTTCTACTCACTCTTTTATTTCACCTAGTTGTGTTCAATGTTTGTACTTAACTCCGGAGAAGTTAAACTTTGATTTATCTATTGAAACTCCATTGAGAGAAACCTTTGTTACCTCAACTATCTATAAATCTTGTTCAAATCAACACTTTCACGTTACGTGTTGATCTTGTCTCTTTGAAAATACTTGCCTTTGATGCAATTTTAGGAATCGATTGGTTAACTACTCATTATGTTTTTTGTAAGGTTGTTAGCTTTCATATTCCTAACCAACCTGTTATGCGAATTCAAGGAACCAAACCACTAAAGTCAATCATTGTCATATCAAGCCATAAATAAAAAGCCTCGATTCTTTCGTTGTTGACTTTCTTGTGTGGAATGCACCAAACCGACTTTCAGAGGCAACGCCGTGAATGACGATGGCAAGTTGATAGGTATCAATGTGACGTGTTATCCAAGTCTTGGATGAGAGTCACAGCTTTTGAATGATATTTCTATATTGTTAATAAATTTCTCGACGATTTTTTGAAGACTTCTTAGCCTACCCTTAGAGAGCGTGAAATCGAATTTTGTATCGACCCAAAGACAAAACCCATTTCTAAAACCCTCAAATATTTCTTTACTTAAAACGAACGTAACATGCGCCAAAGACGTTGACTCGAGCTGTTGAAGATTACGATCGTACTATTCAATATCATCGTGGAAGAGCAAACGTGGTAGCTGACGTGTTGAGTAGAAGATCGTGTGCGTTTACAAGTGCAATGTTGTTAACACAAAGACTCATTTCGTATAACTTACAAATGATGAAGATGGAGTTAAAGACTCTAGGGACCCACGTGAAGATAACAAATATACGAGTAGAATCGACTTTAATCGATAAAGTTAAAGCCGCTCAAGCTACATACTCAGAGCTGATGAATGTGAAGAAGAAGGTTCAAGATGGCATTATTCTAGAAGCAAGAATCGACGAAGAAAGGAAATCTCAACCCTCGGTTTAATCGGCCCATTTGAAATCCTCGATGAAGTAGGAACCGCGCCTATATAGACTCGCTTTTACCGCCAAGTATGTCATGCGGTTTCATAACGCTTTTTTTACGTATCGATGTTACGTAAATATGTGGATGACCAACCACATTATTAATTTAGAATCGGACGAGATAACGGATGATTTAACGTATGAGATCTCGTGTTAAAATCTTGGATAAGAAGAATCGTATCCAACACTCAAGGGTTATACCTCAAGAGTTAGAATCTGAAATGAAGTCAAGGTATCCTCACCTGTTCGGCATACTAGGTACGTATGTAAATTTCGAGGGCGAAATTCCATAACGAGGGGAGATTGTGAAACCCCAGATTTTATGAATAAAGAATTAATTTTCTCGAAATAATTCTTTTTTAAATTATGCTGTGAATTTGAGATAATGTTATAGTTGTGGGTAATATTTATAAATTTTGCAAAGTATGCAAGTTGTCATATTATATTCGATTGATCGAGGAATATTTGTTTTAAACAAGTGAAATATTCGCACGACGCACAACAATCATTGGTGGACCCCATAACGGAATTATCATTTGATCGAGAAAACGACAAAAATATTTTATTGAAAATAACTATGAAGTTTTACCGCTGATATCGTTGAACTACTCTCGGTAGAGTAAAAGTACAAAGAATACGCTACGCGTTGTTGCAAGAGCATACCAGATTGATTATTGATATTTATGTGAGAAGTCACCGCTTTTGTTCAATTATTGCTACAATAGTCACGATAAGATCTCACATTATTTTATTCAATTATTGTTGATTATTTTATTCAATTATTTTTTGTTTTACGTATAAAATAGAAACATCTTTTATATAAAATGTAATACTTTATTAAAGTTATTATAAATAAATAGAATATATTATATTCTATTATGCATAGTGTTTTCAGATAGTAAAATCTTTTTATATAAAATGTAATACTTTATTAAAGTTATTCTATAAATAGAATATATTATATTTTATTATGCATAGTGTTTTGCATAATGCCCAGATAAGTGTTTGCATAGTAAAAATCTTTTTTATATAAATAGAATATATTATATTTTATTTAAAAGATTTTTCTTTAAATATGGACCGTCGATTAAAGTAAATCAATCTGACCGCTCATGGATTAGTTACTATGCATTCCATTTTCCTATAAATAAAGCTCATTCCTTCATTATTTTCTTTCGAATTCATTGAACTCTGTAAAGAGAAAACTATAGAGAGAGACTATGAGAGATAGAAGAAAAGTTTTCTCGCTACTTCACTACTCTTATATCAAGTATTATTTTACTGGTAAGGGATATTATTCTTTTGTATTCAAGAAGAGAACTTCATTATTCCATTTCTTTATTGTTCTCGTTGAATAACTCAGATACGCTGCTACCCTATACTTGGTGACATTCTTCTATTATTCGCCTTTTTATTATTCGTTTAATATCCCGTCTGCTGCTATACGCTTGACCGGGTTCCATTTTTATTATTCCGCTTTATTATTATTCGCTTTAATATCCTCGTCTGTATCAGTATACGCGCGATCGGGTTCCATCATTTATTATTCCGCATTTATTATTCTCATTGAAACATCCCGCTTGCAGGTGAATTTCACCGACCGGTTCCGTTATTATTATTCTCGTTGGAATAACCGCTCATGCGCGGCACCGCATGCATGGTGATATCTTTTGTTATTCCATTCGGATTATACTCACCTTGATTAAAATTTTGACTTCTATACTCCATGAAATTAGTGGAATATCCTCGATATTTGCGCTTCATCCAAATTTTTCATGGAAATATTCTTCCGAGCATTCTTGAATTTTATTCTACAAAGAAGTATCATGTTGACAATTTGGACGTTATCGTTCATGGACAAATTAATTCTTGAACTTGTTTAATTGAATTCTTATATCATTGTCATCATCCTCATGTTTATGTTATGTTGAAAGTCATTTGTGGTTCAGAAGTGCATAGATGGACTTGGTATGATTATGACCAGGTGATTATTCTTGGTATAATCATGACCGTAATGTTACAAATGATGTGAAAATTAAAAGTCCTCATTGGCCCGTAATGCATTGATGGATAGTTTTTGGTATGATTATGGCTATGGATTCTCTTCGGCCAAGGGAGCAAAGATGAATTGTTTTATGGCATGATCAGGACCGTTGATAAAAACACGATTATCTTTGGCCCGTAGTGCATGGATAATTCGTGGTCGTGATACTAAAGAATATCCTCGCCCGTAGTAGTGTGGATGATTTAATGATGTGGATTATTTATCGAAATGAGTCTCATCAATTATTAAGTGATGAAAAACTTTTTAAATCATAAAAGATAGTAGATTCTATTCTCTATTCGACTCTTTTAATGGATTGCTTGTTCACCGCAGCTTAAACTTGATGTCTATTGTATTTTATTAGTTTAACATTGTTGGAGGCTAATGATAATTTATTCTCGCATTATCTTAGTCATAATATTTCTTCTTTAAAGCTAATTGAGCTCACCCTTTCTTTCACCGCTTTCTTCTGAAATGAGAACATATAAGAGGGGACTAGTCGGGGAAACGGAGTGATGATCCGTAGGATAAGATAGTAGTCCTCACTATTCGTGAAATAGTGTGTTAATAATTGTAATGAGGACTCCTTTTGAGTTTGTATAATCTCTAGTAGACAATATTTGTATTCAAACTCACGCTTATGTTTTGTCGTATTGTATACGACATGCTTATATTAGTAAAGTTGTATTTGAATTACATACGTATCCCATCTAATTCGACCCAAGATGGGTGATGTATACCTAATTTTGGGGGCGCCACAGGACCTATATTTCTTTTTTAAAATAGTTAACCAACCCATTTTATTCCAGTTAATATGGATTGACCAAATAGTTAACAAACTATAATGTCAGGTCTACTCTCTCCGACCCTCTTTAAGTGGCATTTTAAGGTATGCATATAGATTAAAAAAAGTACAATTAATGTTTTTTTAATTGACTAAATTGAGTGTAAAATTTCAATAATGAACTTTTAATATTTATTGAAAAGATGAGAAAGAAACAAATTAGTCTTTAATTATAAAAGGTAATATGGAAAATTAAGCATTTAATTCTTACTTAAAATCTACAAACTACAAATAAAAATAAACAAAAAAAATCTCTCTAAAAAGACAAATAAAAAGGGACAAAGAGTACTTTATATATATAATACAGGAAATTGATATTTTTACATTTTTTTTAATATTTTGAAATAAAAAGTGTCGCTACAGATGTATAGTGCAGGTTTTCACCGTCGCTATAAGATCTATAGCGACGGTTTTCTTATAAAAATATCAAAAAATGTTATGAATTTATCGGTTTCCAAAAATATACTCCGTCCATTCCATTATAAATTGACATTTTAGCTTATTTTGTATATTCTAAAATAATTGTAGTTTCATATATTTAGGAGAATCTTAAATTCTCTTTTCTATAATACACATATTTATATTCTTTTAAGGATATTTAATTCAATCAATCAACTATTATTCTTTTCACACCTTTTTTCTCAATAAGGGATAAAATGTCATTTTATCTTAAAATTAAGCCATTAATTTTTATCTTTAATAAGTGTGCATATTCTTTTAGTGATATATACTTCCTCCGTCATCAGAAGGATAATTAAAATTATAATTATTTTTGTGTTCAAAAGAATGAGATAAAATAAAAAGTAATTTTGTCATTTAGTAGAATATATTAATATAATAATAATTTTATAAATCTTGTAAATTCATTAAAAATAAATTTAAAACTTTATTTAATCTTTTTCATTATTTTTATTTTTTAATACTCATCTTTTGAATACGGAGAGAGTAGATTACTGCCCTAATTTCATTTTCAAAAAAAAGAAGTTGAAGTACTCGTAGGTCCCAACACCCATTTTTTTCTATCCACCCCAAAGCAAGTTAAGCGTCTTTCACCCTCAAAAGGAACTTGTACCTTCCCGCGTGAAAACAAACACACATTTCTTTCCTCTCAAAAATTTTTGGAAAGAAAAATAGACAAGTACCAGCAAAACCTCACTGCCCTTTCACACTTCTTGTTTATAGCTTTGCTTCTCTTTCTGATTTTCTCTCTCGTCTGCGATCAACTGTTTGTTTGAATAATCGACCCAAAAGGTAATTAGGGTTCTCGAAACATTGAAATTTAATCTATTTTACTGAAATTTTACATCAATTGGATTCATTTTGCATGTTATGTTGGTTTTGATGGTAAAGAATTTACCTTTATGTTCTAGATCAATTTGGCTATCTTTGAAATCCGTTTGTTGCTGTAGAAACAGTGGGATAATGAATTCTTTGATTTGAGTATCTGGGTTGTTGTTTTTAAGGTTGAGATGAATGAGGGGTTAAATTCTTTATGTTCTTTTACATAACAGGAAAGTGGGTTTATATATGCTTGTAATCTATCTTTATGTATGAGAAATTGTGGGTTTTGCTTCATTATTCATTCCCATTTGGGTTATTTGACTGATTTTGAAGTTGTTCATATTGGAAGTTTTAATTCTTTGTAGTTGTTATTATAGTGGGGATTACCCCTTTTGTCTTATTTCCATAAATATATGAATTAAATTTGTAGAAAATTGAGCGGCTGCCTAATTGACTAAGGAGGGTGTATTAAGATTTTAAAAACTTTTAAATACTTTAAAAGTTTGGTTGTATTCAATCAAGACATTTAAAGAGTATTAAAGTTTATTGATATTCAATTACAACTTTTGTAATGTCTTTAAAAGTTAGGTGATATTGAATTGAGACTTTTATAAAGTCTATAAAAGTATTTTGGTATTCAAAAAGTCATTGATTTTTCAGATTTCTATCAAATGGTAGAGTTTGACAGACTTTAGAAGAAGAGATACCCATATCCAAAGTCTGACCTCATCTCTAAAGACTTTCAAAGACTTCTAAATATTTGAGAAAGGAAAAGATGAACAAAGGAGAAAGAGAAAGAGATAGAGCAGATCAAACAAAGAAGAGAAAACAAAACAATATATATATATATATATATGTCTCACTTTTTCTCAAAATAAAAAGCCCAAAAAGGAACAGAGTTATTATAGTAGGTGAGGAGAGATAAAAAGGAGGAGTGGTTAAAAAGAGGGAGTAACGTTAAGGGTTCTAAATAGAACCAATGGTATAAATGGAGATAACAAATATTTTAATATCATTTTATATTTTTTTCTCTCCCATAAAAAAATCTCATTTAATATATTTGTAAGTATTAAGGAGGTATTTTGTTTTATGTTTATTTTAAAAGTAATAAATTTGTTAATTTTGTTATTTGTTGAAAATTATAAATTGTTAGTTTAGCAATAATTACTTGATAGGAAAACAACAATGAACAATTTTAAAATCGAAATTGTTATTTTATATTCTTTATTAGTAGAAAATGACTTTTTGTATGAAATATGACATTTTCTTGTAATAGACTGGGTATGATTTAATAATTCAACTTCAACAATACCTTTTATTTCAAATTAGGTTGTTACATGGTCGAAATATTTTAATATCGTAATCATTTCATCTAAAATATAAGATCTTTGTTGACTTTTTAACAATTAATATAAGCTGCAAGATATATTAGAAGTATACAAATGTCTATCAAAGTCTTGATAAAAAGTCTATAAAAATTTGTCACGTATTTCATGGAGTCTTTAAAAATAATTTTTAAAAACCTTTAAAAGTCATTAAAATCCACAATCTCTACAAATATCTGTTACTTAAAAAAAGTATTTAAAAGTCATTATTGAATACACCCTCCTAAATCTTTGTTAGTGATCCAATCCCCCCACCCCTTTTTCTTTTTTCTGCAACCCATTGTTCTGTGATCATGCTTTTGGACAAATTGTAGACAAATTCAGAAAGATTTTGTATAATTTGGTCTTCCTTATTAGTCAATGATGTAATCTTATTATTTTAATCTATAGACCAGGGTTATAGGGAACACTTATTATCCTGTGTGGTTGCATTCCACATACTGGGTACTATCATTTTGAATTGTGGTATGAGAGCTTAGATGCCTGGTGCATTCTACCTTATATAGTGTTCCTCATACTCGATTTTGTCCTGCATGTCTAGTTGATTAGCGCCCCTGATAACCATGCTATTGACTATAGGTATAGCCTGCATCCGTTTATTGAGGACCCAAAACATTAGAAAAGAATATAACTTTCTCATGATTCTCTTTTTGGTCTTATTTGCATTTGATGATCTAATATGACTTAGTTTGATTGGTGTTATTTACTGTCCTAGAGGAAAGGAAGTTTATCTAATTTTGAGTCTTATGTTTCATGTTAATTTATTTTTTTGGTTTCAAAAAAATTGGAAAGTTTCTGGTGTGTGTGTAAGGTTATGCTGAACTTGGGGTTCAAAATTTCTGTGTTCTAATCTCTTTCATTTTCGTTAGGCGGAAGTGGGTGCTCTGAATTTTGAGCTTCTATATAACCGATGTGACCTGAGACTAACTATTGAGTTAAGATAAATGGCCATTGGAGATGATGACAGCTGATTTGCTACTCTTTCGTCAACTTCTCATATCAACAGACTGTATATTGGAAATTGCTATTCCATAAGAGTAAGGCACCCACACTACTGCTATTTAGAAACTACGGAGAAGGACATGGGTCGCTAGGTCAGAAAATTCTCTTAAGTAGAATTTGAACCTAGGACCAGGGCTTTGTAACTTTTGTGGGTAAAAGAATGGGGTCAGAAGGAAGTGAAACGGATACAATAGTTACTCAAATTAGTGTTGATGGCTTTTATAATTATATTACTGCAAAGATGCTTTCGGAGTACTTCGAAGATAACATTGGAGGTGTTTGGAGATGTAGATTGAAGACTTCTTCAACCCCTCCCGAGTCGTTCCCAGACTTTGAGATCAGCACTGAAAATATCCAAAGAACGAACACATATGAAAAGGTGGAGCCCCATGCATTTGTGCATTTTGTGCTTCCTGATTCATCTAGGGCAGCTCACAATGCTGCAGGGCGTTTAGAGCTTATAATGGAAAAAATCCTCTAAAGGTCAGTTTGGGGCCTGAGAATCCACATTGTATGAATCAGAGGAGAAGGACTAAGGCTCCCTTTAAGTTATCAGATGTGCGTGTTGAGATTGGAACCTGGGTAAGCAAAGATAAGTTCTTTGTTGCTTGGAGAGGTCTGCCAGCGGGTGTTGATTTTCTAGTGGACCCCTTTGATGGGACATGCAAATTTCTTTTCACAAAGGATACTGCTTTCTCCTTCAAAGGTACGGGAAACCATGCCGTTATCAAGTGTAATTATAAGGTTGAGTTCTTGGTTAGAGACATCAAAGAGATAAAACAATATACAGATACTTCACACTTGATCGTTTTGTTGCAGCTGGAGTCATCTCCCCAGGTTTACTACAGAACCGAGGATGATGATGTTGAAGAATCAGTTCCATTTGATTTATTGGATGATGATGATCCTTGGATTCGGACCACAGATTTTACTCTTTGCGGTGCCATTGGTCGGTGTAGTACTTATCGAATTCTGATCCCACCTCGCCATGGTATCAAGTTGAAGAAGGCTATGAAATACCTTTCGGAACGAAGGGTACCTAGTGAGAACTTAAGAAAACCACTCCAAATACAAGATGAACCTGATTTTGGGACGCGCATGTCATATCCTTTCTTCTGTATTCAGTTTAAGGGTATAAGCTTCAAAATCCTGTTTTTGGTGAATGCGGTGATGCATAAAGGCATATTCAATCAGTACCAGTTGTCCAAAGAATTCTTTAATCTACTTAGATCCCAACCGGACGAAGTCAATGTAGCTGCATTAAAACACATTTGTGCCTCCAAGCGGCCTGATTTTAATGCTTATGAAAGGATGAGACGTGTTCAGGGATGGTTGATGAAAAATCCTAAGCTTCTTGAGAGAACTAGAGAGTTGGATGATATTGTAGAAGTTAGGAGGTTAGTTATTACCCCGACAAAAGCTTACTGTCTTCCTCCAGAAGTTGAACTTTTGAATAGGGTTCTCAGGAATTATAGATCAGTTGCTGATCGGTTTTTAAGGGTGACATTTATGGATGAAGTCATGCAAACACTAAATAAGAATGTAATGACCTATTATCCTGCTCCTATTGTAAGAGACATCACGTCAAATTCTAATGCCCAGAAAACCACAGTGTTCAGAAGGGTGAAGAAAATTCTAAGCGAGGGGTTTGTTTTATGTGGTCGGAAGTACTCATTTTTGGCCTTCTCAGCTAATCAATTGAGGGACCGGTCTGCCTGGTTTTTTGCTGAGGAAAAAAATACTTGCGTGCCTGACATTCTGAAATGGATGGGGTGTTTTTCTGAGAAGAATGTCGCAAAGTGTGCTGCTAGAATGGGTCAGTGCTTCTCATCTACTTATGCGACGGTGGAAGTTCCACATAGTGAGGTAGATTCAGAGCTTCCAGATATCGTGAGAAATGGGTACGTTTTCTCTGATGGAATTGGTATGATATCAGATGATCTTGCGATGGAAGTTGCAGAAAGGTTGCATTTGAAAGTAAACCCTCCATGTGCATATCAGATAAGATATGCAGGCTGCAAAGGTGTTGTTGCCTGTTGGCCAGCCTGTAAAGATGGGATTCGTCTTTCCTTACGGTTGAGCATGAATAAGTTTGTGTCCAAACACACCATTCTCGAGATCTGTTCTTGGACTCGGTTCCAGCCTGGATTCTTGAATAGGCAGATAATAACATTGCTTTCGGCTCTGAATGTCTGCGATGATATATTTTAGGAAATGCAGGAGTCTATGGTTTATAAACTGAATCAGATGCTCGTAAATGCAGATACTGCTTTTGATGTTCTTACTGCCTCATGTGCTGAAGAAGGAAATACTGCTGCTATAATGTTAAGTGCAGGTTTTAAGCCTCAAACTGAACCTCATCTACGAGGCATGTTAACGAGCATACGAGCTGCACAGTTTGGGAACCTCAGGGAAAAGGCTAGGATATTTGTTCCTTCGGGGAGGTGGTTGATGGGTTGTTTAGACGAGCTAGGTATACTTGAACAAGGCCAGTGCTTTATCCAATTGTCAAACCCTTCACTGGAAAATTGCTTTGCTAAGCATGGTTTTAGGTTTTCCGAGACAAAAAAAGATATAGAAGTGATCAAGGGCTACGTGGTAGTGGCAAAGAACCCTTGCCTTCACCCTGGCGATGTGCGGATTCTGGAGGCAGTGGACGTCCCGAGCTTGCACCATCTTTTTGATTGCCTGGTATTTCCTCAAAAAGGAGATAGACCGCATACAAATGAAGCATCGGGAAGTGACCTTGATGGTGATCTCTATTTTGTAACATGGGATGAAAATCTTATTCCACCTAGTAAGAAAAGCTGGTTGCCAATGGACTATGCACCTCCAGAAGTCAGAAAACTGCCACGTGGTGTTCAGCATAAGGTGATCATCTACCCTTATTTGGTTACTATCTCCTGTGTTGATTATTTAAGTTGCTTTAACATTATAATATTATACTCCCCCTGTTCCACACGAAGAGTACCATTTGCCATCCCCCCTTCCCCCTTACAAATAGAGTTCACTTTTTAGTGATAATAGTACAAAATGAGACCATCTCCTTAGTTAACCATCATAATTTCATTATCATACCACACTATTAAACTAACAAATTATTTTTAGGGATATATATGGAACAAAAATATATCCTTATATTCGCAAATTTTACAAATGGGACTCTTTTAGTGGGACGGTGGGAGTATTATATTTTTGCTCTCTTCATACATCTTTTTGATGCTTTGTCCCTTGCATTAATTCTTTCTAAAAACATTGGTATGACTTGTTCACTTTATTTAATTTTTTATATTTTGAAATTTCAGAACTTCAGTTATGAATTCTTTATTGGCGTACACCTTTTTTTTGAGAATTTGCAGAAAATCTCTATACCAGCATACTATGTATGTCTTACTATTTTAGATACATTTAGATAATATATTGTCGATTTTACAGGACATTATAGAGTTCTTCACTCGGAACATGGTTAATGAAAACCTGGGTACAATCTGCAACGCTCATGTGGTTCATGCCGACAGCAGTGAATATGGAGCATTGGATGAGAATTGCATTAAACTGGCAGAGCTTGCTGCCACGGCCGTTGATTTCCCCAAGACTGGGAAAATTGTGAACATGCCATCTGAACTCAAACCAAAATTGTACCCTGACTTTATGGGGAAAGAGGGGTTTCAGTCTTACAAGTCAAACAAAATATTGGGCAAGCTTTACCGCCAAATTACAGATAATTATTACATAGATGAGACAGCTTCTCCGGAGATAAAATTTGTTCCTAAAGAAATCCCTTATGACACAGATCTCGAGATTCCAGGATCCAGAACTTTTGTCGATGAAGCATGGGCCCTTAAGTGTTCTTATGACGAGCAGTTGAATGGTCTTCTAGGCCAGTATAAAGTGAACAGGGAAGAAGAGGTTGTCACGGGCCACATTTGGTCCATGCCGAAGAATAGTAGCAAGAAGCAAGGTGAAATGAAAGAGCGACTGAAAAATGCTTACAACGCTCTGAAGGAGTTTAGGAAAGTTTTTGAGCATATGGACCCGAAATTTGATGAACTTTCTGATGATGAGAAGAATTCTACGTTCGAGAGCAGAGCTTCAGCATGGTACCAGGTCACGTACCATCCCGAATGGGTGAAGAAATCGCTGCAATTGCAAGATCCTGATGGTGGTACAGAGACAGTGATGTTAAGCTTTCCTTGGATAGCGGTTGATTATCTTGCTCGGATCAAAATCAAACATGGAGGAATGAAAGATGTTCAACACGCAAAGCCGATTAATTCTCTTGTGAGGTACCTTGCCGATAAAATATGAGTGATGCTCCATATTTGTTGTTGGGTTTTTTAAAAAAAATTCGTGACTGCAAGTCCACTCTGTTGTTGTTGTTGGGGTTTTTTGTTGTTTTTGTTGTCTATAATATTTTGATACTCTTTTTGTTCATGTATTTATTACTATAATCTACGTCTCTTTAATCGATGGTATTAAGATTTTTGAAGTGTGTTCTGCTTTTAATTGCATGTTGTTTAAGATTTTCAATACATTTTTGTTCATGTTTCCCTATGTTTAGTTTAATAGTGATGGCCTGATTTTGAAGGAAATTGTGATGGTAAACTTAATGATATTGTGCGTTTTGTACTACCATAAAAAGAAATGCGACTTTCTTTTTGAAATCTCGAAAGACCTACTCGACAGTTTCCTTATGAGCGAGTTTATAGGTGTCTTTTACAAGCTGTCTCAGTAGTTATCGATTTTTTTGTGCAATCTTGAACTGAGTTGACAAATAAATTATTGAGTCGACTTAGCTTTGAAAAGGGTACGTGAGTCGTTCATGAGATTTTGGTGGTTCATGACGAAAAATAAAAACGAGACCCTTTTTGAAATAATGTCTTTAAAAAAAAAGAAAAAAAAACAAGTTGTATCCAAAAACACGCATTTCCGGTGCATAAAACATAATAGTTCGACTACAACAAAATATATGAGAACTTCAATTACAACAAAATATATAAGAATACATTCATTCATTGAAAGATTCTTCTTCTAGTATTCCTAGAGGCAAAATCTTCAATCAAATGTTTAAAATCAAACTTGTCCAACGTATCCTTCTCGATGCACATGATTGCCAACCCATTCAACTTTTCTTGTGTCATAGTCGACCGCAAGTAATTTTTCAACAATTTCAACTTCGAAAAACTTCTTTCAGCAGATGCCATTGTCACAGGAATAGTTAGATATTCCCTGTAAGCAATTGATACATTAGGAAAACAATCCAAAACTTTTATAAACTCTAGAATTTTAATGACTGACTCTATTTTCTCCCGGCAAAGTCACTTGTAACACTTGCAATTCTGAAAACAAATCATTTAAACCAACATAAAAAAATTTATCATGTTTCAGAGCCTTTTCAAGTTTAACACAACGTCTTTCAATCTGATATCATCCAATATTCTTAATGTTTTTGGATCATATAAAAATCTAAAAACATCTTCAAATGTTTGCAATTGTAAAAATCTATTCTTCAGTTGAGTAATAGTCATATCAACTAGAACAAGAAAATAATTAACTCTGAAAGATTCTTCAACAGATTGTGTCGTCTCATCACTGGAATTCTCATCGAATTGCTTCTTTCTACGAATTTGGCGTTTCTTAGGAAATACATGATTAATTCCCATACTATGTGCAATAGCTTTGGTAGAAAGCATGGCAGATGTAAATCCCTTTTCTCTGTATATTTCAAAGAAAGAAACCAGCGCCTTCAATTTCAATATGGCAACATCAATACGCATGGTTTTAGACTGCAAATCTTTGCTGACCGAGTTACTCTTGTCCAAGATGTCATGCCTAATCGTTATACCTAACAAGAACTCAAAGTTTGAAAGTTCATGTTTTGCTAAACATTCAGCTTCACTCCTTATCTTGGCATCGTCACTAACCTCTATCAATTCCAATAAAGTTTCTTTAATATCAGTAGCTTGGACTTTAATGGCCTTGACACTAGCAATGTGACTCTCCCAAAGTGTTGTGGATAATGTCTTTAGAGTCAACTTGTAAGACCCCGAATTTTACGAAATGAAAGTATTCAATTTTTATAATTATTATTCTATTTAGTAAATGGTTAAATTGATAAAAGGTTAAAGTTAAGGGTGATATGTGAAATTTTTTTAAAGTAAGCAAGTTGTTATAAAATAATCGGTGATAAAAGTATAGTAATACGCGTGGTTGCATAGTAGCATACGGTATTGTACATTATCTTTGATTATTGATGCTTACGTGAGAAGTCACTCAGTTATACTCAATTATTGCTACATAATTCTTTGCATAATATCCCTCATATTATTGATTCATTATTGTCACAATGATCATCTGCGTAATATTTATTATTATTAAATCAATAATTGAGACGACAAAGTTATTCATATTATTATTTGCAATATCGATAATGTCTAGAAAGTTATGTCGAGGAGAGGTTTGGTCACCTAATTAATTGGCGCAATAGGGAGAAATCCTTATCGGAAAGCCCCTTCACTGGAATGATCTGGTTGTTAAATATTGTGAGTTATAATATTAATGATGAATAAGTTTGTGTTGATTAAAGATGAAATTGATAGTTCCATTGTGTTGGGATTATTAGTGTTAGTGGAAATCAACATTTATTTCGATAATAATTGATGTCTGGAGGTTATATTGACCAATCGGGTAATTAATCGGATAAATGAGCAATTAATTGCTATTAATTCACATGCTTATAACTATTTGTTCACATGTGTGTAATATTGAGTCACATGCATATACTATTACGGGAGGTGGTGCAAGATTGATAATACTTGCATGACTAAATTAAAAATGGAGGTATAGATGAAGGTACTATACTGTAATTATTTTTTTCACATGTATAGAACTATTGAGCCACATGATTGTACTATTGATTCACATAATATACTATTAGGGGAGGTGGTGCAAGTTTGATAATACTTGCAGGACTAAATTAAAAATGAAGGAAAAGATGAAGGTATTATACTGTAATATTTCGAGCCCCAAAACGTGCAATTATCGAAACTATGTTTTCTTATAAATAGAAGCTCATTCTTCCTTCATTCTCACCAATTCACTAAGACTCACAAGAGCAATTATAAAGAGAGAAGTTATAAAGAGAGAAGCTATAGAGAGAAAGAAGAAGAGAAGTCTGCTACTTCTTATTCCAAAGATCCATCTTCTTCTTAATTAAAAAGAATATTATTTTGTTCAGTATTCATAGGAATAATATTTTCTTCCATACTCTGTAGTATATGAGTAATATTATTTCGTCTCATATTCCGGATTATACACTCATTTTGTTAAAGTATTACTTCTATACTCCGTGAAATTAGTGGAATATCCTTGAAATTTGTGCTTCATCTAGTATCGTTTCACAAGGATATTTTCTGCACATTCTTATTAAATTTTAAGCTTTTCATGTCGGAGTACTGTCTATGAGTACTATTCATTTATATGGTTTTATTCACAAAGTACTATTCACGGGGTACTATTCATAACGTACTATTCATAACGTACTATTCACAAAGTACTATTCACGAGTACTATTCACAAAGTACTATTCACGGGGTACTATTCTTAAAGTACTATTCACTGGGTACTATTCACTTGGGTACTATTTACCTGGGGAATTAATCATGTCAAAAATTGATTTCTTTGCTTTCCAAATCATTTTTGATACAATATTATTCTTGAATTTTACTCCACAAAGCAGTATCATGTTGACAATTTAGATATTTTTTAAACTCTGGATAAATTTAAAGTCTTTAATATTTATCCTTGATTTCGTTTGATTAATGCTTATATCATTGTCATCATCCTCATGCTTATATTGTGATGAAAGTCATCTTTGGCTTACTTGCATAGATGGACTGTTGATTGGTATGATTATGACCAAGGATCATTCGGTATAATCATGACCGTAATGTTGCAAATGATGTGGTAAAAGTCTTCATTGGCCCGTTGTGCATTGATGGACAGTTTTTGGTATGATCATGACTGTGAGACCCCAGATTTTATCAATAAAGATTTAAATTTTGTTGAAATAATTTTTTTAATATTATGGTGTGAATTTAAGATAATATTATAGTTGTGGGTAATATTTATAAATTTTGCAAAGTATGCAAGTGGTTATATTATATTCGATTGGTGGGGAATATTCGGTTTAGCGGGGAATATTCGCATACAACTACTCAATCATTGGTGGACCCTACAAATGTAATTATTATTCGGATTGAGAAAAGCAAAAAAATATTTTATTAAAATAACTATGGAAGTTTTACCGTTGATCTTTGTTGAACTACTTTCGGTAGTAAAAGAATGCGATACGTGTGGTTGCGTAAGAAAGACACCTGTATTGATTATCGATGCGCTATGTGAGAAGTCACTTCCGGTTTGATTCCATTATTGTTAATTAATAATATGAATTATTATAATGATAATGACGCTTTTGTTTTATTCAGTATTATTAACGTAATAAAAAAGCGAAACATCTTTTTATATAAAATAGAATACTTTATTAAAGTTATTCTATAAATAGAATATATTATATTTTATTATGCGTAGTGTTGCATAGTAGTATTTTGCATAGTGTTTTGCATAGTATTGCATAGTGTTTGCATAGTAAAATATTTTTATATAAATAGAATATATTATATTTTATTTAAAAGATTTTTCTTTAAATATGGACCGTCGATTAAAGTAAATCAATCTGGACCGCTTCATGGATTAGTTACTATGCATTCCATTTTTCTATAAATAGAAGCTCATTCCTTCATTATTTTCTTACGAATTCATTGAAACTCTAGAGAAAGAAATTATAGAGAGAAGCTATAGAGAGAAAATTATAGAAAGAAGAAGAGTATTCTCGCTTTACTTCACTACTTCTATATTCAGGTTCTTTTTACGGTGAGGGTTGTTATTCTTTCTTCTTCGAAGAGAACTTCATTATTCCATTCACTATTATTACATTGAATAACTCGTAAAAGTGGCATACCCTATACATAACTCATGTCTACGCGCCATACATACCCTATACTTGGTGAAATCCTTATGTTATTCCATTACTTATTATTCTCGCTGGAATAACTCAGATATCGCTTGGTTTACCTATACTTGGTGACATTCTTCTATTATTCAATTGGAACATCCTGTGCATGTGTTTTACACCGACTGGTTCCGCTTTTTATTATTCTGTTGGAACATCCTCATGCATGTGTTTTTACACCGGACTGGTTCCGCTCTTTATCATTCATTTGGAATATCCTATCTCGTGTGTTTTATACCTGGGATCTGGTTCCATCTTTATTATTCATTGGAACATCCAGCCGGTGTGAATTTCACGACTTCTGGTTCCGTTATTATTATTACATTGAAATAACTCATCATGCGAAGAACCGCATGCATGGTGATTTCTTTTGTTATTCCATTCTTTATTATACCCAAATGGTTAAAACTTTGACTTCTATACTCCATGAAATTAGTAGAATATCCTTGATATTTGCGTTTCATCCAGTATCTTTTCATGAAAATATTCTTCTGATCATTATTGAATTTTACTCTACGAAACAGTATCATGTTGACAATTTGGACGTTAATAATTCATGGATTAAATAATTCTTGAACTTGTTTTATTGAATTACTATGTCATTGTCATCATCCTCATGTTATATTATGTTATCTTTGCTTACGTGCATAGATGAACTTAGTATGATTATGACCAGGATCATTCGGTATAATCATGACTTGATATAAATGATGTGACAAAAGTCCTCGGTGGCACAGAATGCAAAGATGATGGATAGTTTTGGTATGATTATGACCGAGGGTGATTCGGTATAGTCATGACCATTGATAATTTGATGAAAATCCTTGGCCGTGGTACGGGGATGATTAGATGTGGTGGTTTATTATTAAAATTTGAGTCTCGTGATAAAAATTGATGAAAACCTTTTAAAACCTAAAAGATAGTAGACTTTATTCTCTACTTGACTCTTTTAATGGATTGCTTATTCCAAGCTGCAGCTTAAACTGTTTGTCTATTGTATTTTATCGGTTTAACATCTTGTTGAAGGCTAATGATAATTTATTCGCATTATCTTAGTCATAATATTTCTTCTTTGGCTAGTTGAGCTCACCCTTTCTTTCACCTTTGTTCTCTTGAGAAATGAGAACATAAATGGGACGAGTCGGGGAACGCAAGTAATGGTCCGTAGGGATAGCATTAGTAGTCCTCACTATTACGTGAAATAGTGTGATAATAGTTGTAATGAGGACTCCTTTTGAGTTTGTATAATATCTAGTAGACAATATTTGTATTCAAACTCACACGGTTTATGTCGTATTATATACACGACGCTATATTAGTAAGTTGTATTTGAATTTATGTACCATGTAAGTGGCGACCCAAGATGGGTGGCGATATACCTAATTTTGGGGGCGTCACAGTTGGTATCGAGCTTAGGGATATGATCCTGGCTAAGATGTGAGATAAGAACTAGGAGGGAGAGACGGAAATTCCTTCGCTAGTATGACCTACCTAAGTTTATTTGGTATTTAATTGGTCGGTCGAGTATAGGGATAATATTTGATATATTAATTAACCCTTGTGTTGTGGCGGTGTTTGAAATGGCAAATTTGAAAATATTCACAATGGAGTGAATGTGACCATTGTGACACCTTTAATCACTAATCGAGTTAATGCGATTATCGACGAGGAACAAATTAGAGATATCCACGTAGTGAATGAAGAACTAATTGTTGCACCCGAGCTAGCTAGTCAGAGTAGCAAATGAAAGTGAGGAAGAAGAGGAAGAAGAGGAAGAAGAGGAACACGAGGAGAATTGGTTAGAAGAAATTTATGATCAAAACTTAGAATTACAAAATCGTGTTCGTGAGCTAGAAGAACGAGGTTGAAGAACGACAAACGGTCGTGGAACAAAGGGATACAACAATTCAAAATTGGGTTACCCGATATGTGATGCTCGAACAAAATCACGCTTTGGCGGTGTAAGATATTAAAGTTGGAATCGAGAATTTAAAAATCAAAGATCAAATAAAAGAAGAAACAATCGAACGAAGGAGAATAGGCGATGCATGGGTAAAAGTCACGCAAACGCGTTGATAGTGTAGAAAAAAGACGTCCAGATCCAATAAAGCCAAAATAGATGAAATGGACTTTGCTTTTGGACAAAGAATTGGGAGAACCCAACATCGAATTCGAATTACCACATGCATAGCGGTCAACCCGAATTCGATATGGATCGAGAGAATAATGATTCAAATAATGGATCAGAATGTGAAGAAGCACTTAAGGGTGGAATGTACCCTATAGTAAAGTCAAACTTCGGTAATTTAAGCGAGGCGTTTGTCGAGAAAACGAACGAAGTTATTACGGTAAGTTAATTATAAATTAATGCTGTCTATACTTTATTCAATACAAGTTCTACCCACTCTTTTATTTCACCTAGTTGTGTTCAACGCGTTTAAATTTGACTCAAGAAGAAGTTAAACTTTGACTTATTGGTTGAAACTTCGTTAGTAGGAGCCTTCGTTACCGCTACTATTTTTAAATCTTGTTGATTCAAATAAACATTTTCACGTTACCTGTCGATCTTATCTTTTTGAAAATACTTGCCTTTGATGTGATTTTTAGGAATCAATTGGTTAGCTAATCATCATGCTTTTCGTAAGGTTGTTAGCTTTTATATTCATAACCAACCTGTTATACGAATTCAAAGTAACCAAACCCTAAAGTTAATCACTGTTATATCAAGCCATAAGAAAAGAGCTCCGAACCTTTCGTTGTTGACTTCCTTGTGTGGAATGCACCGAAGCCGGACTTTCTGTAGGCGACATCGTGAATGAAGATGGCAAGTTTATAGGTATCATTGTGAGGTGCTATCTAGGTTAAGGGATAGAAGTCACAGTTGGTATCAATGTGACGTACTATCCAAGTCTTGGATAAGAGTAACAGTTTTGAATGATATTTCTATCATTAATAAATTTCTTGACGTATTCTTGAAGATTTCCTAGCCTACCCTAGAACGTGAAATCGAATTTTGTATTGACCCCAGTACAAAAACCCATTTCTTAAACCCTCAAATATTTCTTCAACTAAATGAACAGTTTACGTGGTTTATGATGAAAGTCATAATAAAAGCATTGGAATAATGAAAATCATGGGTATATGAAGTATTAGTAAGTTTTATAATGAGTTATGTTGGTTAGTATGTGAAAACATGAAAGTTTCTTAGAAATCACAAAGAGTTGAAAATCGATTTTGGTGAAAAGCGTAACATGAAATTCAATTGACTATATCTCTTATTATATTTTGAATTTTTGAATGTGGTCAAGTCCTAGAGGTAGATCTATGAGTTATCTAACTAATCCAAGTGGAATTACTGGAAAAGGTGTTGTAGATTTTTGTGTGGACTGATTTTAGCAAAGGAGTGCAAAGCTGCAAAAACCGAAAAAGCTTCTGCCATGATTTTAGAGAGGCTGTTTCGGCCACTTAAATTATGAGAAAAATTCTGGCCTTTTGGGACATGAAAGTATATGGTATAAAGTACCTCCTGTCCAAAAATGAGCTCATTCTCGACTTAAAATGAGCAAGTTATGACTATTTCAATATTTAGGTTTTTCCGATAAAAACACTATAACCGAGTTCTATAACTCCGATGACCATGAAATTTAAACTGGAAGCTCACGTTAACATGTGTAAGGTCCTGCCAAGATTTGGGAATTTTGGAGTTAAACTTGAGGTAGCTAATTTCTTAAGGAATTAAGTGGAAATTGATTTTAAAAATAGTAAATAAATTTTAAAATTCCGAGAAAATATATTTTCATTATGGGACTATATTATGCTAAATCCCAGAAAAGAGAAATATTTTTGGGGCTGATTTGGTATTTTTCATGAAAATAGTTTAATTACTGAACATATGAGTTAAATATGTTATGTGAAGTAACAAAGTTGAAAATAGGATTTTATGGCTAGAGAATCCTATATAGAGTATATGCATATTTTTTGATGAGGATTTGATAATTGGTGATGATATCTTCCTTACGAGTATGACATTTTGAATGATTAAATGCATTATATGGTAAAGTGTAAACAATTAAGATAAATTGTTTATAAATTTAAGAAGTGATTAAAATATTATTATAATATTAATGTTATTAGATTATGAGATTATTAAGTGATTGATAACATGGGATATTCTTGAATCTGGATAAATTATATTATAAATGTTTAATATTTATCCTTTATCTTATTTGATTGATTCTTTATATCATTATCCTCATGTTTATATTTTTTTAAAGTCATCGTGGCTGTAGAGCATAGATGGACTTGGTATGATTATGACCGAGGATTGTTCGGTATAATCATAACTTAGTAATTGAAAACACAATTATCTTTGGTAGTAGTGCATGGATAATTTGTGGTCGTGATACTAATGAATATCCTTAGCAGTAGTGCGTGGATGATTGACGATGTGGATTAATTATTGAAATTGAGTCTCAAAGAATGAAATATTAATTCATGGATGTGTTCAAAGTCATCTGTGGCTTACGTGCATAGATGGACTTGGTATGATTATGACCAGGGATCATTCGGTATAATCATAACCGTAATTGAAAACACAATTATCTTTGGCCGTAGTGCATGGATAATTTGTGGTCGTGATACTAATGAATATCCTTAGCTTGTAGTGCAGGGATGATTCGACGATGTGGATTAATTATTGAAATTTGAGTCTCAAAGAATGAAATATTAATTCATGGATGTGTTCAAAGTCATCTACATGGCTTACGTGCATAGATGGACTTGGTATGATTATGACCGAGGATCATTCGGTATAATCATAATCAGTAATTGAAAACACAATTATCTTTAAGCAGTAGTGCATGGATAATTTGTGGTCGTGATACTAATGAATACACGATTATCTTTGGCACAGTAGTGCAAAAGATGAATTGTTAATGAATATCTTTGGCGGATTGCGAAGATGAATTTAATATTTTAACGATAAAGGTATTCAAGGTACCTCACCTCTTTATCATACCAGTATACGTACCCTAATTTCGAGGGAAAATTCCATAAGGAGGGAGATTGTGAGACCCCAGATTTTATCAATAAAGATTTAAATTTTGTTGAAATAATTTTTTAATATTATGGTGTGAATTTAAGATAATATTATAGTTGTGGGTAATATTTATAAATTTTGCAAAGTATGCAAGTGGTTATATTATATTCGATTGGTCGGGGAATATTCGGTTTAGCAGGGAATATTCGTACAACAACTCTCAATCATTGGTGGACCCACAATGTAATTATTGTTTGATTGAGAAAACGGCAAAAATATTTTATTAAAATAACGGCGGAAGTTTTACTGTTGATCTTGTTGAACTACTTTCGGTAGTAAAAGTACGATGTCGTGTGGTTGCATAGTAGCACTTACGGTATTGATTATTGATGCCTTTATGTGAGAAGTCACTCGGTTTGATTCCATTATTGTTAATTAATAATATGAATTATTATAGCGATAATGACGTTTTGTTTTATTCATATTATTAACGTAATAAAACAGAAACATCTTTTTATATAAAATAGAATACTTTATTAAAGTTATTCTATAAATAGAATATATTATATTTTATTATGCATAGTGTTGCATAGTATTTTGCATAGTGTTTTGCATAGTATTGCATAGTGTTTGCATAGTAAAATGTTTTTATATAAATAGAATATATTATATTTTATTTAAAAGATTTTTCTTTAAATATGGACCGTCAGATTAAAGTAAATCAATCACTGACCGTTCATGGATTAATTCTTATGCATTCCATTTTTCTATAAATAGAAGCTCATTCCTTCATTATTTTCTTACGAATTCATTGAAACTACAGAAAAGAAATTATAGAGAGAAGCTATAGAGAAAATTATAGAAAGAAGAAGAGTATTCGCTACTTCACTACTTCTATATTCAGTTCTTTTACGGTGAGGGGTGTTATTCTTTCTTCTTGAAGAACTTCATTATTCCATTCACTATTATTACATTGGAATAACTTTTGTAAAAGTGGCATACCCTATACATAACTTTGTATACGGCATACCTATATACTTGGTGAAATCCTTATGTTATTCCATTACTTATTATTCATTGAATAACCTATATACTGTGTTTACCCTATACTTGGTGACATTCTTCTATTATTCAGGTTGGAACATCACATGCATGTGTTTTACACCCGGACTGGTTTCGTTTTATTATTCATTGGAACATCACATGCGTGTGTTTTACAGGACTGGTTAAAATCTTTATCATTCTTTGGAATATCCTATCGTGTGTTTTTATACTGGGATCCGGTTCCATCTTTATTATTACATTGGAACATCCTCGCATCCGTGTGAATTTCACCCCGACCGGTTCCGTTATTATTATTACATTGAAATAACTCATGCCTGGCGCGGCACCGCATGCGTGGTGATTTCTTTTGTTATTCCATTCTTTATTATACCCGGTTGGTTAAAACTTTGACTTCTATACTCCATGAAATTAGTAGAATATCCTTGATATTTGCGTTTCATCCAAATATCTTTTCATGAAAATATTCTTCCGATCATTATTGAATTTTACTCTCTACTAAAACAAAGATCGTGTTGACAATTTGGGCGTTAATAATTCATGGATTAAATAATTCTTGAACTTGTTTTATTGAATTACTATGTCATTGTCATCATCCTCATGTTATATTATGTTATCTTTGGCTTACGTGCATAGATGAACTTAGTATGATTATGACCGAGGATCATTCGGTATAATCATGACTTGATATAAATGATGTGACAAAAGTCCTCGGTGGCACTGTAATGCGATGATGGATAGTTTTGGTATGATTATGACCCGGGGTGATTCGGTATAGTCATGACCATTGATAATTTGATGAAAATCCTTGGCCAGTGTAATACGAGGGGATGATTAGATGTGGTGGTTTATTATTGTCGAGTCTCGGCGATAAAAATTGATGAAAACCTTTTAAAATCTAAAAGATAGTAGACTTTATTCTCTACTTGACTCTTTTAATGGATTGCTTATTCATTGCAGTTAAACCGTTTGTCATTGTATTTTATCGGTTTAACATTTTGTTGAAGGCTAATGATAATTTATTACGCATTATCTTAGTCATAATATTTCTTCTTTGGGCTAGTTGAGCTCACCTTTCTTTTTCAATTATTCTCTTGAGGAAATGAGAACATATTTGAGACGAGTCGAGGAACGCAGTAATGGTCCGTAGGATAGCATTAGTAGTCCTCACTATTCTGTGAAATAGTGTGATAATAGTTGTAATGAGGACTCCTTTTGAGTTTGTATAATATCTAGTAGAACAATATTTGTATTCAAACTCACGCTTTATGTCGTATTGCATACCTACAGTTATATTAGTAAGTTGTATTTGAATTTATGTACCATGTAAGTGGCGACCCAAGATGGGTGACGTATACCTAATTTTGGGGGCGTCACAATGACCATGGGTTCTCTTCGGCCAAGGGTGCAAAGATGAATTATTTTATGGCGTGATCATGACCGTTGATGAAAACTCGATTATCCTTGGCCCGTAGTGCATGGATAATTCGTGGTCGTGATACTAATGAATATCCTTGGCCTGCAGTGCATGGATAATTCGGTGATGTGGATTATTTATTATGTTGAGTCTCAGCGATAAAATATTGATAATAAAATTTTAATTCGTAAAAGATAGTAGATATCATGCTCTACTTAACTCTTCTAAAATACAGTTGCATGTATTTGGCTCAGTAGTCTGAAGGATGAATCATTAATGAATATCTTTGGCCCGTAGTGCAAAGATGAATTTATTAGTATGATTATGAACATGAACTGTGATTTGGTATAACCATGATATCTTTGATGTTTCAGATAAAGACGGGTGATGAAAATTATCTTCGTCCTGGATGCGAAGAGGAATTTAGAACCACAATTATGATTATGAGTTATTCACATGATTGTGGACATGAATTGTTGATTGATGTTACAGGGATAAAACATTATTAGTGGACTTTTAACATGGAGAAGATAATAGACTTTATGGTCTATTTGACTCTTCTAATGGATTGCTCGTTCCGCTGCAACTATGGTTGAAAAGTTTTATCATCTACCATATGTTCTAAATCTCTGATTTATTATTGACAAAGGCTATTGATAATTTAATTTTCTTTAGTCATGATATTCTTTACTGGGCTAGTTGTGCTCACCCTTTTGCTTCACAATTCCTTTCAGGTAATAAGAGTGTAGCTGGGTCGAGCGGGGGTAACAGGGGAATAGAACGATTGTCTATAGCTGTTGAGGTTTCCCCTAAAATAGTATGGAAATAATTTTATTAAGAATTATAGATAAGTGTGTTGTATTTTATACGTCATTTTAGCCGTTGATTTTGGTTAACCGAATAGGGTGAGGTGAACCCAACTTTGGAAGGGCGTTTTGCAATTATCATACAAAATGTCTAATGACAGACGACTTCGTGTTATCATAAGACAGGGTTGTGCACATCCACTTGCTGAGTATATCTACGAGCACTATTTATATAATCTTGGAGTTTGGTTGAAATATAATTCTCAAGTGGAGACAATGGAGATAATTATATGTCAAGAAAAGACTTACCATTGGAAGGAACATGATAGTAATCTTCTCGTTTTTCTTTGGGGTCTATTGGGCCAACCAAGGATAATTCTCGAGTCATATGATATCTATCATAACTTAGATGCATAGCATCCCATGTACGAAGGTTTCCTTGAGCATTTTCCAAAGATTTTAATTTCTAAAACAGTTATTGACAGTACTTTTATGTAAAGTACCATTGTAAGGTGTTGTGGTCGAGGCACCATGAGAGCTACATATATTTGTATTAAAATTCACAGCTTATGTGTTGTCATACTCTGCACGACAGTTCAACAATTGTATAAATGAAGTTTGTATTTGATTTCTGTAGTGTGATATCTGGCGACTCAGAATAGGTCGTGTGGATCTATTTTGGGGGCGTCACACAACTTATGTACATTATCTTGAAAATTTTTCCATCTCTTTGTAGAGCTAGAAAACAGTGTATACCATCGTTGAATTACTCCAAAAAAAGACATAGCTTTGACACAAGAATTTGCCATATAACAAATGATCAAATTAAGATTATGGTAAGCACAAGGAATGTAAAAGGCTCTAGGATTTACTTCAAACAATCTCTTTTGCACACCACTGTATTTTCCTTTCATATTTGATCCATTGTCATAACCTTATCCCCTCACATCATTAATATCAAGGTCAAGAAATTTCAATACATCTTATATAACACCATGAAAAGTCCCAATCCAGATGTCTCATCCACTTTCAAAAATTCTAAAAAAATGCTCTTCTACTTTTATTAAACTTGTTGACTCATCCACACATCTTATTACTAAAGTCATTTGTTCCCGGTGACTCACATCTGGGGTACAATCAAGTATTACAGAAAAATATTTTGCCTCCTTGATCTTTTTAATGATTGCACTTTTGACCTTTGAGCCTAACATGAAAATCAACTCATTCTGAATTTTGGGACTAAGATAATGATAATGAATCTCATGATTTTGTATCCGTCGAAAATGTTTTTGCATCACTAAATCAAACTCTACTACCAATTGATCTAGTAGACCTAAAAAATTACCATTATTATCTTGGTAAAATCTTTCATCCTCTCCATGAAAAGCCAAATTTCATTTAGCAGGACATCTCACAACAGAAATGATTCTAACTAGAACTAGTTTTCAGCGTTCTTTCTCTTTTTTTACCTACTCTTGTACATCTTTGTCAATTGTTTGATTACTTTTCAATCTGATTTGAAGATCAACCCAAGTGGTCATGTTAGTGATATGCCCAATATTGTTCTCATGTTGTTTGAGCCTCTCACCAACATGTTTCCAATCTCCAAATCCTTCATTTGCTAAATGACTTCTATTGTTTGGAGACTTAAACAACTTGCAGCAAAAAGTAATATATCTTATCCACATGCTTTGAGTACACAAACCATTTTCTATCTTGAGTTTCTCCATTCGATAACTTTCGTGTATAATGTTCATACGAAAAATGTTTGGATATTTTATCCACATGAAATTTGAGATCATTTTCCTTTACTAGACCTTTTTCACAAACAGATCTCTTCTTTGGCTATCAATGCTATCCCAAGTGCTTGGATCATACATATCCAAAGTCTGACTTATTTGTTCTTGTTCATTAGCCACTTTATCATCACCTATATCCTCATTTATCTCATTCTCATTTTGTTCTAGATCAGCAACCTCTTCATTGAGATCAGTTTCATCATTTTCTCTCTGTTCTTCAAACACTTCATTATCAACCTCTACATTATCAACCGAGTTTTCAAGTGAACAATTGGTTTTTCTAACAATGAATTTATCAAGAGCTCCCTTTTGAGATTGAGTGAGTTGTTCTATTCTTTTTCTCTTATTTCTTTTTTTGACTCCCAGATTGGTGTTCCCTGAACATCTTTACACCAAAAATAGAAAACCAAATGGAATCAAAAATCAAACAACAGACAAGGAGAGTAGAAGTAGAAACTGTCTTCAAGTTTCAACTTCAAATCCAAATTTTAATCAAACTCTTCTATGGCTTCAATGCAAATATGCAATTATAAATTAAAAAAATATATTATAACTAGGGTTAGAAACTCATAAAATTGTAAATTGCCAAATGAACACATAATTTCTGATATAATATAAACTGAAAGGTAAAAAAACTTATCAATCATCAATTAAATTACCTCTTTCTTAGTGTTTTTATCTTCTGCAAGAACTAAGGAATTTAGGAGACACTTGAATAGTTGAAGGCAGATTTAGAAGGAGAGAAGGAAAATAGATGTTTGTAAGGGTTTGTTAAGGATTAATTACATATTTTAGTACATTTATAAAAATAATTACAATAATAGTGCATCCATAAAATAATTACAAAAGTAATACACTTTCCCATATTTATTTACATTATTAGTGCAATTAGAATTCCTTAATTTAGGGAATTAGTATGCAATTAGGATTCCTTAATTTAAGGGATTAGTATTGATTTACTTATTAAATTAAGTAATTAATAAGTAAACCATATAACAAACTTTCTCTCTCTTCTTGTTACATAGTACATATCAGCTTCTTCTCATCTCAGCTTCTTCACTAGGACTACTTTCTCTCTCTAGACTTTGCCATGGCATCTTCTTCATCTCTAACTATTTCTTAGGCCATCCTTTCTCACTCTATTCCTCGCCATGGCGGCTCCAATTCTTTTACCCAACAACTCTCTTCTTCTCTCTCCTCTTCCTCTCACTTACCCACTTTCTCCACCTCCCTCAAATCCTCCTCTCATCGCCGCAACTCCCCCGTTGGACGGCGTATAGTCAAGACCGCCGCCGTGGAGATGCTCGAAAAGACGGAGACTTCACTGGTGGAGAAATCGGTGAACACGATTCGGTTCCTGGCCATTGATGCAGTGGAGAAGGCCAATTCGGGTCACCCGGGTCTACCCATGGGGTGTGCCCCCATGGGTCACATTTTATATGATGAGGTACAATCCCAAGAACCCGTAACCAAACATTCATACCAATGTAACCAATTCAGTATTATTAGGTTACCAATTTATTTTGAATGTGATGCAGTTGGTAGCCAAACCTTCATGCAGTGGGTAGCCAAATCTTCATATCAAGGTAACCAATTCAGTTTTATTAAGTTACCAATTTATTTTGAATGTGATGCAGTTGGTAGCCAAACCTTCATGCAGTTGGTTGCCAAACTTTCAGACCAAGGTAACCAATTCATACTGCAGGTGTAGAGGTAAATTGGTTACCTTGGTATAAAGGTTTGGTTACCTTGGTATAAAAGTTTGGTTACCTTTTTTGCGAAGGTTTGGTTATCAACATTACATTACACATCACTCTCTTATCTCTCTCTTTCCTATGCAGTGTTCTTATTTTCTTTTGGACATAAAATATGAGTTGGAATTTCCGGACATGAATAAATTGTGAAAAATCAAATATCCACCTCCTTTCTACATCTCATCGACTATTTTGTGGTTGACTCTCGCTCTGTCTCACCGACGAAGGGGAGGAGGAAGATGACTGGCGAAGGGGAGGAGGAAGATGATGTTGCCAAACTTTCAATGTCCGGCTAATCCAAGCAGCTTTGGGCTAGACTACATTATCTGAATTTGAATATTTGAATTTAAATTTTGAATTTGAATTTATTTTTGTTGTTAGATCCAAGATATTTGAATTTGATTTATTAATTATGGCAGTTATTTCTCCTTGATTTTAAGTTTCCTTATTATTGTGAATTGCGTTATTTTTGTAATTATTTTGTGGATACACTAATAATGTAATTACATACTAAATGTTGTATATTATTGTAAATGCCCCTTTTTTTAAGGGTCCTTTACATAAGTATACAACAAATAGAAAGTAATTACAAGAAAAGTGCATCAACTAAATAATTACAAAAAGAATGTAATTATTACAAAAATAGTACAATTCACATTAATAAGGAAACCTAAAATCAAGGATAACTAATAATTCAAATTCAAATTCAAATCTTGTCTCTAACAACAATTTCAAATCCATGTTTCAAAATTCAAATCAAAATGAGAAAATTAAAAATAAAAAATTATGAAGGAGCTAATGTTCATCATCCTCCTCTCTCGCCGCCACCATTGCCGCTATATCGTCATCATCGCCGCGGGAGTTGCTATTCTGAATTTCTTTTGACGATTTGGTTACCCACAAAATTGAAATGGTTACCTTTATACTGAATTTTGACTAAGAATCGCATCACATTTAAAATAAAATTGGTAATCAAATAAAACTAAATTGGTTACCTTATCAAATGATTTGGTAACCAACTATATGAAATTTGGTTACCAATTGCATCACATCCAAAATAAATTAGTAACCTAATAAACTAAATTGGTTACCTTATCGGAAGGTTTAGTAACCAATCGCATAAATTTTGGTTACCAACTCGCATCACATTCAAAATATATTAGTAAACTAATAAAACCTAATTGGTTACTTTATCAAATGATTTGGTAACCAACTACATGAAGTTTGATTACCAACCCATGCATCACATCCAAAATAAATTAGTAACCTAATAAAACTAAATTGGTTACCTTATCTAAGATTTCGTTACAAAGAAAATAAAGAATTGACCTGGTGGCGGTGGGGAGGCGGAGGATCGAGGAGAGGAGGGGGCGGGAGGAGGAGGTGGAGGAGAAAGGGGGGGAAGAGGGGAGGAGAAAGGGGAGGCGTGAGGAGGGGATGCGGGAGGAAGGGAGGCGAGAGGGAGGAGGTGGTGGGCTGAGGCGGAGGGAGGAGGGGGGGGCAGAGGGAGGAGAAAGGGGGGAGGAGAGAGAGGGGGGGGAGGGAGGGCGAGAGGAGGTGGAGGCGGGAGGAGGGGAGGTGGGAGGCGGGAGGAGGAAGGAGGGAGGAGGGAGGCGGAGGAGGTGGAGGCGGGGAGGAGGAGGAGGAGGAGGGGCGGGAGGAAAGGGAGGGGGGTGGGGAGGAGGGCGGGGAGGGGAGGTGGAGGCGGGAGGAGGGGAGGAGGAGGAGGAAGGAGGAGGAGGGAGGCGGAGGAGAGGGAGGCGTGAGGGTGGGGAGGGTTGGACAGAGGAGGAGGAGGAGGAGGAGGAGGAGAAGAAGAAGAAACAAACAAAATGGAGTGGGAGAAAATCGTGGGAGAGATGGGGAGAAAATTGTGGGAGAGATGGGGAGAAAATCGTAAGCATAATTAAAGGGATAAGATTACACTCTTTTTGTATTAAGTATTGCACTAGTATTGTAAATAAATATGGAAGTGTATTAGTTGTGTAAAATTTTTATGAGGACACTATTGTTGTAATTATTTTTAAAAATGTAATAGAATATGTAATTGTCCCTTTTTTTAATTGGTTTAGTTTGGGCTTCAACACTATTTTTTAGAGTTGACCCAATTGAGTTCTTAAATATTTATTAGACTTTGAAAATTACTTTTGTATACTTATATCATTATATATTTATATTTTTTAATTTCATATATATATATATAAATTTGGGGCCCTCCCGTCCGTGCTCAAGAACGGCTTTGAGGGTAACATTGTATATTTATGAGGAAATGAAAATATTTTAATCATCTGAAAATAAAAATTTTATCCTAAAATAGACTTTTGTGTTCGTTCCACAGAAATATTTTCTTTCTTACAACTTTGGAAGTCTAGAAATTTTACTTGAGAGGACTGCTAGGATTTTTCACATTATTTTCATTTTATGTTTTACTATTCATAATTAATGTCATTTTAGTTTCAATTTGCTGATAATCTTTCATAAATCTTTGAGTCATAGCTAATTGCTTGAGTTTTATTTAAGTCTTGTTATGCATTGAGAAAGTTTTTTGACGACTTATAATTGTTACATATCAATCAATAAATGAGATTTGATTAGATTATAAGGAAAGTCCATCAAATATACATCAAATTAGAAAAATTATCATTAATAATAATTCACAAAACTAGTAAAAAAATCAATATATATATATATATATATATATATATATATATATATAATTTAGCTATTTGCCTTGACCTAGCTCAATTTATTGTATCAAAGTTTCACTTTATTTTTACCTACAGCTGGTTCACAAACTTTATCCATTGGATTAAATTTTAAGTGACTACAAGTTCTTAAACTTGGTCCACTGGATCAAGAAATTAAGTGGGCCAAATCATGGATTGGATTTTTATTTGGCACACTGATTAATTTTTATTTTATAGTTTTTTTTTCATTCTAAATTTTTGATGCTCTTTTTCTTTAATTTCTTTTGTCCTCACTTTCTCTATTCTTTTTCACCTCTCTAAATTTTGTATTCACTCTCTTTATACGTTTGTCAGATGAATATATGCATTTTTACTAAAAAAATTAATTGGTTGGAAATTGTTATTTTTTTTTCAACAACAGTAAGGAAACATTTTAAACGGCAAAAAGCACTTTTATCTCAATGTGTTTGTTTGAGTTATAAAGATTGAAATCAGATTTTAAAAAAATACAATTGATCCATCAGATTTTTTTTAAAATTAACTAATCGTTTATTCCGTCCAATTTTGTACACGGATGTCAATTTTCTTTCAATATTTTCAGACGTAGTTTTTTTAAAAAAAAATACAAATAAATAATGAGCTGACTTGTATTTTTATTTAGGTGAGTATCTATTATTTCTCTCTTCTGAACTTCATCTTCAATCGTTATTTCTCTCTCTTCTGAACTTCATGTTCAACCTTTCTAAGCTTTAGATCTATTATATCAGAACATTCCAAGCCACTTTCAAAATTTCGTAATCATCATTATTTATCTCCTTTTCAAAATAATATCATATGAATCAATCCCAATCTTTTACAAATTTTGACAAGTTTTACATACCCAGATCCAGATCCAGATCCGCTAAAAGATTTACAAATTATTTTTTCCTACCATAGATTTTTTTAAAATCAAATTAATGTCTCTCCTGTTCCACAATTAAAAATTCAAAAAATTAATTTCTTCAATGATGAACCTACAACCACGATTTATAGTTGAAGGAGGAGCCTCATTCAAAATCATTGTCCCCTTCCTTTGATGGGTTCGGGAGTCATGATCTAATCAGAGGATTCTGGAATTTACTCTGGGGTTGGTTACGATTTTGGTTGAAGGAACTTTTCAGATCTAATTATCGGTTATTCTGTATTGTTGATTTATTATTCCTTTAATCTGATTTGTGTTGGGACTGCAAAATCGTTGCATCAATTTGTCCTTACCGGCTTCTGGGTTCAGTTTTGGGCTTGTTTACTCTGGTTTGAATTTTATCCGGTGGTCTCGTAGCTTTCCAATCTAGATATTATGTGTTGTCTGCATATTTGTTAATGTCTTGATTTGGATGTTTTCACTTTTATGGATTTTCTATTTCTGGTGTCACTGCCGGTGGTTTACATTGAAAATCATTTGCAATTTAGCTAATCTTAAGATATGATTTTATTATGTATTTGTTTATTTTATGTTTAAGCCTAAATTTAATGATTTCATTGTATGAATATTATTTTTCAAAATAAAAATAATAATTAAAAGAAAGGAAGAGAGAGAAAGAAAAAGAAAAAAAATTATAAAGAAAATAAATTAAAATATTTATTTTAATTTTATTATTATTTTAATTTTTTGTCACATAATTAATGATTATATATATTTTTAATTTTTTTTGTGTTACCACATAAGAAAATACGTGTTTTTTTTAAACAGACACGTTGGAAAATCGGTCTGATTTCTTAACGTCCGTGAGCAAAATTGGACGGAATGACCCGATTAAGAATTTTTAAAAAGCATAGTGGGCCAATTGTATTTTTTTAAAGTACAATGGCTTAATGCTTACAACTCGACAAACACAATGGGTTAAATATGTTTTTTGCCCATTTTAAACTATCTCTGTTTCAAATTATAAGATCACTATTGACTTGTGAAAGTTAATTTGAAACATTTTTAAATACAAAATTAAGATGATTCATTAAAATTTATGAAATAATAAATATTACTATGAGTTACTTTTTAGATAGTTTATACTAAAAATAAAAGAATTCAGTTCAAATGTTTTTAATAAGCTCATAATTTAAAACGGAGAGAGTATTGTTTTTTCACAATTGATCATATTATTGTAATCTTTGTATTAATATATTTCATTTTCAATAAAAGTATTATGATAAATATTATTTAAAATAAAAAAATTGGATAGAAGCCTTGTGGAAAAAAGCCAAATCCCTATGAACCAATGTGAGTTGAATTTTAATTTCATAATTATTTGGAACTTAATATATAAGGAATGGGCAACCGGAATAGTTTCCCACAAAAGAGTTGGTATTTCATTAAAGCCAATATATATGACAAATTCTACTAAGGTTGTGTTTGTTTAGGTCTGAATAGTTCTTAATAGATATGTCTCAGATTCGATCAGAGGCAAAACTTGTTTGGTATTTTTTTTGCCTCTTAATCGGTTAGACATAAATCTAATTCTAAGCCATCTAGAGGCATGTCTGAGCGAGTTTATATTATTTTTGGACAAAAATAACCTCTTTAACCTTACTGATCTCTCGCTTTGCTGCACTTTACTCCGTCGCTCTTCTCCTTCGCTGCTGCTCTTCTCCTTCGTTGTTGTTCTTCTTCTTTCACTGGTACTAATTTTTAGTGGGGTAGAGGGAGTGACAAAATACAACATAGCTACGGGTACTTCCTGTCGGAAATCGGCGATGGCAACCGTCGAAAAACCCCGTTCTGCCGCCTTCAATGCTACCACCACTGCCACCTCAGATCGTTTTCCGGCAGTTAAGTCGTTCGATTTCTCCTAAGGATCTCCTATAAAAGTCTCTCTCAAATGATGAAATCCGGTACTGCTCTAAAGCTCTCGATTTTTTCAAAGAAAAGAGAATCAACCAGCATCGAAAACTCAACCCGGAGTTCCAGAATTTACAGGTTTTTCAATTTGATAGCTTCTTCATATTTTATTTGATAGATTTTTCTTCAATTTGGCAGAAAAAAATAGAATTTGGATACATGATAGTATATGACGTAATATAATATGTGGTAATTTGGGGGGAAACATTGTACTGATTATGTAGTTAAAATTATACATTGAATGCACAAGTCTTTGTTTTCATCTACATGTTTCTAAATATCGGAAACTAACTATCATATATAAACTATTCAGATGGTTAAAATGATAAAATACTGTTATTCAGACATTTAAAAAAAATTAATTATCAAATAATTTTTTTCATTCGGACACAATTCTAGACAGATGCTTTATAGTATTCAGATATCTAAACTGTTTAGATCTTAACACTCAATTTTATCAAACACTGCCTAACCCAACAACTGCAGTCATGTCGGGAATATGGGTGAGGCTTACAAACCAAGAAACTTGTGGGGCCCAACCATTAACAAAACATTGCTACTTAGGGATGTTTGATAAAAATTGAATGAATCTGAATCTGAATTTGAATAAAAAAAATGTTTGATAATTGACATGTCTGAAACATCTGAATAACAAAATTTTATTATTTTATCCCTCTCAAAAAATTCAAAAAATTATTGTAAATTTATTTAATATTACTTAATATAATAGTTAATATTGTAAAAAAAATTTACTCAGTCACTCATTCAACCAAAAAATAGGACTAAACCATTCAACTCAAAACGTTTGAATGGCTGACTGGCTCAGCATTCAGACTATTTTTTTTTAAAAAAACAAACGCACTAAATGACTGAATCGATCAGTCATTCAATAGAAAACAAACAACCCCTTAATGTATCAACCAACACCATGAGTATATGGGACTTTGTCAATGACAAGAAGAATATGGGTATGGCTGAAACTTGTAACTTATTCAAGTTTTTTCTAAATCAATATTGATTTGTAAGATATATAAATGACTTTTAATTAAATCGTATATACGTAAGAGTCTGATTTATAGTAAGGAAACTGATGTTTTCACATAAAAATTGATATTTCTATAGGGCAAAGGTGCAAAAAAACCTCTGATGTTTACACGGATGTCTCACTTCCACCCTAAACTATTTTTTTTCAAAAGTATCCTTAACGTTATAAATTTTAGGTCAATTGTGCCCCTCCCGTTAAAAATTTTCCAACTGGACAAACGGGACTTAATGACAACCAACACGTGTCAAAAATAAAATTTTTAATTATTTTCTAACCTTCTTTTTTTCTCTCTCTCTCTCTTTCTTCTCCCTCTTTTCTCTATCTGCTTTTCTTCCTCCTCTGTTCCAAAATCACAAAACTTAATTCACGAATTGCATCCAATTCTCTTTCTGATACCCTGTGGCTTCTTCACATCTCTCCCTCTCCTTCAAAATCAATAGAGGAGAGAGAAACAACCAAGTCCGGCACAGGTCATTTTGATGAGTTCTGCACCTGTGCCTCTTTTCAAAAGAGTATTGATTTAGATCAGAGAGTGGAGGGACTGCACGCATCGGAGCTGATTCTGCACACCATTTATGCATGTAGAGGTCGCATTCCTTACATTTGTAGTAAGATCCTCGCTCGGATGGGAATGGGATGGGCGCAAGGCAAGACTCGCAAGAATTTCGACTACTTTTGGAATCACCACATAATTTTAATTCGTGAATGTGGAATTTCTGTTTAGCATTCCCTTTATCGTTGGAACCTATCATTCAAAATCATCACCCTTCAACTGTCCGAAATCCAGGGTGACCGGGCGACCCAAAGCAGCCACATACTCAATTGCACGGCAAACCTCTGTTACCTTGGGAAAAGAAGTTGTGTCAACGATGATCTTTCCTACATCTCTATCTTCATACTCAGTCCATGACGATGAACCGCGATTTTTGTACCACCCATACATGTGCCGAGGTTTGCAGTGTACTACAACAAGAGGGGCTCTTGTCGAGTTTGATAGTTCCACCAGTGCATTGAGATGGGCACGCCTCCATAGTGATGAGTCGATGATAACGTTGAGATCCAAGCCCAGTTGCTTTGAGGCAATTCTACAAACAGAATGAAAACATGACTCACTATTATTCTCATTACTAGAGCTTACATCACTAGTCTTTGATTCTGGGGCATTTGAAAACTAGCCATAAGACGAGGCCAGTTGCTTTTTTTTACTGTCTTGGGTCGACCTTCATGGCTATGATCATCCGCTCCTTCACCGTTTCTCCTATTTCCATTTTTTTTACTTAATTTGTTGTTTATTTATGGGGTCGAGATTGGAGCAATAACCGAAATTTTTCTTTAACATGCGGCATTTTGAGGAAATGGGGAAACCAAGTCTCTAATGCTGCCTTCTTCACAGATTTAATCAAGTCAGGTACGAAACTCAAACAATCAGCTTGAAGCTCCTCACTATCAAGAGAGATAAAACCTCCAACCCCTTTTGATTTCTCAACTCCACTGCTCTCTTCAGTAGGTCTTAAGCAATTTAAATTGATAGCCTCAGGAGATGCGACAGAGTTTAGTATGTCATGTGATGAAATTGATACCCAAGGATTCTGATTATCAAGCCCAACTCGATCATTGTTTCTCTCTCCTCTATTGATTTTGAAGGAGAGGAGAGATGTGAAGAAGCTACAGGGTATCAGAAAGAGAATTGTATGATTTTAGTTTTGTGATTTTCGTAACAGAGGGAGAAGAAAGGAGAGAGAGAAAAGAGGGAGAAGAAATAGAGAGAAAAAGAAGAAAGAGAAAATAATAAAAAAAATGTATTAAATTTTATTTTTGTCACATGTCACGCCCGTTTGTCTAGTTGGAAATTTTTTAACGGAAGGGGCATATTTGACCTAAAATTTATAACGTTAAGGGCACTTTTGGGAAAAAAAAGTTTAGAGTGTAAGTGGGATTTCGGGATAAACATCAGGGATATTTTTGGACCTTTACCCTATTTCTATATGATTTCTTTCACATTAATAGTGAGTAGGTCCGAAAATATTGTCATAATATCTTGTGATATTTGCAATTGTGGCGGCTTATTTGCTCTAAACGTACATCAATTTTGTATTTTAAGTGCGTAAAGTGGATCAAATAAATTTTATTTGTCAATTAAATAAGTTATATTTGAATAATAAATTCTGTATAAATAAATAAAATTTCAAGTGTACTATAAAGAGAAATATTATTGAGTAGTTCTAAAAAGCACTATTACCTGATCGGGTGTTCATTTATAGATGGCACTAGAGTGGATCATGCCTTTGCTTTGCAAGGGCCTCAATCCGTTGATCTTGGTATATGATTGTGAATAATGTACTTGATAATAACCCGATGATTAGAGTCTTTTGTTAGTCACACTTCCATTGATTTTGTAACCGACATTGATCTTTAAATTTTCAGTCCTTCTACACAGACATTGGAATTGAATATTTTTAATTTTTTTTTACTGTACAACTCTGTTTTTGTATATGTATTCAAATTACACCTAAAATACTATATCTTATAAAAATTTCAGTTGAAATAAATACTATACATTTCTCGAGTCACTAGAAAAATAAAATAAAATAAAAACTGAAAATGTCCAATTCCAATGTCGGTGTAGACTAATTGCTAAATTTTATCATGTGCAATCATGTGTGACATGTCACGTTGTGGTAGGCAGTGGCGAGCCACGTTTGGACCCGAGGGGACCATGGCCCCCTAATTTATTTTTATCTAGTATTTATTATATCCTCAATTTTATTCTATTTTATACATTACATTTTATATTTTAAAATATGACATTTTGCATTCCACACTTTTAGTGAATCGACACATAACACCTTCTGACCCAAAATTCGTCACTAAAAGTACAAAATATGTCACTTTTAAACCCTAATCCCATCACTTTTAGCGATAAATTTTGGTCAAAGGGTGTTATTTGGTGTTTTGCTAAAAGTGCGGATGCGAAGTGCCACGTTTTAAAGTATATGATACAATGTGACAAATATAATAAACTTGGGGGATACAAAGTGCATTTAGCTCTATATAATAGTATCCCTATATTTTGTTAGTAATTAATTTATATTTTCTAATTATATAATTTTTTGATAATAGTGGCACATGTTTTTAGAATTTAAATTTATTTGTTCTCCATCCAAAATATATAATAATTATTGACTTTTTAAAGTCTCTGCTTTAAATATTTTCAAATTCAAAATTGACATAGGTTTATTTAATTTTAGTCAATAAAATGGTGAACATTGTAAACTATTTAATAAGTACTACTATTTAAAAAATTTATTTTATCATCATTGTTAATGAATTATATCAATTTTGAGTTTAAAAATATCTCAATTTCAAAATCAACCTTACACTCCTGTCAGACCTATATGACTACACTATAAATACCCACAAATCTGTAGAACGTTAATTTCTTTACTTTTTCATTCCTTCTTTTTGCAATTACAAATGTAATTTTTTATATTTATTTAAGGATCTTAAAACTGTTTAATTTTATATATGTTTGGAACTTGGAGTTTCAAACAATATCTGCTACACATAATGAATGTTTTTATCTAAGTTTCCTAGTTATCTCATATGGAACCAATGCAGATTGATGAAGCTCTAAAGGAATTTAACTGAATTGAAGATATGCAAAAGGAACTTAATTAGTTTGAGAGGAACAAAATATGGAGATTGGCCCCAAGACTTAAAGACCATCCTATTATTGGCAGCAGTGAGTCTATAGAAAAAAGATAGATGAAAAAGGAGTAATTAAAAGGTACAAAACCAGTTTGATAGCTAAAATGTACTCAAGGAAGAAGGAATAGACTAAGATGAAACATTTACACCAATAGCAAGACTGGAAACCATCAAGATGTTTTTAACTTATGCTACCTACATGAAGTTCAAGGTGTTTTAGATGGATGTCAAGAGTGCCAGCCTGAATAGAGAACTTTAAGACGAGGTTTATGTTGAACAACCTGGAGGTTTTATAGATCCTAATCATCCTAACTACGTGTCTAGACTAGATAATGCACTATATGGACTAAAACTGACACCTAGATCATGGTATGACATATTAATTGGATTCTTAATTGAATAAGATTTCAATAAAGGTAAAGTAGTTACACATTATTTTTAAGAAAACATAAGGATAAAATATATATTGTTAGTACAAATATTTGTTGATGATATCATTTTTGTCTCTACTGATGAAAAGTTGTGTGAGAGATATACCAAGTTTATGCAAAACAAGTTTGAAATGAGCATGATGACAGAATTGAACTATTTTCTTGGTCTGCAAGTGAAACAAATTATTGAAGGAATCTTCATTAACCAAGCTTAGTGTTGGGTGTGGGTCCTCACCCATGAGATAGAATCCAAGATAGAAAAGAATTGATTTTATTTGTGAGCATGTAAGTGGGTTTACATGATATTAATCTAATTAGAAATTGGGTTAATGGAAGCAATATTGGAATTGGAGATTCCATGAAAGGAATCCAAGTTGAAAAATGATTTACTTGTTAGAGTGGTTGGTGACCAAGACAAGAAGACGCGATCCCTAATTTGATTAGGAGAATAAATTGTTTCTAATCCATAATAGGAATGGATTAAGAAGAGTACTATAAATAAGGCTTTGAGGGAGTCTTATTTGATACATGAGATGAGATAAGCTTGGTAGTAAGAAGATATCAAAAGAATAAATTGAGAGAATTACAGTTTGTTGTCCGTGTGTATCCGCCATCATCTCCGTTCAATTGAAAGCTTGAAGACTTTATTGCTTGGGGTGTTTTTTGGGTGGTGAAGTTAATTAGGTTTCTCAACCTAATTAAAGGTAAATTTGTATTATCTTAATTTATTGTGTAACCTCAAGTTTTAGGGCATAAAACTTGAGAGGATTATTGTAAGCCCATTATTAGTGATATAGTGGAGATTCGGAGTTTGACCCGTGGTTTTTACCTCTTAATTTTAGAGGGTTTTTCATGTAAATTTGGTGTCTTGCTTGTGGATGGTTATTTGTTATTTTTGTTCTCATAATTGGTTTTGTTGATTTCATATTTAATTGCACAAAGACGGAAAAGTAATTCCTGGGATATAGATTATTTTTGGCGTACTTTTCCCAACAGTGGTATCAAAGCTTGGTTATTTTTTGTGGTTTTCTTGTACGAATTAAATGGAGGATTGGACAGCAGGTTGCATGATTAATCTCAAGGGTACAAATTATGCAATTTGGAAGCCAAGAATGGAGGATTTGCTTTACTACAAGTTTTTATACGAGCCACTTGAGAACGATAGAGTTAAGCCCACAAACAAGAGTGACGCGCAGTGGAACAAGATGAACAGGAAGACTATTGGTCTAATCAGATCGTGGATTGATCAAAGTGTGTATCATCATGTTGCCATGGAAACTAAAGCCTATGATCTCTGGCAGAAATTGGAGTCCATGTATGAAAGGAAGACGACACAAAATAAAGCTTTTTTGATTAGGAAGCTTCTGAATTCTAAATTCAAGGATGGAAACTCCGTTGCAGAACATTTGAGTGATTTTCAGAGTTTGATAAATCAGTTGAGTACGATGAAGATTGTAATTGACGATGAGATGCAGGCTTTGTTGTTGTTGAGCTCTTTGTCTGATAGCTGGGAGACGCTAGTTGTATCGTTGAGTAACTCCACTCCTAATGGCAAACTGACTATGGATACAGTTAAGGATAGTTTGTTTAACGAGGAACAGGGGCGAAGAGATACTATGGTGATTAGCGCTGAGTCACAAGTTTTTGTCGCACAGAGTAGGGGTAAAAACAAAGGGAGAAACTGTGACGCCCCCAAAAATAGGTATACATCACCCATCTTGGGTCGTCAGATACATAATACAAAATTCAAATACTACTTACTAATACAACTGTCGTGTACAATACGACAAAACATAACTGTGAGTTTGAATACAATTATTGTCTACTAGAGATTATACAAACTCAAAAGGAGTCCTCATTACAATTATTAACACACTATTTCACAGAATAGTGAGGACTACTAATGCTATTCCTCCGGATCACACTCCGCTCCTCGACTAGTCCTCGCTATGTTCTCATTTCCTAAAGAGAACAAATGAAGAAAGGGGTGAGCTCAACTAGCCCAAAGAAGAAATATTATGACTAAGATAATGCGAATAAATTATCGTTAGCCTTCAACAGTGTTAAACTGATAAAATATAACAACATCAAGTTTAACTTCAGCGAAACACGCAATCCATTAAAAGAGTCAAGTAGAGAATAAAATCTACTATCTTTTATGATTTAAAAGTTTTTTCATCACTTTTATCATTTGACTCGACAATAAATAATCTACATCATCGAATCACCCCCGCACTCTACCAATGATATTCTTTAGTATCACGACCACAATTATCCATGCACTACGGGCCAAAAATATTTGCGTATTCATTAATGGTCATGATCATGCCAACAACTGTCCATCAATGCACTACAGGCCCATGAGGACTTTTTTTCCACATCATTACGTAACATTACGGTCATGATTACAATCAATAATCCTCGGTCATAATCATACCAAGTCCATCTATACACTGAAGCCACGATGACTTTCAACATAATATAAACATGAGGATGATGACAATGATATAAGAATTCAATAAAACAAGTTCAAGAATTAATTTATCCAGAACTATTAACGTCCAAATTGTCAACATGATCTTCGCTTTGTAGAGTAAAATTCAAGAATGCTCGTAATAATATTTCCATGAAAAGATCTTTGGATGAAGCGCAAATATCAAGGATGTTCCACTAATTTCATGGAGTATAGAAGTCAAAACTTTAACCAACCGAATATAATAACGAATGGAATAACAAAAGAAATCACCACGTAAATGCGGTATTGCGATAGACAAGTTATTCTAACGAATAATAAGTAACGGAACCGGTCGGTAAATTCACACCGACGGGATGTTCCAATGTAATAATAATAAAAAGATTTAAACCAGTCCCAGGCGTAACGCATTTACATAACAAGATATTCCAATGTAATAATAATAAAGATTTTAATCGAGTCCCAAAGCGTAAACGCATGTGAGGATAGGATATTCCAACAGAATAATAATAAAGACAGAATAATAAAAGAATGTCACCAAGTATAGGGTAGTCCTCGTATATTGGTTATTCCAGCAGAATAATAAAGAATGGAATAACAGAAGTTCTCTTCATGAATACAAAAGAAATAATAACCCTTACAGGTACAACAAATAATATCCCTTACCGTAAAAGAAAAGTATTTCGACTGGTAGGGTGAGGATATTTTTAAGAAAACTTTACACTTCTACGCTTAAAGCTTCTTAAAACTCTAAAGAAATACACTCAAGATTATAGAAGAGAATTCTCTGGATTTACGGTGTGATTTTTGATTCTAAATAAGCATCCTATTTATAGGAGAATGGAAGAATACTGTTTTTTAAATAAAAAACACGGACGCAAATAAATTGTGAAATTTATGGATGAAATTTTGATAACTTACTTGACGCAAAATTCAAGCCTCCTCCAATCGTAACAAATCGAACAAATATATATATATATATATATATATATATATATATATATATATATATATATATATATATATATATATATATATGCACACAAACCCTCACATGCTTAAAAGGAAAAATGCACCCACCCGTGAATAACTTTGCAACTTGTCTGCCAATTAGTCAAACTTTATATATATGTGGACATATAATACAATATAGTACTCCTTCCCGTTCAATCCATTTCCCCACCCCCTTTTTGACAATTCCCATAATGTATACATAATATAATCCCAAACCACTTGATAATGTAAAACCCCACCAAAACCCACTAACACACACACACACACACACTCTTACACACACGAAAACACACACACATGTCATATATATATATATATATATATATATAACACACACACACACACATATATATATATACTTTATAACTTCCTTCCAATAATTTTGAAAAATGGGTAAATAGGAATCCAAATAATAAGCAAAACTGAGTGACTTCTCACGTAAGCATCAATAATCAATACCGTGTGCTACTATGCAACCACCACGCCAGATTCTTTGCATTTTTTAACACCGGTATTTCAACAGTTAACGGTAAAACTTCCGCCGTTATTTTCATAAAAAGTATTTTTGTCGTTTTCTCAATCCGACAATAATTCCGTTGTGGGGTCCACCAATGATTGTGTCGTTGTACGAATATTTCCTGTTAAAACGAATATTCCCCGACCAATCGAATATTATATAATAACTTGCGTACTTTGCAAAATTTATTAATATTACCCACAACTATAACATTATATCAAATTTACTCCATAATATTCAAAAAGGATATTTATAGAAAATTCATCTTTATTTATAAAAGTTGGGGTCTTGCAGAAACACTCCTGAAAATGACAAATTCAGGGGAAGGTCAAGAGATAGAAAAGAACTAATTTGCTTTCACTGCCAGAAGCCGGGTCACATAAGACGAGAGTGCAAATTTTTAAAGAAGGAGCAGTCTAAGGAAAAAGATGAGGATAAAGATTCGATTGTGTATCTATCCGACGTTGATGTAGCTATTGTTTGTGATGATAAACCCAAGTGCCATGTTAATGATTGGATTATTGATTCGGGTGCTTCGTTCCATACTACTTCGCATGGTGAAATCTTCACATCCTACAAGAGGTGGTGATTTTGGCCATGTGCGGGATGGGAAGCCAAGTGCATCCAAGATTATAGGCATTGGAGATATTTATTTGGAAACTAACGAAGGTTGCGAGTTGATCTTTGAGAGAAGTCGAGACATGTTCCAGATATTCGTTTTAATTTGATCTCTGCTGGTAAGCTTGATGAGAATGGTTATAAAAGTTACTTTGGTGAAGGTCAGTGGAATCTCACTAAAGGGTCTCTAGTGGTGACTAGAGGTAAGAAGATAGACACTTTTTATACGATGCGGGTGCATGTGAGAGGTGTTGAAGATGGGGGAGTTAGGCAGAAAAAGGTGTGGTACAAAGCCGTGCGAGATGAGAGAAAAGTCTTGCATGAGAACCACGAGAGAAAAGCTCTTCGCTTTAAATGGGTACCAAAAGTGAAGAAGGAAAGTGATAGCTCGCAGCCAGGGTACAAAGCTGTTGTGAATGAATTTGGCAAGCAAAAATCTATCAAGTTTGAGCTAGATCCTCTCATTGAGAAGAACCATGCCTATGAGACAAAGCCGGACATGAAGATATTTAAAAATTCCAAGAAGCTTGAGTTGAGCCAAGACTTCGTTGGAATTAACTCCGAGTAAGGAGTTGTGGTTGGTGATCCCTTCTCTCATGGGTTCGGAGGGGAAGATTGTTGGGTGTGGGTCCTCACCCATGAGATAGAATCCAAGATAGAAAAGAATTGATTTTATTTGTGAGCAAGTAAGTCGGTTTACTTGATATTAATCCAATTAGAAATTGGCTTAGTACATCAAAGAGTTACTAAAGAAGTATGACATGGACTCAACTACCCTAATAAAAACACCTATGACTTTTTCAACTAAGCTAGTTAGACAAAGATGAACAAGGTAAAATTGTTAATATTAGTTAATACAGAGGTATGATTGGCTCTCTCCTATACTTTACTACAGGTAGGTCTAATACAATGTTATATATATATATATATATATATATATGCAATGATCCATAACATCTATTTGCCATGGATCAAAAATAGACATATAACATCTTAACCTTCCATTAGAATTATCAAGGGCTCAGATTTAAAATGAACACACGCCGTCCGCTATTAATTCTAACGGAGTGAGGTAAAATTAATCTTTGACAGAATGGCCCCCACTAAGGCCAAGTTAGCGCAGTCAAGCATCTTTTTAATCCCCCGTTTGTTAGAATTTCTAGCACACATCGATATACCGAAAGTAACTCAGCTTCATACCAAAAGCAACATAACTACAACATACCAAAAAACTATCAGCACCATACCAAAACCAACATAATTACTCAAACAACAACAACATGCCAAAAGAAAATTTTCAAATCAAAAAAATATCAGCAACATACCAAAACCAACATAATTACTAAAGCAACAACAACATGCCAAAAGAAAATTTTCAAATCAAAAAAGCAAACTTCTAATTCCGAATCAAAAGCAAAATTAAAAATCACCAACATGCCATCAAATACATTCTGCACATAAATACAAATCCTATTCTGAGTCAAATACATCTAATTCCAAGTAAACATAAGAAAATTTATTTAACAATTCAGCATCATAATTCACTTGCAAATCCGTGTCAATATCATAAAATTGTGCACCATAATTCCAAATCCGAGTCAACATTAATAATAATTATTATTTAATTATGTAGAGAACAAAATTATATTATACAGACCTATTATATAGGAGACAGCTAGTGTATCATACTTACTAATTCTTTTGCCCTACCAAGTTAACCAAAATATTATATCCACATCTTAGCGTCTTTATCTCTCAACATCAACATATATGCATCTAATATATGCGCCCATAACCAACCATTGGGTCTTAGACAGTTCACATCCTTAAACTCTAACTTGTATAGACCGCCTAGATGGATATGAGGAAAGTATGATGGGTCGTGAGTTTGACTAAATCAATGATGATTTAACCACGTGATTTTCTCAATTTTTAAGTACTTAACAAAGTGAGTGTGCTTTGTTCTGTCTTTGTTTTTAACCGTCAATTTCTTACTATGTTGAGTAGAAGGGCCAGCGCTACGCGGAGTCTCTTGAACCGTAGGTTGGGGTCCCGTTATGTCAATCTCCATTTATCCAACTTGAGGATGTTGCGTTGAATTTGGTTTGGTTGAAACCCCTCTGTAATCGTTCATGAACGGCTAGTACAATGTATTGAACCATGTCTCATACATGGTTCTTAACTCAGGTGACTGTTCAATTGACAAAAACTTTTCAAATATAGCTTTTACACTCTCAATCTAGAATTTAAAATAAAATAAATTTTATATTAGTAAAACAAGGGAATCATTTTAAAACACAACAACATTAATAAATATTATAAATTGAACAACTTATGTGTTTATAGCCACATATTGGTAAATGAATGACTGTGGCTCAAAATCTTCCCCTTGACACCTGAATGGTCGAGGATGGTGTATCCATCTCCGAGTAACTTCTCTATACCATGTCATATAATCCTCGATAGATATATGCTGCATTACCTCCAACACTTGCCCTTCTAAACTCTTCATGTAGGCCTCCCACAATAGAATATAATTGACCCTATAGTTTTGATAATTTTTTCTCTCAAATAATTTATGTTCCTCCCTTAATTCCACCATATTTTCAGCATTAAATGGATACGACTGCAAATATCCAAATTGCCTCACAAATCTGCCAGACATTTGGAACTCAACAATGTTGTAATGTATCAAAGGAACACGAGCGCTACACCTAAGCTTGCCTAAAAAAAGTCCCAAACCAAACGTCTATCAAATAACTGATATGGACGCCACAGCCCATCTGTTTCCAACATATTTGATAGGTCTCCAAAGTTTTAGTATATTTTGATGATAACAATTATGAAGTAATTAGATTAATTAAATAAGTTTGATATCTAATTAATTATTTTTTACTTTTATCTAAACTATTTTTTCTAAACTTTATTTGAATTAATTTTTATTGACCTTGATAATTTAAATAATAAGTGTTAAATAAATTGATTCATATAAAAATTTTCAAGGCAAGAAGATCCTATTTTCTTTCAAACTCACAAAACAAAATTGGGAAAAAAGATTTCTTGCATGCATATATATATATATATATATATATATATATTAATCATATTTATAAGTTTTATATATATACATATGTAGCTGTGTGTGTGTGTGTGCAAACACTTGGTCATTTGGTGACAACCTTTATGGGACACAATTATTTTTTGACATACTTGACCGAATTTTAAGAGATGTTGAAATTGGCTTTAATTTAGTATTAATTGCTTTAAGTTATCAAAGAAATGCATGGGCGAAAAAATGAATTCATATTTTTTTTTGGAAATCTGTGTGCTTTATTTACATATGAACCATTAAAATAAAATTGAAGCAATCTCATCGATTGATTTCAAAATAAATTTCAAAATTACCATTTTGCCCCCGACCTAAAAAATTCTATAAATATGGACTCTTTCATTCAATTGGTTTTTGCCAATTCAAGTGAAAAGAAAAACTTACTCTCCTTGCCTACATACTCTCTCTAAAGCTTTATATCTCTTCTTACCAAAGTTTTGATTATTTGAGAAAAGAAAATTGGTCCAAGTAATTGAGACAAGTCATTTGATTTAACTTAGTTGAATTATTTCTTACTTGTTTTAAATTTATAGATATACGAATATAAATTGTTATACACAATTATATATATATATATATATATATATTTCATTTATTTATAAAATAAAAAGTTATACTTAGATGCCGAAAGGCTACGGAGATATTCCTCTAAGGTGAGGAAATCGAATCGTACAATTCCTTATAGTACTAAGTAACTTTTTATTGATATTATTTTATATAAATAGTGTAAAATAGATATACACTTGATAGTTCAAAACGACACTGAGATATTCCTCCAAAAAGAGTGAATCATCCGAACTGGATTTGAAAATCTAAGTGATCTATCAAAAATATTTATATAAATATCAATTGTGAAATTATAAATTCTGTCATACTTAGACGCCGAAAGGCTACGGAGATATTCCTCTTAAGTGAGAGAATCGAACCGTATGATTCCTTATAGTACTAAGTGACTTTATTTTTAAATCACATAATAGATAAAATATTATTAAATATTATCTGAGTTAAATAAATATATTTTTTATATCAAGTAGTGCTTAACTAATTAAATTGTTTTACTTGATAATTATAATTTAAACGATTTATTCTTTTAATCACAAGTATTTGAACATAGAGTCATTCATATAATACTTGTTAGAGAATTTGTGAGAAACAAGTCTTTTGATCCACATAAAACACTCTTTATTATAAAGAATAAATAATTCTTTATAAAATTGTATTAAAATTATTTATCTCGCTTATACGTAAGCATCTTTGAGTAAAAGCTAAAATTTACTTATTTGCTTATTCAAGAAACTCTTTTTACACAAAATATAAAAGTAATTTAAACTTTTATAACGGTGCATAAATTTATATATTTGCTTACATAAAAGCATTATTTGATCTAAGCACAAATTATTATCTGCTTACAAAGAATCATATTTTCTCAAGTATAAAAGTCTTTGAACTTTTATAAATATATTTGCTCTTTAATTGATAACTGCTTATTTGAGAAGCATTAATCTGTACTAAATTTTATCTGCTTATTTAAGAAGCTAACTGTTGTAAATTCTTTTATAAAAAAGGGAAAATGGTAGAGTTAGTTTATTTTATGTACCTATGAGACAGACGAGTAATTCTTCGACCAAGACCAGAGTCTTAGAGAGGTCAGCTGAGAGTTGGGTCTCTAGTGAACTTGTGAGGTGAGGAATAAAATTTTGTTTCAAGACTAGTTCATAGAATAGAACTAAACTCAACAGAAGAAACAACTAAGCTTGAGGAGGGAGCTGGGAGCTTGCTGTCCAAGATTGATTAGTTGGGAATAGTTGAAAGTTTGTCTATAAAACTTTGTAAAGGCTTCTCCGCTTGTTGAAGGAGTATTTATTACTGATAGTAATATGATCTTAAGTTCTAAATAGGAACTTGAGACTGGACGTAGAAACTTACCAGGGGTGTATGTTGTGAACTAGATAAATCTCGGTGCACTGTGTGATTGAATTTTTACTGTCTTGCCTATTAATTTCTAACACTGCAAATTAATTATCAAAAAATTGAAAAAGGCCTAAGATAAATTTTTTTTATCTATAATAATCTATTCAACCCCCCTTTTAGATTTTTATTATACTTTCAATTGGTATCAAAGCGGTGCTCTTTAACTTGTTTGTTGAGTAAATACAGACATACCTAAGAGTAGATACATGGCCTATAATGTAAGACCCCAAATTATTAATAAATAAAATTTATTTTCCTCTATTTATTATTTTGAAATAGTAAGGGTTGATTTGATTAATGTGGATAGTTATGGGTAAAATACGCAAATATTTCAAAATAAGCAAGTGGTTATAAAATATTCATTGTTGTCGGGGAATATTCGTTTGGTCGTGGAATATTCTTGCTGTCGGGGAATATACGTACGACGGCGCAGTCTTTTGTGGGCCCCATAACGGAAATCGATTGGATGAAGAAAACGACAAATATAAGTTGTTTAAAAATAACTGCAGCGTAGTTATTACTGAATTAAAACTATTAAAATACTTTCATGCGGTTAAAACACAAGAAGACACGGTATTGCACCAATTATTGATTCTTACATAAGAAGGCACTACTCAATAATGGTTACATAATTATTGTTCGATATTTTATTGATTTAATAATTGCTTTGCGTTGATATTTTATATTGTTGTTGTTTCATAATTGTCATTACACAAAGATTTTCCATTATCTAGCAATAATTCATATTATCTGAATAATATTATTAGATAACATTATTGGCAATGTCTAGAAAGTTCTCGTCTAAGGAGAGGTTTGGTCACCTAATTGCGGCGCATGATGAGAGAGATCCTTATTGAAAGCCCCCTTCTCAGAACCGCACGGTTGTCAATATTGTGATTACATAATATTATTTGTGAATAATTAATTATTGATTCATATGATGAGAAAAAATATTGATTTTATGTGGATATAGATGGAGAAATTTTTAATGTGACAATTGTTGAAAATTGAAATTTTATCTTTTTGATAAAATAATTCATTTAAAAATATTATTATATTTTAATAATATAATAATGGTGATATTTTTACAACGAATGTGGGATATATGAGTATACGAGGAGGAAGAGTATTTTTGTTGCAATAAATGTTTAAAACATGTTAAACATGTCGGTGGACCCCATTTATTGACTGAAATTTGATTATAGCCTGTAAAATTGCCCGTTTGTGGATTTCGGTCAATTTTTGTTTGGAATTTGGAAAAATTTCCTTCTGCAAAGTTGTAGATAATGGAATTTCCTATGAAAAGTCACGGGTTTTGAATTTTTTCTGATAAAAGAGCTATTTATTATGAATTATTGAAGTTCCAAAGCTCCGAAATAATTGATTTTTGGAAGTTTTAATTATTTTATAAAAGAAAAACGTTTTTTAGACGTGTGAGCCTCATTTTACATGTGTTAGGTTGCTGATTTCAGATTCTCAAAGGTTGGCGTAGACAAATTTTTATAAATATATTATTATATTAAATTTTCTGCTTTAGTGTTCTAATCATTTTCCTATAAATAGGGTCTTGGGTTAGAATTGAAAATCACACCGTAAATCAAGTTTTCTCTCTCTATATTATCGAGCGTATTCTTGTGAGTATTTTGAGTATTGCTATATCTATGCAAGTTCAAGTCATAGCCTATATCCTGGTGTTTTCAACTAAAGTCTTGTCTTTGTGAGGTAAGGGATATTTTTTTCAGTAATGATATTATTTCTTCAATATCATTATCTTTGAAATATTGATCTGAAGTTTTATCAAATTTGGAACTTTTGGTGTCTGATTTACTATTCACGATATCAAGACTATTCACGATATCGACACTATTCACGAATCTGGACACTATTCACCTAAAAATGAAATTTCTTCTTTTAAATCTAAAATATCTATTCTGGATACTAGCTTTGATTGTATCCATGTTTTGATCATTCTTGAATTTTACACCACTATGATTATTATTGAGGTATTGTTGGACATGGATAAAACAAAGTACTAATCCTTAATCCTTAATCCTTGTCATTTTGTTTCACCGGATTCGTTTTTTTAAAATATTTTTCATCATCCTCAGTCTTAAATGATGATATTATTGAATATCTTTGACCTGTAGTGCAAAGATGAATGATTTTTGATGAATATCTTTGGCCTGTAGTGCAAAGATGAACTGGTGTTTAGATGAACATGTCCAACTGATGAATATCTTTGGCTTTGTAGTGCAAAGATGAATATTTGATTCCGTATATATATTGATTGATGTTACGGGGATAAAAGATGACGATGAACTTTTAAATTCATACATAGAAGATAGTAGTTTGCATTCTCTACTTAACTCCTCTAATGAATTATTATTTTCGCTGCGAATATTGATTTAAAACTTGTTGTCTATTGTATTCTATTTGATTTTTCCCTGTTGAAGACTAATGATAATTTGTTGTATATTATCTTAGTCATAATATTCTTTATTGGGCTAGTTAGAGCTCACCCTTTTCCTTTTTGTTCCATTTTTCTTCTCGGAGAGCGAGAATATAAGCGAGTACTTTGAGTCGGGTATGGAATGAAGGTTCTAGAGAGAGTTGTTTAGTAGTCCTCACCATTTTGTAAAATAATGTATCAATAAATGTGATGAGGATTTATTTGAGTATAGATATTGTCTAGAAGATAATATTTGTATTCAAACTCATAATTTCTTGTTGTAATAATAAAGTTGTAGTTGTTTACGTACTATGTATTGACAACTCGGAATGGGTGATGTATACCTATTTTGGGGGCGTCACGGTTGGTATCGAGCTTAGGATATGATCTCCATGGAGATCGGGAATAGAACTAGGAGGAGAGACGAGTAAATCCTTCGCTAGTGTGTCCTACCTAAGCTTATTTGTTAGTTGGTCAAGATATAAGGATATTATGTGATATATTGATTTCCTTAATTAACCCTTGTTTTATGACAAGATTTTGAGAATGTCGATGAGAATATTAACAATGGAAATGAGACCGTGGAGAAGCTTTGTACTCACCAACGAGGAGAACGTGCAACAAAGTTAGCAATGTTCCTCTTGTGAACAACACCACCGAAAGGAAAGATGATGAACGAGGGGATGTTTAGAAGCTTTTTGCGATTCATGAAAAAAATCGAGATGAGGGAGACTCGTGTTCAAAATATAGGAGGAAATGATAGCTATTCACGGGTTATCACAGCCAAGCAGTTCAAAGAGTTGGGACCACCAGAATTTAAGGGAAAGCCAGATTCAATCATGGCGAAAACATGGGTCAAGCAAATTACGAAGATATTCGATGTCTTGGGATGCACGAAGGAACAGAAGGTTCCATTCGCCACCTTTATGTTCCGTGGCGAAGCGAGACTATCGGTGGAGTCTGCGTGAAGCGTACCCATCCAAATACACTCGGCATGTCTTGGGGAGACGTTTGAAACTATTTAATGACAAATACTTTCACGAAAGTGTTCGTCGTATGAAGGAAGTGGAGTTCATCGATTAGAACAAAACAACATGACGGTGTCTCGATGCGAGGCAAAGTTTGCGAGTTATCCGTGTTTGCACCTCATTTGGTGGAGAATGAGGAACGTATGGCGCGGATGTTTCGAGATGTTTGAAACCCTAAGATACGACAATATCTCATTTCTCATAAATTTTCTCTCTATTCGAGATGTTGTTAATGGGGCTCAATTGTTAGAAAGCGAGATAATGAGTATGTTCAACCGAGGGACCATAACCGGAGGATCATACCGTAGATAGCGATCAATGTATATAACGATAACCAAATGAGAAAGAAAGCAGACGGACAAAAATGGTAACCACTATGGTGGTAATCATGGCCATGAAAATAGAAGAAGCGAGTCAGGAGTGTTCGGTTTGTAATATTCAAGAACGCAATCAAATTACAAAAATTAAGCGGAAGCGTGTAAAATCAGAGTTTAAAATTATTTACAAACCATAAACCCGGATCACCCTTTATGCATAATTATTAATTAAACGAAAAGATAAAGAATAAATCATACCCTTGAAGATCGAGCTTCCTCAGGTACAAGTTCACTTCCAAATCCTTTTGCGTTCAATCTTGAATCCACCGGGTTTGGTTCCTTCCTTTGATCAACATTAGCCACCCAAATGTTTGGCCTCTAGAGGTGATCCACCAAGGAAGAAGAAAATTCAAGAAGAAGGGGTATTGGCTCAAACCCTAGTTTTTCTATCTCTATATAGAAAAGGGCGTACTCTCCAACAAATTGGAATTATATTAGTATGTTGAAAAATCGAACAAGCCCTCACCCATAATAAGACTCCTCTAATTAATAGATGTGGGCAACCCACCTTAACAATTAAGGAATTGAGTTTTATTTAATTAATTAAATTCTTTTAATTAATTAAGCTCCCTAATCTTATTAGGGATAATTAATTAAACTCTTTTAATTAATTTAACCTCCTAATCTTATTACGAATAAATGAGAGTACTTATATTAAATTAATTCCTAAACTCTTTTAGAAATTAAAATAATAATAATTGTAATAATATTAATAAGACTCCTCTTATTAATTTATATTTAATATTTCTAAAATATTAAAAAATAAATATTAAGCTATTTAATTTATTCTATCACCATAGATTAAATTAAATATACATAACATATTATTACGATTATGCCATTAACTTCTTAAATAATTATTCTTCTTTTTATGGTGTGACCCTTTAGGTTCTCCATATTAAACCTATTGTGAATAAATCAATTAGAACAATTCTAATCTTATTTAAATAAATAAATTAAACAATTAATTTATTTAAATAAATAATATTTATTCTACAATAGGGATAAGCCTCCCTAGCGATCAACGACTTTCCGGATAATATAGATTTCAACATTAATCATAAAAGAACCTTTGAGTAAATAGTTACTGTCTGATTCAATCCTTCCACCATACAATGTCCCAATTAAATATAAGACATGGAATTCTTGTCAAGTCTTATTTTATTTAATTATATGTATTTCGATCCTTAAATGCACAACTCCAAATAATGCAAATTAGAAACTCCTTTCTAATTTCATTCGCTTATAACAAGGACTACTGGGTTGTCATTTATCGAATCACATAGACATTTCTCTTCTTTTATTAGAAGTGGTAGATTCTTTATTGATCATACATTATCTCCATGTACAACTTATTATACCCAAGCATACCCTTTGATATACCCTAAGGGTCTTAAGGAATAAGTCAAAGTATAACTCATCATACACAAGATACTATGATGATCTCAAGTCCAAGGATTACTTGTACTACTATATCACTCTGAGAATTTCTATTGACAGTGCAAATAAAACTCCATTAGGTATTCCTTAGCGAGCCACGCGTTCGATGAACTTATTCTCTAATAAGCACCTACATACTTGCTTTAGTGTCTCCACACAAATGATCATGAGATCAATCATCTTCATCCAATGAGCAAGCAACGTATGTACCAATCTATCCGGATTCACTAATCCCCAATTTAGTAATCCAACGATTGGGAACTATTTTAGTTTTAAGCTTTCTAAGAATTTAGATCTCATTAGAATGATCATCATCATTATTGTAAAAGCATTGCTTAAAACTATGGGTTTATCACATATTATTAAAAAACAAACATCATGTAGATAATTAAAAGCCTTTAATAAATTAATACTTTTTATTAATAAATGAATAAGATTGTTACAAAGTATATGCTTTATCATCAAACATGATTGGCTTGTGTGTATACTACTTTCAATCTCCCACTTGCACTAAAGCCATCGTCATGGTATCTTATACTCTTCTTCTCTAAGTGACGATTATCCTGTTTGTTGGATAAGCTTTAGTTAATGGATATGTAATGTTGTTCTTGAGAGTCCACTATCTCTATAGTGATTTCCCATCTTTCAATGATTCTAATAATCAAATGAAAGTGCCACAACACATGTTTAGATCCAAGATGAGACTTGGGAACTATTCCTAGTTCAGAATGAACTTTTAATCCAAACAATCAACTTGCGACTTCATTTATAGCTATATACTTTGTCTTTATCACTAAACCAAGAACTCTTTCTTTGTTTGGAACCTTTCCATTCAACGCACCACTTATTCAAGTAGCCCTTTACCTTAAAGTGGATTTTTCATCGTCTTGAGTGCATCTGAAAAAACTTGAGTCTGTTAAGCCCTCTAGTTTTAATTTAGACCCACCATGAATATGATCACATCCTTAGTGCCGGTTAAGCACTTTAATATGTTTTCAATCGACTCATAGTGAACTTCTCCAAATATGACCGATCAACATCGGTCTCGTATATTTCATTGCATACATGATTGTCATTCATGCGACCTCTCTTTTTGAGAGTCATGAGGACTATTAAGAGAGATACACTCCATAGCTCATCGACATGAGACATCTCTTGGAGTTTGCCATGCTAAACGACTTTAGCATCAAATGAATATCGTTCCTTGGGTTAAGTCGAGCATCCTCTTAAATCTATCTATATAGATTTATATCCCCAATTAAGATACTCTTCCCAAATCATTCATGGAGGAATGTTTAGACAACTTTATCTTTACTGATTGTAGCATTAATATGTCATTCCTTATCCGTAGTATATCAACATATAATACTAGGAATGTCACGATGCTCCCACTGACCCTTTTGTACACACTAGAATTCTTACCTCATCGTATGTAACTCTGGATCATCATCTTCATGATGCGTGCCTCATCATCATCATCATCTATGATGAATCCATACCTCCTAGGTATCTTCTATGTACTATTCTAGATTTACGATTCTTGTGGTACAATAGATTCTATCTATAGGTTCCTCTTATTTGACTTATAGTGTTTTGTGGTTCTTGAACTCTTCAAGATCAATTATCCTCCCACTAGCCCCTTCAATGATAAACACATTTATCTTAGAAGGCGTGTTTCACAATAAACACCTTTTGCTAAGCGTGGATTATAGAACATATACCCTAAACTTACTTTAGGATGTCCCACAAATCAGATTTGTCAAATTTTGTCCCAAGCTTATCCTTTGAAACCTTTTCACATAAGTTGGACAACCCTTATCTTAACATACTTAAGATTAGGAATCCTCCCCATCCATAACTTTTATGGAGTCTTGGGGTGGATTTTGAGGTTACCATTTTCGTGAATGTCACGACCATTTCTAGGACATTATCCCGAAGGATCTTTGGAATGTCGGTAAAATCATTTTGGACCGCACCATGTCCAACAAGGTACGATTTTTCATTCAGATACATCAATCAATTATTGTGTATCAGGATGTGTCCATTATGAGAAAACCATTTGAGATGATCTAGAAACTTATTGCACAAGTATTTATCCCTTGATCTAATCAAAGAATCTTAATACTTTGCCAATTTGTTTCACTTCTGAATTCTTTGAACCTTTCAAATAATTCACACTTGTATTTTAGCAAATACACACATTCAACTCTTTGAATGATCATCTCCTTTTCTTATACTAATTTGTTCAATATGCAAAATTATTTTCATGTAAGTCAAGTATACAAAATTTATTAAGTAATATTCCAGTTCTATACAAAACATTATTATTATAAATAGAACAACAATTGTTCTTAATTATAATACCAAAGATTTCATTGTCCAACAATAAAATGGAAATAATATTTTTAACAAGAACTGGAATACAATAACAACTTATTGACTTAATAGATTTGCCCAGTAAGCGATCTTCTAAACTATAAGTTTCTATAGCTAATGCGTGATCTTTGCTTCATTTTCCACATATAGGATTACTTATCTTTGTTTAACTTTCTACTTACTTGGTCCTTCATAAATCTATATTTATGATAACCAAAGTCGGTATCCAATACCCAAGTAGAACCTTGACTTAAAGAAAAATTTATTTCAATCATGAACAAAAACTGTATTGTAACCGAAACTTCACTAAGCTTCTTTGGTTAGCCTTTGCAAGATGCTTCTCGTAGTTTTTTTTTCAGTGTCCAGGCTTATAGCAGTGGAAGCAAACTCCTTTGCTATCCGTATCAGTTTTTGTTCTTATTATCCTTTGTTTTTGCCTTTCTATATACCTTCTTTGAATCATTCTTCTTTTCAGAAGATCCTTTGGCCCCTACCAGTAAGACATGGTCTTTCTTGGTTGGAAAGTGACTCTCAACATTTTTCAACATGTTAAGCAAATCAGCAAAGCTGATATCTAGCTTGTTCATATGAAAAATTTACAACAATTGTGAAAGGAGTCCGGGAGTGAGTGCAAGATCAAATCTTGGCTCAACTCTCCATCCATGACAAAACTCGTTGTCCTAATTGATCAATCAAATTGATAATGTTAAGGACTTTTATCTGTACTATAGTGCCATTGGCCATTCTAGATCGGAAGAGCTCCTTAGATATCGATATCTATCACCCTACTTTCCTCACCATAAACTACTTGATGTGCGGGAATATAGTAGGAGCATCCATAGTTTCATCTTGTGTGACAAGCTCGTTACTCATGGATGCGAGCATGATGCATTGAGCCAATCGTGCATCATCTTGCCACTTTCTAAAAGTAGCAATGTCTTCCTCGGAGGCAGGCATTATGCGCAACCATTCTGGGATAGGCGTATTAAGGACATAAGATAGCTTTTTCAACTATGAGAACTATTCTCAAATTCCTTAACCAATCAGCTTAATTGATTCCGGTTAATTTAGCATCTAATATGCTTCGCATGATGATAGTAATTTTAGACATTGTAAAATTACGTAAATGAATTTGTAATTAACAACATTTTAACATACATTCTTTTATTAATTACCAAAATAAATTAGGTCTTGTTTTAAATTGGTATCTCCCACTATTTTCTTCAAACTATATTACCCTCACTTATATAGTTAAGCAAAATCTAATTAAAGATTTGCTAGTGAGAATAAGGATCCCATTTCAAATGTATATAGCCTTGTGGTGACACAACAAACTATATATAAATAAATAGGTAGACAACTTTTGTCAATTACATCAACTATCTGAACTCCTTGTATTTTGCCTCTTAGATTATTTTGATCAGTGGTGGCACATCAGAATCAAAATTATCCAAGTTAAGTCCGACCTAGCACTCCATATATTCAAAAAAGAAAAATATCATCCTTGTGGTGACACAACAAAATAATATTGTTCAATTTTCTTTATAAGCATCAAATGTGATAAATTAACATCTTAAATACTTAATACTTGCCTTGTGGTGACACAACAAACTCATATTAAATATTTAATACTCTATTAATTTTATCATGCTAGAAGGCGACGTTCGATATTCCAAATATCTTTGAACGCTTAGGACTTAATATAAAAATTTGAGGGGTTTGTTATTAATTTGTCTCATCTTGTTTAGCGCGCATGTACATATATATATAAAATACGCGTCGTATTAATGAACATCAAGCGAGCATGTTTGCATAATATATAATATATATAGTATAAGCATGCACATATAGAATACTATATATTCTACTTGGATTGATTATGGACTTTTATTCTAGTTTGGTTCACTAGAGCCACCAAGTGAACCAAAAGGTCAAACCCTAGGGGTGCAAGAAATAATATTTAAATATAACTATTCCATTTAAACCCTGCTCCATTACAAACGGGTCTTCAAGCTCCTCCTTGCTCCTTGATCTCTAATTTTCTAAAATTAATTCTAACTATTCCTATTACAATACTATTTAAAATAAATAGAAACCTTGATCGTGATCGAGGGAAGTACATGGGAGGAGAATAGAATTTACATTAAGAAAAATTAGAGAAGGCGAGGTCTGTGAGACCCCATTTAATAAAACCCATACATTCATGCATCCAACTAAAATAAAATCCAATCATATTGGTCAATAGTCCATAATCAATCCCATTTATTATCATACACATCACCATATGCATCAATAAATAACATTCATCTCATGAATAATAAACATTTAATATATATATTGATATCATTTAATGGGCAAATTTAGTTAGTATAAAATCTATTTTTGAATCAAAATAAACTCCTTTATTTTAATCCAAATTTAAATCAAAATAAAACTATTTTATTTTTAATTTATCCTATTTTGAATAAAATAAACTATTTTATTTTAATCATAATTTTTAATCAAAATAAACTCCTTTATTTTAATTAATTATGGAATCCAATTCTATGTAATAAAAAAAATTTTTAATTAAAATAAACTCTTTTATTTTAATTAATTATGAATCCAATTCCATGTAAAAAAAAAATCTTTAATTAAAATAAACTCTTTTATTTTAATTAATTATGGAATCCAATTCCATGTAAAAAAAAATATATTAAAGGAAACACGGATTATCTTTTCCTATTCACAAATAAACTCCTTTATTTTGAATAATATGAAATCTTATTCCATATTTAAATAAACTCCTTTATTTAAGGAAATTAGGATTTTCTTTCCTATTCACAAATAAACTCTTTATATTTTGAATAATATGAAATCTTATTTCATATCTAAACAAACTCCTTTATTTAAGGAAAGATGGATTTACTTCCCTATTCACAAATAAACTCTTTTTATTTTAGGAAAAATAAAATCCAATTTCAACTCCAATTAGTTATTATGGAATCCAATTCCAACTCTAATTAGTTAGCATGAAATTCTAATTTTAAAATTAAAATAAATCTTTTATTTTAATATTAAAATAAACTTTTATTTTAAGATTAAAATAAACCTTTTATTTTAATTATAAAATTATTTAAAATTAAAATAAAACTTTATATTTTAATATTAAAATAAACCTTTTATTTTAAAATTAAAATAAACTTTTATTTTAATTATATAATAATTAAGAATATATATATATATATATATATATATATATATATATATATATATATATATATATATATATATATATATATATATATTAAATCAATACCTTTAAAAAAAATGCTCAAAAAATGCTCCTAGAAAATTACATGTTATCCCGTAGCTTTTTTTTTTTTTTTATATATATATATGGTTTCCGTATGTATCCTTGGAGACTATGTATCAAATATATATATATATATATATATATATATATATATATATATATATAATGTAATAATAATCCAGTCATCCTATACTTAATGTAATCAAATTCTGCACAACTCGACTTGATAGAAATAATGTTAATTGGTTTTCCAAAAAAAAAAAAAGCTACGGTTTTTTTTTTTTTAATTTTATACATAAAATTATGCCCAAATAAATTGTTCTAAACACATATCAATATACATATTAAATTTGACAATTAATAATTAGCATAAAGGTTTGGCTCGATGCCACTTTATTAGGTTTGTAATATTCAAGAAACCTTGATCAAATTGCAAAAAATTAAGCGGGCGTGTAAACTCGAGTTTAAAATTATTTACAAACCATAAACCCGGATCACCCTTTATGCATAATTATTAATTAAACGAAAAAGATAAAGAATAAATCATACCTCAAGATCGAGCTTCCTCAGGTACAAGTTCACCTCCAAATCCTTTCGTGTTCAATCTTGAATCCACCGGGTTTGGTTCCTTCCTTTGATCAACATTAGCCACCCAAATGTTTGGCCTCTAGAGGTGATCCACCAAGGAAGAAGAAAATTCAAGAAGAAGGGGTATTGGCTCAAACCCTAGTTTTTTCTATCTCTATAGAAAAAGGGCGTACTCTCCAACAAATTAGAATTATGTCATATGTTGAAAAAGTCAACAACCCCCTCACCCATAATAAGACTCCTCTAATTAATAGATGTGGGCAACCCACCTTAACAATTAAGGAATTGGATTTTATTTAATTAATTAAATTCTTTTAATTAATTAAGCTCCCTAATCTTATTAGGGATAATTAATTAAACTCTTTTAATTAATTTAACCTCCTAATCTTATTAGGAATAAATGAGAGTACTTATATTAAATTAATTCCTAAACTCTTTTAGAAATTAAAATAATAATAATTGTAATAATATTAATAAGACTCCTCTTATTAATTTATATTTAATATTTCTAAAATATTAAATAATAAATATTAAGCTATTTAATTTATTCTATCACCATAGATTAAATTAAATATACATAACATATTATTACGATTATGCCATTAACTTCTTAAATAATTATTCTTCCTTTTATGGTGTGACCCTTTAGGTTCTCCATATTAAACCTAGGTTGTGAATAAATCAATTAGAACAATTCTAATCTTATTTAAATAAATAAATTAAACAATTAATTTATTTAAATAAATAATATTTATTCTACAATAGGGATAAGCCTCCCTAGCGATCAACGACTTTCCGGATAATATAGATTTCAACATTAATCATAAAAGAACCTTTGAGTAAATAGTTACCGTCTGATTCAATCCTTCCACCATACTGATGTCCCAATTAAATATAAGACATGGAATTACTTGTCAGTCTTATTTTATTTAATTATATGTATTTCGATCCTTAAATGCACAACTCCAAATAATGCAAATTAGAAACTCCTTTCTAATTTCATTACGCTTTTAACCAAGGACTCTTTGGGTTGTCATTTATCGAATCACATAGGACATTTCTCTTCTTTTATTAGAAGTGGTAGATTCTTTATTGATCATACATTATCTCCATGTACAACTTATTATACCCAAGCATACCCTTTGATATACCCTAAGGGTCTTAAGGAATAAGTCAAAGTATAACTCATCATACACAAGATACTATGATGATCTCAAGTCCAAGGATTACTTGTACTACTATCACTACTGAGAATTCCTATTGACGAGTAAATAAAACTCCATTAGGTATTCCTTAGCGAGCCACGCGTTCGATGAACTTATTCTCTAATAAGCACCTACATACTTGCTTTAGTGTCTCCACACAAATGATCATGAGATCAATCATCCTCATTCAATGAGCAAGCAACGTATGTACCAATCTATCCGGATTCACTAATCCCCAATTTAGTAATCCAACGATTGGGAACTATTTTAGTTTTAAGCTTTCTAAGAATTTAGATCTCATTAGAATGATCATCATCATTATTCTAAAAGCATTGCTTAAAACTATGGGTTTATCACATATTATTAAAACAACATCATGTAGATAATTAAAAGCCTTTAATAAATTAATACTTTTTATTAATAAATGAATAAGATTGTTACAAAGTATATGCTTTATCATCAAACATGATTGACTTGTGTGCATACTACTTTCAAGGAGGAGATTTTAAAAAGAGGAGATTTAACAACGACCATGTGAAGACGACAGTCTTAAAGCGAAGAATCGGTTCTAAGGGAGGAGAACGACCACCGGTCATATGCTATAAATGTGGGAAAGAGGGACATATCAGTCCAAACTGTCCACAACAGTTCAAGGTATGCTATAATTGTGGAAAGGAATGACATATCGCTCGGGATTGTACGGTAGCGAAACCTTGTTCAGCGGGGACGGTGACTCAAAAGATTGTCCCAGAAAAATCAAAGTCAACGGTACCTGGAAGAGCGTTTGTTGTGACTGGTCAAAATGCGAGGAACCCAAATGAGGTGATCACGGGTAAACTAATCATGAATTCTTGTGAAGTTTATACTTTACTAGATACTGGTGCTACCCATTCATTTATCTCTCCTACTTGTGCTCAACGTTTAAATTTGACTCCGGAGAAATTAGACTTTGACCTATCTGTGGAAACTCAGTTAGGAGAACTTTCATCACATCCAACATGTTTATAAATCTTGTTTGATTCAAGTTGGCACCATCACCTTACCCGTTGACCTTATCTCTTTAAAGATACTTGCTTTTGATGTGATTTTAGGGATTGATTGGTTAACTACTCATCATGCCAAAATTGATTGTTTTCGTAAGGTCGTTAGTTTTCATATTCCTAACCAACTTTTGTTATACTAATTCAAGCAACTAAACCATTAAAATCAATCACCGCTATATCTAATCATAAAGTTATTCGTTTATTAAAAAAGCGGATGTCAAGCTTTCTTAGCCCATGTTATGGATTTGAATAAAGACACGTCAAATTTGAATAATATTCATGTTGTTATTGACTTTCTGACGTATTTCAAGAAGAACTTCCGATCTACCCCCGTAGCGTGAAGTTGAATTCTTTATTGATCTTGAACTTTGTACAAAGCCCATTTCTAAAACCCCATATCGAATGGCTCCTATTGAACTTCGGGAGTTAAAGGTCCAACTACGGGAGTTATTGGACATCGGTTTCATTCGTCTAGTACATCTCCTTGGGGTGTTCTGTTTTATTCGTAAAGAAGAAAGACGGGAGTATGCGACTTTGTATTGACTATCGGAATTGAACCATGTCACCATCAAGAATAGGTATCCTCTACCTCGTATTGATGACTTGTTTGACCAATTTGCAAGGGGCACAATTTTTTCAAAGATCGATCTTAGATTACGGATATCATCATTGAAGATTAGAATTGAGGATATTCAAAGACGCCTTTAGAACTTCGATGCGGGCATTATGAATTCTTAGTCATGTCTTTTCTTGGATGACTAATGCTCCTATGCTTTCATGGATATGATGAACCGAGTATTCAAGGAATATTTGGATCGGATTCGTTGTTGTTTTTATTGATGACATCCTCATATATTCCAAAAGTCGTGAAGATCATGAGCACCATTTGAAATTTGGTACTCCAAAGGCTTCGTGAAAATAAACTATATGCCAAATTGAAGAAATGCGAGTTACGGCTTGAGGAAGTAGCATTCCTTGGGCACGTGGTGTCGAAACATGGAGTATCTGTTGATCCGTGAAGATTGAAGCAATACAAAGTTGAGAACAACTGAAGTCGAAGTGGATGGTGAAATCGTAGCTTTTTGGGCTTAGCTGGTTATTATCGGAGATTCGTGGAAGGGTTTTCTCGAATCGCTACTCCATTAACCCAGCTAACTCGGAAGGATACAAAATTCGTTTGGAGCGAAGAATGCGAGACGAGTTTCCAAGAGCTCAAGAGGAGACTCATTTCGGCACCTGTTCTAACAATACCATCTGGTACGGATGGATTTGTTATCTACAGCGATGCTTCGGGCAAAGGGTTAGGATATGTTCTCATGCAACGTGGAAAAGTCATAGCCTATGCCTCGCGACAACTTAAAGAATATGAGAGGAATTATCCTACTCATGATCTAGAGTTAGCGGCCCGATCGTTTTCAAGCTAAAGATATGGAGGCACTATCTATATGGGGAGAAAGTGGAGATATATTGGACCATAAAATCCTCAAATATTTCTTCACGCATAAAAGGAACTCAACATGCGGCAACGACGTTGGCTTGAGTTGTTGAAAGATTACGACCACACTATTCAATACAATCACGGAAAAGCGAGCGTGGTAGGCGTAGCGTTGAGTAGAAGATCATATGCGGAGAACGAGTGCGATGATGTCAAGTATACGCGTAGAGCCAACTTTAATAGAAAAAGTTAAGGTTGCTCGAGCCACCCTTGAGGCGATCGTCGTATGAAGAAGAAAGTACAAGAAGGAGCTATTAGGGCGAGAATTGATGAAGAAGGAATACTTCGAGTCCACTCTAGACTTTGTGTTCCTAACAACTCTGATTTAAAGTACAAGATTATGATGGAGGCACACAATACACCATTTGCAATCCATCCTGGAAGTACTAAAATGTATCGTGATCTTCGACATACATTTTGGTGGAACAATATGAAGAGAGAGATTGCAAAGTTTATCTCGATGTGTTTAACTTGTCAACGTGTAAAGGCGGAGCATCTAGTACCTAAGGGTCCGTTGCAACCACTTGAGATTCCGAAATGGAAGTGGGAACACATTACCATGGATTTCATTCACGGGTCTTCCTACGGTTTCTCATGGCCTCAATGCTATTTGGGTTATTGTTGATAGATTAACCAAGTCTGCTCATTTCTTGCCGATCACGGAGACTTATTCCCTTGAACGTTTTGCTAGTATGTACGCGTGAATGAGATTGTGAGGTTGCATGGCATGCACAGTATCCATAGTTTGGATCGTGACCCAAGATTCACTTCAAGATTTTGGGTTAGCTTGCAAAAAGCTATGGGCACGCAGATTTGCAATTTAGTTAAGCATACCATCCTCAAACGGACGGACAATCGAGAGAGGACTATTCAAACTCTTGAAGATCTATTAAGACTCGTGTCCTAGACTTCAAGGGGCGGTTGGGATAAGTATTTACCATTGGTGAAATTCTCCTATAACAACAGCTTATCGTGCAAGTATAGGTGTGGCTCCATTTGAAGCATTATATGGACGAAAATGTCGCTCTCCAATATGTTGGGATGAGGTGGGTGAAGCAACATTGTTGGGACCTTGAGTTAAATGCGTGTATACTGCCGAAAAAGATCCAAATGATTCGACAACGTATACAAAGCGGCACAAGATCGATAAAAGAGTTATGCGGATCTTCATCGAAAGGGCGTGGAATTTAGTATAGGGGATCATGTATTGTTGCGAGTTGCTCCATGGAAGGGAGTTACAAGATTTGGGAAGAGAGGAAAGCTCAATCCACGATTTATTGGTCCATTTCAAATTCTTGACCGAGTAGGAAATGTAGCTATAGACTCGCGTTACCTCAAGTATGTCTCGTGTTCATAATGTGTTTCACATATCATGTACTTCATAAATATGTGAAATACCCAACCACGTTATAGAGTTAGAACCGGACGAGAGATAGCCAAGACTTAACGTGTGAGGAGGTACTGTCAAGATCTTGGATAGGAAGGAGCATGTCCTACGTGCAAAGGTCATTCCACAAGTTAAAGTTTTGTGGATGAATCATGCTATAGAGGAAATGACCTGGGAATTGGAAACGGAAATGAAAGCGAGGTATCCTCACCTTTTCGAAACACCAGGTACGTATGTCAATTTTGAGGACTAAATTTCATAAGGAGGGGAGGTTGTAAGACCCCAAATTATTAATAAACGAAATTTATTTTCCTCTATTTATTATTTTTAAATAGTAAGGGTTGATTTGATTAATGTGGATAGTTATGGGTAAAATACGCAAATATTTCAAAATAAGCAAGTGGTTATAAAATATTCATTGTTGTTAGGGAATATTATTCGTTTGGTCGTGGAATATTCTTGCTTTGCCTCGGGGAATATTAAATGCGACGACGACGCAGTCTTTTGTGGGCCCCATAACGAAAAGAGATTGGATGAAGAAAACGACAAATATAAGTTGTTTAAAAATAACTTGGTAGAAGTTGTTATTCTGATTTATCTACTATTAAAATACTCGATGGTTAAAACACGAGAGCACATGGTATTGCACCAATTATTGATTCTTACGTAAGAAGGCACTACTCAATAATGGTTACGAATTACTTTATTCAATATTTTATTGATTTAATAATTCTTTGCGTTGATATTTTATATTGTTGTTGTTTCAATAATTGTCATTACACAAGATTTTCCATTATCGAACAATAATTCATATTATCTGAATAATATTATTGGTTAACATTATTGGCAATGTCTAGAAAGTTACATCTACAGGAGAGGTTTGGTCACCTAATTGCGGCGCAAGATGAGAGAGATCCTTATTGAAAACCCCTTCTTTCCTGAGAACTGCCTGGTTGTCAATATTGTGATTCTGTAATATTATTTGTGAATAATTAATTATTGATTCATATGATGAGGAAAATATTGATTTTATGTAGATATAGATGGAGAAATTTTTTAATGTGACAATTGTTGAAAATTGAAATTTTATCTTTTTCTGATTAAATAATTCATTTAAAAATATTATTATATTTTAATAATATAATAATGGTGATATTTTTACAACGAAAGTGGGATATATGAGTATACGAGGAGGAAGAGTATTTTTATTGCAATAAATGTTTAAAACATGTTAAACATGTCATGGACCCCATTTATTATTCGAAATTTGATTATAACACAATAAAATTGCCTGTTTGTGGATTTGGTCAATTTTTGTTTGGAATTTGGAAAACTTCCTTCTCGCAAAGTTGTAGATAATGGAATTTCCTATGGAAAGTCGTGGGTTTCGAATTTTTCTGATAAAAGAGCTATTTATTATGAATTATTGAAGTTCAAGTTCAAATAATTGATTTTTGGAAGTTTTAATTATTTTATAAAAGAAAATGTTTTTTAGACGTGTGAGCCTCATTTTACATGTGTTAGGTTGTTGATTTCAGATTCTCAAAGGTTAAGTGAGATAAATTTTTATAAATATATTATTATATTAAATTTTACGCTTTGGTGTTCTAAGCATTTTCCTATAAATAGGGTGCTTAGGTTAGAATTGAAAATCACACCGTAAATCAAGTTTCTCTCTCTATATTATCGAGCGTATTCTTGTGAGTATTTTGAGTATTGCTATACTGGTGCAAGTTCAAGTCATAGCCTATATCCTGTTTTTTGACTAAAGTCTTGTCTTTTGTGAGGTAAAGGGATATTTTTTTCCGTAATGATATTATTTCTTCAATATCATTATCTTTGAAATATTGATCTCAAGTTTTTATCAAATTTAGAACTTTTGGTGTAGTTACTTATTCACGATATGGCACTTTTCACGTGTACTGACACTATTCATTCAATCGACCACTATTCATCGAAAAATAAAATTTCTTCTTTTTGTCTAAAATATCTATTCGGATACTAGCTTTGATTGTATCCATGTTTTGATCATTCTTGAATTTTACACCACTATGATTATTTTTGAGGTATTGTTGGACATGGATAAAACAAAATACGAATCCTTAATCCTTAATCCTTGTCATTTTGTTTCACAAGATTCGCTTTCTTTAAAAATATTTTCATCATCCTCGGTCTTAAATAATGATATTATTGAATATCTTTGGCCAGTAGTGCAAAGATGAATGATTTCGATGAATATCTTTGGCCGTAGTGCAAAAGATGAGCAGTGTTTAGATGAACATGACCAATCGATGAATATCTTTGGCTGTAGTGCAAAAGATGAATATTTGATTCGGATATATATTGATTGATGTTACGGGGATAAAAGATGAGACGATGAACTTTTAAATTCATACATAGAAGATAGTAGTTTGCATTCTCTACTTAACTCTTCTAATGAATTATTATTTCATTGCGAATATTGATTTAAAACTTGTTGTCAATTGTATTCTATTAGATTTTTCTGTTGAAGACTAATGATAATTTGTTGTATATTATCTTAGTCATAATATTCTTTATTGGGCTAGTTGAGCTCACCTTTTCCTTTTTGTTCCATTTTTTCTCGGGAGGCGAGAATATAACGTCTGAGTAATTAGCCTGGGTATGGAATGAAGGTTCTAGAGAGAGTTGTTTAGTAGTCCTCACCATTTTTGTAAAATAATGTATTAATAAATGTGGTGAGGATTTATTTGAGTATAGATATTGTCTAGAAGATAATATTTGTATTCAAACTCACAATTTCTTGTTGTAATAATAAAGTTGTAATTGTTTACGTACCATGTATTGACAACTTTCGAATGGGTGATGTATACCTATTTTGGGGCGTCACAGTTGGTATCGAGCTTAGGGATATGATCTCTGGCGGAGATCGGGAATAGAACTAGGAGGGAGAGGCAGTAAATCCTTCACTAGTGTGTCCTACCTAAGCTTATTTGTTAGTTGGTCAAGATATAAGGATATTATGTGATATATTGATTTCCTTAATTAACCCTTGTTTTATGATAGTATTTGAGAATGTCGATTGAGAATATTAACAATGGAAATGAGACCGTGGAGACGCGCAGACTCACCAACGAGGAGAACGTGCAACAGTCAAGCAATGTTCCTCCTCCTGTGAACAACACCACCGAGCGAGATGATGAACGAGGGGATGTTTAGAAGCTTTTTGCAGTTCATGGAAAATCAGACGAGGGAGACTCGTGTTTAAAATACAGGAGGAAATGTAGCAATTCTTGATTAGAATTGAGAATTCACATTTAAAATTAGAATTAGAAAAACATAATTCTTTAAGTAAAAATTTAACTAAAGAAAGTGACGATTTAAATACTATAATTTATAAATTTACAAAAGGAAAAGAAAATCTTGATGTCGTGTTAAATCAACAAAAATATAGTTTTAATAAAGAAGGTTTAGGATATACTGGAGAAACAAGTAAATCAAAAGATAAAGGACTATATCATGTTAAAATCAAAGAAAAGGAAAGTCATATATCTCATTTCACCAAATATTCTTACTATAACAGAAACAATCACTCCTTTTATATGTGCAATGCTAGAAATGAAAACTATAAAGGAAAAATGATTTGGGTTCCCAAAGAAATATACACAGCACCAACTATCACAAGAAAAGAATTTCATAAACAGTATTATCATACATCTCATAATTCTGTTACTTATAGAATGCTTATTTCTGCCAAAACTGATTATCCTATGCCAAGTTTCGTTAAAGAAGCTACAAATGTTCCTTATACAAAATGAAAAACTTACCCAAAGGACCCTTCATATTAAAGGGTGCCAATTTGTAAAATTAGTACATATATTGCAAGTATGTCTTGCAGCTGATATGAGTAAAAGTAAATGGTATTTCGATAGCGGTTGCTCAAGACATATGACTGGTGACAAATCAAAATTGAAAAATCTCCAATCTACAAACTTTGGTGAAGTAACTTTCGGAGATAACAATATAGGTAAAATAATTAGAGTTGGAAGTGTCGGTAATAACCACTTGACTATCTCTAACGTTCAATTAGTCATAGGACTCAGGTATAATCTGTTAGGTTTGTAATATTCATGAACGCAATCAAATTGCAAAAATAAGCGGAAACGTGTAAAAATCAGTGTTTAAAATTTTTACAAACCATATACCCGGATCACCCTTTATGCACAATTATTAATTAAACGAAAAAGATAACGAATAAGAATCATACCCTTGAAGATCGAGCTTCCTCAGGTACAAGTTCACCTCCAATCCTTTTCGCGTTCAACTTGAATCCACCGGGTTTGGTTCCTTCCTTTGATCAACGTTAGCCACCCAAGTGTTTGGCCTCTAGAGGTGATCCACCAAGAAAGAAGAAGGATTCAAGAAGATGGGTGGTTGGCTAAATCGTAGTTTTTCTATCTCTATAGAAAAGAATGTACTCTCCAACTTTTTGGAATTGCGTATATCTATGATATCTGATATAAGACTCTTCTTATATATATATCAAGTAACCCTATGAAAATAAGGTATTATTTAATTAAACTCTTTTAATTAAATGGGCTTCCTAATCTTATTAGGGATAATTAATTAAACTCCTTTAATTAATTTTTCCTCCTAATCCTATTAGAATAAATGAGAGTACTTATATTAAATTAATTCCTAAACTCTTTTAGAAATTAAAATAATAATAATTGTAATAATATTAATAAGATTCCTCTTATTAATTTATATTTAATATTTCTAAAATATTAAATAATAAATATTAAGCTATTTAATTTATTCTATCACCATAGATTAAATTAAATATACTTAACATATTATTACGATTATGCCATTAACTTCTTAAATAATTATTCTTCCTTTTATGGTGTGACCCTTTAGGTTCTCCATATTAAACCGGTTGTGAATAAATCAATTAGAACAATTCTAATCTTATTTAAATAAATAAATTAAACAATTAATTTATTTAAATAAATAATATTTATTCTACAATAGGGATAAGCCTCCCTAGCGATCACCGAATTTTCAGATAATATAGATTTCAACATTAATCATAAAAGAACCTTTGAGTAAATAGTTACCGTACAATTCAATCCTTCCACCATACAATGTCCCAATTAAATATAAGACATGGAATTACTGTCAAGTCTTATTTTATTTAATTATATGTATTTTGACTCTTAAATGCACAACTCCAAATAATGCAAATTAGAAACTCCTTTCTAATTTCATTCTGCCTTGGCCAAGTACTACCAGGTTGTCATTTATCGAATCACATAGGACATTTCTCTTCTTTTAATAGAAGTGGTAGATTCTTTATTGATCATACATTATCTCCATGTACAACTTATTATACCCAAGCATACCCTTTGATATACCCTAAGGGTCTTAAGGAATAAGTCAAAGTATAACTCATCATACACAAGATACTATGATGATCTCAAGTCCAAGGATCACTTGTACTACTATCACTACAGGAATTCCTATTGACAGGCAAGTAAAACTCCATTAGGTATTCCTTAGCGAGCCAATGCTTCGAAAGAACTTATTCTCCAATAAGCACCTACATACTTGCTTTAGTGTCTCCACAAAAATGATCATGAGATCAATCATCCTCATCCAATGAGAAAGCAACGTATGTACCAATCTATCCGGATTCACTAATCCCCAATTTAGTAATCCAATGATTGGGAACTATTTTAGTTTTAAGCTTTCTAAGAATTTAGATCTCATTAGAATGATCATCATCATTATTCTAAAAGCATTGCTCAAAACTATGGGTTTATCACATATTATAAAACAGCAACATGTAGATAATTAAAAGCCTTTAATAAATTAATACTTTTTATTAATAAATGAATTAGATTGTTACAAAGTATATGCTTTATCATCAAATATGATTGGCTTTTGTGCATACTAGTTTTAATCTCCCACTTGCACTAAAGCCAATCGTCATTGTATTTTATACTCTTCTTCTCTAAGTGACGATTATCCTGCTGTTGGATAAGCTTTAGTTAATGGATATGTAATGTTATTCTTGAGAGTCCACCATCTCTATAGTGATTTCCCATCTTTCAATGATTCTTATAATCAAATGAAAATGCCACAACACATGTTTAGATCTAAGATGAGACTTAGGAACTATTCCTAGTTCACGTAATGAACTTTTAATCCAAACAATCAACTTGCGACTTCATTTATAGCTATTTACTTTGTCTTTATCACTAAACCAAAGAACTCTTTCTTTTTTGGAACCTTTTCAATTCAACGCACCAATTGCTCAAGATAACGCTTTACCTTAAAGTGGATTTTTTTTTTCATCTTGGTCCATCTGAAAAACTTGAGTCTGTTAAGCCCTCTAGTTTTAATTTAGACCCACCATGAATATGATCACATCCTTAGTGCTTGGGTCCAAGCACTTTAAGATGTTTTTCACAGACTCATAGTGAACTTCTCCATAATATGATCGATCAATATCAGGTCTCGTATATTTCATTGCATACATAATAGTTACACATATGATCTCTCTTTTGGAGTCTGTGGGGACTATTAAGAGAGATACACTCCATAGCTCATCAACATGAGACATCTCTTGGAGTTTGCCATGCTAAACAACTTTAGCATCAAATGAATATACGTTCCTTGGGTTAAGTCGAGCATCTTTTTAAATCTATCTAAATAGATTTGTATCCCCAATTAAGATACTCTTCCCAAATCATTCATGGAAGAATGTTTAGGCAACTTTATCTTTACTGATTGTAGCATTGGTATGTAATTCCTCATCCGTAGTATATCATCATATAATACTAGAAATTTCACGACGCTCCCACTGACCCTTTTGTACACACTAGAAGTCTTACATCATCGCATGTAACTCTGGATCATCATCTTCTATGATGCGTACCTCATCATCATCATCCATGATGAATCCATACCTCCTGTATCTTCTTGGTAATATTCCGTTTTGATTATCTTTGTGCCAGGTACAATAGGTCCATCTACTGTGTTCCTCTTATTTGACTTATAGTGTTTTGTGGTTCTTGAACTCTTCAAGATCTATTATCCTCCCACTAGCCCCTTCAATGATAAACACTTTTATCTTAGAAAGCGCGTGTTTTTTAACAAACACCTTTTGCTAAGTAGAATTATAGAACATATACCCTAAACTTACTTTAGGATGTCCCACAATTACAGTACATGTCAAATCTTGTCCCAAGCTTATCCTTCAAACCTTTTCACGAAGTTGGACAACCCCTTATCTTAACATACTTAAGATTAGAATCCTCCCCGTCCATAACTTTTATGGAGTCTTGGGGCTTGGATTTTGAGGTTACCTTTTTCAGAGATATCACAGCCATTTCTAGGACATTATCTCGTAAGGATACTTTGAAATGTCGGTAAAATCATTTTGGGACCGCACCATGTCCAATAACATTCGGGATACATCAATCAATTATTACAGATCGATGTGTCCATTATGAGAAAACAATTTGAGATGATCTAGAAACTTATTGCACAAGTATTTATTCCTTGATCTAATCAAAGAATCTTAATACATTGTCAATTTGTTTCACTTCTGAATTCTTTGAACCTTTCAAATAATTCACACTTGTATTTTAGCAAATACACACATTCAACACTTTGAATGATCATCTCCTTTTCTTATACTAATTTGTTCAATATGCAAAATTATTTTCATATAAGTCAAGTATACAAAATTTATTAAGTAATATTCCAGGATTCTATACAAAACATTATTATTATAAATAGAACAACAATTGTTCTTAATTATAATACCAAAGATTTCATTGTCCAACAATAAAATGGAAATAATATTTTAACAAGAACTGGAATACAATAACAACTTATTAACTTAATAGATTTGCCGTGTAGCATTGTTAAATTATAAGTTTCTATGGCTAATACAAAGAACCTTTGCTTCACTTCCCACACATAGGATTACTTATATTTGTTTAGTTTTCTACTTCTGTTTGGTCCTTTCTTAAATCTATATTTATGATAACCAAAGTTGGTATTCAATACCCATGTAGAACATTGACTTAAAGAAAAATTTATTTAAATCATGAACAAAATTGTATTTATAACCAAACTTCACTAAGCTTCTTTGGTTAGCCTCTCGCAAGATGCTTCTTGCGCTTTCTTTCGATGTCCAAAGCTTATTGTAGTGGAAGCAAGCTCCTTTGCTATCCATATCGCTTTTGTTCTTATTATCATTTGTTTATGCCTTTCTATTTACCTTCTTTGAATCGTTCTTCTTTTTCGTAAGATCCTTTGGCCCCTACCAAGAAGACATGATCTTTCTTGGTTGAAAGTGACTCTCAACATTTTTCAATATGTTAAGCAAATCAAATGAAGTCGATATCTAGCTTGTTTATATGAAAAATTCACAACAATTGTGAAAGGAGTCCGGAGTGAGTGCAAGATCAAATCTTGGCTCAACTCTCCATCCATGACAAAACCCGTTGTCTAATTGATAAATCAAATTGATTATGTTAAGAACTTTTTATCTGCATACTATATAGTGCCATTGGCCATTCTAGATCGGAAGAGCTCCTTAGATATCGATATCTATCGGTCCTACTTTCCTCACCATCAACTACTTGATGTGCGGGAATATAGTAAAACATCCATAGTTTCATCGACGTTGAAGCTCGTTACTCATGGATGAGAGCATGATGAATTGAGCCAATCAGGCATCATCTTGCCACTTTTTAAAAGTAGCAATCTCTTCCTCGAGGCATTATGCGCAACCATTGCGAGGATAGGCGATTAAGGACATAAGATAGCTTTTCAAATATGAGAACTATTCTCAAATTCCTTAACCAATCCGTTTAATTCGGTCTGGTTAATTAACATCAAATATGTTTCGCAGTGATAGTAATTTTAGACATTGTAAAATTCTGTAAATGAATTTGTAATTAATAACATTTTAACATACATTCTTTTATTAATTACCAAAATAAATTAGGTCTTGTTTTAAATTGGTATCTCCCACTATTTTCTTCAAACTATATTACCCTCAATATATATAGTTCGGCAATATCAAATTAAAGATTTGCTAGTGAGAATAAGGATCCCATTTCAAATGTATATAGCCTTGTGGTGACACAACAAACTATATATAAATAAATAGGTAGACAACTTTTGTCAATTACATCAACTATCTGACTCCTTTTCTTTTGCCTCTTAGATTATTTTGATCAAGTGGTGGCACATCCGAATCAAAATTATCCAAGTTAAGTCCGACCTAGCACTCCATATATTCAAAAAGAAAAATATCATCCTTGTGGTGACACAACAAAACAATATTGTTCAATTTTCTTTATAAGCATCAAATGTGATAAATTAACATCTTAAATACTTAATACTTGCCTTGTGGTGACACAACAAACTCATATTAAATATTTAATACTCTATTAATTTTATCATGCTAGAAAGCTGACGTTCGATATTCCAAATATCTTTGAACGCTTAGGACTTAATATAAAAATTGAGGGTTTTGTAATTAATTTGTCTCATCTTGTTTAGCGCAGCATGAACATATATATATAAAATACGCTATTATATTAATGAACATGCGAAGCATGTTTACATAATATAATATATATATATATATATATATATATATATATATATATATATAATCATGCATATAGAATATATATATTTACCCAGATTGATTATTGACTTTTATTCTAGTTTGGTTCACTAGAGCCACCAAGTGAACCAAAAGGTCAAACCCTAGGGTGCAAGAAATAATATTTAAATATAACTATTACATTTAAACCCTGGCTCCATTACAAACGGGTCTTCAAGCGCTCCTTGCTCCTTGATCTCCAATTTTTAAAATTAATTCTAACTATTCCTATTACAAAACTATTTAAAATAAATAGAAACCTTGATCGTTGATCGAGGGAAGTACATAGGAGGGAATAGAATTTACATTAAGAAAAATTAGAGAAGGCAGTCACGCAGACCCCATTTAATAAAACCCATACATTCATGCATCCAACTAAAATAAAATCCAATCACATTGTCAATAGTCCATAATCAATCCCATTTATTATCATACATATCACCATATGCATCAATACATAACATTCATCCGATGAATAATAAATATTTAATATATATATTGATATCATTTAATGGGCAAATTTAGTTAGTATAAAATCTAATTTTGAATCAAAATAAACTCTTTTATTTTAATCCAAATTTAAATCAAAATAAAACTATTTTATTTTAATTTATCCAATTTTGAATAAAATAAATTATTTTATTTTAATCAAAATCTTTAATCAAAATAAACTCCTTTATTTTAATTAATTACTTAATCCAATTCCATGTAAAAAAAAATTATTAAAGGAAACACGAATTCTTTTTTTCTATTCACAAATAAACTCCTTTATTTTGAATAATATGAAATCTTATTTCATATCTAAATAAACTCCTTTATTTAAGGAAATATGGATTCACTTTCCTATTCACAAATAAACTCCTTTATTTTGAATAATATGAAATCTTATTTCATATCTAAATAAACTCCTTTATTTAAGAAAACATGAAATCCAATTTCAACTCCAATTAGTTATCATGGAATCCAATTCCAACTCTAATTAGTTACCATGAAATTTAATTTTAAAATTAAAATAAACATTTTTATTTTAATATTAAAATAAACTTTTTATTATAAGATTAAAATAAACTTTTTATTTTAATTATAAAAGAAATAAGAATAATATATTATATATATAATGTATATATAATATATTATAAAATAACCGAATATATATCTGCATCTCCTTTTATACATCAAAAAGTTCCTGAAGCATGGTCGGTGGTCCCCTTTTATGCATCAAATACACGAACTCAGCCAACAGCCAGTTCTTAGCCCAAAGCGGCTTGAAATGCACAGTCAAGCAAATTTTCCCTCCTCTATACATCTTGTGAGTTTTTCCGTCAAGTTGTGGCGGCTCAAGCTCCGTGGCATGGCGAGATAAATGCTAACCTAATGTCGAATTGAGGTCAAATTCATACTTGAGGAGATTGTGGACGTACTCAAAGACTTTCCTAGTCCACGTGTGCCCTCCAGTTAAGCGGCGTAAATGCGAACCAATCGTTGTCCTTTGACTTATTAATGGAAGTATAAAGCATCGTGGCCTTGTACTCCTCCTTGATGCGTCGTCCATGCCATTCCGTCATGTGGTCCCTTGGTGGATAGCAGAGGGATTTGCGTTAGGGTTGATTTCATGTTTGGGTCTCAACCCTCCATTCTTCCAAAACCCTAAAACAATTCTCCCGTCTTACCCCTTTCCTTCTCCCTTTATTTTTATTTTTTTTATACAACAAATTATGCCCAATTAAATTGTTCTAAACATATATCAATATACATATTAAATTCAACAATTAATAATTCGCATAAAGGTTTGGCTCTGATACCACTGTTAGGTTTGTAATATTCATGAACGCAATCAAATTGTAAAAATAAGCGGAAACGTGTAAAAATCAGAGTTTAAAATTTTTATAAACTATATACCCGGATCACCCTTTATGCACAATTATTAATTAAACGAAAAAGATAACGAATAAGAATCATACCCTTGAAGATCGAGCTTCCTCGTGTGAAGTTCACCTCCAATCCTTTTCGCTCAACTTGAATCCACCGGGTTTGGTTCCTTCCTTTGATCAACGTTAGCCACCCAAGTGTTTGGCCTCTAGAGGTGATCCACCAAGGAAGAAGAAGGATTCAAGAAGATGGATGGTTGGCTAAACCCTAGTTTTTCTATCTCTATAGAAAAGAACGTACTCTCCAACTTTTTGGAATTGCGTATATCTATGATATCTGATATAAGACTCTTCTTATATATATATATATATATATATATATCACGTAACCCTATGAAAATAAGGTATTATTTAATTAAACTCTTTTAATTAAATTGGCTCCTAATCTTATTAGGGATAATTAATTAAAATCCTTTAATTAATTTTTCCTCCTAATCCTATTAGGAATAAATGAGAGTACTTATATTAAATTAATTCCTAAACTCTTTTAGAAATTAAAATAATAATAATTGTAATAATATTAATAAGACTCCTCTTATTAATTTATATTTAATATTTCTAAAATATTAAATAATAAATATTAAGCTATTTAATTTATTCTATCACCATAGATTAAATTAAATATACTTAACATATTATTACAATTATGCCATTAACTTCTTAAATAATTATTCTTCCTTTTTTGTGGTGTGACCCTTTAGGTTCTCCATATTAAACCTATTGTGAATAAATCAATTAGAATAATTCTAATCTTATTTAAATAAATAAATTAAACAATTAATTTATTTAAATAAATAATATTTATTCTACAATAGGGATAAGCCTCCCTAGCGATCAACGACTTTCCAGATAATATAGATTTCAACATTAATCATAAAAGAACCTTTGAGTAAATAGTTACCGTACAATTCAATCCTTCCACCATACAATGTCCCAATTAAATATAAGACATGGAATTCTTCACAAGTCTTATTTTATTTAATTATATGTATTTCGACTCTTAAATGCACAACTCCAAATAATGCAAATTAGAAACTCCTTTCTAATTTCATTCTGCCTTGGCCAAGGACTACCGGGTTCTCATTAGAATGATCATCATCATTATTCTAAAAGTATTGCTTAAAACTATGGGTTTATCACATATTATAACACAACATGTAGATAATTAAAAGCCTTTAATAAATTAATACTTTTAATTAATAAATGAATAAGATTGTTACAAAGTATATGCTTTATTATCAAACATAATTGGCTTGTGTGCATACTACTTTCATAATCTTCTATCTATTAGTCAACTATGTGATAGTGGTTTTAAAATATCCTTTAGTACACATAATTGCTCTATATTTGATCAAACTGGTAAATTAATTTTAGTATGTCCTAAATATCAAAATGTGTATACATGTGACTTAGATGAATATTCTCATCTAGATAACATTTGTCTTGTATCTGCAAATGAGGATCCTTGGCTTTGGCATCGTAGACTAGGACACATCAACATGAAACTTATAAATAAAATTTCTTCTAAAGAACACGTTCGTGGTCTCCCAAAATTAAAATTCTTAATAGATCACATTTGTGAAGCTTGTAAACTGGGAAAACAAATTAATGCATCGCATAAACGTAAGCTTACTGTGTCAACTTCTAGACCCATAGAACTTTTACATATGGACCTTGTAGGACCAATTCCTAAACATAGCATGGGTGGTTCTGTATACATTCTAGTTTTGGTTGATGATTATTCATGATTTACATGGGTTAATTTTCTTAAATTTAAAAATGAGGCTATTAACTCTTTTTCTGCCTTATGTAAGAAAATTCAGAATCAACGGAAGTCCTATTGTCTATATTCGATCTGATCACGGAAGAGAATTTGAGAATTCTGATTTTATTATATTCTGTGATGAAAATGATATAAGTCATAACTTTTCTGCCCCTTATACACCACAGTCAAATGGTGTAGTTGAAAGGAAAAATCGAACTTTGCAAGAAATGGCTTTACCATGTTAAATGAATATCGTCTTCCAAAATATTTTTGGGCTGAAGCTATGGCAACATCATATTACATTTTAAACGGAGTTTTATTAAGACCTATTTTGCTCAAAACTCCTTATGAGCTTTATTATAAAAGAACTCCAAAAATAAACTATTTTCGTATTTTTTGGAGCTAATGTTTTATTCTAAATACCAAAGAACACTTATTGAAATTTGATCCCAAATCTGATGATGGAATATTCCTTGGATACTCTCTTAGTAGTAAAGCATACATAATTTTTAACAAAAGAAGTCTAGTTGTGGAAGAGTCAAAGAATGTAACTTTTGATGAAACTCAGCCTCCTCCAAAATATAAAGAGTTAGTTGACATTGATGTTATCATTGAAGATATTCTCATAAATATGAAAGAACTAAAACTAAATAATGCATCTCCACCTATTGATGAGAATCCCCTTAAAAACCTAAAACCTCAGTTAAATGATTTGCCCAAGGAGTCTCATATTATTAAAAAGCATCCTATAGAAAATGTAATTGGTAATATTGATAAAGAAGTTATCACTAGATCACAAGCACATAATTTAGCTGGTCACTTGTCTTTCTTATCTCAAATTGAACCTAAAAATGTAAAAGATGCCTTACTTGATGAAGACTGGATAATGGCTATGCAAGATGAACTTCAACAATTCACTAGAAACAAAGTATGAGAATTAGTTCCACAACCTGATGATATCTCAATTATTGGAACTCGATGGGTGTTTCGTAATAAACTAGATGAAAGTGGAAATGTTGTACGTAATAAGGCAAGATTAGTTGCACAAGGATATAATCGACTAGAAGGTATTGACTATGATGAAACATATGCTCCTGTTGCCAAAATTGAATCCATCCGTATGTTATTAGCATTTGTATGTCATAAAAATTTTAAGCTATTTCAAATGGATGTCAAATTTTATTGCTTGAATGGTGTAATAGAAGAGGAAGTTAATGTTAAACAACCTCTTGGTTTTGAAGATTTTAATCATCCTGAATATGTCTATAAATTACATAAAGCTTTATATGGTTTAAAATAGGCCCCAGAGCATGGTATGAATGACTAAGTAAATTTTTGCTAATAATTTTAAAAGGGGTACTGTTGATACTACGTTATTTACTAAAAATAAGGATGATGATATTCTTGTAATTCAAATATATATTGATGGCATTACTTTTGGTTCTACTATATTTCGGATGAATTACTGAAATTGAGACTTAAGTGTTAATTGCCAATATAAGGGTTCTTATTTGTGTTCTGCCGAAATGGGTTATTGATTGTGGCTACCTAAGCCTAACTGTGTGAAAATTGGGTTATGCCGAAAATTGTGTTTTGTCAAAAATTGTTGTGTTATGCAAACTGTTGTGCAAATTGGGATTAATATTAGTGTATTGATAATTGCAGCTTCTGTTTAGTGTATAACATCTGGTAAATGTTTTAATTTTTTTTTCTTTATGCAATTGTAGCTTATTATAGTGTATCAATTGCAGCTTATTATAGTGTATGTTCATAATTTTGGTGAGTGTATTTGATATTTCCGACAAAATTTTTGACTGAATTTTTGTCAGAATTCTTCAATTATAAATTTTATAGGCCCATGTAACTATTTAAATATGTTACTTGATTAATTTTCTAATACTAAAATAAACTAGTTTATAGTAATATTTACTTAGTTTTGTACTACTAAATAAAATAAAATAATATTATAAATATTATAAATTTAAATAACATAACATAAGATAATATAATATAAAATAATAAAATTAAATAACATAAGATAAGATAATTTAAGATAAAATGAAATGAAATGAAATAAAATAATTAAAATAAAATAAGTTACTAAATGAAATAACTTAAATTATATCTAATAAATAAATTAAATACATTAAATTAAATAATATAATATAATATGATTAATAATAAGATAAAATAAAATAAAATACAAAATAATAATAATAAATTATAATAATTTAAATTTAATGAAATAAAATAAAAAAAATTATTTAATAAAAAATTAAATTTTATAAAAAATATTTTAAAATATATAATATAATACAAATAAAATACAATTTAATAAATCATTAAATAAAATAAAATAATACAATAAAATAAAATAAAATAAATTTAATTTAATTTAATTTAAGTTAATTAAAATAATTTAAATTAAATTTAATAACAATTTAGTAAAAAAATTTAAAATTTATATAATATAATACAAGATAAATTAAATTTAATAAATAAATAAACCAATTATATACTATAATATAATATACTACAAAATAAAATAAAATAATAAACTAAGTAGCATTTGCTTAGTTGAGATGCAATTAAAAAAAACTGAATAAGAATGTTTTCGATTAAGTAAACTAATATACTTTAGAACTTAATTAGAAACCCGTTTGACAAGTAGGAGTGAATGTCGAACAGTACGTAGTCTCTATAGATTCTAAATAACAATTCTCATAAACTAAGTACCACTTACTTAGTTTATCATTGGCAAAATAAACTAAGTAGGAATGAATGTCGAATAATAGTCTCTATAGATTCCAAATAACAATTCTCATAAACTAAGTACCACTTACTTAATTTATCATTGGCAAAATAAACTAAGTAGCATTTGCTTAGTTTGCCACAATTTTCAATAAATGCAATAATACTCTCCCTACATATATGTACTCTTTCTTGTATGCAGTTTTTACATATAGCGCGATTCAAATAATAGTACTCCAACTGGTTCTTCGGCAGCAATTAAAAAAAAGGGGCCGTAGTTCTTGTTTGTGTCCTATACTCGAATAATAAAATTAATTGAATTACTACAGACATTCCTCACTATTCCATCATAACAGATGGCAACATCCGGAAGGAGTGCCATTAAGTTGTTAAACAAAGTTCTAGGTTAAGCAACCCTCTAGATGAGCGAACGATCACTTCTATTCTAGGAATGAATCATCTCCCATATGGGTCCAATCCATGCCATAGAAGTGATCGTTCATTCATCTAGAGGGTTCATCTAGAGGCAGCCCTGTTATGGACTATCACCGACTTTTCGGCTGTGATGCCCCCAAAACAAGTATACATCACCCATCTTGGGTCGCCAGATACAAGGTACTGAATATAAATACTGTAACATTCCAGAATTTTAAATTGTAGTATTAAATATTTATTGAATTATATAAGTATTTAATGGATATATTTATTGTTGAATAAATAATTATTCAATTTGATTTGATGTGATTTAGTTAATTATTTGTTAAGAAAATTAATTGTTATGAGATTTTATATACCAATTTAATTTAATAGTTAAGCTTGAGAGCTTATAATGATTAAATGAATTATAATATTTTAATTAGAATTTATAATAAAATAAGGTGTTAATTGATTAAATAAAATTATAATTATAAAGGAAATTATAATTATGTGGTAATGATTTATGTGTTAAAGTAATTTAATAGATTATTATTAGAATTTATTATTAAAATTTAATTAAATAGAAGTGTGACAAATAACCTTGTTATAAAGGAGTTATTAAAATAAATTAAAGGAGTTTAATTTAGTTTTGGCCAAACAAGTCTTAATGCATATTAAGTCTTTAATCTAATGGTGTTTTACCAAACAAGGTATAGGGATTAATTTATTTATTTTAATTAGATTTACCAAACAAGGTGTAAGAGTTAAAGGGTTATTTTTATTAGCCTAGCCAGACAAGCCTTATGGCTTTTGAATTTTAAAACTTAGATAACTGATATCAGTTATCTCTATATTAATATTATATAATTAATTTATATTATTACTATATACGTTATATTTTATTACGTAAGATAGAGTTAGGAGAAGAAAAAACTCAGAAGAAGAAAAAGGAAGAGAAGAAGAAAAATTGAGAGAATCCTAGAAGGTTTTGATAAAGGAATTTGAGGAAAGAGGTATTGTTGATCAAAGGAAGGAAAATCTTCATCATCTAGCATACAAGGTATCATCCAAACCTTTTTCCTTAAAAATTTTGTTGTCTTCTTCTTCTTCCAAAAATTTCTCTGTAAAATAATTGTAAAAGATGAATTGTTGGTGTATATAGTTTTATATGATAATTGATTGTTGTAAAACTATTTTTCATAGGTTATGTATGGTTATAATCAATTATTTCATGTATGTATGTAATTTGTGAAGAAAACTATATTACGTAGTGTTTATATGAAAATATATGAATATGGCTTAGTTTAAAATAAAATTAAGGTTTGATTAGTTGTTAATATATATATATATATATATATATATATATATATATATATATATATTGACTATTGAATTTGAAAGTAGATGAATAAACATAAACACGATAGTTTGAATTAATGGTTTTGGTTGAAAAATAAAGTTATAGTGATAAGTTTCATTGAAAATGTTAAAAATGGAGTTTTTATCAAAAACAGTGAAATTGGGTGTTGTAAAGTTGATGTTTATGTTGTTATATGAGTAAAAACATGTTAAGAGTATTGAAATTATGTTTACATGAAGTCTCTGTATGTATTACATGTTAATTAGTTTGTTAGATTGGAGCTTGTAGGCCAATTTGGCTTTTTGTTATGCTATTACGAAGGTCGGTCGTCGAAGTCTGAGTTTGAAAAAATGTTGTTTCTTTCAACAAAGTTGTAAGTTTTGCGTTACAATGTCGACGCCTTTATGTCATGTCGTTAATCGTTGGCTCGTGTCTCAACAAGCATCGCTAGCTTAATAATAGTCAATACCACCACATGTAATCTGTAGCAATATGAAATATGAAAGTTAAGAATGGTCTGACAGTTTTATTTATTTACACAAAGTCTGAAAATAAATGTTATGTGTTAATAATAGCACAGTTAATTTATGATTTCAGTAGTACTAAACTAAGAATGAGCATGTTATCAAGGGATTAACTAGTATTAGTATTAACGTAATTCGATTATGTAAATTGAAAATCAAACCTACATGTTGTATATACTTGTTTATATATATAAAATGTTGGTAGGGACTAATTATGTCATGATGACATATATATAGGGTATTGAGATTCAAGTTGTAAGGTTTAGCTTGTGCTCAAGGCAAGTTCTCTAACCCTAAAACTTCGTTGTCTGCAAGTTTAATTTACGTTAAAATGCTTATTGCTTTTAAATTCAATTACAATTTCATGAAGTTGATACCTCTACACTTTCGTAGAGCTAGATTGTTTATTATTGAGAAAGTTCTTATATCTATTGTTCATGAGGATGCAAGTATTCTAAATCTTATTATTTAATATTGAGCAAGTTTCTTTAATATGTAACTTGTTATTTAGCATACGAGTCGCTATATTTTAATATTCTAGTGTTGAACAACTTTATCGTTCAAATTACTATTCACTATGCATGCTTAACATCCAATTTTCAATAACCTTGACTTAATATTGTTCAAGCAAATTATGTTATGATTATTCAATGTTTATGCTATTAGATTATTCCTAAAGCATGATATTAATTTACAAATATCGATTCAGTTATGATTATTCCATAGCATACAATTAGTTCTTTTGTATTCAACTAATCCTTAGTTGTTGACCGTTGAATTCTAAATTACCTTGTAATGTATCCAAACCAAACCTACTTTGGTGCGGACTTGTATTCTAAATACTGAGATGAACAACTCTTTTATTAGAGGTTTACGCTTAGCGTTGAAATGGTTGTGCACAATACATTGTACGAAGGGTTGATCCCCCTAAGTACGTGGAATCCTTATAGTCTTATGACTGTTAAAGTTAATATTGAAAGATTACTTATATCCTTACATTCTATGCGTGAGGATGAGGAGATAGAGGACCGGCCGCAGTTGTGGGGCCAAGAAGAAGTAGAGTAGAGTGGGTATTCCCCTGTGTCCCACCTTTCACACTATAGTCTCAGGCTGCGAGATCTCGACGTCGCCCACCCACCGGAGGTAGTGGTGCGAGTGGATCCGGCGTCGGCCCTTTATTATCTGATGACTTCTTCAGGCGGATCATAGAGGGGTGCATGGCGAGCAGTGTCATGCAGTCAGGCGCACCATCATGCGAGCGGATCTACCATCTTGCTCAGGAGGTTGTCTATGGCTCCACAGATCCTATAGTTGCCGCTGACGACCTCATGGGTGTAGTCCGGGAGGAGGCCATCCGTGTATGTGCAGTTGTCTTGGCCAACATCTTTCCTCCACATATTCGATAGGTAAAACTTATTATTGATGCATTTCCTTATTTGTAATTATATTTCTTATATAAATCGTCAAATAAATAGTTAACACGTAAACATAGACAATAGCACTGCATAGGCAATAGACATGTATTACAACTGACGAGAATCGATTCTGATATACGGAGCCCAAGTTTAGGTCCCGTCCGCCTAACATACAAAAACTTAGAAAAATTGTCGAAAAAGAGACCAAAACCCGTCTCGGTCGTCCAAATGATACACAAAAACATACAATAGCACCGCATAGGCAATAGACACGCGTTATAACTGACGGGACTCGATTCTAATATACGGAGCCCTAGTTCGAGTCCCGTCAGCCTAACTTACGAAAACTTAGAAAAATAGTCGAAAAAGAGGCCAAAACCCGCCTCAGTTGTCCAAACGACATGCAAACACTGACATAGCACCGTATAGGCAATAGACACGCGTTACAACTGACAAAACTCAATTCCGATATATAGAGCCCGAGTTCGAGTCCCATCCGCCTAACTTACGAAAACTTAGAAAAATAGTCGAAAAAGAGGCCAAAACCCGCCTCAGTCATCCAAATGACATGCAAACACAGACATAGAACCGCATAGATAACAGACACGCGTTACAATTGACGAGACTCAATTTCAATATACGGAGCCGAAGTTCGAGTCCCGTCCGCCTAACTTACGAAAACTTAGAAAAATAAGCAAAAAAGAGGCCAAAACCCGCCACGGTCGTTCAAACGACACGCAAACACAGACATAGCACCGCATAGGCAATAGACACGCGTTACAACTAACGGGACTCAATTCTGATATATGGTGCCCGAGTTCGAGTCTCGTCTGCCTAACTTACGAAAACTTAGAAAAATAGTCGAAAAAGAGGCCAAAACCCACCTCGGTCGTCCAAACGACATGCAAACACAAACATAACACCGCATAGGGAATAGACAAGCGTTACAACTAACGAGACTCAATATACGGAGCCCGAGTTTGAGTCCCGTCTACCTAACTTGAAGAACACAAACTAAAATAATGTAAATATGTTTTCATTTCGACTTTGTTATTAATATTTTAATTGTGTAGGGTTTTGTTGACGAGACTCGTGGAGGTGGAGGTGGAGGCACTGGTGATGACCGTCGAGCTGATGACAAACAGCCTCCTCCAATACAAGGTGATGACCGTCGAGTTGATGACGAGCAGCCTCCTTTAGTACAGGGTGATGACCGCCGAGTCGATGACGATGAGACATGCGACGAGTTGTAGTTAGTTTATGTTATATTCTGAATTTCATGTATGTACTTGTACAGTTTTTGAGTTGTACAGACGAATAATTTTGATCTATATATTTGATTAAGATTACTATTTGAATGGTGAATTGTATGATATTTGATTGTTATTTGATGGTTTTTATTAGTTTATAACAGGTATATGTTTATATTTATAAATGAACAGGGAAAATTTGAAATTATAAAAAAAATTCAAAATATATATAGTCATTGCCGATGGGGGTAAGGGCGACGACAGTTCCCATCGCCAATGACCTATAGCGACAGACATGGGGACAGGCATTTGATGCTTTTAATTTAATTTTAAAAAGTCATTATCGTGAATGAGTAATTTCAAAAAACAAATTTGAGCCTTTACTGACGGTCTTGTCGTCGCTCGGGCCGTCAGGAGTGACCTTGTGCCATCACCAATGAGACCCATCGCAAATGACAATGATGCCGACGGTGGCCGACGGGGACCAAGAGCGATGACCTGTGAGGCAATGGGACCACCGACGGCCAATGCCATCATGAATGACCTCAATGCCAACGACACTGTAGTCATAGGCGTGCGAAGCGTTCGGCTTAATAATGACGGGACCGTAAGCGATGACACATGACTCGATTAATTATCTAAATTTTCAAAAAGGCCTTAGATAATTTGTTAATATGTAATAATCTATTCAACCCCCCCCCCCCCTTCTAGATTATTATTGGACATTCAGAGTAATATGATTACTGGTTCATAATAAGGAAGAAGGTTCATAGAGATTTTTATTTAATCGAATTCCTGTGAATCACGTCTTATTTACTCTATACATTGGTTCATAGTCCAAAAGACACTAGTGTTAACACATGACACTCTTATATGCCTTACTCAATTTCTTTTATTTTAACTTTGTAATAAGTGGGGGATTGTAGTATATTTAAATAAATATATGTGAGAATTTTTGAGAAATTCGTTAATTTCCTTTTCCTTTAAACTTATTATTGAAATTGTGAGGGAGTGTTGATATAATTTCAATAATAATAATTTTCTAGCTGTTGGGAGTCAAATTATGTTGGCATAATTTATGGGAGATAAGTACTATTTGACTTGTTAAGACCATATAAGTGTAAGTGGGACATGGTTTGTGACGCCCCCAAATTCAGATACATGTACCTCGAATCTGGTGCATGATTTAACTTATACAACATACCAATAATTCATACAACAGAATAATATATTAATTTACATTGATATAATATAAATATTCTCGTCCCAAGTCTCTCAACCTGACTAACACAATGCATAACTTAAATCATAATATAACTTAATAAATCCCCATAATTAAGTCATATTACAACATAAAAATTAAATCTTAACGTTGAAGACCAAAGCTACTTCATAACCTTGCCTTTTCCTTTATCCTTACCGGATGTCCCACCTTGTTCTGCCTTAATTAAAATGTTTAGGGAAAGCAAGAATGAGCAACAAATTTACCCAGCAAGTAATATAACAATAAGTTTGAACAAGCAAAAATATAAAGCTAGTAATCTCAAGGGTATAAGGATACATGATAACTCAGGAATTTAAAGAATAATGTTATAAACAAAGAAATTTTCCATAGTTCAAAATATGTCCTTTGAATTTAAATAATAAGTCATTATAGATCGAAGGATTTAAAAGAATTTAAAGGTTTCAATGTTTTCTTCTCGATTAAATTTTAATACTGAGCAGTCACTATGGACCATGAACTCCTGCTAGAATTAAAATTATTTCACTGATACCCCAATATAAACAAGTACAATATGTGATCAGCCTAAGGTAACCTACGTTATGCATAACATTTAAACACGATATTCACGCGTGTGTAGGTTTCCCAACATAGTATATATCCCCTTCTATGAGGGTTGTTCATCTTAGCAGATTATAATGTTTCGCACCAAGGAAATTGGTTTGGCTCTCTTTCTAACACATGATATTAGTCTAGCCGAATCAAATGGCATAGACACCTTTCTTAATACATTTAGGAAGAATTTATAAGTTCAATGATTTCAACATGATTCAAAGAATGAAATTATGATTTAAATCAAGCTTCAGAGTATTAATAATCAATTTCACGAGTTTATACAATATAATAATCATTCATTAGAACAATTTTCTTATACGATCAATAAGTGTACAAGTTCAGATATTTGCTCAATATATATGGTTGATATAACAACAATTTGAAACTTGCAAAATATCCAAAGTTGTGTAAGTTAGGGAACTTGCATTCAATATGAAAATTAAATGAAGTTAGGAAACTTGCATTTAATATGAAAATCAAATGAAGTTAGGAAACTTGCATTCAATATGAAAATCAAATGAAGCTAAAAAACTTGCCTTTCGCGTAGATTACAATCTTATAGCTTAATGTCACCTCAATGTCCTATATTATCATAGTTATATATCTATATACGCATTTATTAGTTATATATAATCGATATATACACTAACAATCCTACATATCTATCATACACATGTTTAGCCATGCATGTTATGTACATTCATTCATTTATATATGTGATACACATTCAAATCACATAGTTGCTTAATCCATTTCGTCTTAATTTATCTTTAAAAGTTTTATTTAGGAACCTTTTAGAATTTGTTAAATCTTGATTCCATATAGCCACTAAATGTTTGGATACTACTTTAATCATGTATTATAGCTTAAGACATAGTTATAAACATGCTTCAACTTCAGACCATAGTTTAAAAATATCAGAAAACTTTGCACTGTGGCACGGTCTCCCTACATTTTGACTTGGGAGTGGTATGGTCGCGCTGCTCCCTGATCAGACCAGAGTTGAGTTTGAGTTTTCTTATTTCCAGCTTACTTTCTAGCATACATGGATACTAATACATATCATATACACATGTTAAGAGGTTTTGGGCTAGGTTTGGTCCCTCCTATGCTCATTTCAAATTTACTTTCAAGTGTTATGGTTTTATTTGGAAAATTTATTCATCAGGGCTAAATGAGTGCATTTCAGAAAGGATTAACTATGATAACCATTTAACCACATAATGAGGTTAACTAAACTTTTACTACGCATGCTAAAATTTATTTAACTCATTTATTCATAGGTAACCTAGCTTTTGAAAATTTACTTTAAATCATACTAAAATAATTTATGTCATGCCTAACTAGAGGGGTGAACATATCAGTCATGCTTAGAGGCATAAAGAGTCATAGCATGTTAGTTCATAATGTCATAATAAAATTAATACAATATTCATCAATGTTTGTTTTCAACTTCTAAGTTTTCTTTTAAAACTTATATTAACCAAGCTAATGTAACTTATTATATGCAAAGAAACTTTGACTCATATATCAGACCTATTTTCATTTATAACTAAGTCAAACACACATGCCTAGAATATCAGGAAGCAATAAAATCATCTTTAAGTACTGAGGACCAGCATGACCGCGCTGGTTTGAACTGATGAAGTGGTGTGGCTGCGCCACTTTGGGATAGATTCAAAAATGACTATGCTTTTTCAAAATCTCATAATGTAATATACTTAAGACTTCTAAATATAAACTCAGACCACCCAAAATGTTCCCAAAACATACTTGCAACTTAGATAACATAATGATGTCAATTTACAAACTAAGCTCTGAGTAGTTCATGCCAATTTCTATGAATTTATCAAACTTATAGCCATTATAAAATTATACATTCTTACATTATGATCACATAATTTACCATGTTTTGCTATTCTATCACTGATTTAAACTTACAAAATCATAGAGATTGAGAAATAGGTACATTTGATGATCTCTTCTATTCAATAGAATACTTCTCCTTCTTACTGCAATGCCAAATTGTAAGAGCTCCCTTGAAATTCTTCTTAGCACTCAACCTCACCGGCTCTCTCTATATAATAACTAAACTCAGTAAAATTAGCAGCTTGAATTTGTGATGGGGAGTTCCTATATATAGCAAAGCTTTTGCCCAATTACTTGATTTTCTTCAAGGATTTAAACCAACGGAAAAAAGAAGAAGACATTGGTTTAAGAAGGATTTGGTGGAAAGCATTACTAACTCTCCTGTAGCCATGCTCCCAGCCATCATCCCAATTTTTGATTTCCAGCAAAGTAGAGAATAGTCCATTGGCCTAAATGTGGCTGATGGAAAAATGGGACTGAAAATATGGGAATTGAGTTTTAAATGTACTGCACTATCAAATTGGACCTCAACATACTAATATTAATTCCTTTTTGGGCTCACAAATCCAAATCTAATGACATAATATTATGGGTCCTTAACACTAATATACAACAATTAGAAAGTAATTACAATAATTAAACACACACAAAATAATTACAAAAATAACAAAACACAATATATTACGTTGCTAAAATCACGTCATTAACTCCTACACGTCAGTTATCGAGATAACTGATCAACGCCAAATCAATCGGAGAAGACAAAATCTTCTGTCGCGACACAACTCTGATATCGGAGAAGACGAAGCATCCTGTCTCGACGCAACTCGTAATAGGAGAAGAAGAAATCTGTTATCGCGACGAATCTGTAAGATCAAAAATAGCATACAAAATCAACAACATCTTCAAGTTTAGTAACCAAAAACATTACTGCAATGATTGTTGAATACAAAATCAACATCATCTTCGATACAAATATTGTGGTATGTGAGTTTAAAATTTATAAGCATATAGATACCTATGGTTACTACAAATTACTATATTGATTACCTTTCTTAAGTTTTTCGAACTTAAAATTGTCACAAAGTTTGAATACTGAATGTTGTTCTTGCAAAATGTATTTGAAAACATGTTTTATATTATGGTTACTAAAGTTATATAAATTGGTTACTGTCTAATGTTGGCTTGGTTACTGTGTAACATTATACTGTATAATGCTGTCTTAGTTACTGACTAATGTTGTCTTGGTTACTGAATAATATTACTATTTAATGCTGACTTGGTTACTGACTAATGCTGACTTGGTTACTATGTAATATTATATTGAGTTCTTGACTAATCTTTGACTTGCTTCATGTGTAACACTATAATGGTTATTGACTAATTACAATTGGTTCTTGTATAAAATTATAATGTTTGACTTGTTACTTGTAAAAAATATTATTTAGTGAGTCATGCTGACTTGGTTACTGACTAATGAAAACTTAATTACTGCAGTGATTAATTGGTTACTGTATTATTGGTTGCTGAATCATATTAATGTACACTTTTACTTATATTTTTTATATTAATGGTTACTTGTTAGCCAAATTGGATACATTCTTACAAAAGTCTGCCTTTAGTTGGTAACAAACAAATTATACTGGTTGTTTTTTACTATAAAAATGCAATGGAAAATGTGGTTATCTTGTGGTTACTAAATAAATATGTGTTGGTTACAGTCTAAAATATATTTGGTTAATGTATAAAGTTGTTATGATTGTTAGGTTTGCAATATTCAAGAACGCAATCAAATTGCATAAAAGTGCGGAAACGTGTAAAAACAGAGTTTAAAAAATTTACAAACCATATACCCGGATTACCCTTTATGCATAATTATTAATTAAACGAAAAGATAAAGAATAAAATCATACCCTTGAAGATCGAGCTTCCTCGTGTACAAGTTCACCTCCAAATCCTTTCGCTTCAACTTGAATCCACCGGTTTGGTTCCTTCCTTTGATCAACGTTAGCCACCCATATGTTTGGCCTCTAGAGGTGATCCACCAAGGAAAAATAAAGATTCAAGAAGAAGGGGTATTGGCTCAAACCCTAGATTTTCCTATCTCTATAGAAAAAGGGCGTACTCTCCAACAAATTGGAATTATGTCGTTGTAAAAGTCAACAAAACCCACCACCCATAATAAGACTCCTCTTATTTATAGATGTGGGCAACCCATCTTAACAATTAAGGAATTGAGTTTTATTTAATTAATTAAATTCTTTTAATTAATTAAGCTCCCTAATCTTATTAGGGATAATTAATTAAACTCCTTTAACTAATTTTCCTTCCTAATCCAATTAGGAATAAATGAGAGTACTTATATTAAATTAATTCCTAAACTCTTTTAGAAATTAAAATAATAATAATTGTAATAATATTAATAAGACTCTCTTATTAATTTATATTTAATATTTCTAAAATATTAAATAATAAATATTAAGTTATTTAATTTATTCTATCACCATAGATTAAGTTAAATATACATAACATATTATTACGATTATGCCATTAACTTCTTAAATAATTATTCTTTCTTTTATGGTGTGACCCTTTAGGTTCTCCATATTAAACCTAGGTTGTGAATAAATCAATTAGAACAATTCTAATCTTATTTAAATAAATAAATTAAACAATTAATTTATTTAAATAAATAATATTTATTCTACAATAGGGATAAGCCTCCTAGCGATTAACGACTTTCCGTATAATATAGATTTCAACATTAATCATAAAAGAACCTTTGAGTAAATAGTTACCGTGATAATTCAATCCTTCCACCATACAATGTCCCAATTAAATATTAGACATGGAATTACCACAAGTCTTATTTTATTTAATTATATGTATTTCGATCCTTAATTGCACAACTCAAATAATACAAATTAGAAACTCCTTTCTAATTTCATTCATATGCCAAGGACTCTTGGGTTGTCATTTATCGAATCACATAGGACATTTCTCTTCTTTTATTAGAAGTGGCGATTCTTTATTGATCATACATTATCTCCATGTACAACTTATTATACCCAAGCATACCTTTGATATACCCTAAGGGTCTTAAGGAATAAGTCAAAGTATAACTCATCATACACAAGATATCGTGATGATCTCAAGTCCAAGGATTACTTGTACTACTATCACTACAGAATTCCTATTGACAAAAAGTAAAACTCCATCGGTATTCCTTAGCGAGCCACGCTTCGATTGAACTTATTCTCCAATAAGCACCTACATACTTGCTTTAGTGTCTTCACACAATAAATGATCATGAGATCAATCATCCTCATCCAATGAGCAAGAACGTATGTACCAAATCTATCCTGGATTTACTAATCCCCAATTTAGTAATCCAACGATTGGGAACTATTTTAGTTTTAAGCTTTCTAAGAATTTAGATCTCATTAGAATGATCATCATCATTATTCTAAAAGCATTGCTTAAAACTATGGGTTTATCACATATTATAAAATAGCATCATGTAGATAATTAAAAGCCTTTAATAAATTAATACTTTTTATTAATAAATAAATAAGATTGTTACAAAGTATATGCTTTATCATCAAACATGATTGACTTGTGTGCATACTACTTTCAATCTCCCACTTGCACTAAAGCCAATCGTCATGGTAACTCATACTCTTCTTCTCTAAGTGACGATTATCCTGTCATTGGATAAGCTTTAGTTAATGGATATGTAATGTTGTTTATTAGAGTCCACTATCTCTATAGTGATTTCCCATCTTCAATGATTCTAATAATCAAATGAAAGTGCCACAACACATGTTTAGATCCAAGATGAGACTTAGGAACTATTCCTAGTTACAGAATGAACTTTTAATCCAAACAATCAACTTGCAGCTTCATTTATAGCTATATACTTTGTCTTTATCACTAAACCAGCAACTCTTTGCTGTTTGGAACATTTCCAATTCACTGCACCACTGTTCAAGATAACGCTTTACCTTAAAGTGGATTTTCGGTCGTCTTGGTCTGTCTGAAAAACTTGAGTCTATTAATACCTCTAGTTTTAATTTAGACCCACCATGAATATGATCACATCCTTAGTGCCGGTTAAGCACTTTAAGATATTTTTCACTGACTCATAGTGAACTTCTCCATAATATGACTGATCAACATCAGGTCTCGTATATTTCATTGCGTACATGATTGTCACTCATGCAATCTCTCTTCTTTTAATAGTTTGTGGGGACTATTAAGAGAGATTCACTCCATAGCTCATCGACATGAGACATCTCTTGGAGTTTGCCATACTAAACGACTTTAGCATCAAATGAATATACGTTCCTTGGGTTAAGTCGAGCATCCTCTTAAATCTATCTATATAGATTTATATCCCTAATTAAGATACTCTTCCAAATCATTCATGGAGGAATGTTTAGACAACTTTATCTTTACTGATTGTAGCATTGGTATGTCATTCCTTATCCGTAGTATATCAACATATAGTACTAGGAATGTCACGATGCTCCCACTGACCCTTTTGTACACACTAGGTTCATTCTTATTTTTGATAAAATCAAACTCTTTTGATTGCCTCATCAAAACGAATGTTCCATATTTGAGAAACTTGCTTCAATCCATTTCTCCGAGAGTGTCTACAACACTTACCTCATCGTCGTATGTGAATCGGATCATCATCTTCTATGATGTGTACCTCATCATCATCATCTATGATGAATCCATACCTCCTGTATCTTGATACTATTCATTTATTCTGATTCGGTTGTGGTACAAAGAGGGAGTATCTATCTGAGTTCCTCTTATTTGACTTATAGTGTTTTGTGGTTCTTGAACTCTTCAAGATCTATTATCCTCCCACTAGCCCCTTTTAATGATAAACACCTTTATCTTAGAAGGCAACGTGTTTCGCAACAAACACCTTTTGCTATGTAGGATTATAGAACATATGCCCTAAACTTACTTTAGGATGTCCCACAAATCGACACTTGTCAAATCTTGTCCTAAGCTTATCCTTTTTGAAACCTTTTCACATAAGTTGGACAACCCCTTATCTTAACATACTTAAGATTAGGAATCCTCCCTGTCCATAACTTTTATGGAGTCTTGGGGCTGGATTTTGAGGTTACCTTTTTGTAGATATGCAGCCATTTCTAGGACATGACCCTAGAAGGATACTGGAATGTCGGTAAAATCATTATGGACCGTACCATGTTCAACAAGGTATGATTTTTCCTTTCAGATACATCAATCAATTATTACGTGTCGAGGGCGTCCATTATGAGAAAACCATTTGAGATGATTTAGAAACTTATTGCACAAGTATTTATTCCTTGATCTAATCAAAGAATCTTAATACTTTGTCAATTTGTTTCACTTCTTAATTCTTTGAACCTTTCAAATAATTCATACTTGTATTTCAACAAATACATACATTCAACTCTTTGAATGATCATCTCCTTTTCTTATACTAATTTGTTCAATTTACAAAATAATTTTTCACGTAAGTCAAGTATACAAAATTTATTAAGTAATATTCCAGTTCTATAAAAAACATTATTATTATAAATAGAACAACAATTGTTCTTAATTATAATACCAAAGATTTCATTGTCCAACAATAAAATGGAAATAATGTTTTCAACGAGAACTAAAATACAATAACAACTTATTGACTTAATAGATTTGCCCGTATGCAGTGCTAAACTATATGTTTCTATGGCTAATGTTGCAACCTTTGCTTCATTTCCCACACATAGGATTACTTATACTTGTTTTAGCTTTCTACTTCTGTTTGGTCCTTTCATAAATCTATATTTATGGTAACCAAAGTCGGTATCCAATACCCAAGTAGAACCTTGACTTAAAGAAAAATTTTATTTCAATCATGAACAAAAACTGTATTGTAACCGAAACTTCACTAAGCTTCTTTGGTTAGCCTCTGCAAGATGCTTCTCGCAATTTCTTTCCAGTGTCCAGGCATATTGCAGTGGAAGCAAACTCCTTTGCTATCCGTATCAATTTTTGTTCTTATTATCCTTTGTTTACGCCTTTCTGTTTACCTTCTTTGAATCATTCTTCTTTTCAGAAGATCCTTTGGCCCCTACCAGTAAGACTTTATCTTTCTTGGTTGGAAAGTGACTCTCAACATTTTTCAATATGTTAAGCAAATCAATGAGGCGATATCTAGCTTGTTTATATGAAAATTCACAACAATTGTGAAAGGAGTCCGGGAGTGAGTTCAAGATCAAATCTTGCTCAACTCTCCATCCATGACAAAAAACCAGTTGTCCTAATTGATCAATCAAATTGATTATGTTAAGAACTTTTTGTCTTTACTATAGTGCCATTGGCCATTCTAGATCGGAAGAGCTCCTTAGATATCTCGATATCTATCGGGTCTACTTTCCTCACCATCAACTACTTGATGTGCGTGAATATAGTAGGAGCATCCATAGTTTCATCTTGTGGCCGAAGCTCGTTACTCGTGGATGCGAGCATGATGCATTGAGCCAATCTGTGCATCATCTTGCCACTTTCTAAAAGTAGCAATCTCTTCCTCGGAGGCATTATCTCGCAACCATTGCGAGGATAGGCGTATTAAGGACATAAGATAGTTTTTCAACTATGAGAACTATTCTCAAATTCCTTAACCAATCCGCTTAATTCGGTTTGGTTAATTTAGCATCTAATATGCTACTGCATGATAGTAATTTAAACATTGTAAAATTACGTAAATGAATTTGTAATTAACAACATTTTAACATACATTCTTTTATTAATTACCAAAATAATTTAGGTCTTGTTTTAAATTGGTATCTCCCACTATTTTCTTCAAACTATATTACCTCACTTATATAGTTCGCAAAATCTAATTAAAGATTTGCTAGTGAGAATAAGGATCCCATTTCAAATGTATATAGCCTTGTGGTGACACAACAAACTATATATAAATAAATAGGTAGACAACTTTTGTCAATTACATCAACTATCTGACTCCTTTTCTTTTGCCTCTTAGATTATTTTGATCAAGTGGTGGCACATCCAATCAAAATTATCCAAGTTAAGTCCGACTCTAGCACTCCATATATTCAAAAAGAAAAATATCATCCTTGTGGTGACACAACAAAACAATATTGTTCAATTTTCTTTATAAGCATCAAATGTGATAAATTAACATCTTAAATACTTAATACTTGCCTTGTGGTGACACAACAAACTCATATTAAATATTTAATACTCTATTAATTTTATCATGCTAGAAGGCTTACGCTCGATATTCCAAATATCTTTGAACGCTTAGGACTTAATATAAAAATTGAGGGGTTTGTTATTAATTTGTCTCATCTTGTTTAGCGCAAGCATTTACATATATATATATAAAATACGCGTCATATTAATGAACATGCGAAGCATGTGTGCATAATATATAATATATATAGTATAAGCATGCACATATAGAATACTATATTCTACCCGGATTGATTATGGACTTTTATTCTAGTTTGGTTCACTAGAGCCACCAAGTGAACCAAAAGGTCAAACCCTAGGGGTGCAAGAAATAATATTTAAATATAACTATTACATTTAAACCCGGGCTCCATTACAAACGGGTCTTCAAGCGCTCCTTGCTCCTTGATCTCCAATTTTTCAAAATTAATTCTAACTATTCCTATTACAAAACTATTTATAATAAATAGAAACCTTGATCAGCAGTCAAGGGGAAGTACATAGGAGGGAGATAGAATTTACATTCAGAAAAATTAGAGAAGACGAGGTACGCAGACCCCATTTAATAAAACCCATACATTCATGCATCCAACTAAAATAAAATCCAATCGCATTGGTCAATAGTCCATAATCAATCCCATTTATTATCATACACATCACCATATGTATCAATAAATAACATTCATCTTATGAATAATAAATATTTAATATATATATTGATATCATTTAATGGGCAAATTTAGTTAGTATAAAATCTAATTTTTTTTTTTGAATCAAAATAAACTCCTTTATTTTAATCCAAATTTAAATCAAAATAAAACTATTTTATTTTAATTTATCCAATTTTGAATAAAATAAACTATTTTATTTTAATCAAAATTTTAATCAAAATAAACTCCTTTATTTTAATTAATTATGGAATCCAATTCCATATAAAAAAAAATTTATTAAAGGAAACACGGATTATCTTTTCTATTCACAAATAAACTCCTTTATTTTGAATAATATGAAATCTTATTTCATATTTAAATAAACTCCTTTATTTAAGAAACATGGATTCTTTTTCCTATTCACAAATAAATTCCTTTATTTTGAATAATATGAAATCTTATTTCATATCTAAATAAACTCCTTTATTTAAGAAATATCAAATCTAATTTCAACTCCAATTAGTTATCATGGAATCCAATTCCAACTCTAATTAGTTAGCATGAAATTCTAATTTTAAAATTAAAATAAACTTTATATTTTAATATAAAATAAACTTTTTATTTTTAAATTAAAATAAAGTTTTTATTTTAATTATAAAATTATTAAAATATTATATATATATATATATATATATATATTACCGTAAATATTATATACATAATCACGTTTTTTTTTGATTCTTTGAATTACGAATTCTCGTTGTGCCATATCACGTGGGGTCATTGTGTTATCAAGAAGCAATGCGATCTTTTATTTATTTATTTATTTTTTTTTTTTTCACTTGATTTCCAGTACTGCTATAGCCTTTTATTAGAATTCACCATGTTGCCTTCTGGAGGACTTCCAAGTAAAGCTTGCCATATATATATATATATATATATATATATATATATATATATATATATATTAAATCAAATGCATGCTCTTTTCAAAAAAAAAAAAAACGTATTACCATGCCATGATAAAATCGTGAATTATATCGGCCCTTTTTTTTTTTATTAAATTTTATACAATAAAATTATGCCCAATTAAATTGTTCTAAACACATATCAATATACATATCAAATTAAAACAATTAATAATTCGCATAAAGGTTTGGCTCTGATGCCACTGTTAGGTTTGTAATATTCAAGAACGCAATAAAATTGCATAAAAGTGCGGAAACGTGTAAAAACAGATGTTAAAAAATTTATAAACCATATACCCGGATTACCCTTTATGCATAATTATTAATTAAACGAAAAGATAAAGAATAAAATCATACCCTTGAAGATCGAGCTTCCTCAGGTACAAGTTCACCTCCAAATCCTTTCGCGTTCAACTTGAATCCACCCCTGTTTGGTTCATTCCTTTGATCAACGTTAGCCACCCATATGTTTGGCCCTCTGAGGTGATCCACCAAGGAAAAATAAAGATTCAAGAAGAAGGGGTATTGGCTCAAACCCTAGATTTTCCTATCTCTATAGAAAAATGGCGTACTCTCCAACAAATTAGAATTATGTCGTTGTAAAAGTCAACAAAACCCACCACCCATAATAAGACTCCTCTTATTTATAGATGTGGTCAACCCATCTTAACAATTAAGGAATTGAGTTTTATTTAATTAATTAAATTCTTTTAATTAATTAAGCTCCCTAATCTTATTAGGGATAATTAATTAAACTCCTTTAACTAATTTTCCTTCCTAATCCAATTAGGAATAAATGAGAGTACTTATATTAAATTAATTCCTAAACTCTTTTAGAAATTAAAATAATAATAATTGTAATAATATTAATAAGACTCTCTTATTAATTTATATTTAATATTTCTAAAATATTAAATAATAAATATTAAGTTATTTAATTTATTCTATCACCATAGATTAAATTAAATATACAAAACATATTATTATGATTATGCCATTAACTTCTTAAATAATTATTCTTCCTTTTATGGTGTGACCCTTTAGGTTCTCCATATTAAACCGGTTGTGAATAAATCAATTAGAACAATTCTAATCTTATTTAAATAAATAAATAATTGGTAACAAATATCAATATACTGATTATTTCTATTGTAAGATGAATGTACAAATGTTTTTTATGTTCTGGTTATTAACATCATGTAGTTTGGTTACTAGCTAACATTGATTTGGTTACTAAATAGATATATGTTGGTTACTTTCTAATCTAAATTTGGTTACTGTATAATGTTGTTATGATTACTGTATAATATTAGTGTGTTTTATACTTATTTGTTTTATATTGATGATTACTTATTGACTACATTACTTAACTTCATACAACTGTTAGTCTTTAGGTGGTAACAAACTGATGCGGTTGAAGGGCAGGCGTGTCAATTTATGTAAAGATTTGATCCAGTGAGAATTTGGCAATTTATGTCAAGTTTGAAGTGTCAAATTTTGGCGTTTTCGGAGCCTAATTTTATTGGAAACGAGTTAAAGATCAAAAGTCACAAGCTTTGCTGGTGAACTGCAGGGTTTTTTGATCAAATTCCATCATTTAGGCCTTCAAAATTTCATGTAAAAATGTGGTTTATGTTCTGGTTACTAAGATTATGTAATTTGGTTACTGTCTAATATTGATTTGGTTACTTTACAATGTTTATTCAGTTGTTAGACAATGGAGACCGATAAGAAATAATACAACAAATTTAATTGTTTACAAGAATATATAATTGTTTACTGTTAGTAACCATTAACCACATGGTTGATAACATTTTTGATGGTGTACAGTAACCAAAATTGATGTTGATTAATATTTTAATTTTTGATTCCATCATAAGTTATCAATATAAAGTAAACATATACAAGCTTTATAACAGTCTTTATACAAGCTTATAACAGTCTTGATACAAGCTTATAATTATCTGGTTACTAACAAGCTTGTAACTATCTATGATAATTATCTGGTTATTAACAAGCTTATAGATAAATAGGACACTCACACATGTACATTTAACAATTGATGTTTGTCCTGATACAAGCTTATAACTATCTGGTTACTAATAACAGTAACCATAATGTAACATAATAAAATAGTAACCATATAATTATATGATAGTAACCAGAACATGTTTTAATGGTAACCAAAATAGAAACATCGTGAAATGAAACCCAGTTTAGGCAATCCATGTATTACATATTAACCATAATAAAAAATAAAAGTATCCAAAATTCCACATTGAGGACACAATAATAGTAGCCAAACCATAAGGTAACAGTAACCAAAACATAATAAAGAAGTAACTAAATAGTTATATGAAAGTAACCAGAACATGTAGGATGTGTTTGTGGAAATGGAAGTAGAAATAGAATATATAGCATAAACCTTGTAGAAGATATTTAAAGGAATTTACAAAAATAATACATCAATGTATACTAAGCAAATACATGGTTTATTATGACTTGGGTTTATTATTTACAAAAATAATACATAGATAAACTAATGATGCCTTAAACTTATTCAACTGTCTTGGGTTCAATTTCTTGGTAATAATGTCGGGGAATTCCATGTCACACCAAAATATAACTTTTCCAATGAATTTTCTATTGCATTCCTCAGAGTAAAGATTCCATAACTGCAAATAAACAAAATCAGATTTACACAGTCATTAGTAACCAGATATAAATAATATTTATATCATAAACAGTTTACCAAAAAAATACATTGTAACCAAAGCAACATATAAAAGTATACAACATGAGCTATAGGCCACAATACTTGGCGGTAAAACGAGTCTTTAGGCCACAATTCCTACTTCATCGAGGATTTCTGTGACGCCCCCAAAATAGGTATACACCACCCATCCTGAGTCGCCAGATACATGGTACATAATTCAAATACAAACTAACTTATACAACATGAGCTGGGAGTTTTAAATACGCATATTATCATCTAGACAGTATACAAACTCAATGGAGTCCTCATTACATTTATTGTCACACTATTTAACAGAATAGTGAGGACTACTAGCTAATGCTATCATCTGGACCGTCACTCCGTTCCCCGACTAGTCCCAGCTACGTTCTCATTTTCTTGAAGAGAACAGTGAAAGAAAGGGTGAGCTCAACTAGCCCAGTAAGAAATATTATGACTAAGATAATGAAGAATAAATTATCGTTAGCCTTCAACAGTGTTAAATTGATACAATATAACAAATATCAAGTTTAACTGCAGCGGAATAAGCAATCCATTAGAAGAGTCAAGTAGAGAATAAAATATATTATCTTCTATGATTTAAAAGTCCATCGTTGATATTTTATTCCTGTAATACTCATCAACAGTTCTTTCTTATACTTAAGACAAATAGAACTTTCAACACTTGTCTTCACCTGAACCACTAAAGATGTTAGTTAAATTCACAATTCATATTTATAATAATGTGAAATTAACAGTTCCTTCTTGCACAAAGGTTTAATAGAAACGTTTACTCAATATCCTTACCCCCAAAGGTGAAGATATTCAAATGTAATAACAATGATCATACCAATCAGTTGTCTATCTTCGCACTACGGGCCAAAGATATTCAACTATAAAACCATTGGTCATGATCATACCAATCAATTACCTGTCAGTGCACTACGGCCAAAGACATTCAACTGTTAGCTAATGGTCATGATCCTGCCAATCACATCATTGAATTATCCATGCACTATGGCCAAGGATATTCGTTAGTATCACTGGTAGTCATGATCATGTCATACACCTGTCCATCTTCGCACTACGGGTCAAAGCTATCAAACAACAAATCATCTTTGCACTACATGCCAAAGATATTCAATAACATATCATCTTTGCACTACAGGCCAAAGATATTCAACAACTTATCATCTTTGCACTACAGGCCAAAGACATATAAATGTAAAACCAATAACCAACAGTATAATAAATAATGGAGGAACAACAGACTTCACCATGTATACGGTAATCCGCGTATACAGGTTATTCAAACAGAATAATAAAGAATTGAATAATAGAAGAATTTCACCATGTATGTGATACCTCGCATAAACAGGTTATTCCAACATAATAATAAAGAATGGAATAACAATAGCTCTCTTCATGAATACGAAAGAAATAATCCTCCTTACTATAATAATAATATCCCTTACGAATATTGAACGAAAATAATATTCCTTACGAATATTAAACGAAAATAATATTCCGTTCGAATATTAAACAAATATAATGAATATTGAAAGATAATAATATTCATATGAATATGAAAAATAATTTCTATTCAGAATAAAAAAAAAATAATCCTTACTTTTGAAAGAAGAGTACTCCGAGTGGTAGGGCGAGGATATACTCGAAGAAAACTTGTACTACGCTCAAAGCTTTCTTAAACTCTAAAGAAATACGCTCAAGATTATACAAGGAGAATTCTCTGAACTTCTGGTGTGATTTCAATTCTAACTAAGCTTCCTATTTATAGGAAATGGACTGCATAGTAACCAATCCTATGAACGGCCCAGATTGATTTATTTTAATCGGACGGTCCATATTTAAAGCAAAATCTTTTAAATAAAATATAATATATTCTAATTATTGCCTAATAAAATAAACAACTTTATAAAAGTATTTTGTTTTATATAAAAAGATTTTACTATGCAAAATACTATGCACAATAGAATATAATACATTCTATTTATAGAATAACTTTATAAAAGTATTCTCATTTTATATAAAAAGATTTTACTATGAAAAAACACTACTATGCACAATAGAATATAATATATTCTATTTATGTAATAACTTTATAAAAGTATTCTGCTTTTATATAAAAACTTTTTCGTTATAATTTCAACCAACTATTCATTCGAAAAATTAGTTTATCTCTTCATAGAATAATATTGTACCCAAAAATAATTTGGACAGAAAATAAATACATTGTTCGGGTGAATAGTAACTCGTGAATAGTAACTCATGAATAGTAACTCGTGAATAGTAACTCATGAATAGTAACTCGTGAATAGTAACTCATGAATAGTAACTCGTGAATAGTAACTCGTGAATAGTAACTCCTGAATAGTAACTCGTGAATAGTAACTCGTGAATAGTAACTCATAAATAGTAACTTGTGAATAGTAACTCCGACACAAAAAGTGCCCCAAATACCCGAGTGAATAATACTAGAGTGAATAGTGACCAGGTATTTTATGACAACTTGTTTACTTTGAAAAATTTTCACATATCACCCTTAACTTTAACCTTTTATCAATTTAACCATTTACTAAAATAGAAAAATTGAATACTTTTATTTCATAAAATTTGGGGTCTCACAATCTCCCTCCTTATGAAATTTCGCCCTCGAAATTTACGTACGTACCTGATATTCGAAGAGATGAGAATACCTTTCTTTCTTTTCAGATTGTACCTTCTCGGTAATTTCCTCGCTACCATGATTTTCTCATTTCTCATCTCTTGTATTTCAAATATCATTCTAGAACATAGTTTCAAAATAAGGGTTCATTAACATATCACATATTATCCCTATACTCTGACCGACCAATTAAATTACCAAATAAACTTAGGTAGGTCATACTAGCGAAGGAATTCCCCGTCTCTCCCCTCCTAGTTCTTGTCTCACACCTCACCCAGGGATCATATCCCTAAGCTTTGATACCAACTGTGACGCCCCCAAAATAGGTATACATCACCCATCCTGAGTCGCCAGATACATGGTACATAATTCAAATACAAACTAACTTATACAACATGAGCTGAGAGTTTTAAATACGCATATTGTCATCTAGACAGTATACAAACTCAATGGAGTCCTCATTACATTTATTGTCACACTATTTAACAAAATAGTGAGGACTACTAGCTAATGCTATCATCTAGACCGTCACTCCGTTCCCCGACTAGTCCCAGCTACGTTCTCATTTTCCTGAAGAGAACAGTGAAAGAAAGGGTGAGCTCAACTAGCCCAATAAGAAATATTATGACTAAGATAATGAAGAATAAATTATCGTTAGCCTTCAACAGTGTTAAACTGATACAATATAACAAATATCAAGTTTAACTGCAGCGGAACAAGCAATCCATTAGAAGAGTCAAGTAGAGAATAAAATATATTATCTTCTATGATTTAAAAGTCCATCGTTGATATTTTATTCTGTAATACTCATCAACAGCTTTTTCTTATACTTAAGACAAATAGAACTTTCAACACTTGTCTTCACCTGAACCACTAAAGATGTTAGTTAAATTCACAATTCATATTTATAATAATGTGAATTAACAGTTCATTCTTGCCACAAGGGTTTAATAGAACGTTTACTCAATATCCTTACCCCAAAGGCTGAAGATATTCAAATGTAATAACAATGATCATACCAATCAGTTGTCTATCTTCGCACTACGGGCCAAATATATTCAACTATAAAACCAACGGTCATGATCATACCAATCAATTGCTTGTCAGTGCACTACGGCCAAAGACATTCAACTGTTAGCTAATGGTTATGATCCTGCCAATCACATCATTGAATTATCCATGCACTATGGCCAAGGATATTCGTTAGTATCACTGGTAGTCATGATCATGTCATACACCTGTCCATCTTCGCACTACGGGTCAAAGCTATCAAACAACAAATCATCTTTGCACTACATGCCAAAGATATTCAATAACATATCATCTTTGCACTACAGGCCAAAGATATTCAACAACATATCATCTTTGCACTACAGGCCAAAGACATATAAATGTAAAACCAATAACCAACAGTATAATAAATAATGGAGGAACAACAGACTTCACCAGGTATACGGTAATCTGCGTATACAGGTTATTCAAACAGAATAATAAAGAATTGAATAATAGAAGAATTTCACCATGTATGTGATACTTCGCATAAACAGGTTATTCCAACATAATAATAAAGAATGGAATAACAATAGCTCTCTTCATGAATACGAAAGAAATAATCCTCCTTACTATAATAATAATATCCCTTACGAATATTGAACGAAAATAATATTCCTTACGAATATTAAACGAAAATAATATTTCGTTCGAATATTAAACAAATATAATGAATATTGAACGATAATAATATTCATATGAATATGAAAAATAATTTCTCTTCAGAATAAAAAAAAATAATCCTTACTTTTGAAAGAAGAGTACTCCGACTGGTAGGGCGAGGATATACTCGAAGAAAACTTGTACTACGCTCAAAGCTTTCTTAAACTCTAAAGAAATACGCTCAAGATTATAGAAGGAGAATTCTCTGAACTTCTGGTGTGATTTCAATTCTAACTAAGCTTCCTATTTATAGGAAATGGACTGCATAGTAACCAATCCTATGAACGGTCCAGATTGATTTACTTTAATCGGACGGTCCATATTTAAAGCAAAATCTTTTAAATAAAATATAATATATTCTAATTATTGCCTAATAAAACAAACAACTTTATAAAAGTATTTTGTTTTATATAAAAAGATTTTACCATGCAAAACACTATACACAATAGAATATAATACATTCTATTTATAAAATAACTTTATAAAAGTATTACATTTTATATAAAAAGATTTTACTATACAAAACACTATGCACAATAGAATATAATATATTCTATTTATAGAATAACTTTATAAAAGTATTTTGTTTTATATAAAAAGCTTTTCTGTTATAATTTCAACCAACGGTCTGAAAAATTAGTACATCTCTTCATAGAATAATATTGTACCCAAAAATGATTTGGACCGAAAATAAATACATTGTTCGGGTGAATAGTAACTCGTGAATAGTAACTCTTGAATAGTAACTCGTGAATAGTAACTCCTGAATAGTAACTCATAAATAGTAACTCATGAATAGTAACTTGTGAATAGTAACTCCGACACAAAAAGTGCCCCAAATATACTAGAGTGAATAATACTAGAGTGAATAGTGACCAGGTATTTTATGACAACTTGTTTACTTTGAAAATTTTTCACATATCACCCTTAACTTTAACCTTTTATCAATTTAACCATTTACTAAAATAGAAAAATTGAATACTTTTATTTCATAAAATTCAGGGTCTCACAATTTCAAATGGACCAATTAAATCGAGGGTTGAGATTTCCTCTCTTCGTCGATTCTTGCTTCTAGAATAACGCCCTCTAGAATCTTCTTCTTTACATTTATCAGCTCCGGGTGTGTAGCTTGAGCGGCTTTAATTTTATTGATTAAAGTCGATTCTACTCGTATATTCGTTATCTTTACTTGGGTTCCTAGAGTCTTTAACTCTATCTTCATCATTTGTAAGTCGTACGAAATGGGCTTTTGTGTTAACAACATCGCATTCGTAAACGCATACGATCTTCTACTCAACGTGTCAGCTACCACGTTCACTTTCCCACGATGGTATTGAATGGTACGATCGTAATCTTCAACAGCTCGAGCCAATGTCTTTGGCTCATGTTACGTTCATTTTAAGTAAAGAAATATTTGAGGGTTTTAGAAATGGGTTTTGTATGCAAAATCAATATAAAATTCGATTTCACGCTCTAGGGTTGGCTAAGGAATTTTTAAGAATACGGCAGGAAATCTATTAACAATAGAAATGTCATTCAAAACTGTGACTCTCATCCAAGACTTGGATAGTACGTCACATTGATACCTATCAACTTGTCATCGTCATTCACGACATCACCTACAGAAAGTCTGGCTTCGGTGCATTCCACACAAGGAAGTCAACAACGAAAGGCTCGGGGCTCTTTACTTATGGCTTTATATGACAATGATTGACTTTGAATTCGCATAACAGGTTGGTTAGGAATATGAAAGCTAACAACCTTACAAAAAGCTTGATGAGTAGTTAACTAATCGATTTCTAAAAATTGCATCAAAGGCAAGTATTTTCAAAGAGATAAGATTGACATGTAACGTGAAAGTGTCGATTTGAATCAACAAGATTTATAAATAGTGGAGGTAACGAAGGTTTCTACTAACGAAGTTTCAACCAATAAGTCAAAGTCTAACTTCTCCGGAGTTAAATTTAAACGTTGAGCACAAGCAAGAGAGATAAAAGAATAGGTAGAACCGGTATCGAATAAGGTATAGACTTCGCAAGAATTTATAATTAACTAACCCGTGATAACTTCGTTCGATTCGTCGTCACAAAAAACGCTCTCCCTTAAACTACCGAATTTGACTTGTTCGTATCCGCCTTTGGTGCCACCGTTCCAGCTGGACTTGACTTCACTATACGACAAAATCGAGCTAAATGACCTTCTCTTCTTGAAATTTCCACTTCCATTATCTTGGCCATGATTACCACAAAAGTGGTTACCATTCTTGGCATGATAATTTCCCCCACGATGGTTATCATTGTTCCGATGGCCGTTGCCACCGATATAATTATTATCGTGTTGTTGGTCGTTACCCTTTGGTTGAGTTAACTCATTATCGCGCTCCAATAACTGGGCCCTATTCACAATATCTGAATATAAACAAAGTTTATGAGAAATGAGGTGTTGACATATTTCGGGTTTCAAACCTCGCAGAAACATTCGCGTCATTCTCTCCTCATTATCGACCAAGTAGGATACAAACCGGGATAACTTCGCAAACTTATCCTCGTAATGCAACACGTTCATATTGTTTTGCTCCATTGCACATCTCAAAATTTTTAGATGTCATTCTCAAATACTGTCACAAAACAAGGGTTAATTAAATAAATTAATATATCACATATTATCCCTATATTCTGACCGATCAATTAAATACCAATTAAACTTAGGTAGGTCATACTAGCGAAGGAATTTCCCATCTCTCCCCTCCTAGTTCTTGTCTCACATCTCAGCCAGGGATCATATCCCTAAGCTTTGATACCAACTGTGACGCCCCCAAAATAGGTATACATCACCCATCTTGAGTCGCCAAATACACAGTACGTAATTCAAATACAAACTTAAATATACAACACACCATGAGTTTTAATAAAAATATTGTCATCTAGACAATATCCACACTCAATAGAGTCCTCATTACATTTATTATTACACTATTTCACAGAATAGTGAGGACTACTAATGCACCATCTAGGACCATCACTCTGTTCCCCGACTAGTCCAGCTACGTTCTCATTTCCTGAAGAGAACAATGAAAGAAAGGGTGAGCTCAATTAGCCCAGTAAAAAATATTATGACTAAGATAATGCAGAATAAATTATCGTTAGCCTTCAACAGTGTTAAACTGATACAATATAATAACTATCAAGTTTAACTGCAGCGGAACAAGCAATCCATTAGAAGAGTCAAGTAAGGAATAAAATCTACTATCTTCTATGATTTAAAAAGTTTTTCATCACTTTTATTCTTTGGGACTCAACAATAAATAATCCACATCATCGAATCACCCCACACTACTACCAAGGATATTCTTTAGTATCACGACCATGAATTATCCATGCACTACGCCTAAAGATAATCATGTTTTCATCAACGGTCCTGATCATGCCATAAAACAATTCATCTTTGCACTACGAGCCAATGAGGACTTTTTTCACATCATTTGTAACATTACGGTTATGATTATACCGAAATAATCCTGTCGTATAATCATACCAAGTCCATCTATGCACTACAAAAGCCACGTATGACTTTCAACAAAATATAAACATGAGGATGATGACAATGATATAAGAATTCAATAAAACAAGTTCAAGAATTAATTTATCTAGGGCGATAACGTCCAAATTGTCAACATGATCTTGCTTTGTAGAGTAAAATTCAAGAATGCTCGGAAGAATATTTCCATGAAAAGATCTTTGGATGAAGCGCAAATATCGAGGATATTCCACTAATTTCATGGAGTATAAAGTCAAAGTTTTAACCAACCGAGTATAATAAATAATGGAATAACAAAAGAAATCACCATGCATTCGATGAAGGCGGACACGTGCGGGTTATTCCATCGAATAATAAATAACGGAACCGAATCCCAAGCATAAAGCAGCGTAGACGCGGATATTCCAATGTAATAATAAAGAATGGAACCGAATTCCGGCGTAAAAGCATGCCGAAGCGGGATATTCCAATGAATAATAAATAACGGAACCAATTGCGGCGTAAAAACGCATGCAGACGGGATATTTCAACAGAATAATAAATAATGGAACCAGTCCGGTCGAAAATGCATGTAGACGGTATATTCCAACGTAATAATAAAGAATGGAATATTAGAAGAATTTCACCATGTATGCGAGATTTTGCATAGGCAGTTATTCCAACATAATAATAAAGAATGGAATAACGAAAGAATTTCACCAAGTATAGGGTAGCACATGATCACAAAGTTATTCCAATGTAATAATAAAGAGTGGAATAATGAAGTTCTCTTCATAAATAAGAAAGAAAGATTACCCCTTACGAGTCAACAAATAATATTCCCTACCTTAAAAAAAAAAGCGGATAATTTGGAATAGTGAGGTAGCGCATTTCTTCTTCTTTCTCTCTATAATTTCGCTCTATAATAATTGCTCTAAAGCTTTTGTGAATTGGTGAGAAATGAAGGAAGAATGAGCTTCTATTTATAGGAAAATATAGTTTCGATAATTGCACGTTTTGGGGCTCGAAATATTATAGTATAATACCTTCCTCTTTTTCTTCATTTTTAATTTAGTCCTGCAAGTATTATCAAACTTGCACCAACTCCCCTAATAGTAACTAATATGAATCAATAGTAAATCATGTGACTCAATAGTTCTAATCATGTGATAAAAATAATTACAATATAGTACCTCCATCTATACCTCCATTTTTAACTTAGTCATGCAAGTATTATCAATTTTGCACCAACTCCCCTAATAGTACAAGAATGTGATTCAATAGTACACACATGTGAACAAATAGTTATATAAGCATGTGAATTAATAGCAATTGATTGCTCATTTATCCGATAAATTACCCGATTTATCAATATAACCCCCAGACATCAATTATCATCGGAATAGATTTCGATTTTTACTAACACAAACAATTCCAACATAATGAAACTATTTTTATCAACAATATAAATTTGAAATTTTGAAGTTTGACTTTTTCCGTAAAAGTCAACTGTTGACTTTTTGACCAAATAGCGAATCCCTGAAAATTTTGTGTTTATAGACTATTTTTATTAATTTCATCGTTCCGGACTCAAAGATCACGTCCGCGTCTCCAAATTCAACTCCGAACACAACTTCAATTTTAATAACATTCATCATTAATAATATAACTCACAATATTTAACAACCAGGTCGTTCCCAGGAAAGAGGGGACTTTCCGATAAGGATTTCTCTTTAATGGCACGCAATTAGGTGACTAAACCTCTCCTTGACAGAACTTCTAGACATTGTCAATATTGCAAATAATAATATGAATAACTATGCCGTCTCAATCATTGATTTAATAATATATCATATTATGTAGATGATACTGTAACAATAATATGAAAGATATGATGCGTGAATTCTCGTAGCAATAATTGAGTATAACCGGTGTGACTTCTCACGTAGCATCAATAATCAATCTGAGTGTGTTACTACGCAACCACGCCAGACATCATTGTACTTTTAACACCGGTGTTTCAAAGAAGTTAACGGTAAAACTTCCGCCGCTTATTTTCATAAAGTATTTTTTATCGTTTTCTCAATCCGAATGATAATTTCGATTCTTGAGGTCCACCAATGATTGTACCCTCGCACGGATATTTCCGACAAAAAAGAATATTCCCACCAATCGAATATTATATAACAACTCATGTGATTTTGCAAAATTTATAAATATAACCAACAACTATAACATTATATCAAATCCACACCATAATATTTTAAAAATTATTTTGAGAAAATTAAATATTTATTCATAAAATCTGGGGTCTCACAAGAACTCCATCGTCTGAAGAAGTAGATTCAGTCCGTTGATGACAAGTGGCTTCAAAAGGAGAGAGAGAAGTAGTAAGGGCGGAGAGAGAGAAACCGAACGAGAATTAAGGGCGGAGAGAGAGAGAGAGAGAGAGAGAGAGAGAGACCGAACGAGAAAGGAATATTTGAGGAAGATGAAAACTAATTTGCTATGTCAGCCCATTAATACGAATCCCTTAATTTAAGGACTTTTAATTGTATTAGTATTGTAAATAAAAATGATGAACTGTAGTATTTTTGTAATTATTTTATGGATGTATGATTTTTGTAATTATTTTTAAAAATGTACTAATATATGTAATTAACCCTAATATTATTACATTGGTTTACAATATTGGGCCATTATTATTCTACAATTAGTTGGGTTAGGATATAAATTAGTTGGATACTAACAACCCATTATTTTCCATAAAACTTATTCTTCTAGTTACATATAAATATCTTAATGATAATTAATATCAAACATTTATTTTCTTAAAATTAATTCTCTCCCATAATTTTAAAATACACATTTTATTGATTCACCATGGATCATTGTGCCACACAAGGCTCATTTCTTCCAAGCTAAATTACCTAATGCAAGCTTATTTTCATAATATAATCTTACTTAGTGATTATCTTCGTATAATAATATTATTCTTAATATCCCATCTTATATTTTATGCATTATGCAATTTTATTGCATTATTTATTTATAAGATCCCACAACACATATAATTGCACATAACACATAAATAATTAAATAATACTCCCTCCGTCCCATGATAAAAGTCCTGGTGAATTTTTCATGCATATTAAAAAGATGAATGAAATGACAAAATTGCCCATAATAATATGTCATTAATTATTTTCAATGTAGGTGAGAGAGTGACTTTCTAGCTTTTCAATTCAAAATATTTTGAGCACATAACTAATTATACTTATTAAATATGGAGAGAGAATTAGAATAAGAAAAATATGAGATATTTAATACTACGGGTATAATAGGAAAAAATCTATAAAAATTTGGTTATTAAAGGAAAGTGGACATTTAACATGGGACTACCCACAATAGTAATACGGACTTTTATCATGGGACGGGAGGGAGTAATAATAATGATAATAATAATTCCTCATTAGTCCATCACATTATTTAATCATTTCCGTATTAATTTAATTAAACAATTACTGAGTACATCATTATGGCACACTAGGCATATCTCATAAGCTTAATTAATCTCATCATCATTGTCATCACATTTCTCAATTATCACATACTTAATTCAATTTAAATTGAATTTCCACATTTCATGTCACACAAAAATATATACACTCAAAATAAATATTCAAATATTTTTATTTTCATTACTAATATTATTTATAAAATTCGCGGGTATTACATGATTCCTTTTATTCAGGAAAAATGGATTTGGGATATTAATTTTTTTTACCGTTAGAGTTACTTTGCTGGCTTTATAAATTGATTGGCTCCTTTACCCCATATAGACTTTGTGGTTGTATCATTCCAGAAAAGGAGTTTCGTTTTCTCTCATACTAAAAAGCATACCCTTTTCCTCACTCATCAAGTCATTATAATTTATAATTTTCAAGGCTCAGTCTCACAAGCTTTGAATTTTCCACTTTCCTGCTCCAATTACATTTTCTATCTCCCCTTCCTGACTTTTAGTGATTTCCATATTTTATTGTATATACTCGATTTACTTTTATTTTATTTTTTAGTAAGAGTAAGGAAAATTAGAAACTGTTTCTAGGTCTTTCAACTATTTTTAATCTTTATTATTAGTTGGATGAAAATGGATTGAATCGTGGGAAAAGATTTCGTTAAGAACTTTAACACTTGAGAAAAGTTCTCCTAGGAAAGAAAATTCTACTTTCAGCGACAAACAAGACCGACCTTCTCTACTCAACATAATTTGCTACTTCAACTTCTATTTTATTTTATAATTGAATCCTATATTTTATTTGTGTTATCCAAAAGTATATGTGCGGTACGGGATTTATAACTATGATGGCATCTACATAGTATTGTAAAATATAGTACGTCTACCATATGTCCATGTAGTCTACTATGTTTACTTTCTACAATGTATAAAATATACTCTCTCCGTCTCTTATTATTTGTATTTTTAAAAGTGGACACACATATTAAGAGGAATAATTAATATTAGATTTTTTAGTTAAAAATAACTTTAAATATCAATATTGTCCTTGCATTAGAAAAAAATGATGTTATTTATTGAATAAAAATAGTAAAAAATAAAAATTATATTTAATACTTAGAATAATATTAAAAACTAAATAATTAATACTTAATTGAATTTTAAAAATTTTTAAACGACAAATATTAAAAGATAAAAATATTTTTCTAAAACTACACTTAAAAAAAGAAAATGAGTCCTATATAATATTGACGGCAACCCGGTCGTATAGCCTATAGGCAGAAGTGAACAATATAACATTTAATGCAACATGATATTAAATATTTCTCACCACTTTACGAGTTGCTCTTCGAGTTGATATTGAGTCCTTAAATGCCACATAGGTGTTAAACTGTTGACATGGACCTGCTCCAATTAATTGCAAAAAGCTTATCCAACCTATGATTCAAATTCAAAACTTCCAATTTGAAATGTTGGTCATAAGATCAATTGAGCACACAAGACTAACAGTTAATTTTACTCAAGAATTAACCTTTATAACAAAATAATTCGTTTCCCATATTATTAAAAACATTTATTTTGTTTTATATAAAAAACTTTTCTGTTTTATTACATTAATAATACTAATAAAACAAAACTGAGTGACTTATCACGTAAGGATTAATAACCAACACCGTGTCTACTTACTTAACTAATGCCAGACATATTATTTCTTTACTACCTTAAGTAGTTCAACAGGTTTTAACGATAAAACTTCTTGCCAGTTATTCTCATAAAAATATTTTTTGTCGTTTTCTCCATCCGACATAATTAAATTCCGCTTGAGAATCCACTAATGATTGTACTTGAGTAATCTCGGACATTCCCCGACAAAAGAATATTTTATATCAACTTGCTTACTTTTCAAAATTTATAAATATTACCCACAACTATAATATTATATCAAATCCACACCATACTATTAAAAAAAAATATTTTGAGAAAATTAAATATTTATTCATAAAATCTGGGGTTTCACAAGCTCCACTCCTTATGAAATTTCGCCCTCGAAATTTATGTACATACCTGATATTTGAAGGGATGAGAATACCTTGCTTTCTTTTCAGATTGTACCTTCCCGGTAATTTCCTCGCTATCATGATTTTCCTATTTCTCATCTCCTATATTTCAGATATCATTCTAAAATATAGCTTCAAAACAAAGGTTAATTGACATATCACAATTTGTCAACTTATCAAGTAAACAATTTTAGCTTAGGTAAATCACACACTAGCGAAGTATATAACTCGTCTCTCCCCTCCTAGTTCTAGACTCTTATATCCGCCAACGACCATATCCCTAAGCTCTGATACCAAATGTGAAACCCCCAAAATTAGGTATACATTACCCATTCTCGAGTCATGGGATACATGGTACAAAATTCAAATACAACTTCATTTATACTAATCATTGAATGAGTCAGATAGAATACGACCACGGATTAATCGTGAGTTTTAATACAAATGTATGTAACTCTCGTGGTGCCTCGACCACAACCTTCTGATGGTACTTTACATAAAAGTATAGTCAAAAACTGTTTTAGAAATTAAAATCTTTGGGAAGTGCTCAAGGAAACCTTCGTACATGAGAGGCCATGCGTCTAGGTTATAATAGATATCATATGTCCACAGAATTATCCTTGGTTGACCCAATAGATCCCAAAGAAAAATGAGAAGATTACTATCATCTTCTTTCCAATGGTGAGTCTTCTCTTGACATATAACTATCTCCACTGTCTCCAAGTGAATATTATATTTCAAATAAACTCCAAGATCATATAGGTAGTGCCCGTAGATATACTCAACAAGTGGATGCGCACAGCACTGTCTTATGATAACACGAGGTTGCATGTCATTAGACATCTCGTATGATAGTGGAAAAACACTCTTTCAAAGTTGGGTTCACCTCACCCTATTCAGTTCACCAAAATTAAATATCAAATGACGTATACAATACGACACACTTATCTAAAGTTCTCAATAAAATTATTTTCATACTATTTAGGGATAACCTCAACAGCTATAGACCACCGTTGTGACACCCCCAAAATAGGTCCATTCCATCCAACCCATTCTGAGTCGCCAAATACATGGTACAGAAAACAACTACAACTTTATTAATACAATTATCGTGCAAGATACGACAACACTTAAACTGTGAGTTTAAATACAAATATATACCAACTGTGACTCATGTCCCAACCGTGGACAACACCTCATAATGACACCTTACATAAAGATATAGTCAAAAACTGTTTTAAAAATTAGAATCTTTGGGAAGTGCTCAAGGAAACCTTCGTACATGGGAGGCCATGCGTCTAGGTTATGATAGATATCATATGGCCACAGAATTATCCCTGGTTGACCCAATAGACCCCAAAGAAAAATGAGGAGATTACTATCATATTCTTCCCAATGGTGAGTCTTCTCTTGACATATCATTATCTCCACTGTCTTTAATTGGGTATTATACTCCAAACAAACACCAAGATTATATAGGTTGTGCTTGTAAATATACTCAGCAAGTGGATGAGCACATCCCTGTCTTATGATGACACGAGTTTGTATGTCATTAGACATCTTGTATGATAGTGGCAAAATACCCTTCCAACGTTGGGTTCGCCTCACCCTATCTGATTCACCAAATATAACTACTAAATGATGACCACCATTCTATACTCCAATTACCCCCCCCCCCCGCTTGTCCCAGCTACACTTTTATTACCTGAAAGGAATTGTAAAACAGAAGGGTGAGCACAACTAGCCCAGTAAAGAATATCATGACTAAAGATAAATAAATTATCAATAGCCTTCAACAGTAATAAATCAGAGATTTAGAACATATGGTAGATGATAAAACTTTTCAACCATAGTTGCAGCGGAACGAGCAATCCATTAGAAGAGTCAAAAAGACTATAAAGTCTATTATCTTCTCCATGTTAAAATTCCACCAACAATGTTTTATCCCTGTAACATCAATCAACAATTCCTGTCCATAATCACATGTATAACTCATAATCGTAATTGTTGTTCTAAATTCCTTTTCTCATCCAGGACAAAGATAATTTTCATCACCTGAAATATCAAAGATCATGGTTATACCAAATCACAGTTCATGTTCATAATCATACTAATAAATTCATCTTTGCACTACGGGCCAAAGATATTCATCAACAGACCATCTTTGCACTACATGCCAAAGATATTCATCGATAATTCATTTTTACACTACGGGCCAAAGATATTCATCAATAAGTCATCTTTGCACTACAGGCCAAAGATATTCATATCTCAAAGAAATATATAATCATTTCAGAATTTATATAAACAATAATTATAACCACGTTGATAAATTCACCTTTGCACTTAAGCTAAAGATATTCAATTATAAATTCAATGGTCATGATCATACCAGTCAAAATTCAACTTTTCACTACTGGCCAAAGAGAACCCTAATCATGATCATACCAATAATCTACCCATCTTTACATTCCAGTGAAAGAAAATTTCAACATCAGGGTTATAAAAATGTTATATATGATAATAAAATCAATATAATCAACATATAGATTTAATCTCCAGAGTAATATTCATAAATCAACTATAATTTGGTTAGAAAAAAAAACCAATTTTGTAGTGAATAGTACCCGTGAATAGTAACTCGTGAATAGTAACTCATGAATAGTAACTCATGAATAGTAACTTTAAATGAATAAGAACTTCGCATGAATAGTAACCCAAGACATGAAAAAAGTTCCAAATTTGATAAAAAGTTCAAACCAATATTTCAACATAATGATATTTAAGAAATAATATCACTTACGAAGAAAATAACATCTCTTACAATCCCTTAAAATCACTTACCATCCCTTACCTCAAAAGAGCGATCTTTGGAATGTTTGATATAATTTGAATCGAACTTATGTAGTATAGCAATACTCAAAGTACTAAAATACTCACAAAAATATACTCGATATTATAGAGAAAAATAGAGAGAAAACTTCGGTTTACGGTGTGATTTTCAATTCTAACCTAAGCACCTATTTATAGGAAAATGCTTAGAACACCAAAGCAGAAAATTTAAGAAAATATTATATTTATATAACAAATTTCCCATGCCTCTTTGAATTCAGATTTCAACATGTTTAACAACCCACTAATCATTAAAAAAACGTTTTTCTTGAATAAAACAATTAAAACTTCCAAAGATCAATTATTTTAAAATTTTAAAACTTAAATAATTCATAATAAATAGCCCTTTTATCAGAAAAATTCGAATCTCGCGCCTTTTTATAGGAAATTCAATTCTCTACAACTTTGCAGAAGAAAGTTTTTCCAAATTCCAAACAAAAATTGACCGAAATCCACATACGGACGATTTTACAAGCTATAATCAAATTTCAGTCAAGAAATGGGGTCCACCGACATACAAAACATGTGTTAATCATTTAATGGAACAAAAATACTCTTCCTCCTCATATACTCATATATACTACATTCATTGTAAAAATATCACCATTATTGTAAGACCCCAACTTATTATTAATGAAATTTAATTTTCTCTATTTATTATTTTGAAATAGTAAGGGTTGATTTGATTAATGTGGATAGTTAGGGGTAAAATACGCAAATATTTCAAAATAAGCAAGTGGTTATAAAATATTCATTGTTGTCGGAGAATATTAAATCGTGGTCGGAGAATATTAAATGCGGCCAGTCTTGCAAATGTGTGTGGGCCCCATAACTGAAAGCGATTGGATGAAGAAAACGACAAATATAAGTTGTTTAAAAATAACTACAGTAGTTATTACTGTTAACACTTGTTGGAATACCCTTTGGTTAAAACACGATGTCACGCGTTGTTGCACAAATGACTTACCAGTATTGCACCAATTATTGAGGCACTACTCAATAATGGTTACGATAATTATTTGCTCGGTATTTTATTTTATTGAGTTAATAATTGCTTTGCGTTGATATTTTATATTCTTTGTTGTTTCAATAATTATCATTACACGATATTTTCATTATCGAAGCAATAATTCATATTATCCTGAATAATATTATTAGATAACATTATTGTCAATGTCTAGAAAGTTACATCTAAGGAGAGGTTTGGTCACCTAATTGCTACCAAGAAGAAGAAATTCTTATTGGAAAGCCCTCTTTCTGAGGAACCGCTGCACGGTTGTCAATATTGTGATTACGTAATATTATTTGTGAATAATTAATTATTGATTCATATGATGAGGAAAATATTGATTTTATGTGGATATAGATGGAGAAAAATTTTAATGTGACAATTGTTGAAAATTGAAATTTTATCTTTTTCTGATAAAATAATTCATTTAAATATATTATTATATTTTAATAATATAATAATGGTGATATTTTTACAACGAATGTGGGATATATGAGTATACGAGGAGGAAGAGTATTTTTGTTGCAATAAATGTTTAAAACATGTTAAACATGTTGGTGGACCCCATTTATTGACGGAAATTTGATTATAGAATGTAAAATCGCCCGTTTGTGGATTTCGGTCAATTTCTATTTGGAATTTGGAAAACCTTTCTTCTGCAAAGTTGTAGAGAATTGAATTTCCTATAAAAACTCGCGATATTCGAATTTTCTGATGAAAGGGCTATTTATTATGAATTATTGAAGTTCCGAAGTTCCGAAATAATTAATTTTTGGGAGTTTTAGTTAATTATTTTGAGAAAAACGTTTTTTGCAACTAAGTTGGCCTCACATGTGATTCAAATGGGCTGAGATCAGTTGTCTAAGGTGGGCTAAAGAAAATGTGAAAAATATATTAATATTATATTCAATTTTACTCGCTTTGGTGTTCTAAGCAATTTCCTATAAATAAGGTGATTAGGTTAGAATTGAAAATCACAATGTAACCCAAGTTTCTCTCTATTTCTCTCTCGATATATTGAGCGTATTCTTGTGAGTATACTTTGAGTATTGTTAGATTTAGTCTGAAGTTCCTTCAAAGACTATACCCGATATTCCAAATTAAAGTACTAATCTTTCGAGGTAAGGGATGTTATTTTCTTCTCAAATGATATTATTTCTTCAATATCATTATCTTTGAAATATTGGTTGGAACTTTTTATCAAATTTGGAACTTTTTCATGCCGGGTTACTATTCATGAGTTACTATTCACGAGTTACTATTCATGAGTTACTATTCACGAGTTACTATTCACGAAGTACTATTCATGAAGCGTGAAGATATTTTTTGGGAAATTTCTATCTTTTGGTGTTTGAGTTACTATTCACGATATGGCACTATTCACGATATCTGGCACTATTCAATCAGAAAAATAAAATTTCTTCTTTTGTCCAAAATATCTATTCGGATACTAGCTTTGATTGTATCCATGTTTTGATCATTCTTGAATTTTACACCACTATGATTATTTTTGAGGTATTTTTGAACATGGATAAAACAAAGTACGAATCCTTAATCCTTAATCCTTGTCATTTTGTTTCACCGGATTCGTTTCTTTAAAATATTTTTCATCATCCTCGGTCTTAAATGATGATATTATTGAATATCTTTGGCACATAGTGCAAAGATGAATGATTTCTAAGAATATCTTTGGCAAGTGCAAAGATGAACAAGTGTTTAGATGAACATGACCAATGATGAATATCTTTGGCTGTAGTGCAAAAGATGAATATTTGATTCGGATGTATATTGATTGATGTTACGGGGATAAAAGATGAGCGATGAACTTTTAAATTCATACATAGAAGATAGTAGTTTGCATTCTCTACTTAACTCTTCTAATGAATTATTATTTCATTGCGAATATTGATTTAAAATTTGTTGTCTATTGTATTCTATTAGATTTTTCCCTGTTGAAGACTAACGGTAATTTGTTGTATATTATCTTAGTCATAATATTCTTTACTGGGCTAGTTGAGCTCACCCTTTTCCTTTTTGTTCCATTTTTCTTCTCAGGAGGCGAGAATATAGCGAGTACGAGTCGGGGGTATGGAATGAAGGTTTTAGAAAGAATTGTTTAGTAGTCCTCACCATTTTTGTAAAATAATGTATCAATAAATGTGATGAGGATTTATTTGAGTATAGATATTGTCTAGAAGATAATATTTGTATTCAAACTCACGCTTTCTTGTTGTAATAATAAAGTTGTAGTTGTTTACGTACCATGTATTGACAACTCGTAATGGGTGGTGTATACCTATTTTGGGGCGTCACGGTTGGTATCGAGCTATAAGTAAAGAGCCCCGAGCCTCTCATTGGGTGACTTCAGATGGGGGATGCACCATCTCCGTAGGGGCGCTTGCTTTTCTTGTTGTGGCAACCGATAGGTACCATTGTGAGGTGTCTTTGTGGTTGAAGCACCATGAGGGTCAACTCGAGCTTAGGGATATGATCTCTGGCGGAGATCGGGGAATAGAACTAGGAGGAGAGACGAGTAAATCCTTCGCTAGTTTGTCCTACCTACCTAAGCTTATTTGTTAGTTGGTCAAGAGATATAGGGATATTATGTGATATATTGATTTCCTTAATTAACCCTTGTTTTATGACAAGATTTGAGAATGTCGATGAGAATATTAACAATGGAAATGAGACCGTGGAGACGCCTTTATACTCACCAACGAGGAGAACGTGCAACAGTCGGGCAATGTTCCTCCCGTGAACAACACCAATTGAAAGCGATGATGAACGAGGGATGTTTAGAAGTTTTTTGCGATTCATGCAAAATCGACGAGGAGACTCGTGTTCAAAATACAGAGAGAAATGATAGCAATTCACGGGTTGTCACAAATGAAGCGCTTCAAAGAGTTGGGACCACCAGAATTTAAGGAAAGCCAGATCCGATCATGGCGGAAACATGGGTCAAACAAATTACCAAGATATTCGATGTCTTGGGATGCACGGAGAACAGAAGGTTCCATTCGCCACCTTTATGTTCCGTGGCGAGGCGACTATGGTGGGAGTCTCGTGAAGCGTACCATCCAAATTTGACTCAAGATGTCTTGGGAAGCGTTTGAGAACTAATTAATGACAAATACTTTCCTGAAAGTGTTAATCGTATGAAGGAAGTGGAGTTCATCAGATTAGAGCAAAACAACATGACGGTGTCTCGATGACGAGGAAAAGTTTGCAAAGTTATCGAGTTTGCACCTCATTTGGTGGAGAATGAGGAACGATATGTACGCGGATGTTTCTTAGAGGTTTGAAACCCAAGCGTCGTCAATCGGTATCTCATTTCTCATAAACTTTCTCTCTTTTCGGATGTTGTAAACAAGGCTCAATTATTAGAGCGAGATAACGAGTACGGTCAACCGAGGGACCATAACCAGGATCGTACCGGAGATAGCGATCAACAAAATAATGATAACCAAAGGAGAAAGAAACAGACGGACAAAAATGGTAACCACTCCGGTGGTAATCATGGCCATAAAAATAGAAGAAGCGAGTCGGGAGGAGATTTTAAAAGAGGAGATTTAACAATGACCATGTGAAGACGACAGTCTTGGCGAAAGAATCGGTTCTAAGGGAGGAGAACGACCACCCCGTCATATGCTATAAATGCGGAAAGAGGGACATATCACCAAAACTGTCCCACAACAGTTCAAGGTATGCTATAATTGTGGAAAGGAAGGACATATCGCTCGAGATTATGCGGTGAAAAACCTAGTTCAATGAACTATGACTCAAAAAATCTGTCCCGAAAAGTTAAAGTCAACGATTAGGAAGAAGCGTTTGTTGTGACTAGTCAAAATGCGAGGAACCCAAACGAGGTGATCACGGGTAAGCTATTTATAAATTCTTGCTGAAGTTTATACCTTACTTGATACCGGTGCTACCCATTCATTTATCTCTCCTGCTTGTGCTCAACGTTTAAACTTGACTCGGAGAAATTAGACTTTGACCTATCTGTGGAAACTCCGTTAGGAGAAACTTTCATCACATCCAATCGTTTATAAATCTTATTTGATTCAAGTTGGCACCATTACTCTTACCCGTTGACCTTATCTCTTTAAAGATACTTGCTTTTGATGTGATTTTAGGGATTGATTGGTTAACTACTCATCATGCCAAAATTGATTGTTTTCGTAAGGTTGTTAGTTTTCATATTTCTAACCAACTGTTTATGCAAATTCAAGCAACTAAACCATTAAAATCAATCAACATCGTCATATCTAATCATAAAGCTATTCGCTTATTAAAAAAGCGGATGTCAAGCTTTCTTAGCCCATGTTATGGATTTGAATAAAGACACGTCAAATTTGAATAATATTCCCGTTGTTATTGACTTTCCCGACGTATTTCAAGAACTTCCGGTCCCACCCCGAACGTGAAGTTGAATTCTTTATTGATCTTGAACACGGTACAAAGCCCATTTCTAAAACCCCATATCGAATGGCTCCTATTGAACTTCAGAGTTAAAGGTCCAACTACAGAATTGTTGGACATTAGTTTCATTCGTCCCCAGTACATCTCCTTGGGGTGCTCTGTTTTATTTGTAAAGAAGAAAGACGGGAGTATGCGACTTTGTATTGACTATCGGGAATTGAACCATGTCACCATCAAGAATAGGTATCCTCTACCTCGTATTGATGACTTGTTTGACCAGATTTACAAGAGGGCACAATTCTTTTCAAAATCGATCTTCGCTTACGGATATCATCATTTGAAGATTAGAATCGAGGATATTCCAAAGACGCCTTTAGAACTCGATGACGGGCATTATAAATTCTTAGTCATGTCTTTCGGATTGACTAATGCTCCTCATGACTTTCATGGATATGATGAACCGAATATTCAAGGAATATTTGGATCGGTTTGTTGTTGTTTTTATTGATGACATCCTCATATATTCCAAAAAGTCGTGAAGATCATGAGCACCATTTGAAGTTTGGTACTCAAAGGCTTCGTGAAAACAAACTATATGCCAAATTGAAAAAATGCGAGTTCGGCTTGAGGAAGTAGCATTCCTTGGGCACGTGGTGTCGAAACATGGAGTATCTGTTGATCCGTGAAGATTGAAGCAATACAAAGTTGGGAGCAACCAAAGTCGGTGGATCAAGTATGCGTAGTTTTTGGCTTAGCTGGTTATTATCGGAGATTCGTGGAAGGGGTTTTCTCGAATCGCTACTCCATTAACCCAGACTAACTCGGAAGGATACAAAATTCGTTTGGAGCGAAGAATGCGAGAAGAGTTTCCAAGTGCTTAAGAGGAGACTTATTTACGGCACTGTTTCTAACAATACCATCTGGTTCGGATGGATTTGTTATCTACAAACGATGCTTCGAGCAAAGGGTTAGGATGTGTTCTCATGCAACGTGGGAAAGTCATAGCCTATGCCTCACGACAACTTAAAGAGTATGAGAGGAATTATCCTACTCATGATCTAGAGTTAGCGTGATCGTTTTCGCGCTTAAAGATATGGAGGCACTATCTATATGGGGAGAAAGTGGAGATATATTCGCACCATAAAAGCCTTAAATATTTCTTCACTCAAAAGAACTCAACATGCGGCCAATGACGTTGGCTCGAGCTATTGAAAGACTACGACCACACTATTCAATACCATCCCGGAAAGCGAACGTGGTAGGTGACGCGTTGAGTAGAAGATCATATGCAGGAACGAAAAGCGATGATGTCAAGTATACGCGTAGAGCCAACTTTAATAGAAAAAGTTAAGGTTGCTCAAGCCACCAGGCGGAGGATGATGCGTATGAAGAAGAAGAAAGTACAAGAAGGAGCTATTAGGGCGAGAATTGATGAAGAAGGAATACTTGAGTCCACTCTGACTTTGTGTTCCTAACGACTCGATTTGAAGTACAAGATTATGATGGAGGCACACATACACCATTTGCAATCCATCTTGGAAGTACTAAAATGTATCGTGATCTTCGACATACATTTTGGCGGAACAATATGAAGAGAGAGATTGCAAAGTTTATCTCGATGTGTTTAACTTGCGGCGTGTAAAGGCGAGCATCTAGTACCTAAGGGTCCGTTGCAACCACTTGAGATTCGAAATGGAAGTGGGAACACATTACCATGGATTTAGTTACGGGTCTTCCTACGGTTTCTCAAGGCATCAATGCTATTTGGGTTATTGTTGATAGATTAACCAAGTTCCTGCTCATTTCTTGCCGACACGGAGTCTTATTCCCTTGAACGTCTTGCTAGTATGTACATGAATGAGATTGTGAGGTTGCATGGCATGCCAAGTATCCATAGTTTGGATCGTGACCCAAGATCCACTTCAAGATTTTGGGTTAGCTTGCAAAAAGCTATGGAGCGCAGATTTACGATTGATTCGGCATACCATCCTCAAACCAGATGGACGGACAATCGAAAAGGACTATTCAAACTCTTGAAGATTTATTAAGACTCTGTGTCCTAGACTTCAAGGGCGGTTGGGATAAGTATTTACCATTGGTGGAATTCTCCTACAACAACAACAGCTTATCGAGCAAGTATAGGTGTGGCTCCATTTGAAGCATTATATGGGCGAAAGTGTCGCTCCAAAGTATGTTGGGACGAGGTGGGTGAAGCAACACTTTGTTGGGACCCGAGTTGAGTACGTATGACTACGGAAAAAGATCCAAATGATTCGACAACGTATACAAAAGCAACAAGATCGACAAAAAGAGTTATGCGGATCTTCATCGAAAGGACGTGGAATTTAGTGTAGGGGATCATGTATTGTTGCGAGTTGCTCTATGGAAGGGAGTTACAAGATTTGGGAAGAGAGGAAAGCTCAATCCACGATTTATTGGTCCATTTCAAATTCTTGACCGAGTAGAAATGTAGCCTATAGACTCGCGTTACCTCAAAGTATGTCTCGTGTTCATAATGTGTTTCACATATCTGCATACTTCATAAATATGTGAAAGGCCCGAACCACGTTATAGAGTTAGAACCGGACGAGATAGCCGAAGACTTAATGTATGAGGAGGTACTGTCAAGATCTTGGATAGGAAGGAGCATGTCCCTACGCACAAAGGTCATACCACAAGTTAAAGTTTTGTGGAGGAATCATGCTATAGAGGAAATGACACAGGGAATTGGAAACGAAATGAAAGCGAGGTATCCTCACCTTTTCGAAACACACAGTCGTCACGTCAATTTCGAGGACGAAATTTCATAAGGAGGGAGGTTGTAAGACCCCAACTTATTATTAATGAAATTTAATTTTCTCTATTTATTATTTTGAAATAGTAAGGGTTGATTTGATTAATGTGGATAGTTAGGGGTAAAATACACAAATATTTCAAAATAAGCAGTGGTTATAAAATATTCATTGTTGTTTGGTGAGAATATTATTAATCGCTTGTCGGGAATATTAAATGCGACGAAACCTTGACCGTATGGGGCCCCATAACTGAAAAGCGATTGGATGAAGAAAACGACAAATATAAGTTGTTTAAAAATAACTACGTAGTTATTACTGAATAACATTTTAAAATACCCGTGGTTAAAACACGATGTCTACGCGTTGTTGCAAAGATGCTTGCAGTATTGCACCAATTATTGAAGGCACTACTCAATAATGGTTACGATAATTAATTATTCAATATTTTATTTTATTGAGTTAATAATTCTTTGCGTTGATATTTTATATTCTTGTTGTTTCAATAATTGTCATTACACAAGTATTTTTCATTATCGAAGCAATAATTCATATTATCTGAATAATATTATTAGATAACATTATTGGCAATGTCTAGAAAGTTACATCTAAGGAGAGGTTTGGTCACCTAATTGCGCTACCAAGATGAAGAAATTCTTATTGGAAAACCCCTCTTTCCTGAACCGCTGCTGGTTGTCATTATATTGTGATTACGTAATATTATTTGTGAATAATTAATTATTGATTCATATGATGAGGAAAATATTGATTTTATGTGGATATAGATGGAGAAAAATTTTAATGTGACAATTGTTGAAAATTGAAATTTTATCTTTTTTACGATAAAATAATTCATTTAAATATATTATTATATTTTAATAATATAATAATGGTGATATTTTACAACGAATGTGGGATATATGAGTATCTGAGGAGGAAGAGTATTTTTGTTGCAATAAATGTTTAAAACATGTTAAACATGTTGGTGGACCCCATTTATTATTTGAAATTTGATTATAGCACAATAAAATCGCCTGTTTGTGGATTTCGGTCAATTTTTATTTGGAATTTGGAAAAACTTTCTTCTGCAAAGTTGTAGATAATTGAATTTCCTATAAAAACTCCCGAGATTTGAATTTTCTGATGAAAGGGCTATTTATTATAAATTATTGAAGTTCCTAAATAATTAATTTTTGGGAGTTTTAGTTAATTATTTTGAGAAAAACGTTTTTTGCAACTAAGTTGGCCTCACATGTGATTCAAATGGGCTGCGATCAGTTGTCTAAGGTGGGCTAAAGAAAATGTGAAAAATATATTAATATTATATTTAATTTTCTGCTTTGGTGTTCTAAGCAATTTCCTATAAATAGGGTGCTTAGGTTAGAATTGAAAATCACAACAGAAACTGAAGTTTCTCTCTATTTCTCTCTCGATATATTGAGCGTATTCTTGTGAGTATACTTTGAGTATTGTTAGGCGGTCTGCAAGTTCCTTCAAAGACTATACAGGTATTCCATTAGAAAGTACTAATCTTTCGAGGTAAGGGATGTTATTTTCTTCTCAAATGATATTATTTCTTCAATATCATTATGCTGAAATATTGGTTGGAACTTTTTATTAAATTTGGAACTTTTTCATGTCGGGGTTACTATTCATGAGTTACTATTCACGAGTTACTATTCATGAGTTACTATTCACGAGTACTATTCATGAAGTGTGAAGATGTTTTTTGGGAAATTTCTATCTTTTGGTGTCGGAGTTACTATTCACGTATACGACACAATTCACGTATACGGCACTATTCACTAAAAAATAAAATTTCTTCTTTTTATCCAAAATATCTATTCTGGATACTAGCTTTGATTGTATCCATGTTTTGATCATTCTTGAATTTTACACCACTATGATTATTTTTGAGGTATTTTTGAACATGGATAAAACAAAGTACGAATCCTTAATCCTTAATCCTTGTCATTTTGTTTCACTGGATTCGTTTCTTTAAAAATATTTTTCATCATCCTCAGTCTTAAATGATGATATTATTGAATATCTTTGGCACAGTAGTCAAAGATGAATGATTTCTGAAGAATATCTTTGGTAGTAGTGCAAAGATGAGCAGTGTTTAGATGAACATGACCAATCGATGAATATCTTTGGCTGTAGTGCAAAGATGAATATTTGATTCGGATGTATATTGATTGATGTTACAGGGATAAAAGATAGAGCGATGAACTTTTAAATTCATACATAGAAGATAGTAGTTTGCATTCTCTACTTAACTCTTCTAATGAATTATTATTTCATTGTGAATAATGATTTAAAATTTGTTGTCTATTGTATTCTATTAGATTTTTCCTGTTGTTGAAGACTAACGGTAATTTGTTGTATATTATCTTAGTCATAATATTCTTTCTTGGGCTAGTTGAGCTCACCCTTTTCCTTTTTGTTCTATTTTTCTTCTCGTGGAGGCGAGAATATAGCGAGTATGCAGTGGGGTATGGAATGAAGGTTTTAGAAAGAATTGTTTAGTAGTCCTCACCATTTTTGTAAAATAATGTCTCAATAAATGTGATGAGGATTTATTTGAGTATAGATATTGTCTAGAAGATAATATTTGTATTCAAACTCACAGTTTTACTGTTGTAATAATAAAGTTGTAGTTGTTTCTGTACCATGTATTGACAACTCAGAATGGGTGATGTATACCTATTTTGGGGGCGTCACAATTATTATATTATTAAAATATAATAATATATTTTATCAGAAAAGATAAATATCAATTTTTAACAATTGTCACTTTAAATATTTTCTCCATCTATATCCACATAAAATCAATATTTTTCTCATCATATAAATCAATAATTAATTATTCACAAATAATATTACGTAATCACAATATCGATAATCGAGCATTTCTCAGGAAAGAGGGGCTTTCCAATAAGAATTTCTCCTCTTCTTGGCGCAATTAGGTGACCAAACCTCTCCTTAGACAAAACTTTCTAGACATTGCCAATAATGCTGTCTAATAATATTATTCACATAATATGAATTATTGATCCGATAATGGGAAATACTGTGTAGTGACAATTATTGAAACAACAGTAATATAAAATATCAACGCAACAATTATTGAATCAATAAAATAAAATAATTGAGCGATTAATTATCAGTAACAATTATTGAGTAGTGTCTTTTTACGTAAGATTCAATAGTTGGTGCAATCTGGTATCTCTTGTCTTAACAACGCCAGACATCGTGTTTTTTAACCACCGGGTATTCCAACAAGATAATTGAAATAACTACGCCGTTATTTATAAACAACTCATACTTGTCGTTTTCTTCATCCGAAAATTTTCCGTTATGGGGCCCACAAAAGACTGCGCCGTCATACAAATATTCCCCGACAGGAAGAATATTCCACGACCAAACGAATATTCCCCGATAACAATGAGTATTTTATAACCACTTGCTTATTTTGAAAAATTTACATATATCACCCTTAACTTTAAACTTTTATCAATTTAACTATTTACTAAATAGAAAAATTGAATACTTTTATTTCATAAAATTCGGGGTCTTACAATCTCCCTTCCTTATGAAATTTCGTCCTCGAAATTTACGTACCTGGTATCAAAGAGTTGAGAATACCTTGCTTTAATTTCAGATTCCATCTTCCTTGTCCTCATGATTTGTCCATTGCTCATCTCCTGTATTTCAGATATCATTCTAGAATACAGCTTAAAAACAAAGGTTAATTAACATATCACAACTTGTCAACTTAAATAAGAAAATTTAGCTTAGGTAGGACACACACTATCGAAAGATTTTACTCGTCTCTCCCCTCCTAGTTCTATTCCCTGATCTCCGCCAGAGACCATATCCCTAAGCTCTGATACCAACTGTGACACCCCTAAAATAGGTCCATTCCATCCAACCCATTCCGAGTCGCCAAATACATGGTACAGAAAACAACTACAACTTTATTAATACAATTGTCGTGCGAATACGACAACACTTAAACTATGAGTTTAAATACAAATATATACCAATCATGACTCATGTCCCAACCGTGACAACACATCATCATAATGACACCTTACATAAAGGTATAGTCGAAAACTATTTTAGAAATTAGAATCTTTGGGAAGTGCTCAAGAAACCTTCGTATATGGGAGGCCATGCGTCTAGGTTATGATAGATATCATATGGCCACAGAATTATCCTTGGTTGACCCAATAGACCCCAAAGAAAAATGAGAAGATTACTATCATATTCTTCCCAATGGTGAGTCTTCTCTTGACATATCATTATCTCCACTGTCTCTAATTGGGTATTATACTCCAAACAAACACCAAAATTATATAGGAAGTGCTTGTAAATATACTCAGTAAGTGGATGAGCATATCCCTGTCTTATGATGACACGAGTTTGTATGTCATTAGACATCTTGTATGATAGTGGCAAAACACCCTTCTAACTTTGGGTTCACCTCACCCTATCTGATTCACCAAATATAACTACTAAATGATGACCACCATTCTATTCTCCTGTTAACCCCCCCCCCCCCCGCTTGTACCAGTTACACTTTTATTATCTAAAAGGAATTGTAAAATAGAAGGGTGAGCACAACTAGCCCAATAAAGAATATCATGACTAAAGATAAATAAATTATCAATAGCCTTCAACAGTAATAAATCAGAGATTTAAAACATATGGGAGATGATAAAACTTTTCAACCATAGTTAGCGGTAACGAAGCAATCCATTAGAAGAGTCAAATAGACTATAAAGTCTATTATCTTCTCCGTGTTAAAAGTCCACCAACAATGTTTTATCCTCAGAACATCAATCAACAATTCACGTCCCACAATCACATGTATAACTCATAATCGTAATTGTTGTTCTAAATTCCTTTTCTCATCCGGAGACAAAGATAATTTTCATCACCCTAAACATCAAAGATCATGGTTATACCAAATCACGCTTCATGTTCATAATCATACTAATAAATTCATCTTTTTCACTACGGGCCAAAGATATTCATCAACGTACCATCTTTGCACTACATGCCAAAGATATTCATCAATAATTCATTTTTGCACTACGGGCCAAAGATATTCATCAATAAGTCATCTTTGCACTACGGGCCAACGATATTCATATCTCAAAGAAATATATAATCATTTCAGAATTTATATAAACAATTATTATAACCATGTTGATAAATTCACCTTTGCACTTAAGCTAAAGATATTCAATTATAAATTCAATGGTCATGATCATATCAGTCACAATTCAACTTTTCACTACTGGCCAAAGAGAACCCTAATCATGATCATACCAATAATCTACCCATCTTTACATTCCAGTGAAAGAAAATTTCAACATCAGGGTTATAAAAATGTTATATATGATAATAAAATCAATATAATCAACATATAGATTTAATCTCCAGAGTAATATTCATAAATCAACTATAATTTGGTTAGAAAAAGAAACCAATTTTGTAGTGAATAGTACCCGTGAATAGTAACTCGTGAATAGTAACTCATGAATAGTAACTCGTGAATAGTAACTCATGAATAGTAACCCCGACATGAAAAAGTTTCAAATTTGATAAAAAGTTCAAACCAATATTTCAACATAATGATATTGAAGAAATAATATCAGTTACGAAGAAAATAACATCTCTTACAATCCCTTAAAATCACTTACCATCCCTTACCTCAAAAGAGCAGTACTGGAATGTCGGATATAACGCTGAACGAACTTGTACCGTATAGCAATACTCAAAGTACTAAAATACTCACAAAAATACGCTCGATATTATAGATAGAGAAATAGAGAGAAAACTTCAGTTTCTGGTGTGATTTTCAATTCTAACCTAAGCACCCTATTTATAGGAAAATGCTTAGAACACCAAAGTAGAAAATTTAAGAAAATATTATATTTATATAACAAATTTCCCATGCCTCTTTGAATTCAGATTTCAACATGTTTAACAACCCACTAATCATTAAAAAAACGTTTTTCTTGAATAAAACAATTAAAACTTCCATATATCAATTATTTTGAAATTTCAGAACTTAAATAATTCATAATAAATAGCCCTTTTATCAGAAAAATTCGAATCTCGCGCCTTTTTTATAGGAAATTCAATTCTCTACAACTTTGCAGAAGAAAGTTTTTCCAAATTCCAAACAGAAATTGACCGAAATCCACATACGGACGATTTTACAAGCTATAATCAAATTTCAGTCAAGAAATGGGGTCCACCGACATACAAAACATGTGTTGATCATTTAATGCAACAAAAATACTCTTCCTCCTCATATACTCATATATACCACATTCATTGTAAAAATATCACCATTATTATATTATTAAAATATAATAATATATTTTATCAGAAAAGATAAATATCAATTTTCAACAATTGTCACTTTAAAAATTTTCTCCATCTATATCCACATAAAATCAATATTTTTCTCATCATATAAATCAATAATTAATTATTCACAAATAATATTACAGAATCACAATACTGACAATCAGGCCATTCCCAGGAAAGAGGTGGCTTTCCAATAAGAATTTCTCCTTACTGGCGCGCAATTAGGTGACCAAACCTCTCCTTAGCCAAAACTTTCTAGACATTGCCAATAATGCTATCTAATAATATTATTCACATAATATGAATTATTGATCCGATAATGGGAAATACTGTGTAGTGACAATTATTGAAACAACAGTAATATAAAATATCAACGCAACAATTATTGAATCAATAAAATAAAATCTTCGAACAATAATTATCGTAACAATTATTGAGTAGTGCCTTTTACGTAAGATTCAATAGTTGGTGCAATACTGCAATCTTCTTGTGCAACAACAACGCGATATTATTGTGTTTTAACCACCGGGTATTCCAACATGATATAACTTGATAATAACTACGCCGTTATTTATAAACAACTCATACTTGTCATTTTCTTCATCCAAAAATTTTCCGTTATGGGGCCCACAAAAGACTGCACCGTCATACGAATATTCCCCGACAGGAAGAATATTCCACGACCAAACGAATATTCCCCGATAACAATGAGTATTTTATAACCACTTGCTTATTTTGAAAAATTTACATATATCACCCTTAACTTTAAACTTTTATCAATTTAACTATTTACTAAATAGAAAAATTGAATACTTTTATTTCATAAAATTCGGGGTCTTACAACCGTTCTAATCCTCTTAATACCCCGCTTGACCCAGCTACACTTTTATTACCTGAAAGGAATTGTGAAGCAAAATGGTGAGCACAACTATCCCAGTAAAGAATATCATGACTAAAAATAATTAAATTATCAATAGCTTTCATCAATAATAAATCAGAGATTTAGAACATATGATAGATAATAAAACTTTTCAACCATAGTTGTAGCGGAACGAGCAATCCATTAGAAGAGTCAAATAGACCACAAGGTCTATTATCTTCTCTATGTTAAAAGTCCACCAATAATGTTTTATCCCTGTAACATCAATCAACAATTCTCATCCACGATCATGTGAATAACTCATAATCACAATTGTGATTCTAAATTTCCACTTCGCACCCAAAACGAAGATAATTTTCATCACCTGTCTTCACCTGAAACATCAAAAATCATGGTTTTACGAAATCACAATTCCTGCTCGTAATCATTAAATCATCTTTGCACTACGGCTAAAGATATTCATTATTATCACATCCATGAATTAATATTTCATTCTTTGAGACTCATTTCGATTAATTAATCCACATCATCGAATCATCCTTTGCACTCACGTGCCAAGGATATTCTTTAAATATCACGACCACGAATTATCCATGCACTAAGGGCCAAAGATAATCGTGTTTTTATCAACGGTCCTGATCATGCCATAAAACAATTCATCTTTGCACCCTTGACCGAAGAGAATCCATAGCCATAATCATACCAAAAACTGTCCATCAATGCACTACTGGACCAATGAAGACTTTTTCCATATCATTTGTAACATTACGGTTGGCCATGATTATACCGGAATAATCCTCAGTCATAATCATACCAAGTCCATCTATGCACTTCAGAATGAGATGACTTTCAACATATTATAAACATGAGGATGATGACAATATTATAAGCATTAGTCAAACTAAATCAAGAATAAATATTAAAGACTTTAAATTTATCCAAACATTATCAATCATTTAACAAAATCATAATCTAATATTGTTAATATTATAACAATATTTTAATCACTCCCTAAACTTATAAACAATTTACTTTAATTGTTTATACTTTTCCTAATAATGGATTTAATCATTCAAAAATGTCATACTCATAAGATTTTATCACCAATAATCAATTACTCATCAAAAATTAGCATATACCTTATATAGGATTTTCAAGCCATAAAATCCTATTTACCAATTTTTCAACTTCACATAACATATTTAATTCATATGTTCGTAACTAAACTATTTTCATGAAAAATACCAAATTAGTCCCAAAAATTATTATTTTCTGGGGATTAAGCAGAATATAGTCCCATATTGAACATATATTTTTCTCAAAATTTTTAAAATTCATTTACTATTTTTTAGAAATCAATTTCTAATTAATTCCTTAAGAAATTAGCTACCTCAAGGTTAACTCCAAAAATTCCCAAATCTTGGCAGGATCTTACACATGTTAACGTGAGCTTCCAGTTTAAATTTCATGGTCATCGGAGTTATAGAACTCCGGTTATATCGTTTTTCGTCAGAAAAACCTAAATATTGAAATGGTCATAACTTGCTCATTTTAAGTCGGAATGAGCTCATTTTTGGACAGGAGGTACTTTATACCATACATTTCTATGTCCCAAAAGGCACCGGAATTTTTCTCACAATTTAAGTGGCCAAAAATGACATTTTAAACTTCTAGGCAGTAGTCTTTTTGTAATTTACAACTTTTGACTCCTTTGCTAAAATTAGTCCACACTAAAATCTACAACACCTTTTACAGTGATTCCACTTAGATACGTTAGAAAACTCATAGATCTAACTCTAGAACTTGACCACACTCAAAAATTCGAAATATAATAGGAGATTTGGTCAATTGAATTTGATGTTCCATTTTCACCAAAATCTGATTTTCAACCCTTTGTGATTTCTAAGAAACTTTCTTGTTTTCACATAATAACCCACATAACTCATCATAACACTTACTAATACTACATATACCCATGATTTTCATCAGTCCAATGCTTTTATTATGACTTTTATTATAATACACGTAAACAGATCATTTCCACAATTTAATAAGGAATGAATACAAAGGATCCTTCACCATGCATGTGATAATCCACATAGACAGGTTATTCCAACAGAATAATAAAGAATGGAATAACAAAAAAATTTACCATGCATGCGATAGTCCTTAGCGAGACGAGTTATTCTCAAATGTAATAATAAATAATGGAATCAGTCCCAAGATAAACGTCTGACGTGGATATTAAATGCGAATAATAAATAATGGAACCAGGTCCGGCGTAAACGCACAACAGGATATTCTGACAGAATAATAAAGAATGAAATAATAGAATAATTTCACTAAGTATAGGGTAGCCCGCGTATACAGGTTATTCTAACAGAATAATAAAGAATGGAAAAACAGAAGAATCTCACCAAGTATAGGGTAGCCCGCGTATACAGGTTATTCCAACAGAATAATAAAGAATAGAATAACAGAAGTTCTCTTCATGAATAAGATAAAAAAAATACCCCTTACGAGTACAACAAATAATATCCCTTACCTTTGAAAGAAGAGTATTCTGACTGGTAGGGCGAGGATATACTCGAAGAAAACTTACACTACGCTCAAAGCTTTCTTAAACTCTAAAGAAATACGCTCAAGACTATAGAAGAAGAATTCTCTCTATAGTTTCTCTCTCTAGAGTTTCAGTGAATTCGTAAGAAATAATAAAGGAATGAGCTTCTATTTATAGAAGAATGGACTGCATAGTAACTAATTCATGAACGGCCCAGATTGATTTACTTTTAATCGGACGGTCCATATTAAAAAGCAAAATCTTTTAAATAAAATATTTTGAGACCCCAGATTTTATGAATAAATATTTAATTTTCTCGAAATATTTTTTTAATATTATGGTGTGAATTTGAGATAATGTTATAGTTATGGGTAGTATTTATAAATTTTGAAAAGTATGCAAGTTGTTGTATAATATTCGATTGGTCGGGGAATATTATTTTTATCGGGGAATATCCGTACGACGGTACAATCATTGGTGGACCCCACAATGGAATTATTGTCGGATTGAGAAAACGACTAAAATATTTTATTAAATTAACGGCGGAAGTTTTACCGTTAATACTGTTGAACTACTCGGCAGTAAAAGTACAGTAATACGTGTGGTTGCATAGTAGGACACGGTATTGATTATTGATGCTTACGTGATAAGTCACTCAGTTTTATTTTATTAGTATTATTAATGTAATAAATCAATTTTTTTTTTTATATAAAACAGAATACTTTTATAAAGTTATTCATTTTATTAGACTATAAATAGAATATATTATATTCTATTATGCATAGTAAATTTTTTTATATAAAATGTAATACTTTTATAAAGTTATTTGTTTTATTAGACTATATATAGAATATATTATATTTTATTATGCGTAGTGTTGCATAGTTCTGCATAATATGCGTGCGTAGTATTTTTACATAGTAAAATCTTTTTTATAAAAAATGTAATACTTTTATAAAGTTATTCGCTTTTATTAGATTATAAATAGAATATATTATATTTTATTTAAAAGATTTTGCTTTAAATATGGACCGTTCATGAATTAGTTAATATGCAGTCTATTCTTCTATAAATAGAAGCTTATTCATTCATTATTTCTTACGAATTCACTGAAACTCTAAAGAGAGAAACTATAGAGAGAGTTCTTCTTCTATAATCTTGAGCGTATTTCTTTAGAGTTTAAGAAAGCTTTGAGCATAGTACAAGTTTTCTTCGAGTATATTCTCGCCCTACAAGTCGAAATACTCTTCTTTTACGATAAGAGATATTATTTGTTGTACTCGTAAGGGGTATTCTTTCTTTCTTATTCATGAAGAGAACTTCAGTTATTCCATTCTTTATTATTCATTGGAATAACTCAGATACTGCTGGGATACCCTATACTTGGTGAAATTCTTCATTATTCCTTCTTTATCATTATGTTGAATAACTTTGTTTATGCAAGCACTGCGCATACATGGTGAAATTCTTCTATTATTCCATTCTTTATTATTACATTGGAATATCACATACGGGTCGTATTCGCTTTGACACAGTTCCATTATTTATTATTCATTGGAATATCACATGCATGCGTTCTGCGTGACACGTTTCCGTTCTTTATCATTCCATTGGAACATCCCATCATGCTTTATGCATGACCTGGTTCCTTTATTTATTATTCTATTGGAATAACCTGTTTGTGCGGTCTAACGCATGCCTGGTGATTTCTTTTATTATTCCATTCTTTATTATACTCAGTTGGTTAAAATTTTGACTTCTATGCTCCATGAAATTAGTGGAATATCCTTGATATTTGTGCTTCATCCAGTATCTTTTCATGGAAATATTCTTCTGAGTATTCTTGAATTTTACTCTACAAAGAAGTATCATGTTGATAATTTGGACGTTATTGGTTCCTGAATAAATTAATTTTTGAACTTGTTTTATTGAATTATTATGTCATTGTCATCATCCTCATGTTTATATTATGTTGAAAGTCATCTGTGACCTGTAGTGCATAGATGGACTTGGTATGATTATGACCAGGGATTATTCGGTATAATAATGACCGTAATGTTACAGATGATGTGAAAAAAATCCTCATTGGCCCGTAGAGCATTGATGGACAATTTTTGGTATGATTATGGCTATAGATTCTCTTCTACTTAGGGGTGAAAAGATGAATTATTTTATGGCATGATCGGGACCGGTTGATGAAAACATGATTATCTTTGGCCGTGAGTGCATGGATAATTCGTGGTCGTGATACTTAAAGAATATCCTTGGCACGTAGTGCGGGGAAGATTTGATGATGTGGATTATTTATTAAAATTTGAGTCTCGTGATAAAAGTAATGAAAACCTTTTAAATCATAGAAGATAGTAGATTTTATTCTCTACTTGACTCTTCTAATGGATTGCTTGTTCATTGCAGATAAAACTTGATGTTTATTATATTTTATCGCTTTTAACACCGTTGAAGGCTAACGATAAATTATTACGCATTATCCTAGTCATAATATTTCTTCTTTGGGCTAGTTGAGCTCACCCTTTTGCATTCATTGTTCTCTTCTGAAATGAGAGCGTAATGAGGGGACTAGTCGGGAACAGTGATGGTCCTAGATGGTGCATTAGTAGTCCTCACTATTCTGTGAAATAGTGTGATAATAAATGTAATGAGGACTCCATTGAGTTTTCATATTGTCTAGATGATAATATTTGTATTAAAACTCACAGCATATGTTTAGTCGTATTTTACACGACTGTTGTATAATTAAGTTGTATTTGAATTTTGTACCATGTATTTGGCGACTCAAGATGAGTGATGTATACTTATTTTGGGGGCGTCACAAATATAATATATTCTATTTATAATCTAATAAAATGAATAACTTTATAAAAGTATTTTGTTTTATATAAAAAGATTTTACTATGCAAAATACTATGCAAGCACTATGCAACACTATGCATAATAAAATATAATATATTCTATTTATAGAATAACGTTATAAAAGTATTCTGTTTTATAGAAAAAGATTTTACTATGCAAAACACTATGCACAATTGAATATAATATATTCTATTTATAGAATAACTTTATAAAAGTATTCTATTTTTTATAAAAAGCTTTTCTATTTTATTACATTAATAATACTAATAAAACAAAGCTGAGTGACTTATCATGTAAGCATTAATAACCAACCCCGTGTGCTACTATGAAACTACGCGTATTACTGTACTTTTACTACCTAGTAGTTCAACAGTTTTAATGGTAAAACTTCCGCCGTTATTCTCATAAAAATATTTTTGTCATTTTCTCCATTCGACAATAATTCCGTTGTGGGGTCTACCTATGATTGTACCGTCGTACGGACATTCTCCGACAAAAGAATATTTTATATCAACTTGCTTACTTTTCAAAATTTATAAATATTACCCACAACTATAACATTATATCAAATCCACACCATACTATTAAAAAAAAATATTTTGAGAAAATTAAATCTTTATTCATAAAATCTGGGGTCTCACAATCTCCACTCCTTATGAAATTTCGCCCTCAAAATTTACGTACGTACCTGATATTTGAAGGGATGAGAATACCTTGCTTTCTTTTCAGATTGTACCTTCCCGGTAATTTCCTCGCTATCATGATTTTCTTATTTCTCATCTCCTGTATTTCAGATATCATTCTAGAATATAGCTTCAAAACAAAGGTTAATTGACATATCACAATTTGTCAACTTATCAAGTAAACAATTTCAGCTTAGGTAAGTCACACACTAGCGAAGTATATAACTCGTCTCTCCCCTCCTAGTTCTAGACTCTTGTCTTCGCCAGCGACCATATCCCTAAGCTCTGATACCAAATGTGACACCCCTAAAATTAGGTATATATCACCCATTCTAAGTCGCCAGATATTCAAATACAACTTCATTTATACAATCATTGAACTGTCAGATAGAATACCGACCACGATTAATCGTGAGTTTTAATACAAATGTATGTAACTCTCATGGTGCCTCGACCACAACCTTAAAATGGTACTTTACATAAAAGTATAGTCAAAAACTGTTTTAGAAATTAAAATCTTTGGAAAGTGCTCAAGGAAACCTTCAAATCTAAAGTTCTCAATAAAATTATTTCCATACTATCTCTAGGGAGAACTCATGACCCCAATCCGAGACCCCGAGGTGTTCACGATCCACAATATAATACCATTAAAGTACCCATTCATATATAAATAGGAATCATAAGTCATTAACATAAGTCCCAGGTTTTCTAACCTTAATATTACAATCATACCCTTTAAATATACAAAAAGGGTTTACAATACAACATAATATTAATAATGTTCATTATAACTAATTTAGAACTATGCCTTTTCCCTTGTTCTTCTTCGCAACACCTTCTGCAACTTCGTCCCTAGCTGAAAAGTTTTATTTATAGCAAGGGTGAGCAACAAGTTTGCCCCGCAAGTTAAGACATACAATAAATGTATACGAATCAATAAGAACATACTATTTATTTTGATAGAATGAAACCAAAGTTCGGTGAACTTTGAAATAGCTGAACAAATCGTTAATCAATAACAAGTCTTCTCGTATTCTAGGTAACACAATAATCTGATAATGAAATAGTATAACGCTTTCAAAGTTTCTACGATATTTTATTGAATAAACAAGAATCAATTCTACGCAATAACAAAGTGGAATATTTTCCAGATTTATCTTTGAGTGATCCACCGATCTCTTTGAACTTATTTTCTCGGGTATCTATCAAAGATTTACTTTGATACATACGCAGAGAGTATCGATAACCATAAAGATTAAATCATACCCTCTGCAAGTACTTAGAGCCTACCCAACTCCTTGTACCCTATATTATTATAATAATACTTAATCGCAATGAATGGTGAAATATATCGACCTAAAATGTTCCCTTTATATAAAAGGTTGTTCTTCTCAGTCTTAGAATCAAGATTTTGATTTAACAACGAAATACGTGATTTCAAATTCTATTTTACTTATCGATCTAGCCAAAATAATTGGCATCGATCTATCAATAAAAATTGAATTCTTTTCTCGAATTTATCAAGTTCTAACAAATGTTAAATCTAGCGAAATAATTAGCTAAGACATTTCTCAACATAATTTGACAATAAATGAAATTATACTCATCTTGTCGATTCTATCTTCTACTTATATGAATATCCAACAACAGTTATTCTACAAATGTATATTCTCCTAATCAATAATTCAATTTGAATTATTAATCATTCATTAACTGCGAATAATCAACAATAAATTCCTGACGTGGTATAATTAGCAATAATTAACCATTATAATAATTGAATGAATATAACTCGAGGTTGAGTTAGGAAACTTGCCTTCCGCGTTGATTACACTACACAATATAATTAATCTGCGTTAAATAAGACCTATATTCAACAATATCGGGTCTCACAATTAGCACAATCATTTATAACACGTAACACTTTGTATTTTACGATCAAAATTCTCTAGACACATTACCACATAGCCACATTAGTGTTTATAACCTATATAAACACTTATGAAGTCTAACTAGTTTCGATGCAGTTGGACTTCATCCATTCTCGGTGTTACGGTCACCCTATCCGATAATTAACACATTGATTGTCAATTAAACTTGGTCTCTAAGCTTCAATATTATTTTAGATAAGTCAAATATCGTTTATAATATTTTTCTAAGCTTTTAATAATTTATAAACAATTATTATAATTTATAATAATTTTTCAAACACTTAAATCATTTTAAATGATTTAATTATCAAATAATCTTATCATTATTAATATTTAATAATATAAAAATATTAATAACATATTTGTCAAAATATTAAAGTTATTATTAATAACTTAAAATATTTTTAAATCATTAATATTCTACTTAAATGATTTTTAAAATAATTAAAATCATTTTAAAACCATCACCATTAATATTTAAATATTAATGAAATTATTATCAAAATATTAAAAGTCATTAATTATAACTTAAAATATTTTTAAAACATTTTTTCTCATTTTAAATGATTTTTTAAATCAATAAAATCATTTTTAATTCATTTATTTAATATAATAATTAAATAAATCTAATATCATTAATATTAATTTATTAATGAGAATTCTCCAAAAATATTGAAAATTATATTTTATAATTTAAAATATTTTCTAACACTTTTATTCTTATTTAAAATGATTTTTAAATTAATAAAATCATTTTAACTTATTTATTTAATTTAATAATTAAATAAATCTAATATCATTAATATTAAATTATTAATGAAAATTCTCTAAAAATATTAAAAGTCACATTTTATAACTCAAAATATTTTTAAATACATTATTCTTATTTAAAATGATTTTTCATAATATTAAATCATTTTTTCTCTAATTTATTTAATACACTAATTAAATAAATTAAATACTTTTAATATTTAAATAATTATAAATATTAAATAAAAATATTCCAATTAATTAAAAATTTATTTTTCATAATTTAAAATAATTTTTAAAACCATTTTTGGTAATTTTTATAATTTATTTCTATTTTTAAATAATTTTCTAATATTCGTAAATTAAAAATAATAAAACCGTCAAATCAATAGGGACTTTAGCGACACTTAGCGTCGTTGTTGGTGTTCTTGAGCTCAAGAACAACGGCGACTTCGATTTTCAAGTGTTCGAGATGATTTGATTTGTGATGTATAATTTTCCAATCTATACAAGTTCTTTAGCTAATTAAAAGCATCGATCGTAGTAGTAATGTAATACTACTATATTATAATCATCAATCATCATCTCGATCATACAACAAACAAACAAGACGATCTCGCATTCAAAATTTGTCGTCAATTTATTCGGGCGGTTTTTCCGATTACCCAAAAACCCAAATCGATCTGAGTGACCACTTTCCAATTAATTTTTCTATAATTAAGTCTGCTCATGATTCATGTAATAAAATGGTTCCATTACATACTACGTATGTCAAGGAACATTAATATAATCAACAAATCAGATTAAAACAACAATATAACCACGAGATATAATCACGATCAAACTATGTCGTAAATATTCTTTCTGCAGCTTTTTCGGAATTTCCGAAAATGCAAAATGTGATCGAGTGGTCTACTTTGACCACTTTCTCACGATCGATCTGTTGATTGATTTACACAATCTAAAGACATGGATCTATAATACCATATATACAAGATACAATATGTTTACAAACAAAACATCAAAAAACTTAAAAACCTGCGATCTATGCCTCACAAAAATATTGTCGAATACGCTAAAAATCAAACTTTTACGGGTTACCCGTAATTTACTTTCGGTCGCCGCTCGATCAATCGGGTTTGACCGAGATTATATCTTCTAGCATCCGGACATCTAATGACTCTTATTTCTTTTGCAGCTTAAAGAAAACATTACAAGCTACACATAATAACTTTAAAACAACAAAAATAGTAAACGAGAAAAGATCTGTGGCCACTGACATTGCTTGTCAGACCACAAAAATTTCTCAAGAATAATTTTTGAAAACTTCATTTTTAAAGCACTATGATGCTATGGATTCATGATAGATCATTATAGATCTTCATAAAACATCCATTAGCAAGATTCTAAACACTTAAACACAAAATTTTTCAAAGCATACAAGATCAAAAATAAAAATTAGGTTTATACCTTTCTAATTCAATCTTTGATCTTGATCTTCCTAATCTGATATTGGTTGATCAAGGAATGATTCTAGGACTAATATACTAGCTATTTTCGGTGCTTTAGGAGAGAGAGAGAAAGTTGGTGAGAGCAAATGAGAAAAATGACAATTTTTGTGACTTTTCTCTCTCTTGAATCTATATATATTTCTTTGATTGTTGCTAGATCTGATCAAATTTTATTTGAGTTGTTGATATTTTATGTTACAAAAAGTCAATTTAGTGGTTCAACCACTAAAGTCTCTAGCATTATTACAAGTTAGCAATTAAAAAAAAATCCAAAAGGGCATTTTGGTCATTTATAAATTAATTTAATGGCATTCTTGTCCAATTAGCACAAACCCTTAGGGTTTAGGGTTTGGGTTTGGGTTTAGGTTTTGAACCCTTTAGGTTTTAGGGTTTAAACCCTTTAGGTTTGCAATTTAATTTTTAGATTTTTGAATTTCGGTTTTCAAAATAGAAAATTAATATTCCAAAATTATAATTAGGATTCAATAATTATATTAATATTTCCTAATCATAAATTTCAATCTGGCTAATTAGGATTAATATTCCTAATTAAAATTGCTTAATTTATCAATTAGGGTCAAAATGGTCATTAGGGTTTATAGCCCACGAATTAGGGTTTTAATTAGAAAAATAAATTTTCTAAATTACAATTAGGGTTTGTAAAATAGAAATTAGAATAACTAAAATATAATTACGGTTTTATAATCATATTAAAGTTTAATACACACATTAGGCTTTCTAATTAGGATTAGGGTTTCCTAATTAGGGTTTTAGGATTCCCGAATATGAAATTAGGGTTTCCCGGTGTACAATTAGGGTTTTTAACTGTACAATTGATTTTCTAAATATGAGATTAGGGTTTCTAATCCCTTATTAGGGTTTATAAATTTTAAACCTTATCCGATCAATCATTAATCAATAATCTCTATACAATAAAAACACATACTCATTAATATAATTATTTTAATTATATTTTCTATCAAATCCCTATCCGAAATTAGGGTTAGGGTTTCTAATCTTGTTAAGCACAACTCTACTCTAAATTTTATTAGTCAATACACAAATTGACTCATTCTCGATACTCGTATCACGATACTTGTCACAATAATATTAATAATTAATATTAATATTAATAAAAAAAAATTATTCACAAATTTTTGATTATTCGAAATCTCAGGTTATCACATTCACCCCTCCTTAAAAGGATTCTGTCCTCGGAATCACCGCTTTCTTATTCTCTAAAATCTTTTAAAGTTGTATCATCAATTCATTTTATCAACAAAATATTAATTTGTGTTTCAAATTCTAACCTGTGACTTGAATCAATAAAAGAAAACAAATATATCTAAAATTATTACTACTTAATTAATTCACGTAAATAAATCATTACCTACTTTTACCTCCTGAGTAGCCCTTTGCATCCTGCCTACGTCATCATGTTGAATGTACGGGCGGTTGGTCTTCCTGGTTGTGCAGGTCCTCGAGTTGCCAAGGTTCCTCCACTGGGTCCCTTGTTGCCACTTTCCTTTTCCGCATTCTTCTTCAGACAGTTCCGAACCAAATGATTAGTCTATCCGCATCCAAAAAACCTTGAATTTTCTTCGGACTTGGGGCAATTGGGTGACATATGCCCCTCTTGTCCGTAGTTATAACAAACTCCCTTCTTCTTCAGGCAAACTCCAGCATGGTTCTTCCCACAATTAGCACATTGCTCCCTTCCTTTCCTATTATCTTCTGTCTTATTACCCGACTGGGTATTCTCATTCCATTTCCTTTTGTTAGGGTTACTTCCACCACTGCTTCCACCATCATTTGTCTTCTTCTTCTTCTTATCTTGATGAAATCGAGACGCAGCTTCGCTCCCTCCTTCAGCAATTAACGCTTTCTCCATCAAAGCCATGAACGTATTGATCTGCAATACTGCTACCTTGTTGAATATACCCGGCTTCAGCCCATTCTCGAATCTTCTCGCTTTTCTTGCTTCTGTGTCCACCTGATGAGGTGCAAATCTTGCCAACTCGTTGAATTTGGCAGCGTATTCAGATACCGACATGTTCTCCTGCTTAAGTTTTAAAAATTTGACTTCCATCCTAGATTGCATACTCGGTGAGAAGTAGTTCTCAAAGAACAACTCCTTGAATCTTGTCCACAACACCACCTCTGTACCAGCTCTCGCTTGGTTCGTCTCCCACCAGTAATTAGCTTCTCCCTTCATCAGATAAGTTGTAAAAGCCGTCTTTTGCTCTTCTGCCACTCGCGCAATGACGAATGCTTTCTCCATCTCCTTCACCCAAGTTTGGGCTTCAATCGGATCTGTGGTCCCTTTGAATTCAGGCGGTCCTACCTCTTTAAAGTCTTTAAAATTTTCCAATCTTTTAGTTGGCTGATTCCTCGCTCTTCCTCTTGCAGCTGGAGCTCTATTCTCCATAGCTTCGGCTATAATATCTACGAAATTTTGCATTGGGTCAACTTGACCTCCTTCATTATTCATTCGTATTCTTTCTTCTCGTTGGTTTCGATTTACGTAATCTAAAGCGGCATGATCCGATTTAAATAAAAATCTTATATTAATTCTCATATATATATCGTATATATTTATTCAAATAGCACATAGTACATTTAGTACTTCACATATTACTATCCCTTTTTAAATCATATAAGGATTATTAACACAACTTTACACAAAAAGTTGCAATTTTCCATTCACACATAATTATTACCAGTTCGTCAAACTTACCACACTTATGAGTTCAGGAACTTGCCACAATTATATGAGTGTATGAACTTATCCTAGTCAGACCTTTGGCGTCCATTCGCTGAGGGGTTCAGAACATTTCATATAATTATGAGTCATTAACTTAACATAAGTATGAGTTTTAAGAACATGCAAATTAATCTTAATCTTATATTCATATAGAACATAAAGATTTCATTCATACAACATATTTATATTTACATATGTTCACATATCGTTTTCGATATTACAACACTTAATATCATAATTAATCTACTACCAAAAGGTAAAACCACATATATCTAGGTTGTCTACCGACCACTCCCTTCACCAATCTTCTTTTTGATGGGACACTTGTTGAATCCGTGACCCGTCTGCCCACATGAAAAATACTTCCTCAAATTTGGTTTAGGACAATGCAAAGAAATATGTCCTTCCTACTTCTGATTTGAAGCACACGTTTTCCACATCATGCATTCTCCTCAAGTGAGTCTTCCCACACTTACTACATCTTGCTTCTTCTTCTTCTGCTTGACTTTTTTTCGATTAGGGGCATGTCGTTGTCCCTCTTCCTCTTCTTCTTGTCCTTCTTGCTGGTTCCTTCAGATGATCCACCACCTTCAGCCTTTATCCTTTCTATCTGCGCCTTGAGCTCGTTCCGTTCTTCAATCATTTCGTAGCAACGCTTCGCTCTCCGTCTTCCACAGCTCCTCCAAGAAAAATGCTTACTCTCGGAGTTCTTGAACTTCTGCTAGTTGATCTTGTTCTTCAACTTTAATCTTATTCTTTTCTCCACCTTAGGCTTCTCGACTCTCCTCCTCATCTCCACTCGAGATACATCTCGGGATAATCATCATGATCGCTCCCCAGTTGACCATGGGTTCATCTTCTCCCACCTTCTCAACCGATTCGCTTTGTTGGCTGGCACCTCGGCTACTAGCATTGGTGCAACAGCCGCTAGCATCTCCGCACTCATTTGATCTTCTCCAGACATCCTACAATCAGTTTAAACAACTTGATTAGTACTCCGGCAGTACAAACTTCTCACACTATGTGTACACTTATCTCACTATTGATGCACTTCGGCAATCCCTCACTTAGAACACTAAATGAGTTTTCTCTATCTCGCACATGGTTATAATCCTAGGGTTTTCCCCCACCCTACTTAAGGTTTATAACCTATGACTCTTCTACTAACTGGTGACACCTTGGTCACTACAGCTTTGATACCAACCTGTGACACCCCCAAATCCGGATTACCTGACCCCCGAGTTTGGTGTTCACGATCCACAATTAATACCATTAAATTACCCATTCATATATAAATAGGAATACATAAGTCATTAACATAAGTTGTTAATACATAAGTCCCAGGTTTTCTAACCTTAACATTACAATCATACCCTTTAAATATACAAAAAAGGTTTATAATACAACATAATATTAATAATGTTCATTGTAACTAATTTATAACTATGCCTTTTCCCTTGTTTCTTCTTCAAAGACCTCTCGCCTCTTCTTCCCTAAAATGAAATTTTTATTTATAGCAAGGGTGAGCAACAAGTTTACCCCGCAAGTTAAGACATACAATAAATGTATACGAATCAATAAGAACATACTATTTATTTTGATAGAATGAAACCAAAGTTCGGTGAACTTTGAAATAGCTGAACAAATCGTTAATCAATAACAAGTCTTCTCGTATTCTAGGCAACGCAATAATCTGATAATGAAAGAGTATAACGCTTTCAAAGTTTCAACGATATTCTATTGAATAAACAAGAATCAATTCTACGCAATAACAAAAAGTGAATATTTTCCAGTTTATGCTTTGAATGATCTTACTAGATCTTTGAACTTATTTTCTCGGTATCTATCAAAGATTTACTTTGATACATACGCAGTGTATCGAGATAACCATAAAGATTAAATCATACCCTCTGCAAGTACTTAAGTGAGCCGACTCCTTGTACCTATATTATTATAATACTTACTTAATTGTGCATGATGGTCGAATATATACGACCTAAAATGTTCCTTTATATAAAAGGTTGTTCTTCTCAGTCTTAGAATCAAGATTTGATTTAACAATGAAATACTGTGATTTCAAATTCTATTTACTTATCGATCTAGCCGAAATAATTGGCATCGATCTATCAATAACAATTGAATTCTTTTCTCGAATTTATCAAGTTCTAACAAATGTTAAATCAGCCGAAATAATTAGCTAAGACATTTCTCAACATAATTTGACAATAAATGAAATTATCTGTCTTTGTCAATTCTATCTTCTACTGAATATGAATATCCAACAACAGTTATTCTACAAATGTATATTCTCCGAATCAGTAATTTAATTTGAATTATTAATCATGCACTAACTGCGAATAATCAACAATAAATTCCCTGGACATGGTATAATTAGCAATAATGAACTATTATAATAATTTAATGAATATAACTCAAGGTTGAGTTAGGAAACTTGCCTTCCGCGTTGATTACAGCTACACAATATAATTAACTCCGTTCGTAAGACCTATATTCAACAATGTCGGTCTCATAATTAGCACAATCATTTATAACACGTAACACTGTATTTTACAGTCAAACTTCTCCTAGACACATTACCACATAGCCACATTAGTGTTTATAACCTATATAAACACTTATCAAGTCTAACTAGTTCGGTCTGGTTGGACTTCGGTCCATTCTCGGTGTTCTGGTCACCCTATCCGACAATTAACACATTGATTGTCAATTAAACTTGGTCTCTAAGCTTCAATATTATTTTAGATAAGTCAAATATCGTTTATAATATTTTTCGGAAGCTTTTAATAATTTATAAACAATTATTATAATTTATAATAATTTTTCAAACACTTAAATCATTTTTAAATAATTTAATTATCAAATAATCTTATCATTATTAATATTTAATAATATAAAAATATTAATAACATACTTGTCAAAATATTAAAGTTATTATTAATAACTTAAAATATTTTTAAATCATTAATATTCTACTTAAATGATTTTTAAAATAATTAAAATCATTTTTAAACCATCACCATTAATATTTGAATATTAATAAAATTATTATCAAAATATTAAAAGTCATTAATTATAACTTAAAATACTTTTAAAACATTTTTCTCATTTTAAATGATTTTTAAATCAATAAAATCATTTTAATTCATTTATTTAATATAATAATTAAATAAATCTAATATCATTAATATTAATTTATTAATGAGAATTCTCCAAAAATATTGAAAATTATATTTTATAATTTAAAATATTTTTAACACTTTATTCTTATTTAAAATGATTTTTAAATTAATAAAATCATTTTTAAATTATTTATTTAATTTAATAATTAAATAAATCTAATATCATTAATATTAAATTATTAATGAAAATTTTCTAAAAATATTAAAAGTCACATTTTATAACTCAAAATATTTTTAAATACATTATTCTTATTTAAAATGATTTTTCATAATATTAAATCATTTTTCTCTAATTTATTTAATACACTAATTAAATAAATTAAATACATTTAATATTTAAATAATTATAAATATTAAAGAAAAATATTCCAATTGGTTAGAAATTATTTTTCATAATTTAAAATAATTTTTAAAACCATTTTTGGTAATTTTTAGAATTTATTTCTATTTTTAAATAATTTTCGGAATATTCAGAAATTAGAAAATAATAAAACCGTCGCTAAAGCCTATAGTGACACTTGTCTGTCGCCTTAGGTGTTCTTGGTGCTCAAGAACACTGTCAGACAGTGATCAAGGGTGCGCGTTTGACCGTGTGTAATTTCCAATCTATACAAGTTCTGAGCAATGTTAAGCATCGATTATGTAGTGTTAATGTAATACTACATAAATCAATCACCATCTCGATCATGCAACAAACTAACAAGACGATCTGTGCATTCAAAATCATTGTCAGACGGTTTCTGGGATTACCTAGAAACCCAACAGTCTGAGTGACCACTTTCCAATTAATTTTTCTATAAGCTCCGTTCATGATTCATGTAATAAAATGCTTCCATTACATACTACGTGTGTCAAGGAACATTAATCAAGCCATAAATCAGTTTAACATCAACAATATAACCACGAATCAGACGATCAAACTATGTCAGAAGACTCATTCTAATTGTTTCGGGTTTTCCGAAACGCGTCAATGTAATCGAGTAGGGCTTACTTTGACCACTTTCTACGATCTACTAGTTGTTCATTTACACAATCTAAAGACATGGAATGAAATACCATACAACAAGATACAACTTGGTTACAAACACAACATCAAACAACCTAAACCCTGCCAGATCCTAATCTCACAAAAATTGTCAAACGCTAAATAAAACTTTCTGGGTTACCCAGAATATACTCGGTCATGCCCGGTCAACGGATTTTGACCGATTATATTTTCGCATCCAGACATCTAATGACTCTGATTTCTTTTGCAGCTTAAAGACAACATTACAAGCTACACATAATAACTTTAAAACAACAAAAATAGTAAACGAGAAAGGATCTGTGGCCACTGACATTTCTTGTCAGACCACAAAAATGTCTCAAGAACAGGTTTTGAAAACTTCATTTTTAAAGCACTTTGATGCTATGGATTCATGATAGATCATCATAGATCTTCATAAAACATCCATTGGCAAGATTCTAAACACTTAAACACAAAATTTTTCAAAGCATACAAGATCAAAAATAAAAATTAGGTTTATACCTTTCTAATTCAATCTTTGATCTTGATCTTACTAATCTGATATTGGTTGATCAAGGAATGATTCTAGGACTGATATACAAGCTATTTTCGGAGCTTTAGGAGAGAGAGAGAGTTGGTGAGAGCAAATGAGCAAAATGACAATTTTTGTGACTTTTCTCTCTCTTGAATCTATATATATTGCTTTGATTGTTGCTAGATCTGATCAAATTCTATTTGAGTTGTTGATATTTTTGTATATCCACAAAGTCAATTTAGTGGTTCAATCACTAAAGTCTCTAGCATTATTACAAGTTAGCTAAATAAAAATCCAAAAAGGGCATTTTGATCATTTGTATTTTATTTTAAATGGCATTCTTGTCAATTAGCCAAACCTTTAGGGTTTAGGGTTTGGGTTTGGTTTGAACCCTTTAGGTTTTCAATTTAATTTCCAAGATTTTTGAATCTCGATTTTTAAAATAGAAAATTAATATTCCAAAATTATAGTTAGGATTCAATAATTATATTAATATTTCCTAATCATAAATTTCAATCTTGCTAATTATGATTAACATTCCTAATTAAAATTGCTTAATTTAGCAATTAGGGTCAAAATGGTCATTAGGGTTTATAACCCACGAATTAGGGTTTTAATTAGAAAAATAAATTTTCTAAATTACAATTAGGGTTTGTAAAATAGAAATTAAAATAACTAAAATATAATTACGGTTTTATAATCATATTAAAGTTTAATACACACATTAGGCTTTCCAATTAAGATTAGGGTTTCCTAATTAGGGTTTTAGGATTCCCGAATATGAAATTAGGGTTTCTCGGCGTACAATTATGGTTTTTAATTGTACAATTGATTTTCTAAATATGAGATTAGGGTTTCTAATCCCTTATTAGGGTTTATAAATTTTAAACCTTATCCGATCAATCATTGATCAATAATCCCGTCGGTACAAACACATACTCATTACTATAATTATTTTAAATATAATTTCTAACGAATCCCTATCCAAAAATTAGGGTTAGGGTTTCTAATCTTGTTAAGCACAACTCTACTCTAAATTTATTAGTTAATACACAAATTGACCTTCTCGATACACGTATCACAGATACTTGTCACAAAAATAATAATTAATATTACTATTAATTAAAAAAAAATTTATTCGTAAATTTTGATTATTCGAAATCTCAGGTTATCACAGAACCTCAACAGCTATAGACCACCGTTCTAATCCTCTTAATACCCCGCTCGACCTAGCTACACTTTTATTACCTGAAAGGAATTGTGAAGCAAAATGGTGAGCACAACTATCCCAGTAAAGAATATCATGACTAAAGATAATTAAATTATTAATAGCTTTCATCAATAATAAATTAGAGATTTAGAACATATGATAGATAATAAAACTTTTCAACCATAGTTGCAGCAGAACGAGCAATCCATTAGAAGAGTCAAATAGACCATAAGGTCTATTATCTTCTCTATGTTAAAAGTCCACTAATAATATTTTATCCCTGTAACATCAATCAACAATTCCCGTCCACGATCATGTGAATAACTCATAATCACAATTGTGATTCTAAATTTCTTCTTCGCACCCAGGACGAATATAATTTTCATCACATGTCTTTACCTGAAACATCAAAAATCATGGTTATACCAAATCACAATTCCAGGTCGTAATCATTAAATCATCTTTGCACTACGGCCAAAGATATTCATTATTATCACATCCATGAATTAATATTTCATTGCTAAGACTCAGCTCAATAATTAATCCACATCATCGAATCATCCTTGCACTACAGGCCAAGGATATTCTTTAGTATCACGACCATGAATTATCCATGCACTACGGGCCAAAGATAATCGTGTTTTCATAAACGGTCCTGATCATGCCATAAAACAATTCATCTTTGCACCCTTGGCCGAAGAGAATCCATGCGACGCCCCCAAAATAGGTATACAACACCCATTCTGAGTCGCCAAATACATGGTACAGAAAGCAAACTACAACTTCAATAATACAATTGTCGTGCAAAATACGACAACACATACTGTGAGTTTAAATACAAATATTATCTTCTAGACAATATCCACACTCAAATAAGTTCTCGTTACAATTATTCAAACACTATTTTACAGAAATAGTGAGGACTGCTAAAACATCTTTCTAGAACCATCACTCCGTACCCCGACTAGTTCCTGCTATGTTCTCACCTCCTAAGAAAAATGAAACAAAAAGAAAAAGGGTGAGCTCAACTAGCCCAGTAAAGAATATTATGACTAAGATAATATACAAAAAATTATCGTTAGTCTTCAACAGGGAAAAATCTGATAAAATATAATAGCCAACAAGTTTTAGATCAACAACTGTAGCGGAAACAGCAATCCATTAGAAGAGTCAAGTAGAGAATGAGTTATACTATATTCTAAGATTTAAAAGTCCATCATCAATATTTTATCCGTGTAACAACAATCAATATACATCTTTAATCAAATATTCATCTTTGCACTACAGGCCAAAGATATTCATTTGTATCACCAGGTTAGTCATGTTCATCTCAACACTGCTCATCTTTTGCACTACGGGCCAAAGATATTCATCAGTTAATCATTTATCTTTGCATTACAGGCCGAAGATATTTAGTAATATCATCATTTAGGACTGAGGATGATGTAAAATATTTTAAAGAAAACGAATCCAGTGAAACGGAAGGACAAATAGTAGGGATTCGTATAATAGTTTATCCAAGATCAATAATACTTCATAAATACCAATTTTGAAGCAGAATTCAAAAATAAAGATCAAAACATGGATACAATCAAAGATAGTAACCATAATAGACATCTTGGACAAAAAGAAGAAAATTTCATTTTTCTATGAATAGTGTCAGTATTCGTGAATAATGTCGCATAATCGTGAATAGTAACCCACACAAAAAGTTCCAAATTTGATAAAAATTCAGATCAATACTTCCTAAGCATAATGATATTGAAGAAATAATATCATATATGAAGAAAATAACATCCTTACCTCAAAATATCGCATTTTACGATCGGAATTTCTAAGATAAGGTCAAGGAAACTTGCACTGATGAATAAAAACTCACAAAGTATCTAAATACTCACAAAATACACTCAATAATCTAGAGAGAGAAAACTTGTTTCTGGTGTGATTTTCAATTCTAACTTAGCCCTCTATTTATAGGAAAATGTTAGCAGACTTAACCTGCAACCTGATGGCTTTACCTGCTACTATTCCCATCCACCACATTTGAAATAAATTCAGCACATTTCTTCACCAACCACAAGTGGGGCCCACTCAATTCTAGAATTTCCCACCAAAATTATTTATAAACCTAATTTCTGAATCAGTCACCTCTTAAAATTCATAACAAATCATACTTTCATTTTTAACGGTTCAAAATTTGTGGACATATACTCAACTTATATATGTATAACATATCCAAAAATTACAACGATCCAATGGTCGGATTAAAAATTCTAACTCACACAATATATCTCAAAAACACTAGTTTAATTTTTAATACCTTCATTCCGATAAAAATACTGATAAAACACCTCAACATTAACTCCTTCATTTTTAACCACAAGAAATATATCCAACATTTATATCCACATAAAATAATTATTTCCTTATCATATGAATCAATAATTAATTATTCACAAATAATATTACAGAATCATATTTTTGACAACCAGGCCGTTCCCAGGAAAGAGGGGGCTTTCTAATAAGAATTTCTCCTATTTGGCGCGCAATTAGGTGACCAAACCTCTCCTTGACAGAACTTTCTAGACATTGCCAATAATGCTATCTAATAATATTATTCAAATAATATGACTTATTGATCCGATAATGGGAAATATCGTATGCGATGACAATTATTGAAACAACAATAATATAAAATATCAACGCAAAGAATTATTGAATCAATAAAATAAAATTTGAACAAAGAATTCATCGTAATAATTATTGAGTAGTGCCTTCTTACGTAAGGATCAATAATTCATCAATACTGCATGTGCATCTACGCCAGACATCGTATTTTAACCACCGGGTATTCCAACAAAGTGTTAACGATAACAACTACGCCAAGTATTTATAAAAACTCAAACTTGTCATTTTCTTCATCCGAGCGCTTATTCTCATTATGGGGCCCACAAATAATCTGCGCTGGCAGCATTTAATATTCCCCGACAACAAGAATATTCCACAACCAAACGAATATTCCCGACAACAATGATTATTTTTAACCACTTGCATATTTTGCAAAATTTGCACATTTCACCCATAACCAAAGAATTATATCAAATTAATACCTTATTATTCACAAATATAATTAGAGGAAATTCGATTTTATTTATAATAAGTTGGGGTCTTACAACCTCCCTCCTTATGAAATTTCGTCCTCGAAATTGACATACGTATCTTGTTTCAAAAGGTGAGGATACCTCGCTTTCATTTCGATTCCAACTCCCGTGTCATTTCTTCAATAAAGCATGTTTTCTCCATAAAACCTTAACTTGTGGTATAACCTTGAATGCGTAGGACATGCTCTTTCCTATCCAAGATCTTAACAGTGTACTTCTTCAGTGACGTTAAATCTTCTTGGCTATCTCATCTCATCTGGTTCTAACGCAATAATATGGTTCGTGTCTTTCACATATTTACTGAAGCATGGATATGTGAAAAACATTATGAACACGAGACATTCTTGGAGGTAATGCGAGTCTATAGGCCACATTTCCTATTCGGTCAAGAATCTCAAATGGACCAACAAATCGTGGATTGAGCTTTCCTCTCTTCCAAAATCTTGTAACTCCCTTCCATGGTGCAACACGTAACAATACATGATCCCCAATATTAAATTCCACGTCTTTTTGATGAAGATCCGCATAACTCTTTTGTCGATTTTGTGCCGTTTGTATACGTTGTCGAATCATTTGGATCTTTTCTGTAGTCATGCATACTAATTCTGGTCCCAACACGTTACTTCTCCCACCTCATCCCAGCATACTGGAGAACGACACTTTCGTCCATACAACGCCTCAAATGGAGCCATGCCTATACTTTCTTGATAACTGTTGTTGTAGGAGAATTCCACTAGTGGCAAGTACTTATCCCAACTTCCTTTAAAATCTTAGACACAAAGTCTTAATAGATCTTCAAGGGTTTGAATAGTCCTCTCTGATTGTCCGTCCGTTTAAGGATGGTATGCCGAATCAATCAGAACTCCGCGCCCATAGCTTTCTGCAAGCTAACCCAAAATCGTGAAGTGAATCTTGGGTCACGATCCAAAACTATGGATACTGGCATGCCATGCAATCTCACAATCTCAATCACATATATGCGAGCAAGACGTTCAAGGGAATAAGTCTCACGTATCGGTAAGAAATGGGCAGACTTGGTTAATCTATCAACAATAACCCAAATCGCATCTATGCCTTGAGAAACTTTGGGAAGACCTGTAACGAAATCCATAGTAATGTGTTCCCACTTCCATTTTGGAATCTCAAGTGGTTGTAATGGACCCTTTGGCACTTGATGCTTCGCCTTTACACGTTGACAAGTTAAACACCTCGAGATAAACTCCGCGATCTCTCTCTTCATATTGTTCCAGCAAAATGTATGTCGAATATCATGATATATTTTGGTACTCCCAGGATGGATTGCAAATGGGGTGTTGTGTGCCTCCATCATGATTCTATGCTTCAAGTCAGAATTATTAGGAACACAAAGTCTGGAGTTGAATCTAAGTATTCCTTCTTCATCGATTCTCGCTTCTGGAATAGCTCCTTTTTGCACTTTCTTCTTCATACGTATCAGCTCCAGGTCCGTAGCTTGAGCAGCTTTAACTTTATCGATTAAAGTAGGTTCTACTCGTATATTCGCCATCATCATGTGGGTCCCTAGAGTCTTTAATTCTACCTCCATCCTTTGCAAGTCATACAGAATGGGCCTTTGCATTAACAATATCGCACTCGTACTCGCATATGATCTTCTACTCAATGCGTCAGCTACTACGTTCGCTTTTCCAAGATGATATTGAATAGTGTGATCATAATCTTTCAATAGTTCAAGCCAACGTCGTTGCTGCATGTTGAGTTCTTTTTGGGTGAAGAAATATTTGAGGCTTTTATGGTCCGTATAAATCTCCACTTTCTCCCCATACAAGTAGTGTCTCCAAATTTTCAATGCGAATACGACTGCTGCCAACTCTAGATCATGAGTAGGATAATTCCTCTCATATTCTTTGAGTTGTCATGAGACATAGGCTATGACTTTCCCATGTTGCTGAGAATGCATCCTAACCCTTTGCCTGAAGCATCGCTGTATATAACAAATCCATCCGTACCAGATGGTATTGTCAGAACAGGTGCCGAAATGAGTCTCCTCTTGAGCTCTTAGAAACTCCTCTCGCATTCCTCACTCCATACAAATTATGTATCTTTTCGAGTCAACTAAGTTAACGGAGTAGCGATTCGAGAAAATCTTCCACGAATCTCTGATAATAACCAGCTAAGCCCAAAAAGCTACGCACTTCGGTCACCGACTTTTGTTGCTCCCAACTTTGTACTGCTTCAATCTTCGCCGGGTCGACAGATACTCCATGTTTTGACACCACGTGCCCAAGGAATGCTACTTCCTCAAGCCAGAACTCGATTTCTTCACTTGCATAAAGTTTGTTTTCACGAAGCCTTTCAAGTATCAGCTTCAAATGGTGCTCATGATCTTCACGGCTTTTGGAATAGATGAGGATGTCATCAATAAAGACAACAACAAACTGATCCAAATATTCCTTGAATACATGGTTCATCATATCCATGAAAGCAGCAGGAGCTTTAGTCAATCCAAAAGACATGACTAAGAATTCATAATGCCCGTCTCGAGTTCAAGGTAGTCTTTGAATGTCCTCGCTTTTAATCTTCAAATGATGATATCCGTAATCGAAGATCGATCTTTGAAAAGAATTGTACTCCTTGTAATCGGGTCGAACAGTCATCAATGCGAGGTAGCGGATACCTATTCTTGATGGTGACATGGTTTAATTCTCAGAAGTCAATACAAAAGTCGCATACTCCCGCCTTTTTTCTTTTTTTTGAATAAAACAGAGCACCCCAAGGAGATGTACTAGGATGAATGAAACCTATGTCTAACAATTCTCAGTAGTTGGACTTTTAACTCCTGAAGTTCAATAGGAGCCATTTGATATGGGGTTTTAGAAATGGGTTTTGTACCTTTACTCAAGGACAATAAAGAATTTAACATCACGCTCGGGGTTAGGCACCGGAAGTTCTTCAGGAAATACATCAGAAAATTCTCTAACAACAGAAATATTATTCAAATTTGACTTGTCTTTGTTCAAGTCTGTGACATGGGCTAAGAAAGCTTGACATCCGTTTTTCAATAAACGAATAGCTTTATGGCTTGATATGATAGTGACTGATTTTAGTGGTTTAGTTGTTTGAATTCGCATGATAGGTTGGTTAGGAATATGAAAACTAACAACCTTAAGAAAACAATCAATTTTAGCATGATGCGTGGTTAACCAATCAATCCCTAAAATCACATCAAATGCAAGAAGTTTTAATGAAATAAGGTCGGCAGGTAATGTGGTGGTACCGACTTGAATCAAGCAAGATTTATAGACAGTAGATGTAATTAAAGTTTCTCCTAACAGAGTCTCAACAAATAAGTCAAGGTCTAATTTCTCCGGAGTCAAGTTTAAACGTTGAGCACAAGAAGGAGAAATAAAAGAATGGGTAAAACCGGTATCTAATAAGGTATAAACTTCGCAAGAGTTCAAGATTAGCTTACTCGTAATCACCTCGTTCGGGTTTCTCGCATTTTGGCCAGTCACGACAAACGCTCTTCCAGGAACCGCTGATTTCAACTTATCCAGGATAGCCCTTGGAGTCACCATCCCCGTTGAACTTGGTTTTGCTACAGAACAATCTCGAGATATGTGGCCTTCCTTTCCACAGTTGTAACATAACTTGGATTGTTGTGGACAGTTTGGGCTGATATGTCCCTCATTCCCGCATTTGTAACATCTAATCAAGCGGTCGTTCTCCTCCCTAGAATTTGTTGTTGGTCTTTGGTCTTCTTTGTTGATATCTTCCGTTGTTGAATCTCCTCTTTAAAATTTCCACTTGACTCACCTCTCCTATTATCATGGCCACGATAACCACCCGAGTGGTTACCGCCTTTGTTCGTATTTTTCCCTCCTCGTTGGTTATCATTGCTCTGATGACTGCTGTCACTAGTATGACCCTGGTTGTGGTCCCTCGGTTAAACATACTCATTATCTTGCTCTAATAATTGAGCCCTGTTTACAACATCTGAATATAAAGAAAATTTATGAGATATAAGATATTGCAAAATCTCGGGCTTTAGACCTCTCAGAAACATCCTCGTCATTCGTTCTTCATTTTCGACCAAATGAGGTGCAAACCTGGATAACTCTGCAAACTTCGCCTCTTACCGGGACACCATCATGTTGTTTTGTTCCAGTCTGATAAACTCCACCTCCTTCATATGACGAATACTTTAAGGAAAGTACTTGTCATTGAATAGTTTCTGAAACATTTCCCAAGACATGCTTTGAGTGCGGTCCGTTGGTACGCTTCACGCACTCCCACCGGTGAGTCTGCTTCACCGCGGAACATAAAGGTGGCGAATGGAACCTTTTGTTCCTCCGTTCATCCCAAGACATCGAATATCTTGGTAATTTGCTTGACCCACGTTTCCGCCATGATCGGATCCGGCTTTTCCTTAAATTCTGGTGGTCCCAACTCCTTGAACTGCTTGACTGTGACAAGCCGCGCATTGCTATCATTTCCACCCGTATTTTGTGCACGAGTCTCCCTCGTCTGGTTTTGTATGAACTGCAAAAAGCTCCTAAACATTCCATCATTCATCGTTTGCTCGGTAGTGTTGTTTACAGGAGGAATATTGCCTTCCTGTTGCACGTTCTCCTGGTTTATAACTAAAGGTTGTTCCACAGTCTCATACACTCCATTGTTAACGTTCTCAGCGGCCATTCTTAAATACTTCCATAAAACAAGGGTTAATTAAACAAATTAACATATCACATAATATCCCTATATTATGACTGACCAACAAATAAGCTTAGATAAGACACACTAACGAAGGATTTACTCATCTCTCCCCTCCTAGTTCTATTCCCCGATCTCCGCCAGAGACCATATCCCTAAGCTCTAATACCAACTGTGACGCCCCCAAAATAGGTATACAACACCCATTCTGAGTCACCAAATACATGGTACAGAAAGCAAACTACAACTTCAATAATACAATTGTCGTGCAAAATACGACAACACATACTGTGAGTTTAAATACAAATATTGTCTTCTAGACAATATCCACACTCAAATAAGTCCTCGTTACAATTATTCAAACACTATTTTACAGAAATAGTGAGGACTGCTAAATCATCTTTCTAGAACCATCACTCCGTACCCCGACTAGTTCCTGCTATGTTCTCACCTTCTGAGAAAAATGGAACAAAAAGGAAAAGGGTGAGATCAACTAGCCCAGTAAAGAATATTATGACTAAGATAATATACAATAAATTATCGTTAGTCTTCAACAAGGAAAAATCTGATAAAATATAACAGCCAACATGTTTTAGATCAACAATCGCAATGAAAACAAACAATCCATTAGAAGAGTCAAGAGAAATGAGTTCTACTATCTTCTAAGATTTAAAAGTCCATCATCAATATTTTATCCCCAGTAACAACAATCAATATACATCTTTAATCAAATATTCATCTTTGCACTACAGCCAAAGATATTCATTTGTATCACCAATTGGTCATGTTCATCTCAACACTGCTTCATCTTTGTACTACGGGCCAAAGATATTCATCGCTTAATCATTTATCTTTGCTACTACAGTCAAAGATATTTAGTAATATCATCATTTAGGACTGAGGATGATGTAAAATATTTTAAAGAAAACGAATCCAGTGAAACGGAAGGAAAAATAGTAGGGATTCGTATAATAGTTTATCCAAGATCAATAATACTTCATAAATACCAATTTTGAAGCAGAATTCAAAAATAAAGATCAAAACATGGATACAATCAAAGATAGTAACCATAATAGACATCTTGGACAAAAAGAAGAAAATTTCATTTTTCGGTGAATAATGCCGTATACGTGAATAGTAATCCCGACACAAAAAGTTCCAAATTTGATAAAAATTGAGATCAATACTTCGGCATAATGATATTTAAGAAATAATATCATATATGAAGAAAATAACATCCCTTACCTCAAAATATCAAGATTTCTCGATCGAAATATCGGATATAAAATCAAGGAAACTTGCACTGATGAATAGAAACTCACAAAGTATCTAAATACTCACAAAATACACTCAATAATCTAGAGAGAGAAAGAGAGAAAACTTGTTTCTGGTGTGATTTTCAATTCTAACTTAGCCCTCTATTTATAGGAAAATGTTTGCAGACTTGACCTGCAACCTGATGGCTTTACCTGCTACTATTCCCACCCACCACATTTTGAAATAAATTCAGCACATTTCTTCACCAACCACAAGTGGGGCCCACTCAATTCTAGAATTTTCCACCAAAATCATTTATAAACCTAATTTACAAATCACCACCTCTTAAAATTCATAACAAATCATACGTTCATTTTTAACGGTTCAAAATTTGTGGACATATACTCAACTTATATATGTATAACATATCCAAAAATTACAACGATCCAACGGTCGGATTAAAAATTATAACTCACACAATATATCTCAAAAATACTGGTTTAATTTTTAATACATTCATTCCGACAAAAATACTGATAAAACACCTCAACATTAACTCCTTCATTTTTAACCACAATAAATATATTCAACATTTATATCCATATAAAATAATTATTTCATTATCATATGAATCAATAATTAATTATTCACAAATAATATTACGTAATCACATTTATGACAACCAGTAGCTTCCTAGGAAGAGGGGCTTTCCAATAAGAATTTCTCCTTATCATGCCGCAATTAGGTGACCAAACCTCTCCTCGATGTAACTTTCTAGACATTGCCAATAATGCTATCTAATAATATTATTCAAATAATATAAATTATTGATCCGATAATCTGGAAATAATGTGTAAAGTGACAATTATTGAAACAAACATAATATAAAATATCAACGCAAAGAATTATTGAATCAATAAAATAAAATATTGAATAAGAATTCATCAGAATAATTATTGAGTAGTGCCTTCTTCTTACGTAAGGATCAATAATTCATCAATACTTGTGCATCCACGCCATTCATCGTATTTTAACCACCGGGTATTCCAACGAGTGTTAACGATAAATAACTACTGTTATTATTTATAAAAACTCAAACTTGTCGTTTTTCTTCATCCGATGCTTATTCATTATGGGGCCCATAAATAATCTGCGTCGTCGCATTTAATATTCCCAACAACAAGAATATTCCATGACCAAACGAATATTCCTGCATAACAATGATTATTTTATAACCACTTGCATATTTTGCAAAATTTGCACATTTCACCCATAACCAGAGAATTATATCAAATTAATACCTTATTATTCACAAAGATAATTAGAGGAAATTTGATTTTATTTATAATAAGTTGGGGTCTTACAATCCATATCCATAATCATACCAAAAATTGTCCATCAAAACACTACGGTCCAATGAGGACTTTTTCCACATCATTTGTAACATTACGGTTATGATTATACCTAATAATCCTCAGTCATAATCATACCAAGTCCATCTATGCACTTTCAATACACGATGACTTTCAACATATTATAAACATGAGGATGATGACAATATTATAAGCATTAGTCAAACTAAATCAAGGATAAATATTAAAGACTTTAAATTTATCCAAACATTATCAATCACTTAACAAAATCATAATCTAATATTGTTAATATTATAACAATTTTCCTAATAATGCATTTAATCATTCAAAAATGCCATACTCATAAGATTTCATCACCAATAATCAATTACTCATCAAAAATCTGTATATACCTTATATAGGATTTTCAAGCCATAAAATCTTATTTACCAATTTTTCAACTTCACATAACATATTTAATTCATATGTTCGTAACTAAATCATTTTCATGAAAAATACCAAATCAGTCCTAAAAATTATTCTTTTCTAGGATTAAACAGAATATAGTCCCATATTGAACATATATTTTTCTCAGAATTTTTAAAATTCATTTACTATTTTTCAGAAATCAATTTCTAATTAATTCTTAAGAAATTAGCTACCTCAAGGTTAACTCCAGAAATTCCCAAATCCTGGCAGGATCTTACACATGTTAACGTGAGCTTCTAGTTTAAATTTTATGGTCATCGGAGTTATAGAACACTGGTTATAGCATTTTTCGTCGGAAAAACCAAAATATTAAAATGGTCATAACTTGCTCATTTTAAGTCGGAATGAGCTCATTTTTGGACAAGAGGTACTTTATACCATATATTACTATGTCCCAAAAGGCCGGAATTTCTCTCATAATTTAAGTGGTCGAAAATGCCCTTTTAAAATTCTGGGCAGTAGCCTTTTTGTAATTTACAGCTTTTGACTCCTTTGCTAAAATTAGTCCACACGAAAATCTACAATACCTTTTACAGTGATTCCACTTGGATAAGTTAGGAAACTCATAGATCTAACTCTAGAACTTGACCACACTCAAAAATTCGAAATATAATAGGAGATATGGTCAATTGAATTTGATGTTCCATTTTCACCAAAATATGATTTTCAACCCTTTGTGATTTCTAAGAAACTTTCATGTTTTCACATAATAACCAACATAACTCATCATTACTAATACTACATATACCCATGATTTTTATTAGTCCAATGCTTTTATTATGACTTTCATCACAATCCACGTAAACAGATCATTTCCACAATTTAATAAGGAATGAATACAAAGGATCCTTCACCATGCATGTGATAATCCACATAGACAGGTTATTCCAACAGAATAATAAAGAATGGAATAACAAAAGAATTCACCATGCATGCGATAGACCGTACAAACAGGTTATTCTCAATAGAATAATAAATAATGGAACCAGGTCCGACATAAACGCACAAACAGGATATTCCGACAGAATAATAAATAATGGAACTGTGCATGCGTAAACGCATTGCATGTGATATTCTCGACAAAATAATAAAGAATGAAATAATGAATAATTTCACCAAGTATAGGGTAGCCCGCGATATCTGAGTTATTACAAATGTAATAATAATAAAGAATGGAATAATGTAAGAATTTCACCAAGTATAGGGTAGCTCACAGATATCAAAGTTATTCTAATGAATAATACAGAATGGAATAACAGAAGTTCTCTTTATGAATAAGAAAGAAATAATACCCCTTACTAGTACAACAAATAATATCCCTTACCTTTGAAAGAAGAGTATTCCGATTGGTAAGGAGAGGATATACTCGAAGAAAACTTGCATTACGCTCAAAGCTTTCTTAAACTCTAAAGAAATACGCTCAAGACTATAGAAGAAGAATTCTCTCTAGAGTTTCAAAGAATTAAAAGAAATAATGAAGGAATGAGCTTATTTATAGAAGAATGGACCGCATTGTAAATTCTAATTCATGAACGGTCCAGTTGATTTACTTTTAATCGGACGGTCCATATTTAAAGCAAAATCTTTTAAATAAAATATAATATATTCTATTCATAATCTAATAAAACGAATAACTTTATAAAAGTATTCATTTTATATAAAAAGATTTTACTATACAAAACACTATCACGCAGGCACTATGCAACACTATGCATAATAAAATATAATATATTCTATTTATAGAATAACTTTATAAAAGTATTCTGTTTTATAGAAAAAGATTTTACAATGCAAAACACTATGCACAATAGAATATAATATATTCTATTTATAGAATAACTTTATAAAAGTATTCTGTTTTATATAAAAAGATTTTTTATTTTATTACATTAATAATACTAATAAAACAAAACTGAGTGACTTAACACATAAGCATTAATAACCAACACCGTGTGCTACTATGCAACCACGCGTATTCTTGTAATTCTCATGAAATCTCTGTTAAGAAGTATGAATTAGCATGTATCTGTGTTACTTGAGTTGGTATGAATGCTTTGTAGTGTTTCAGATAGTCTAGTTTTGGAAATTTCCAAACATATGTTAAGGCTCTGCAGAAGCAGAGCCATTTATTTTTGTTTCGAATCTAGAAGTGGCGCTACCGCCGCCACTTCTAGAAGCTTTTCTTCTATCGCTTGGCCGCATGGTGTGGTGTTTTTTCTTGGATACTGCTTTAATGACTCAGTAAGAGGACAATCATGTTAATTTGATTATTACATGCATATAAATGACCTGAACATGTGTGTTAAGGTGGTTGTGTATATAGTAAGCCATAATATGTTTGTTTTGACTTGGTTATTCAAAGAAGGCTTAAAGATTTGAAAACTAGAAATTCTATACATGGAGTAATATACATTCTGACTTTGTTAACATATGCAAATAACTTGAGTATGTGCACAAATATATATGAAAGCATGAATTAGACAATATAGACGTATCTTGCATACTTGAATGAATTTTACTAATGGAAACTTAAAGTTTTGAAAATAAACTTGATAAACTATATATACATTAAGTTGAGAACTTGTAAGTGTGTTTTTGATGTCTAACATGTATATATATATATATATATATATATATATATATATATATATATATATGATATGATGTATGGTAGGTAAAGTGACTTACATGATTGATAGCTTAACATTTGAAGTCTTGATTAAGTAAAAACGAATAATGACCTATGATATTTTTGATGAAGCGTTAAAATTAGTTATTCATATGATAACATGTGTGTTATGCATGATTGTTCGTTCACGTGCATGAGGTGTGTGCATTGGCTTACTGTAGAAGTAGCCCTGTCTTGGTTTGCACCAGGAGCATCGCGGCCACGCCACTCCTTAGTACAAACCAAGCGCGGCCGCGCCATCCTGCAGTGAGGTCTGAGTTCTGTTAATAAAATGAGAGCTTATGCATGCTTATATGGTTATTCTAATCTGTTATACATGTCCAGTATAGTAGTCATATGTTAATAAGCATGTTATTGAAATATTCTATGATGAATTGATGTTTACAACTTTAAAGTCAATAGTGATTTAAACTATGATATAGTGTGTTAGAAACTAATCGTGGAATGTAATGACACATGTATAGAAGCATGATAGGTGATGATTCTATTCTTGTAAGTGCGGACTCATATTAGTTTATACGTACTAATTGGAAAGACCGAGTTGTTAATGTTAGGTCGTTTTAACGCAAGTAACTAAAGCTAGAATTAATTGTAGCTGAGCAAATCAGGCAAGTTCCTTGAATCCTACTTTTATTGAGCAAGTTCCCTAAACTTACTCCAATTATTATTGAGCAAGTTTCCTTGAACTTCACTCTTTGGTTGTGCAAGTTTCTTAAATTCTTACTCTTTTACTTGAGCAAGTATCCGAACATTATTTCATTGCAAGTTTCATAACTTACCCAACTTTGAATTTTTGGAATTTTCCTATCCTACTCATATTGTATTGAGCAGGTTATTGTTGAATTGAAAGTTATTCATTTAAGCTTGAATCGTATTTCCAAGCATGCTATTAAGTTGTTTAATTACTTTATAATTATCCCACATCGATATTATTGATATTCACACTTAGTGCACTTGAGTTCGTACAGTCTTGGACTTGTACATCATTTAAAGTTCAATAATTCTTGAACTATGTTAGATAGAGTCTGAACCTTTGTTCGATCAGACAAATGTATGAAGTTTTATAAAAGCTATCCAAACCAATTGATGGTAAGGATTCTTAGACTAAAAAGAACACCCCTTTCTATGATAGCGGAGTACCATGTATCTAATATAAGATACAAAGAGCATATTTAAATGTTATGCATATACATGGTGTACGCGAGGCTGATCCCCTCAAGTACTTATTCTGTAGCCAGTAACCAAAGGGTTAATTAGCTATTGATTCCATTGGAGTGTTATAGTTCAAAGTCTACTTGACTAGCAGTTATTCTAAAAGCAATCATTATCTTTGCTTCTAATATTCATACTGTTGAATCCTTCAGATATTCATATTGTTGAATTCATTATCAGATATTTTCCATTCATCATGATATATCCTTATTTTTGTATTTAAACTTGTTGCTCATCCTTGCTATATCATGAATGATATTGCAGCTAAGCCCGAGACCTCAGGAAAAGACAAGGGTAAAGGAAAGATGTAGGATAGTCGCCAGAAGCAGAATGTATCTTATGCTTAATTTAAATTACTGTTATGTAATATGAACCCTAAGTACTATTATAGGGTATGTTTGAAAGATTGTATTAATGTTACCAAATCTTGGGACTAGTAACACCTTTTAAATAAACGACGTACGTTTATTATTTTCCGCATTTTAGTTATCGTATGTTTTTTAGAGGTGGATGTCTGTATTTTATCTTGATGACCGAACCGGGGTCAGAGGACCCGGATTCGGGGGCGTCACATGTATAACAGTTAACCCTAAGATGATTATCCTTTAAGAACAATAGTCCTTTTCCCGGGGATGATTTTAAGTATCGTAAGATCCGAATTACTACTTCCATATGATCTTTACTAGGCCGATGCATGAATTGGCTTACCACGCTTACTGTGTGACAACCCTAAATTCGGGTACTAATCACCATAAATTTGGTACACCAAATCTATAACTATTGAGGAAGATATAAACATAAATTGTTTATACAATAAACTTTACACACTATTCCCCAAGGTCGAGAACCTTCACTTAATACCTGAATTCAATATCTTATCTGACATACAATGTTATTATTATACATTACTGTTATAAATTTAACTGTACGTATAATCCAAAGCTGAACTTGTCTTTGACTTTTCCTGTATCCGACGTATTCATCCTAATCTGCAATGTTTATTATGATATAGCAAGGGTGAACAACAAGTTTGCCCAACAAGTTTAAGTTCAATAAAGGATATATCATGATTGAAAGAATTAAATAATAAGATGGCTAACGTTCAACAATATAATAATTATGAAGTAGCATGAACAAATTTTCAAAGCTGAACGAACAATGAACATGAATATATTAACTGGACCAAATGGTAATGAAGGTGATCAGCCTTACATACCTGATGAACACATGCAATATGCGCAGAGTGTGATTTAACAATTCATAGACATGATATAATCAAAAATGATTAACCACAAGCATATTTTATAATATCAACTCGAGGTCGAGTTAGAGAAAACTTGCATGTATCATCGATTACAGCTATGCAGTATATATATCTTTGTCTGAAGACCTAATATTGATAATATTGATCTCCACATTAGAATAATATTATCATAGTATAATACTGTTAATTACAATTATAAAATAACCTAAACACATTATCACCTAATCCTATTAGTCAATAAAACACATAAGACCTAGTATCAAGTTAAACTATTACAGTCTGATTAAGTTCAGTACTATTTAGACATCTCGATTGCCTAATTAGATAATTATCTAGCTTAATATCCCTAAGACTCTGCATAAACGTTTCATAATTATCTTATTATTTAGTCAAAATATTTTTCACAGGCTCATAATAATTTTCAAATAATTATTATCATTTATCATGATTTTTCAATCATCAATATCATATTTATACGATTTAAGTACCACTTAATTCCATTATCCTTAATATTTATTTTATATCAAATATTAATGAAATACATAGCATAATATTATAAATAATTTATAATATCTTAAAGTATTTTAATACTTTATTATTGCTTTTAAATGATTTTAAAGTAATTAAAACTATTATTAAATAACCGCCATTAATATTAAAATATTAATGTTTTTTCATGACAAAATATCAAAATTATATTTTATAACTTAAAATATTTTATACCCTTTAAATCATTAATTCTATTTTCCATAATTTATTTAATATATTTATTAAATAAATTAATTATCATTAATATTAATTAATTAATGAAATTTCTCACAAAAATATTAAAAGTCATTAAAAATAACTTAAGATATTTTCTTATACCATATTATAATTTCAAATGATTTTTCAAGTATTAAAACCATTTTTAAGTAATTTATTTAATATAATAATTAAATAAATTAAATATCATTTATATTTCAAAAATATTAAATATTAATGAAATATACTTAAAATTATTAAAAGCCCATTTTTTAAGCTTTAAAATAATTTTAAGGAATTTATTATGAATTTTTCATAATTAAAAACTATTTTTCTCTAATTTTTAAATAAAATAATTAATTTTGTAAGTGTCACTAAAGGGCCCTATAACGACAAAACTGCCGTTATAGGTGTTCTTGAGTGTTCTTGAGCAAACCCAAAACTTCATGTCAGTTAACAGGGTACTAAGGTTTACCACTACAAATTCTATGTTCTTGATGATATCTGGGATTGCAAAAGTGTTAATGTTGTAGTACTGATGTAGTACTACAACCCTAAACAAGTTCCATGGCCAAATCATAACACAACAGAGAGATCTAAGAGTTTCATGGTACCCTTTTTAGAGCCTTTTAACTTTGATCCTGAGCTTACTTAATATGATCTAAAGGTTCATTCATGTAGTAGAGATGGCAGGGTACAATTATCATGCATTAGATCAGTCTAACAACATCACCAAATTAAGGTTTGAGTCGGTCAAAGTACTGATCGGGAAACTGCCCTTGAAGATTTCTAGGTTGCCCAGAATCTTCATCCGGCAGTTTGGTCAACCCTACTTTGACCACCATTTTCTTTGATTTTGTTTATGATTTTGGTGTTCTAATAACATGGATTGATAGTCCACATATCAGTCTACACCAATCAAACAGTAACATGGCCTAACTATCAAACAACATCAAGATTCATGGTCTGCAAAAACGTTGTTAGAAATCTAGAAAATTTCTGGGTTTCCCATAAAATGTTTTCGTGCTCGGTCAACCATGTTTGACCACTTATATCTGGAGATCTAGACCTGGTTTGTAGTTGATTCCACTTCTAGTCTACTCTCCTCATGGCAGAGAACAGATCTATAACATCTAACACCCATAATACCTAACACAGAGAGATCTATGGGTCCTGACATTTGATTGTCAGACCACAACTTTAGAGTTCATAATCAGTTTTGGAAACTTGATTTTCGTGCATCTAGATGTTATGGATCTATCATAGATCACTAAATAACACCCTCTAGCACCAATCTAAACAACAACTAACAACATTAACATAAAATTTTAAGGATTTCAAAATTTAGGGTTTATACCTCTTTAAAGCTTTGAACTTTGGATCTGACTTTTGATTATGATCCTTGAGAGCTAAAATATGATATTAGCTTATATTATCACTCCCTTTCACTCTCAAAATTCGAAGGTTAGAGAGAGAGAGTTGTTGTGTGAGACCCCGAATTTTATGAAATAAAAGTATTCAATTTTTCTATTTTGGTAAATAGTTAAATTGATAAAAGTTTAAAGTTAAGGGTGATATGTGAAAATTTTTCAAAGTAGACAAGTTGTCATAAAATATCCGGTTACTATTTACTCTAGTATTGTTCACTCGAGTATTTGGGGCACTTTTTGTGTCGGAGTACTATTTACGAGTTATTATTTATGAGTTACTATTCACGGGTTACTATTCACCTAAATTACTATTCACCCGAATATTATCACTCAGGTATTTGGGGTATTTTTCGTTTCAGAGTACTATTCACGAGTTACTATTCACCCAATTACTATTCACTCTAATATTGTTCACTCAGATATTTGGGACACTTTTTGTGCCGGGGTACTATTCACAGGGTAGTATTCCCGAAGTACAATTAACGGGGTACTATTCACCCGAAAAATATATTTTTTTTCAGTCTAAATCATTTTTGGGTACAATATTATTCCATGAGGAGATATGCTAATTTTTCAGACCGTTGGTTGAAATTATAATAGTAAATCAATATGGATCGTTGGTTTAAAGTTTTAATAGTAAAATCTTTTTATATAAAAATGTAAATACTTTTATAAAGTTATTCTATAAATAGAATATATTATATTCTATTATGCATAGTATTTTGCATAGTAAAATCTTTTTATATAAAAATGTAATACTTTTATAAAGTTATTCTATAAATAGAATATATTATATTTTAATATGCATAGTGTTGCATAGTGCATGCATAGTGTTTGCATAGTAAAATCCTTTTATATAAAAAAGAATACTTTTATAAAGTTATTCATTTTATTAGATTATAAATAGAATATATTTTATTTTATTTAAAAGATTTTGCTTTAAATATGGACCGTCCGATTAAAAATAAATTAATCTGGACCGTTCATGAATTAGTTACTATTCAGTCCATTCTCCTATAAATAGAAGCTCATTCCTTCATTATTTCTTACGAATTCACTGAAACTCTAGAAAGAGAAACTATAGATAGAGTTCTTCTTTTATAATCTTGAGCGTATTTCTTTAGAGTTTAAAAAATCTTTGAGCGTAGTGCAAGTTTTCTTCGAGTATATCATCGCCCTACCAGTTGGAATACTCTTCTTTCAAAGGTAAGTGATATTATTATAATAGTAAGGGATATTATTTGTTGTACTCGTAGGGGATATTATTTGTTGTACTCGTAAGGGATATTATTATTATAGTAAGGGATATTATTATTATTGTAAGGGATATTATTTGTTGTACTCATAAGGGGTATTCTTTCTTTCTTATTCATGAAGAGAACTTCTGTTATTCCATTCTTTATTATTATGTTGGAATAACCTGTATACGCGGTCTACCCTATACTTGGTGAAATTATTCTGTTATTCCATTCTTTATTATTATGTTTGAATAACCTGTTTATGCGAAGTACCGCATGCATGGTGAAATTCTTCTAATATTCCGTTCTTTATTATTCTGCCGGAATATCACATGCATGCGTTTACGCCTTTAACACAGTTCCATTATTTATTATTCGCCGAATATCCTATTCGTATGCGTTTATCTGGGACTGGTTCCATTATTTATTATTACATCGTTGGAATAACTTTTCTGCATGCGGCTCTATCGCATGCATGGTGATTTCATTTGTTATTCCATTCTTTATTATTACATTGGAATATCATGTTGATGCGTATTACGCTTTGACACAGTTCCATTATTTATTATTCGTTGGAATACCACATACATGTGGATTACCACATGCACGGTGAATGATCCTTTGTATTCATTCCTTATTAAATTGTGAAAATGATCTCAGATATCGTGGATTCTTTGCATGGCGGGCGAAAAATCCATTTGCAGTTTCATATATTCTCTTATATTCAGTTGGTTTAAGTTTTGACTTCTATACTTCATGAAATTAGTGGAATATCCTTGATATTTGCGCTTCATCCAGTATCTTTTCATGGAAATATTCTTCTGAGCATTCTTGAATTTTACTCCACAAAGAAATGTCATGTTAACAATTTGGACGTTATTGGTTCTTGGATAAATTAATTCTTGAACTTGTTTCTATTGAATTATTATGTCATTGTCATCATCCTCGTGTTTATATTATGTTGAAAGTCATCTGTGGCCTGTAGTGCATAGATGGACTTGGTATGATTATGACCAGGGATTATTCGGTATAATCATGATCGTAATGTTACAAATGATGTGGAAAAAGTCCTCATTGGCCCGTAGTGCATTGATTGACAGTTTTTGGTATGATTATGGCTATGGATTCTCTTCGGCCAAGGGTGCAAAGATGAATTATTTTATAGCATGATCAGGTCCGTTGATGAAAACACGAATATCCTTGGCCTGTAGTGCATGGATAATTCGTGGTCGTGATACTAAAGAATATCCTTGGCCTGTAGTGCAGGGATGATTCGATGATGTGGATTAATTATTGAGCTGAGTCTCAGCAATGAACTATTAATTCATGAATGTGATAATAATGAATATCCTTGGCCCGTAGTGCATGGATAATTCATGGATGCATGTGATATTAATGAATATCATTGACCGTAGTGCAGGGATGATTCGATGATGTGGATTATTTATTAAGCTGAGTCTCAGCGATAAAATTGATGATAAATCTTTTAAATCATAGAAGATAGTAGATTTTATTCTCTACTTGACTCTTCTAATGGATTGCTTGTTCCGCTGCAGTTAAACTTGATGTTTCTTATATTGTATCAGTTTAACACTGTTGGAGGCTAACGATAATTTATTCTGCATTATCTTAGTCATAATATTTCTTACTGGGCTAGTTGAGCTCACCCTTTTCTTTCACCGTTCTCTTCAGGAAATGAGAACGTAGCTGGGACTAGTCGGGGAATGGAGTGACGGTCCAGATGATAGCATTAGTAGTCCTCACTATTCTGTGAAATAGTGTGATAATAAATGCAATGAGAATCCCATTGAGTTTGTATATTTTCTAGATGACAATATTTGTATTAAAACTCACAGCATATGTTTTGTAGTATTTTACACGACTGTTGTATAATTAAGTTGAATTTAAATTTTGTACTATGTATCTGGCGACTCAGAATGGGTGATGTATACCTAATTTTGGGGGCGTCACATGTTGGCTTTTGAAAACTAAAATAAGTTATTTTCTTACTTTTAATCTTTGATATTTTAATCCATGTTCACATTTGATGCTAGGTGGCAAGGATTTGCTGGTATAATAGATATAGAGCACATGTGAAATATTTATTTGGTGAACCACCAAATATTTTGGCAAGATTTGAACCACCAAAAATGCAAAAAGGGTATTTTAGACATTTGGCTAACAAATTTAATGGCATTTTAGTCATCTTAACCTGACCCTTAGGGTTTAACCCTAAGGTTTTGAAAATTTTAATTTTTTAGGATTTCTAATTAGGGTTTCTAATAAAAAATTAAGCTTTCAAAATTATAATTAGGATTTTCTAATTATATTAGGGTTTCCTAGTCACATTCAAGCTTGCTAATTAGGATTAAGGTTTCCTAATTAACATTAAAGATTTTAAATTAATAAATAGGTTTTCCCTAATTAAATATATAATCATAAAAACTTAAGCCTTTGAACTCCCTAATTAGAGTTTTAATATTCCGAATTAGGGTTTCGGATTCCCGGATCTGAAATTAGGATTTTCAGAGTCGGTATTATGGTTTCTTATCGATCTTTAGGGTTTTCTAACTGAACATCGATGTTCTTAATATATCCTTAGAGTTTTTCACTGATATAACTTATCTGATCAACCCTTGACCCTGAACCACAAACTGTACACCTAAACAATCAATGTACACAATACATATACACTTATACACTTAACCTTGTAAGTCTTCACCAAAAAATTTTAAATCCATAAAAATCCTTTAAAAATGTCAAATCCATAAACTTATTTTCTGTCTAGGTCTATTATTTAACCTTAACTCAATCTTTTAAAATTTTATTAAATTCACTAAATTCTCGAGTTGTTACATACTGCATAGGCTATACCTAGACTAGTATATGAGAGATAAATAAGCTTGCCAACCAATCTTTGATATTGATCTCTGTTTGTTGGAACTTGGTTTGGGTGTTCTTCAAGTTTATGATTCTGAATAATGGGAGTGTTTGCTAGCTTACATTCCAACATTCCAACTTCACATAATAGATCTAGGATATATTTTCTTTGGGAAAGAAATATACCTCGCCTTAATCTTGCAACTTCTATTCCTAGAAAATATTTCAGGCCTCCCAGGTTTTTCATCTCAAACTCAGTGATCAATTGCTTTTGAAGTCTGCCAATTTCTTCTTTCTCATCTCCTGTAATAATCATATCATCAACATAGATAATTAATGTTGTTTCCTTGCCTTGTTGATGTTTCAAGAATAATGTATGATCTAAGTTACTCTAACGGAACCCATATTTCGTCATTGCCAAACTGAATCGTCCAAACCATTCCCGAGGTGACTACTTTAACCCATATAATGCCCGTTGCAATTTGCACACAACCTCAGTTTTTAAGGAGGTTGTATATTCCAGAGGTATATCCATGTAAACTTCTTCTTTAAGGCCGCCATGAAGGAATGCGTTCTTTACATCCAGCTGATGTAAAGGCCAATCCAAGTTAGCAGTAAAAGACAACAAAATCCTAACTGTATTCAATTTTGCTATATGTGAAAAAGTTTTGTTAGGAATAATTATGTGAGTGATATTCTTATTTATATATGATTTGATTATGATATAAATGAATGAATATGCAAGTATGCTTGCATTAAGAAAAGCTATAAAGTCCTTTGATAGATAATAGGAACATATGTACAAGGACTTAGAATGAAGTGATCAAATATGTTAGGTTGATCCTACATAAGCAAAACAGCTTTGTAAAGTCCTTAAAAAGAAATGATGTATAAGGACTATAAATATAGAAAGATCAAGCTTGTTAGGTTGATCTTATAATATAATAGATAGGCTTATCTGATCGTCGAGCACTGCACCAAAAATCGTAATCTGCCAGGAGAGTCAAGGAAAACTCGAGAACTATCAAGGCGGAATCGTAGTCTGCAAGATAGTAGATCTCGGAGTTCGTAGGCTGCCAAGAGTGACGAGGAAGGATCGTAGTGTGTCGATAAGAACATCCTCGGAGCCATAGTTTGATGTGGATGTCATGTTCAGAATCGTAGAGATAACTTGTCTAAAAGCCGACCGAGCATCTGTCGAAGCCAAGTCAAGAATCGTAGACCACACTTTCGAGTCGTAGAGTCTCATCGATCACATCGAGGCGTAGATCGTGGTCGAGCGGATCGGATGAAGACAATGAAGCTTAAGGACAAAAATCGTAGAGTGTCAAGATCTGATATCGGAGTCGTAGTATCTACAGGACCAAAGTTTAATCGTAGAGTGCAGAACTAAGGCTTCAACAGAAGTGCTCACAACGCCAAGGCAGAATCGTAGAGTAAACACGATTCTCAATAAACGAGCACTCCCAGAATATCCAAAGTATGAAGCCTCTAGTCTGAGCTGCAAAGATACATTCCACCTAAAAGAAACCAGAGAGCACTCAACGAATGGCATGCAAGCTAACAGAAGAACAAAGCACCAACCCAATGAACATCTAGATTGAGTTGTGAAGCCATTCAGCATGAAGTCTTCCACAAGTTGATCAGAAGAAGACTTCAGTCAAAGTAACTGACTAAGAAAAGTCAGCAAGTGCAGTAGCTGTCAAAAGAATAAAAGACAAACAATCTTGGGATTAACCAGGATCGTAGTGTTTGCTAAATAAAGAAGGAACTGATGAAGTGTACACAAAGATACTGGTCAGCTTATGAAGAACAAGGCTAAAGTGATTAAGCATTGGGTCAGTCCATTGATGATAAGTGAACAGGAGATCACAAGGAGAAAGTGAGTTGGGCATGCCATAAATCTGAAATGTCTTGCTATTCAGAAGATGCCAGAACAAGAATTCAAGCTATCATTTCATGAGAACAGTCGAGGCAAACAGAAGTATTGAAGCACTGCACAAGAGAAGGAAGAGGTGTTCTACATTGAAGATCCAGTAAACACTCTTCAGGATTGTAGTGTTGTCTCAACCTGTCAATGATCAACATTCAACAAGACACACTACGATCAGGTCCAAGAACATCTGTATCAGAATCGTAGAGTTTGATCATCTAAAGATTGAAGCATTGCCAACGGTTCAATCTGAAGACTGATATTCAAACATTGTTGTGTGAGAGCATCGATGCAAAAGGACAACTCATGATGCTCTAATCGAGAAATTAGAAAGGAGAAATAAAGTTGACTACCTACCCGAGAAATCAAAGTAACATCTCTGACGGGGTAGGTGAAACAGTAGACTGCAGTGTCAGAAAGATGAAAAATGGATGTCATGTCACATCTGCAGTCTACACCAAATAACTCGAGATCTGCGAAGAAATTCAAATAGCTTTCAACGGATATATCCTAACGAGAAGATTGGGAAGGAGTATATATCAACCAGAGCTTCAAAGATCAAAAGGTGATGATGTTGAAAAAGTTACAGAATCATTGATGTGACACCCCGAATTTTATGAAATAAAAGTATTTAATTTTTTTATTTTGGTAAATAGTTAAATTGATAAAAGTTTAAAGTTAAGGGTAATATGTGAATTTTTTTTTTCAAAGTAAGCAGGTTGATATAAAATATTCGTTGTGTCGGGGAATATTCGATTAGTCGGGGAATATTCTTTTTATCGGGGAATATCCGTATGACGTTACAATCATTGGTGGACCCCCACAACGGAATTATTGTCGGATTGAGAAAACGACAAAAATATTTTATGAAAATAACGACAGAAGTTTTACCGTTAACTGTTGAAACACCCGGTGTTAAAAGTACAGTAATACGCGTGGTTGCATAGTAGCACACGGTATTGATTATTGATGCTTACGTGAGAAGTCACTCAGTTATACTCAATTATTGCTACAGTAATTGTTGCATCATATCTCTCATATTATTGATTCAATTTTTGTCACAGTATCATCTGCATAATATTTTATATTATTAAATCAATAATTGAGACGACAAAGTTATTCATATTATTATTTACAATATTGACAATGTCTAAAAGTTCTGTCAATGAGAGGTTTGGTCACCTAATTGCGCGCCAATAAGGAGAAATACTTATCGGAAAGCCCCCTCTTTCCTGGGAACGACCTGGTTGATAAATATTGTGAGTTATAATATTAATGATGAATAAGTTCGTGTTGATTAAAGATGAATTTGATAGTTCCATTGTGTTGGGATTATTAATGTTAGTGGAAATCGACATCTATTCCGATGATAATTGATGTCTGGGGGTTATATTGATAAATTAGGTAATTTATCGGATAAATGAGCAATTAGTTGCTACTAATTCACATTCTTATATAACTATTTGTTCACATGTGTGTACTATTGAATCACATTCATGTACTATTAGGGGAGTTGGTGCAAGATTGATAATACTTGCATGACTAAGTTAAAAATAGAGGTATAGATGGAGGTACTATACTATAATTCGTATTTTTCACATGATTATACTATTGATTCACATGATTGATTCACATTATTACTATTAGGGGAGTTGGTGCAAGTTTGATAATACTTGCAGGACTAAATTAAAAATAAAAGAAAAGAGGAAGGTATTATACTGTAATATTCTGAGCCCCAAAACGTGCAATTATCGAAACTATATTTTTCTATAAATAGAAGCTCATTCCTTCATTATTTTTCACCAATTCACAAAAGCTTTAGAGTGATTATTATAGAGAGAAATTATTGAGAGAAAGAAGAAGAGAAGTCTGCTACCTCACTATTCCAGTATCCAGTTTTTCCAAGGTAATAAGAGTGTTCTTGGTAGAGTGTTCTTTAAAGTCGAAAGCGGGGATAACGAGAAATAGAATGTTGGTCTCTAACTCGTGGAGGTTCTCCTTAATGAAGATAGAAAAATGAGTTGTATTCTATACATCATTTAGCAGTTATATTTGGTGAATCAAATAGGGTGAGGCGAACCCAACTTTGGAAGGGTGTTTTGCCACTATCGCACAAGATGTCTAATGACATACAACCTCGTGTTATCATAAGACAAGGTTGTGCGCATCCACTTGCTGAGTATATCTATGGGCACTACCTATATGATCTTGGAGTTTATTTGAAATATAATATTCACTTGGAGACAGTGGAGATAGTTATATGTCAAGAGAAAACTCACCATTGGAAATAAGATGATAGTAATCTTCTCATTTTTTTTTGGGGTCTATTGGGTCAACCAAGAATAATTCTGTGGCCATATGATATCTATTATAACCTAGACGCATGGCCTCCCATGTACGAAGGTTTCCTTGAGCACTTCCCAAAGATTTTAATTTCTAAAATAGTCTGTGACTATACTTTTATGTAAAGTACCATTGTAAGGTTGTGGTAGAGGCACCATGAGAGTTACATACATTTGTATTAAAACTCACCATTAATTGTGGTCGTATTCATACTGACGTTATCAATGATTAATATAAATGAAGTTGTATCGAATTTTGTACTATGATCCTGCGACTCGAATGGGTGATGTATACCTAATTTTGGGGCGTCACAGTTGGTATCGAGCTTAGGGATATGGTCATTTGGCGAGATAAGAGTCTAGAACTAGGAGGGAGAGAGACGAGTTATATACTTCGCTAGTGTGTGACTTACCTAAGTTTGAAATTGTTTACTTGATAAGTTGACAAATTGTGATATGTCAATTAACCTTTATTTTGAAGATATATTCTAGAATGATATCCTCAAATATAGGAGATGAGCAATGGAAAAATCATGATACAGAGGATATAACCGGGAAGGTACAATCCGAAAAGAAAGCAAGGTATTTTCATCTCTTCGAATATCAGGTACGTACGTAAATTTTGAGGACGAAATTTCATAAGGAGGGGTGATTGTGAGACCCCAAATTTTATGAAATAAAAGTATTTAATTTTTCTATTTTGGTAAATAGTTAAATTGATAAAAGTTTAAAGTTAAGGGTAATATGTGAAATTTTTTTTTCAAAGTAAGCAGGTTGATATAAAATATTCGTTGTGTCGGGGAATATTCGATTAGTGGGGAATATTCTTTTTATCGTGGAATATCCGTATGACGGTACAATCATTGGTGGACCCCATTAACGGAATTATTATTTGATTGAAAAACGACAAAAAAATATTTTATGAAAATAACGGCGAAAGTTTTACAGTTAACTGTTGAAACACCCTTATGTTAAAAATACATGAATACACGTGGTTGCATAAGCACACCAGATTGATTATTGATGCTTACATGAGAAGTCACTCGCTTATACTCAATTATTGCTACGATGAATTGTTGCATCATATCTCTCATATTATTGATTCAATTTTTGTCACAAAGATCATCTCGCATAATATTTTATATTATTAAATCAATAATTGAGACGACAAAGTTATTCATATTATTATTTACAATATTGACAATGTCTAGAAGTTCTGTCAAAGAGAGGTTTGGTCACCTAATTGCGCACCAATAAGGAGAAATCTTTATCGAAAAGCCCCCTCTTTCCTGGGAATGACCTGGTTGTTAAATATTGTGAGTTATAATATTAATGATGAATAAGTTCGTGTTGATTAAAGATGAATTTGATAGTTCCATTGTGTTGGGATTATTAGTGTTAGTGCAAATCGACATCTATTCCGATGATAATTGATGTTTGGGGGTTATATTGATAAATCGGGTAATTTATCGGATAAATGAGCAATTAGTTGCTACTAATTCACATTCTTATATAACTATTTGTTCACATGTGTGTACTATTGAATCACATTCATGTACTATTAGGGGAGTTGGTGCAAGATTGATAATACTTGCATGACTAAGTTAAAAATAGAGGTATAGATGGAGGTACTATACTGTAATTTGTATTTTTCACATGATTATAGTATTGATTCACGTGATTGAACTATTGATTCACATTATTTACTATTAGGGGAGTTGGTGCAAGTTTGATAATACTTGCAGAACTAAATTAAAAATAAAGGAAAAGAGGAAGGTATTATACTGTAATATTTCGAGCCCCAAAACGTGCAATTATTGAAACTATATTTTTCTATAAATAGAAGCTCATTCCTTCATTATTTTTCACCAATTCACAAAAGCTTTAGAGCGATTATTATAGAGAGAAATTATAGAGAGAAAGAAGAAGAGAAGTTTGCTACCTCACTATTCCAGTATCTAGTTTTTCCAAGGTAATAAGAGTGTTGCCGTAGAGTGTTGCTGGGTCGAGCGGGGATAACAGGGGAATAGAACAGTGGTCTCTAGCTGTGGAGGTTCTCCCTAAATAGTATAGAAAAGTGTGTTGTATTCTATACATCATTTAGTAGTTATATTTGGTGAATCAAATAGGGTGAGACAAACCCAACTTTGGAAGGGTGTTTTGCCACTATCACACAAGATGTCTAATGACATACAACCTCGTGTTATCATAAGACAAGGTTGTGCGCATCCACTTGCTGAGTATATCTATGGGCACTACCTATATGATCTTGGAGTTTATTTGAAATATAATATTCACTTAGAGACAATGAAGATAGTTATATGTCAAGAGAAAACTCACCATTGGAAAGAAGATGATAGTAATCTTCTCATTTTTCTTTGGGGTCTATTGGGTCAACCAAGGATAATTCTGTGGCCATATGATATCTATTATAACCTAGACGTATGGCCTCCCATGTACGAAGGTCTCCTTGAGCACTTCCTAAAGATTTTAATTTCTAATATAGTTTTTGACTATACTTTTATGTAAAGTACCATTGTAAGGTTGTGGTCGAGGCACCATGAGAGTTACATACATTTGTATTAAAACTCACTGTTAACTGTGGTCGTATTCTATACAACAGCTCAACAGTTGTATAAATGAAGTTGTATCTGAATTTTGTAGTATGTATCTGGCGACTCAGAATGAGTGATGTATACCTAATTTTGGGGGCGTCACAGTTGAGTTGTTGGAATGCTATATTGTTGACTATACGAGTTCCACCAGAGCTTAACAGAACAAGTCTCAATGATAGTGAGACTACGAAGGTGGAAGTAAAGAAGATTTGAAGAAGGACTTGAACAGACTAAATCTTCACTCAACAAGGATGAGAATGCCATTAAAGATGGCAGTTAAGCTGAGAGCAGAGAATGACAAGAAGATAACATTCAGAAAAGTGGCAGAGCACAAAGAAGATCCAGAGAGCCACTCTACGAATCACCATGAACCAAATGCTGAAACAGAACAAGTGCAGAACTATGTCTGCAAACCAGTCAAGAAGGGTTTAGGGAATGATAAGTGCCAAACGAAGTCTACCAAAAGCTCAAACATTTAACAAACCTAAATGGTGATGGTGCACAGCTAACATCAGATGAAGATGAACAGAACAGAATGAAGATCAGTTGCACCAGAAGACATGTGGTGTAGGCTTTAAGCAGAATACTAAGAGGACCATGCCTAGCTGTTAAGTACAGAAGATGTTAAAGCTTAAAGACATCTTAGCAGCAAGGCACTAATAGAAACAACACCAACAACAACAAGTAGCCAGGGCCTGAGGGTCCTTATCCGGAGGGTCTAAATGAAGTTCCAAGCCTATTGGGCTTGATGAGTTCCTAGGGAACTAGAGGAGTTCCAAGCCTACTGAGCTTGAAGAGTTCTTAGTGAACTAAAGTTCCAAGGCTGCTGGCCTTGAATGAATCTTAGTTATTCAGGGTGTTGCCCTTCCTTAGTGGAAATCCTACTAGTTAAAGCAGAAGAGTGGATTAGGAGCTTGAGTCTCTGAACCACTTAAAATCCCTTCTGTCTTTTACTTTCTGTCATTTACATTATGTACCTAACTGCTATAAATGTTATGTATGTATTAACTGCTTACAACTGAACTAACTCTATGAACAATGTATATATGTTCATGATTGTATCAATGAAGGGGATCTTTTACTTATTCTGCTGTGCTTAAGAAGATTCTTATGTTTGTCATATGCTAAGTCATTAGCAATACAAAATAAACGAGAAAAGTATTTGAAATTAAAGAGGATCTATTCAACCCTCCCCTTCTAGATCTATTGTGTGCCTATTGGGAACTAACAATTGGTATCAAAGTAGGTTCATATGCTATATTCAAAAGCTAATCGCTTTTAGTCTGATCCTAGGCACAAACATTGTTCTAAACTTAGTTTAGTAGTAAGTCACTTGCAAATGCAGATGAGCTCACAAGTTGGAAATAGTGTACAGTTAAATGTGTATATACACCTGAAGCTGCTCAGATTGGTCCATGTTCATAAATGCCATGACAACAAGACCAATTCTTGGCCATAGCCAATCTTGTAGTCTAAAGACCAGACAAGGGGTCAACAACAAAGAGTCAAGCATCCACCAGTCTGAAAGATGAAAAGGTCATATATGCTAAGAAGTACTTATCCAGAGAAGAAAGAAGAATTTTTCAAATCTGTATTTGGCCAACCAGCAGCTGAATGTGAACCTTGAGGTCTCAAGGTTGTCAAAGAACTAGAGAGGCCAAGATTCTCTTAGCTTTCATCTTCAAGACTAGGATTGATTGATTGAAGGACAACTGGAGCAACAAACTGTCAGGAGTGAATGCAAAATTATGCTCATCAATGCCTAATCTCATAATATCAAGATAAATGACTGTCAAGAAACTAACATTGGAAAGGTACGGTTCCTCATCAAAATAAATGTGTACATCATATTGCATCACCTTATGCACTATAACAGTATTATATCAAGAGACCATATTCTACCTAAAAAGGGGAAGAGAGAAAGTACACTGAGGTTGGAAAATCAAATGCTAACAAACTTTCTCTCCATCCAACTTTTAGGTTGAAGATTACATCTTGAAAGAAGTCTGAAATAGGTCATGAGCATATCAAGATTTAATTTATCTTAAGTGGAGTAATCTTTGCTGATAGGTTAGTATGTATGTACAAACCTATGGTCTAAGTGTTTGATAATACATAAAGTATGATCAGTTATACAAGAGTATCTTAAAGATTTGTAGAAACTGATCACCTCCATGAATCAACCAGATACAAATAAGTGATAGAGTTAATTCTCACTCTGTGAACATTTAAACTCTGTGAACATAACCAAACAAAAGATGAAACCATCAAAGAAAAAGAGTGTTTTATTAAAATGGTTAATCTTACACACACTCATCATCATGCATCTTTAAATATCTTATCTAAATTGGATACATGCATAAATATGATTATTGGTGATCAATATGATGAAAATTCAAATATATGAGGAACAAGGATTTTGAAAACTAACCTGGCAGGACCCATTTAACCATGGGTACCAAAAATAGAAATTTATCTAACCTGCATGTACTTGGTCTATCTGACCACACTAAGGAATGCTGAAGAAGATGACTTTAGTCAAGAAGATTCAACCAGCTGGAGGCTTAAGACATTTCAGAAATGTTTCTAACAAAATCTTTATTTATCAAAGCCTGTCCTTGAAGACTTGCTGAGCAAACGTGAATAAAGCTCACATAGTTGCTGATCTCCTAATAGAAGCAGAACTCCACAAGTACAAACTGTCAAAGAAGACTACGTTCGTAGTTCTGTCAATACTATCGTAGAGTGATCAGTCCAGAAGATATCTATTTCTATGATCCAAAGAGGTTTAAACGATAGTGATGACTTCATTCAGAAGGAGATATGCAAGAATGCCTTCTAATGCACGTGAAGAAGAAGAACTCACACCTCTATGAGAAGATATTATCAACTATGGAGGAGTGATAAGTGGATTTTATATCCACAAGTCGATGTTCATTTCAAGCTTAATTCGTATTACTTTCTCGTTTTCTTGTTCATTTTTACTTGTTTCTTGTTCTTTTATGTGTAGGGTGGTCGTTGTGGCAAAGCATGGAGAAAGGAGGTATTTTGAAGAAAAAGTGGAATTAATGTGGAAAATGGAGAAGTCAACTTGCAGAAGGCACCCCGTAGCAAGCGAGCTCTTTTTACAGTACCCCGTAAAGGCTGGGTGTCAAATTCTGAGTGTCCTGCTATGGTTTGAACTCTGCTGGGAAGTGGATTGTGATACTATGGTTGGCGCATGGACTCTAATGAAGGAGAGATTTTGGCCAGAACACGAGGGGATATATATTGCATTACAAACAACAAATCAATCATCACGTGAAGAATATTACAGAGATTATTTCCAGAATTTGATTGCAAGCTTTGGAGGAGTGATTGGAAGAGAATTTCGGGACGATTGCAATTCTAGGCTATGTGAAGGGTGGTTTCACATTATTCTTCATTTTAGTTTTATATTTGTAATTGGAAGGATGTTTCCTTTGAGTTATTCAGTTTTTATTTTATTCGTTATGAACTAATTCACTTATTAGGTTTATGATGGATCCTTGGGTGAAACGATGATTTTATAATTTTGATTTCTAGTTCAATAAAGTATTTTCATTTTATCTTTATTAACTTGAGCGTGAATTTATGAATTGCTTGATCAACAATTCTTTGTGGATTTGTATGGAATCGAGAGAGGATATTCAAATCTAGACTTAGTTAATATAGCATGTGTCATGAATTTTGTGAATAGTAGATTCTTGAGTTAAGGTAGAGATATGCTTGACATCGCATGTAATCGGATAGAGAACTTAATCTTAAACCTTCTTTAATTTCAGTTCACATAGAGATATAATGAGTTGGTTGATTAAGGTGTTTAACTTGTTTCTATCTAAATTGTGGATTTAAGTTAATACGGTATTAGTGCATCGAGAGATGGCTAGTACTACATTCGTGTTCTTGATTAATAAACTGGGATATTGAGTTGAATTGGAATAAAAGTTTGAAAATCAGAGTGAAGCTTAGGGTGAAATCATAAGTCCAATTCTCCATCAATTGTTTGAAATTCTGAATTTTGATATTTGTGATTGTTTTGTGATAGTTTATTTAATTATTAATTTAGTTTCTATAATTTTAAACCATTGAATTGAATAGTTTAATAGAATTAGGATTAATAGGAAATTGATAATTGTGAAGTTAAATATCTTGCTAATTTGTCTTCGTGGGAACGATACTCTACTCATTACTATATTACTTGTTGATAACGTATACTTGCGTGTTTTGCGTATATAGATTTTACCCAACAAGTTTTTGGCGCCGTTGTCGGGGACAATTTAGTTTAGATTTTAATATTTTTATAATATCAGTTTAATTAGTCCAATTTTACTTCAACACTTTTTGTTTTGTTTTGTTCTTCTTATTTCAGGTTTTTGACATTGGTTTATGAAAACTTGATCCAAAAATCCAGACTTGCTTCCGTTTGAGGATGATATTAAGAGAAGGTTTCAGAAGTTAAGTAAGTGGATCAAGGAAACAAGGGACGAATTCGAAAACTCTGATAAGGAAGAAGCAATGGCTGCCGAAGACCAGAAAGCGTTGAGGGATTTTGCAACATCTAAGGTGACTGATCTGCAGTCGAGTATCACTTGGCCTGCAATAGCTGTGAATACTTTTGAAATCAAGCCTGGGACCATTCAGATGATGCAGAATTCAGTTCAGTTTGGGGGAATGGAAAATGACGATCTGAATGAGCATTTAATCAGTTTTCTGGAAATGTACGACACTTTCAAGTACAATGGGGTGTCGGATGAGGCAGTAAGATTTCGCTTGTTCCCGTTCACTTTACGGGACAAGGCGAAGAGTTGGTTACATTCTCTGCCACCGGGATCGATAACTACGTGGGAAGACTTGGCTCAGAAATTTCTTGCCAAATTTTTCCCACCGGCAAAAACTTCCAAAATGAGGAATGACATTACAATGTTTGAGCAGCAAAATGGGGAATCGCTATATGAGGCATGGTATAGATACAAGGAGTTATTTAGAAAGTTCCCACATCATGGATTGCCCAAGTGGCTACAAATGAACACCTTTTATAACGGACTACATAGGAATGTCAGAACCAATATTGATGCAACGTCGGGTGGAGCGTTCATGGCTAAGAGTTATGAGGAAGTCTACAATTTGATTGAGACCATGGTGGCCAATAACTACCAGTGGCCCACAGCAAGAATGACACAGGCAAAGGCAGCTGGGGTTTTGGAAGTAGATGGGGTGACAGCAATACAAGCACAAATTTCTGCGTTGTCCAAGAAGTTGGATGCCATGACAAGGGCTCAGGTACAGCAGGTTATAGTAGAATATGAATTGTGCGCGGGTGACCATCCTATAGATCAGTGCGCAATCAATCCAGCGTCTGTGTAGTTCGTAGGGAGCTACAATAAAATTCCGCAAAATACATACCAAAACACTTACAACCAAAGGAATAGGAACCACCCAAATTTCTTGTGGAGCAATAACCAGCAAAATCAAGCTCCCCAACCGTCGTATCCCTCAGGTTTTCAGAATCACTAACAATCGGTTCAACATCAGGAAAGGAAATCAAATTTTGAGGAAATGGTGTCGAAGTACATAAATAGCAATGAGGCAGCAATGAAGAATCAAGCAATGGAAATGAAATCACAAGAGATGGCTATCAAGAATTTAGAAAATTAGATAGGACAGATGGCGTTAGCATTGAATAATAGACCACAAGGAACGTTACCAAGTGACACCGAAAGAAATCCAAAGGGAAACCATGAACAGTGTAACGCAATCACACTCAGGAGGGGTAAAGAATTGGGTTCTAATTATGGTGAGAAAACCAGTACAAGAGACGAAGATGAGGATGCAAGGGATGACTTAAAAACGAAGTCTACAGAGAAAGCGGTGGAAAAAGGACAGGAAGATAAACTAATTTCAGTTACACCACCGACACCTTTCTCTCGTAGGCCAGAAAGTGGAAAGTTGAAGAATCTGTTTTCAAGGTTCATGGATATATTCAAACAATTACATATCAATATTCCATTTGCCGAAGCACTGGAGCAGATGCCGAGTTAAATTAAGTTCATGAAAGACATTCATCGTCAAGAAACGCAAGCTCACGATTTTCAGCAAAGGGCATTGATCAAGAATGCAATCAATATTGCAAAGAAAAGCTCCTCCTAAATTAAAAGATTCGGGGAGTTTCACAATCCCGTGTGAAATTGGAAATCAAGACCTGGGAAGAGCGATATGCGATCTAAGAGCAAGTATTAATTTGACGCCACTTTCTATTTACCGAAAGCTAGGATTAAAGGAAGCAAAATCGACCAACATTAGTCTACAACTCACAGATAGATAAATAACATATCCACTAGGAATAGTTGAAGACGTATTGGTTAATGTTGATTCATTGATTTTTTCGGCCGATTTCGTGGTACTAGACTTTGAGGAAGACAAGAACATCCCCATTTTTTTCGGACGACCATTTCTGGCAACATGGCAAACACTGATTGATGCACCTAACGGAGAACTGATAATGAAAGTGTTCGATCAAGTAGTAACGGTGAAGGTGTTTAAAGAAATCCCAATCCCGACTGACAAGGAAGAGTGCGAGTTGCTCAAAAATTCTACACGCGTCAAGTTCAGGGATTGCAAAGAGGATAATGGTCTAAAGGCGTTAATTGAGGATAGAAATTCAAATTCATCACCAAATATTAAAGTGAATGGACACGCATTACAACAGTGTTGGTGTTATGCGACAAATAGAAATCATACCGCAGATAGCCCAACCGATCCTGGATGAAACAAGGAGTAGTCAGGCTGAATTACTTTAAATAAAGTGTTAATTGGGAGGCAATCCAATCATTTCTTTTTAGTTATTTCATTTTTATTTGCATTTTAATTTTTTCTGTATTAGTTATATTATAGCTTAGGATTTTAGTTTATCGATTTATTTTATTTTATTGATTCATTCTATGATTCTTGGAATTCTCTCAATCATACTCAAATTGATCAACAATCTAATAACTTTTACGTTTCATGGCTTTCAGGATGGGAAAATGCAATTTTGGTGGATAGCATGAATACAACAATGTCAAATCTGGCCAATATACGATTAAGTACGCTCGTTTGAATGGAGGCTCAATTGTTTTGTACCCCCGTAGGGGTGGGGTACTGAATCTCAACTTTAATTCTATAGCTTACACATTGCCCACTTCATTCTCTTCCCATTTAGTCAACTCGTTCCCACTACGTCTCTTTCCCCCCACTTCAACTTCAACATCTACTCATTCTACAAATTCCTACCCACGATTTAGCCACATATCTTCATTATCTCATCCCATTATTACCCATAAACCCATTACCACCATTCTATTACTTCAACCCCTTCTCTCCACACACTATCTCTATATATGTGCACACCCTCTCAACATAATTTCCTCACAACCTTGCACATACTTATCACCCAGCCTCGAATTAGAGTTTCAAGTGGGAGAATTAAGCTGACACCTGAAGTGTTTGAGAAATTGTGTGAACTAAGTTTGAGGGAACGGTAGGGTGTTAACAGTGAGTTCAGACAGTCGAAGTCGATGGCTTCGCAACCCACATCAAAACACCAAAGGGGGAGAAAGTTCATGATCCGCACTACCAACACGAACCTTTGATCGCCAAAAATTTGTGAGTGTCGCCGCCGCCACTCGGTATGATTATATGATGACAAAATCCCTTACACTGGAGCGGGGGTTGGCATCGGATCCCGTTGATGGGAAGATGATGCCTCAAATTTATCAGAAGGGGTGGAATAAATTCACCCAAGAGTCGGAACCCGCCATGGTCAACATAGTCAAGGAATTTTATACAAACGCCAAGGACAAAGAGCTATTCAACGCTTTTGTGCAGGGTCGCTTGGTCCCGTTCAGTGCTGATGCCATAAACACCTATTATCAGCGGCGGGTGCCTCGACAATGCCAGTATGCCCAACTAAGTGATTTTGATCCGAACTATGAGGAAATAATTAAGGAAATGACTAAGCCAAACATAACATGGATCAAAGGACGGAAAGGAGGCAGAGTTTTTCATAGCAAAGATCTAAGTCGATATGGAAAATTTGGTATGCATTCCTATGTGCTAAACTGTATCCATCTCTCCACACCTCAGACGCGACAAAAGAGAAGGCGTTACTGCTATATGCAATTGTGCAAGATTTTCTCATTGACGTCGGGGCAATTATTTATTTCTCCATCCGTCGGTGCTTATGTGGAAACTTTTTGGACAACTTGCCACACCCATCACTCATATGTGGGTTGTGTCGCCAAGCAGGTGTGAGATGGTCCGACGATGAGCCCACACAGATGCCACTTGCATTTCTAGACTCCAGAATGATAACACGATATTCTGTATGGGTCGGGGGTGATTCCCATCCTCGAGGACTGGGTTTCATATTTCCACCAGCTTCGGAGGACGAGGCTGAAACTGAAGATACTTCGGAGGATGAGGATGAGGATGAGACCATGAGAGATCAAGGAACCGAGCAGGTACCGCTGACCAAGGCACTATCCAGTTCTCAGTTCCTTAACTTTCAACGCCAAATGGATGCACATAACGTGGCAGCACGTCAGGAGATACAACGACTCGCAGTGAGGCAAGACCGTATGTTCGATGCTATGAATATGTCATTTGATTCACTCAGCATGACGCTTCAGAGTTTTAATCAGCTGCGCAATTTCTATACCAGCAGCTGATGCCACTACCGAGGTTTTTGCCTAGTAACTCAGACGAAGAAGCTCAACCACCACCTCCTCAGACTTAAGTGATAGTAGGGAAGTCCTCACGTACTTAATTTTGATTATTCATTCAATGAGGACATTGTTTTACTTAAGTTTGGGGGAGCAAAATTCATGTTTGCATGCATATGTAGTATTTAGGTTTAAATTTTGTCATTTTAAATTCCAGTGTTGCATAATTATGTAGGAAGAATTGCATGATAGCTTAGGTGCATACATAGTAGCTTAGGTTATTGTTGTCATTGCATTGTTTTTAGTTTGTAAATAGTGCATTTTATAAATAAAAAAAATTAGTTAGACATTGTGTTTGCATATGTCCAACAGTGTTGAGGTTCATGTGATTTCTGGGCCAATGATGAGAGTGAGAATAAGTTAACCAATACAGTATTGATTATTAGAACTGTGATATAATTTTTGTTATGAATCGAATATTACGCTTCTTTGAAACTGGTATACAAAAAGGTTAGCACGCTAATAACGTCTTTGTTGACTGATCAGTTCAAATTGATACATAAATAGTTTCTAACGGATAATGCTAGGGTAAATGTGAAAATGAAAAGGATAGGCAGTTGTAAGACCCCAACTTATTATAAATGAAATTGAATTTCTCTATTTATTATTTTGAAATAGTAAGGGTTCAATTGATTAATGTGGTTAGTTATGGGTAAAATGCGCAAATATTTAAAATAAGTTAGTGGTTATAAAATATTCATTATTGTCGGGGAATATTCGTTTGGTCGTGGAATATTCTTCCTGTCATGGGAATATTAGAATGCGATTTGCCAAATGACCTTTGTGGGCCCCATAACAAAAAGCGATTGGATGAAGAAAACGACAAGTATGAGTTTTTATAAATAACGGCGTAGTTGTTACCGTTAACACTGTTGGAATACCCGTGGTTAAAACACGAAGAATACACATTCTCGCACATGAAGCACCACCAGATTGCACCAATTATTGATTCTTACGTAAGAAGGTTGTGACACCCCTAAAATAGGTATACATCACCCATCTTGAGTCGCCAAAGGCACTGCTCATAAAAATTTGGGGTCTCACAAAGGCACTACTCAATAATTGTTACAATAATTACTGTTCAATATTTTATTGATTCAATAATTGCTACGTTGAAATTTTATATTATTGTTATTTTAATAATTGGCACTACACAATATTTCCCATTATCAGATCAATGATTAATATTATTTTAATAATATTACTAGATAACATTATTGGAAATGTCTAGAAAGTTCTGTCTAAGGATAGGTTTGGTCACCTAATTGCTAGCACAAGAAGAGAAAAATTTTATTGAAAGCCCCTCTTTCCTAGAAGGACTGGCACAGTTGCCATATTTTGATTACAGTAATATTATTTGTGAATAATTAATTATTGATTTATATGATAATGAAAATATTCATTTTATGTGGATATAGATGAAGAAAATTTTAAAGTGACAATTGTTGAAAAATTGATATTTTATCTTTTTTGATAAAATAATTCATTTAAATATATTATTATATTTTAATAATATAATAATGGTGATATTTTTACAATGAATGTGGGATATATTAATATATGAGGATGAAGGGTATTTTTGTTGCAAAAGTTTTTTAAAACATGTTAAACATGTTTGTGGGCCCATTTCTTAACTGAATTTTGATTATAGCCTGTAAAATCGTCCGTATGTGGATTTCGGTCAATTTCTATTTGGAATTTGGAAAAACTTTCTTCTGAAAAGTTGTAGAGAATGAAATTTCCTATGGAAAGGACATAAGGTTTGAATTTTTCTGATAAAAGTGCTATTTATTATGAATTATTAAAGTTCCGTAGTTCCGAAATAATTAATTTTTGAAAGTTTTAATTATTTTTAATAACAAAAACGTTTTTTTGTTTTTGTCATTATTAGTGGCTGAATTCAGATGGTCAAGGTGGGCGTAAGAATTTAAATAAATAATATTAATATTTTATTAAATTTTCTGCTTTGGTGTTCTAAGCAATTTCTTATAAATAGGGTGCTTAGGTTAGAATTGAAAATCACACCAGAATTTGAAGTTTTCTCTCTCTATAATATCGAGCGTATTTTTGTGAGTATTTTGATACTTTGAGTGTGGCTATACGGTGCAAGTTTCTTTCAGCATTATATTCAATATTCAGTCAGAAGTACCATCTTTGCGAGGTAAGGGATGTTATTTTCTTCGTAAATGATATTATTTCTTTCAATATCATTATGCCGAAATATTGGTCTGAACTATTTATCAAATTTGAAACTTTTTGTGTCGGGGTTACTATTCACGTATACAGTACAATTCACATATACGGCACTATTCACGAATACGGCATTATTCACCGAAAAATGAAATTTTCTTCTTTTTGTCCAAGATGTCTATTATGGTTACTATCTTTGATTGTATCCATGTTTTGATCTTTATTTTTGAATTCTGCTTCAAAATTTGTTATTATGGAGTATTATTGAACTTGGAGAAAACCGTGTCTGAATCCCTAATATTTGTTCTTTTGCTTCCTTTGGATTCATTTTCTTTAAAATATTTTTCATCATCCTCGATCCTAAATGATGATATTCTGAATATATCTTTGGCTTTGTAGTGCAAAGATGATTGATTTCTGATGAATATCTTTGGCCCGTAGTGCAAAGATGAACAGGTGTTTAGATGAACATGACCAACTAATGAATATCTTTGGCCTGTAGTGCAAAGATGAATATTTAATTCCAGATATATGTTGATTGATGTTACAGGGATAAAATATTGACAATGGACTTTTAAATTCATATATAGAAGATAGTAGATTTTATTCTTTATTTAACTCTTCTAATGAATTATTATTTTCGCTGCGAATATTGATTTAAAACTTGTTGTCTATTGTATTCTATTAGATTTTTCCCTGTTGAGGACTAACGATAATTTGTTCTATATTATCTTAGTCATAATGTTCTTTACTGGGCTAGTTGAGCTCACCCTTTTCCTTTTTGTTCCATTTTTCTTCTTAGGAGGCGAGAATGTAGCGAGTACTAGTCGGTGTGTGGAATGATCGTTCTAGAAGTTGTTTTAGTAGTCCTTACTATTTTGTAAAATAGTGTATCAATAATTGTAATGAGGACTTATTTGAGTGTGGATATTGTCTGGATGACAATATTTGTATTTAAACTCACAGTTTAAGTGTTGTTGTATTTTTCACGACAGTTGTATTAATAAAGTTGTAGTTGTTTCTGTACCATGTATTTAGCGACTCAGAATGGCTGTTGTATACCTATTTTGGGGGTGTCACAGTTGGTATCAGAGCTTAGGGATATGGTCTCTGGCGAAGATCGGGGAATAGTACTAGGAGGGGAGAGACGAGTAAATCCTTCGCTAGTGTGTCATACCTAAGCTTATTTGTTGGTCAGTCGAAGCATATGGTTAATATGTGATATGTTAATTTGTTTAATTAACCTTTGTATTATGGCAGTATTTAAGAATGGCAGCTGAGAATATTAACAGTGGAATGAATGAGACTGTGGAGACACCTTTACTCACCAATGAGGAGAATCTGCAACAGGCCGGCAATGTTCCTCATGTAAACAACACAATTGAGCAGATGATGAACGACGTGATGTTTAGGTTAGGAGCTTTTTGAAGTTCATGCAAAATCAGATGAGGGAGACTCGTGTACAAAATAAGGGTGGAAATGATAGCAACGCGCGGCTTGTCACGACCAAGCAGTTCAAAGAGTTGGGACCACCATAATTTATTGGAAAGCCGGATCCGATCAAGGCAGAGACGTGGGTTAAACAAATTACCAAGATATTCGATGTCTTGGGATGCAAAGAGGAACAGAAGGTTCCATTTGCCACCTTTATGTTCCGTGGCGAAAGCGGACTCTTCGGTGGGAGTCGTGAAACGTACCACACTGTCAGACTCGGCATGTCTTGGGAAACATTTGAAACTTTTCAACGACAAGTACTTTCACGAAAGTATTTGCCATATGAAGGAGGTAGAGTTTATTAGACTAGAACAAAACAACATGACGGTGTCCCAATCTGAGGCGAAGTTCGCGAGTTATCCGTGTTTGCACCTCATTTGGTAGAGAATGAGGAACGAATGACGAGGATGTTTCGAGAGGTTTAAAACCCGAGATTGACGATATCTTATCTCTCATAAATTTTCTTTACATTCGGATGTTGTAAATTGCTCAATTATTAGAGCGAGATAATGAGTATGTTCAACCGAGGGACCACAACCGAGGTCATCTTGGTGGTAGCGATCATCGAACAATGAAAACCAATGGGAGGAAAACATTCAGACAAAAGCGGTAACCACTCTGGTGGTAATCGTGGCCATGAAAATAGAAGAAGCTAGTCGGGGGGAGATTTTAAAAAAAGGAGATTCAACAATGACACTGTGAAGACGTCAGCACCAACAGCAACTGGTTTTAAGGGAGGAGAACGACCACCGGTCGTATGCTATAAATGTGAAAAAGAGGGACACATTAGCCTAAACTATTCACAATAGTTCAAGGTATGCTATAATTGTGGAAATGAAGGACATATCGCTCGAGATTGTATGGTAGCGAAACCAAGTCCAGTGGGAATGGTGACTCAAAAGGCTGTCCCAGAAAAGTCAAAGTCAACGGTTCCTGGAAGAGCATTTGTCGTGACTGGTCAAAGTGCAAGGAACCCAAACGAGGTGATCACGGGTAAGCTAATCATAAACTCTTGCGAAGTTTATACCTTATTAGATACCGGTTCTACCCATTCTTTTATCTCTCCTGCTTGTACTCAACGTTTAAACTTGACTCCGGAGAAATTAGACCTTGACTTATCCGTGGAGACTCCATTAGGAAAAACTTTCATTGCATCCACTATTTATAAATCTTGTTTGATCCAAGTTGGTACCATCACATTACCTGTTGATCTTATTTCTTTGAAAATACTTGCATTTGATGTGATTTTAGGGATTGATTGGTTAACCACTCATCATGCTAAAATTGATTGTTTTCGTTAGGTTGTTAGTTTTCATATTCCTAACCAACCTGTTATGCGAATTCAAGCAACCAAACCTCTAAAGTCAATGACTGCCATATCAAGCCATAAAGCTATTCGTTTATTGAAAAATGGATGTCAAACTTTCTTAGCCCATGCCACGGACTTGAAAAAAAACACGTCAGATGTGAAGAATATTTCTATTGTTAGTGAATTTCCTGACGTATTTCCTGAAGAACTTCCCGGTCTACCCCCAGAACGTGAAGTTGAATTCTTTATTGACCTTGAACCTGGTACAAAGCCCATTTCTAAAACCGCATATCGAATGGCTCCTATTGAACTTAAGGAGTTAAAGGTCCAACTACAGGAGTTGTTGGACATCGGTTTCATTAAATCCCCAGTACATCTCCTCCGGGTGCTCTGCTTTTATTTGTAAAGAAGAAAGGCGGGGAGTATGGGACTTTGTATTGACTATCGAGAATTGAACCATGTCACCATCAAGAATAGGTATCCGCTACCTCGTATTGATGACCTATTTGACCAGTTGCAAGGAACACAATTCTTCTCAAAGATCGATCTTAGTTACGGATATCATCACCAAGATTAGAATCGAGGGTATTCAAAGACGCCTTCAGAACTCAGTATGGGCATTATGAATTCTTAGTCATGTCTTTTGGATTGACTAATGCTCCTGCGGCTTTCATGGATATGATGAACCGAGTATTCAAGGATTATTTGGATCAGTTTGTTGTCGTCTTTATTGATGACATCTTCATATATTCCAAAAGTCATGAAGATCATGAGCACCATTTGAAGCTAGTACTGCAAAGGCTTCGTGATAACAAGCTATATGCCAAGCTGAAGAAATGCGAGTTCTGGCTTGAGGAAGTAGCATTCCTTGAGCACATGGTGTCAAAACAAAGAGTATCTGTTGACCCGACGAAGATTGAAGCAATACAAAGTTGGGAGCAACCGAAATCGGTTGGATCAAGTCAACGTAGTAGCTTTTGGGCTTTCTTTGGTTATTATCAGAGATTTGTGGAAGGATTTTCTCGAATCGCTACTCCGTCAACTCAGATGACTCATAAAGATACAAAATTCGTATGGAGCGAGGAATGCAAGAAGAGTTTCCAAGATCTCAAGAGGAGACTCATTTCGGCACCTATTCTGACAATACCATCTGGTTCTGATGGATTTGTTATCTACAGCGATGCTTCAGGTAAAGGGTTAGGATGTGTTCTCATGCAACATGGGAAAGTCATAGCATATGCCTCGCGACAACTTAAAGAGTATGAGAGGAATTATCCTACTCATGATCTAGAGTTGGCAGCAGTCGTTTTCACGCTAAAGATCTGGAGGCACTATTTATATGGGGAGAAAGTGGAAATATATTCAGACAATAAAAGTCTCAAATATTTCTTCACCCAAAAGGAACTCAACATGCGGCAACGACGTTCGCTTGAGTTATTGAAAGATTATGACCATACCATCCAATACCATCTTGGAAAAGCAAACGTGATAGTTGACGCATTGAGTAGAAGATCATATGCGGGTACAAGTGCAATGTTGTTAACATAAAGGCCCATTTTATATGACTTGCAAAGGATGGAGATAGAGATAAAGGCTCCAAGTACCCACGTGATGATATCAAGCATACGAGTAGAACCGACTTTAATTGATAAAGTTAAAGCTGCTCAAGCTACAGACATGGAGCTGAAGCGTGTGAAGAAGAAAGTGCAAGAAGGTGTTATTCTAGAAGTAAGAATCGATGAAGAAGGAATACTTCGAGTTAACTCCAGACTTTGTGTTCCTAACGATTCTGACTTGAAGCATAGAATCATGATGGAGGCACACAACACACCATTTGCAATCCATCCTGGGAGTACCAAAATGTATCATGATCTTGGACATACATTTTGGTGAAACAATATGAAGAGGGAGATCGCAAAGTTTATCTCGAGGTGTTTAACTTGTCAACGTGTAAAGGTGGAGCATCAAGTGCCAAAGGGTCCATTGCAACCACTTGAGATTCTGAAATGGAAGTGGGAACACATTACCATGGATTTTGTTACGGGTCTTCCCACGGTTTCTCAAGGCATAAATGCGATTTGGGTTATTATTAAAAGATTAACTAAGTCTGCTCATTTCTTGCCGATACGGGAGACTTATTCCCTTGAACGTCTTGCTCGTATGTATGTAAATGAAATTATGAGATTGCATGGCATGTCAGTATCCATTGTTTCGGATCGTGACCTAAGATTCACTTCACAATTTTTGATTAGTTTGCAAAAAGCTATGGGCACGGATTTACGATCCAGTTCGGCATACCATCCTCAAACGGACAGGAAATCAGAGAGGACTATTCAAACTCTTGAAGATCTATTAAGACTTTGTGTCCTAGATTTTAAAGGGAGTTGGGATAAGTACCTACCATTGGTGGAATTCTCCTACAACAACAGTTATTAGGCAAGTATAGGTGTGGCTCCATTTGAAGCATTGTATGGATGAAAGTGTCGCTCTCTAGTATGTTGGGATGAGGTGGGAAAAGCAACGTTGTTGGGACCAAAGTTGGTACGAATGACTACAGAGAAGATCCAAACGATTCGACAACGTATACAAACGGCACATGATCGACAAAAGAGTTATGTGGATCTTCATCGAAAGGACGTGGAATTTGACATTGGGGATCATGTATTGTTACGTATTGCTCCATGGAAGGGAGTTACAAGATTCGGGAAGAGAGAAAAGCTCAATCCATGATTTATTGGTCCATTTTAGATTCTTGACCGAGTAGGAAATGTGGCCTATAGACTCGCATTACCTCCAAGTATGTCTCGTGTTCATAATGTTTTTTATATATCTGTGCTACGTAAATATGTGAAAGACCCAAACCACGTTATTGAGTTAGAACCAGATGAGATAGCCGAAGACTTAACGTCTTTAAGAGGTACTGTCAAGACCTTGGATAGGAAAGAGCATGTCCTACGCACAAAGGTCATACCACAAGTCAAAGTTTTGTGGAGGAACCATGCTATAGAGTAAATGACCTGGGAGTTTGAAATGAAAATGAAAGCGAGGTATCCTCACCTTTTCGAAACACCAGGTACGTACGTCAATTTCGAGGAAGAAATTTCATAAGGAGGGGAGGTTGTAAGACCCCAACTTATTATAAATGAAATTGAATTTCTCTATTTATTATTTTGAAATAGTAAGGGTTGAATTGATTAATGTGGTTAGTTATGGGTAAAAAGTGCAAATATTTCAAATAAACAAGTGGTTATAAAATATTCATTATTGTCGGGGAATATTCGTTTGGTCGTGGAATATTCTTCCTGTCGGGAAATATTCGTACGATGGCGCAGCCTTTTGTGGGCCCCATAACGAAAAGCGATTGGATGAAGAAAATGACAAGTATGAGTTTTTATAAATAACGGCATAGTTGTTACCGTTAACACTGTTGGAATACCTGGAGGTTAAAACACAATAATACACATTCTGGCACAGTAGCACACGGTATTGCACCAATTATTGATTCTTACGTAAGAAGGCTGTGACACCCCTAAAACAGGTATACATCACCCATCTTGAGTCGCCAAATACATGGTACAGAATTCAAATATAAACTTAAATATACAACATGAGCTGTGAGTTTTAATACAAATATTGTCATCTAGACAATATCCACACTCAATGGAGTCCTCATTACATTTATTATTACACTATTTCACATAATAGTGAGGACTACTAATGCACCATCTAGGACCATCACTCTGTTCCCCGACTAGTCCCAGCTACGTTCTCATTTCTTGAAGAGAACAATGAAAGAAAGGGTGAGCTTAACTAGCCCAGTAAGAAATATTATGACTAAGATAATGCAGAATAAATTATCGTCAGCCTTCAACAGTGTTAAACTGATACAATATAACAAACATCAAGTTTAACTGCAGCGGAACAAGCAATTCATTAGAAGAGTCAAGTAGAGAATAAAATCTATTATCTTCTATGAATTAAAAGATTTTTCATCACTTTTATCGTTGAGACTCAGCTTAATAAATAATCCACATCATCAAATCATCCCTGTAGTACAGGCCAAGGATATTCTTTAGTATCACGACCACGAATTATCCATACACCACGGGCCAAAGATAATCATGTTTTCATCAACGGTCCTGATCATGCCATAAAATAATTCATCTTTGCACCCTTGGCCGAAGAGAATCCATAGCCATAATCATACCAAAAACTGTCCATCAATGCACTACGGGCCAATGAGGACTTTTTCCACATCATTTGTAACATTACGGTCTTGATTATACCGAATAATCCCTGGCATAATCATACCAAGTCCATCTAACGCACTACAGCCACACGATTTGACTTTCAACATAATATAAACATGAGGATGATGACAATGACATAATAATTCAATAAAACAAAGTTCAAGAATTAATTTATTCAGGAACTAATAACGTCCAAATTGTCAACATGATACTTCTTTGTAGAGTAAAATTCAAGAATGCTCAGAAGAATATTTCCATGAAAAGATATCGGATGAAGCACAAATATCAAGGATATTCCACTAATTTCATGGAGTATAGAAGTCAAAACTTTAACCAACCGAGTATAATAAAATATATGAAACTAAAATGGATTCTCATGCCATGCGGTAATCCAATGAGATGGATCATTTCCACAATTTAATAAAGAATGAATACGAAGGATCATTCACCATGCATGTGTAATCCACATGTAGCGAGTTATTCCAACGAGAATAATAAAGAATGGAATAACATAAGGATTCATCATGCGTATAGATTGCACGCATGTGTTATTCCCAATGTAATAATAAATAATGGAACCGTCCCCGTAGAACGCACGAGACGGGATATTCTCGGCGTAATAATAAAGAATGGAATAACAACGAAATCACCACGCATGCGATAAACCGCATGACGGGTTATTCCAACAATATAATTAATGGAACCCGAATTGTCGAGCGTAATACGCACCGGCGCGTGATATTCTGACGTAATAATAAAGAACGAAATAATAGAAGAATTTCACCATGTATGCGGTAGATTGCAGATAAACAAAGTTATTCCAACATAATAATAAAGAATGGAATAATGTAAGAATTTCACCAAGTATAGGTATCCCATGATACAAGTTATTCCAATGTAATAATAAAGAATGGAATAACAGAAGTTCTCTTCATGAATAAGAAAGAAAGAATACCCCTTACGAGTACAACAAATAATATTCCCTACCTTTACAACAAATATTATCCCATACACAATAATGATATCCCTTACCTTTACAACAAATATTATCTCTTACACAATAATGATATCCCTTACCTTAAGAAGAAGAGTACTAGATATATAAGTAGTGAAGTAGCAGAATACTTTTCTTTTTTCTCTCTATAATTTTCTCTCTCTAGAGTTTCAGTGAATTCGTAAGAAATAATGAATGAATGAGCTTCTATTTATAGAAAAATGGACTGCATAGTAACTAATTCATGAACGGTCCAGATTGATTTACTTTTAATCGGACGGTCCATATTTAAAGCAAAATCTTTTAAATAAAATATAATATATTCTATTTATAATCTAATAAAATGAATAACTTTATAAAAGTATTCTGTTTTATATAAAAAGATTTTACTATGCAAAACACTATGCAACACTATGCATAATAAAATATAATATATTCTATTTATAGAATAACTTTATAAAAGTATTCTGTTTTATATAAAAAGATTTTTCTATGCAAAATACTATGCATAATAGAATATAATATATTCCATTTATAGAATAACTTTATAAATGTATTTTGTTTTATATAAAAAGTTTTTCTGTTTTATTACATTAATAATACTAATAAAACAAAACTGAGTGACTTATCACGTAAACATCAATAATCAATACCGTGTGCTACTATGCAACCGGCGTATTACTGTACTTTTACTACCGAGTAGTTCAATAGTTTTAACGGTAAAACTTCCGTCGTTATTCTCATAAAAATATTTTTGTCGTTTTCTCCATCCGACAATAATTCCGTTGCGGGGTCCACCAATGATTGTACCGTCGTACGGATATTCCCCGACAAAAAGAATATTCCCCGACCAATTGAATATTATACAACAACTTGCATACTTTTCAAAATTTATAAATACTACCCACAACTATAACATTATATCAAATCCACACCATAATATTTAAAAAATTATTTCGAGAAAATTAAATATTTATTCATAAAAATCTGGGGTCTCACAATCTCCCCTCCTTATGGAATTTCGCCCTCGAAATTTACGTACCTACCTGGTATGCCGAACAGGTGAGGATACCTTGACTTCACTTCAAATTCTAACTCTTAAGGTATAACCTTTGAGCGTTGAATATGATCCTTCTTATCCAAGATGTTAACACGTATCCCCTCATACGTTAAATCTTCTGATATCTCGTCCGGTTCTAAATTAATATTGTGATTTGGGTCGTCCACATATTTACGTAACATCGATACGTTAAAAATGTTATGAACACGCGACATACTTGGCGGTAAAACGAGTCTATAGGCCACAGTTCCTACTCGATCGAGGATTTTAAATGGGCCAATTAAATCGAGGGTTGAGATTTCCTCTCTTCGTCAATTCTTGCTTCTAGAATAATGCCCTCTTGAACCTTCTTCTTCACATTCATCAGCTCTGAGTATGTAGCTTGAGCGGCTTTAATTTTATCAATTAAAGTCGATTCTAATCGTATATTTGTTATCTTCACGTGGGTTCTTATATTCGTACTTGTAACCGCATACAATCTTCTACTCAACGCGTCCGCTACCACGTTCGCACTTCCACGATGATATTGCATGGTACGATCGTAATTTTCAACAGCTTGAGCCAACGTCTTTGGCACGTTATACATTCGTTTTAGTTGAAAAAATATTTGAGGGTTTTAGAAATGGGTTTTGTACTGGGGTCAATACAAAATTCGATTTCACGCTCTAGGGGTAGGCTAAGAAGTCTTCAAGAATACGTCAGGAAATTTATTAATAATAGAAATATCATTCAAAACTGTAACCCTCATCCAAGATTTGGATAGTACGTCACATTGATAGCTATCAACTTGCCATCGTCATTCACGACGTCGCCTACAGAAAGTCTGGCTTCGGTGCATTACACACTAGGAAGTCAACAACGAAAGGACCGAGGCTTTTTACTTATGGCTTTATATGACAATGATTGACTTTAGTGGTTTGGTTGCTTGAATTCGCATAACAGATTGGTTAGAAATATGAAAGCTAACAACCTTACGAAAAAAATGATGGGTAGTTAACCAATCGCTTCCTAAAATCGCATCAAAGGCAAGTATTTTCAAAGAGATAAGATTGGCACGTAACGTGAAAGTGTCAATTTGAATTAAACAAGATTTATAAATATTAGAGGTAACGAAGGTTTCTACTATTGAAGTTTCAACCAATAATTCAAAGTCTAATTTCTCTGAAGTCAAATTTAAACGTTGAGCATAAGCAAGAGAGATAAAAGAATGGGTAGAACCGGTATCTAATAAGGTATAGACTTCGCAAGAATTTATAATTAACTAACCCATGCTAACTTCGTTCGGGTCACTCGCTTTTTTTTGAGAAGTCACAAAAAACGCTCTTCCTTAAACTACCGACTTTATTTTGTCCGTATCCACCTTTGGTACCACCGTCCCAGCTGGACTTGACTTCACTATACGACAAAATCGATCTAAATGACCTTCTCTTCTTGAAATTTCCACTTCTATTATCTTGGCCATGATTACCACCGAAATGGTTACCATTCTTGGCATGATAATTTCCCCCACGATGGTTATCATCATTGTTCGATGGCCGCCACCACGCCAGAGATGATTATTATCGTGTTGTTGGTCGTTACCTTTTGGTTGAGCTGACTCAACGGTCTCATGTGCTTCATTGCTTATCTCAGCATTTTCATATGTTATTTTCAAACACTGTCACAAAACAAGGGTTAATTAACATATCACATATTATCCCTATACACTGACCGACCAATTAAATACCAAATAAACTTAGGTAGGTCATACTAGCGAAGGAATTCCCCGTCTCTCCCTTCCTAGTTCTAATCTCACATCTTAGCCAGGGATCATATCCCTAAGCTTTGATACCAACTGTGACACCCCCAAAATAGGAATACATCACCCATCTTGAGTCGCCAAATACATGGTACAGAATTCAAATACAAACTTAAATATACAACATGAGCTGTGAGTTTTAATACAAATATTGTCATCTAGACAATATCCACACTAAATGGAGTCCTCATTACATTTATTATTACACTATTTCACATAATAGTGCGGACTACTAATGCACCATCTAAGACCATCACTCTGTTCCCCGACTAGTCCCAACTACGTTCTCATTTCCTGAAGAGAACAATGAAAGAAAGGGTGAGCTCAACTAGCCCAAAGAAGAAATATTATGACTAAGATAATGCGAATAAATTATCGTTAGCCTTTAAATAAAGGTTAAACTAATACAATATAACAAACATCAAGTTTAACTCATAATGAACAAGCAATCCATTAGAAGAGTCAAGTAGAGAATAAAATCTACTATCTTCTATGATTTAAAAGGTTTTTCATCACTTTTATCACGAGACTCACTTAACAAATAATCCACATCATCAAATCATCCTGCAAGATGCAGCCAATGATATTCTTTAAGTATCACGACCACGAATTATCCATGCACCACGGCCAAAGATAATCATGTTTTCATCAATAGTCCCCGATCATGCCATAAAACAATTCATCTTTGCACCCTTGGCAAAAAAGAATCCATAGCCATAATCATACCAAAACTCGTCCCATCAATGCACTACGGCCAACGAGGACTTTTTTTCATCATTTGTAACATTACTACATCATGATTATACCGAATAATCCTCGGTCATAATCATACCAAGTCCATCTATGCACTACAGAACCACAGATGACTTTCAACATAATATAAACATGAGGATGATGACAATGACATAATAATTTAATAAAACAAGTTCAAGAATTAATTTATTCAGAACTAATAACGTCCCAAATTGTCAACATGATACTTCTTTGTAGAGTAAAATTCAAGAATGCTCGTAAGAATATTTCCATGAAAAGATACTTGGATGAAGCACAAATATCAAGGATATTCCACTAATTTCATGGAGTATAGAAGTCAAAACTTTAACCAACTGAGTATAATAAAATATATGAAACTGCAAATGGATTCTCGCCCGCCATGCGGTAATCCACGTAGACAGATCATTTCCATAATTTAATAAGGAATGAATACGAAGGATCATTCACCATGCATGTGGTAATCCACATGTAGACAAAGTTATTCCAACGTAATAATAAAAAGAATGGAATAACATAAGGATTCATCATGCGTGCGATAGATTGCATGCATGTGTTATTCCCAATGTAATAATAAATAATGGAACCAGTCCCACAGAACGCATTACGCATGTGATATTCTCGACGTAATAATAAAGAATGGAATAACAATGAAATTACCATGCATGCGATAGGCCGCACAAACAAAGTTATTCCAACAAGATAATTAATGGAACCAAAATCAAAGCGTAATACGACCGACGGATATTCGGCGAGAATAATAAAGAACGAAATAATAGAAGAATTTCACCATGTATGCGTAGATTGAGATAAACAAAGTTATTCCAACATAATAATAAAGAATGGAATAATGTAAGAATTTCACCAAGTATAGGTATCCTCACAGATACAAAGTTATTCCAATGTAATAATAAAGAATGGAATAATGTAGTTCTTTTCATGAATAAGAAAGAAAGAATACCCCTTACGAGTACAACAAATAATATCCCCTACTTTTACAACAAATATTATCCCTTACACAATAATGATATCCCTTACCTTTACAACAAATATTATCTCTTACACAATAATGATATCCCTTACCTTAAGAAGAAGAGTATTAGATATATAAGTAGTGAAGTAGCAGAATACTTTTCTTCTTTCTCTCTATAATTTTCTCTCTCTAGAGTTTCAGTGAATTCGTAAGAAATAATGAATGAATGAGCTTCTATTTATAGAAGAATGGACTGCATAGTAACTAATTCATAAACGGTCCAAATTAATTTATTTTTAATCGGACGGTCCATATTTAAAGAAAAATCTTTTAAATAAAATATAATATATTCTATTTATAATCTAATAAAACGAATAACTTTATAAAAGTATTTTGTTTTATATAAAAAGATTTTACTATGCAAAACACTATGCAGATACTATGCAACACTATACATAATAAAATATAATATATTCTATTTATAGAATAACTTTATAAAAGTATTCTATTTTATATAAAAAGATTTTACTATGCAAAATACTATGCATAATAGAATATAATATATTCTATTTATAGAATAACTTTATAAAAGTATTATGTTTTATATAAAAAGTTTTTTTGTTTTATTACATTAATAATACTAATAAAACAAAACTGAGTGACTTGTCACGTAAACATCAATAATTAATATCGTGTGCTACTATGCAACCACGCGTATTACTGTACTTTTACTACTGAGTAGTTCAACAGTTTTAACGATAAAACTTCCGCCGTTATTCTCATAAAAATATTTTTGTCGTTTTCTCCATCCGAAAATAATTCCGTTGCAGGGTCCACCAATGATTGTACCGTCGTACGGATATTCTCCGACAAAAAGAATATTCCCCGACCAATCGAATATTATACAACAACTTGCATACTTTTCAAAATTTATAAATACTACCCACAACTATAACATTATATCTAATCCACACCATAATATTCAAAAAATTATTTCAAGAAAATTAAATATTTATTCATAAAAATCTGGGGTCTCACAAAGGCACTACTCAATAATTGTTATAATAATTATTGTTCAATATTTTATTGATTCAATAATTGCTACGTTGAAATTTTATATTATTGTTATTTTAATAATTGTCACTACACAATATTTCTCATTATCAGATCAATGATTCATATTATTTTAATAATATTACTAGATAACATTATTGGCAATGTCTAGAAAGTTCTGTCTAAGGATAGGTTTGGACACCTAATTATGCCGTCGATGAGAGAAATTCTTATTGGAAAGCCCTCTCTTCCTGGAACTACCGTTGCCAAGATTGTGATTCTGTAATATTATTTGTGAATAATTAATTATTGATTTATATGATAAGAAAAATATTTATTTTATGTGGATATAGATGGAGAAAATTTTAAAGTGACAATTGTTGAAAAATTGATATTTTATCTTTTTTGATAAAATAATTCATTTAAATATATTATTATATTTTAATAATATAATAATGGTGATATTTTTACAATGAATGTGGGATATATGAATATATGAGGAGGAATGGTATTTTTGTTGCAAAAGTTATTTAAAACATGTTAAACATGTATGTGGGCCCATTTCTTGACTGAAATTTGATTATAGCCTGTAAAATTGTCCGTATGTGGATTTCGGTCAATTTTTGTTTGGAATTTGGAAAACCTTTCTTCTGCAAAGTTGTAGAGAATGAAATTTCCTATTGAAAGAAAATAAGGTTTCAATTTTTCTGATAAAAGGGCTATTTATTATGAATTATTGAAGTTCTGTAGTTCCGAAATAATTGATTTTTGAAAGTTTTAATTATTTTTATTAACAAAAACGTTTTTTTTGTTTTTGTCATTATTGGTGGCTGAATTCAGATGGTCAAGGTGGGCGTATGAATTTAAATAAATAATATTAAAATTTTATTAAATTTTCTGCTTTTGTGTTCTAAGCAATTTCCAATAAATAGGGTGTTTAGGTTAGAATTAAAAATCACACCAGAATCTGAAGTTTTCTCTCTCTATAATATCGAGCGTATTTTTGTGAGTATTTTGATACTTTGAGTGTGGCTATACGGTGCAAGTTTCTTTCAAAGATTATATCTCGATATTCAATCAAAGATCTTGTCTTTCATGATGTAAGGGATGTTATTTTCTTCGTAAATGATATTATTTCTTTCAATATCATTATGCCGAAATATTGGTCTAAACTTTTTATCAAATTTGGAACTTTTTGTGTCGGGGTTACTATTCACGTATACGGTACTATTCACGTATACGACACTATTCATGAATACGGCATTATTTATCAAAAAATGAAATTTTCTTCTTTTTGTCCAAGATGTCTATTATGGTTACTATCTTTGATTGTATCCATGTTTTGATCTTTATTTTTGAATTCTGCTTCAAAATTTGTTATTATGGAGTATTATTGAACTTGATAAAACCGTAATACTAATCCCTAATATTTATTCTTTTGCTTCAATCGGATTCGCTTTTCTTTAAAATATTTTCATCATCCTCACCCCCTAAAATGATGATATTACTGAATATCTTTGGCATGTAGTGCAAAGATGAATGATTTTTGATGAATATATTTGGCCCGTAGTGCAAAGATGAACAGGTGTTTAGATGAACATGACCAACTGATGAATATCTTTGGCCTGTAGTGCACAAATGAATATTTGATTCCAGATATATGTTGATTGATGTTATAGGGATAAAATATTGATGATGGACTTTTAAATTCATATATAGAAGATAGTAGATTTTATTCTCTATTTAACTATTCTAATGAATTATTATTTCTGCTGCGAATATTGATTTAAAACTTGTTGTCTATTGTATTCTATTAGATTTTTCCCTGTTGAGTACTAACGATAATTTGTTCTATATTATCTTAGTCATAATATTCTTTACTGGGCTAATTGAGCTCACCCTTTTCCTTTTTGTTCCATTTTTCTTCTTAGGAGACAAGAATGTAGCGAGTACTAGTCGGGGTGTAGAATGATGGTTCTAGAAGTTGTTTTAGTAGTCCTCACTATTTTGTAAAATAGTGTATCAATAATTGTAATGAGGACTTATTTGAGTGTGGATATTGTCTAGATGACAATATTTGTATTTAAACTCACAGCTTTAAGTGTTGTAATTATTTTGTACTGACAGTTGTATTAATAAAGTTGTAGTTATTTACGCACCATGTATTTGGCGACTTCGTAATAGGTGTTGTATACCTATTTTGGGGGCGTCACAGCAGTGAAGACAACAAATTAGGCAAGAACCTAAGTTTGGGGGGGGGGAACGTAGGGTGTATAAGCTTCAGAAAAAAAAAGAGAAAAAAAAATAACAAAAATAAAAGTAAAAAATAAAATTAAAAAAATGAAATAAGTTGAGTCTTGTGGTGGGTTGAGGAGAAATACTCCCCATAAACACAAGCGTGAGATGGAGCGTAAAATGCACTCACCAACTATCTATCCAAAAAAAAGAATAATTACAGGAAAAGAGCAAAAAGCCCCCGTGAAAAAAAATTGAAATAAAAGATGTATAAGTACCCTCATGAACCCTTGAGTTTGGTATTGCTTAGTTTTAGTTGGAATGTGCCTATTTTTGAAATTTTTAAGTTTGTACTATATGATTCCTTCTAAGAAATTGCTTATGTATTGAATTTGAGTCCGTATCAGTTATCATAGATGTTGAACACACACGCACACTATACCAGTGATAATTGTTCAAGATTTGAGAATTAGTACGAAGTTGTGGATTAGTTTTGGTATTCATATTGTCGAGCTGCTTGTTTTCTCTGAGGCCGATGGGATAATGTTGATTCTGCGATACTGTTGGATTCATATACATATAGATTAGTTTCATTACATGGCATTGCATAACATTTTTTGTGTTTTGTGCTCGAGGACTAGCACGATTTAAGTTTGGGGGATTTTGATAAGTGGATTTTATATCCACGAGTCAATGTTCATTTCAAGCTTAATTCGTGTTACTTTCTCATTTTTGTGTTCGTTTACTCGTTTCTTGTTCTTTTATGTGTAGGGTGGTCGTTGAGGCAAAGTATGGAGAAAGGAGGTATTTTGTAGCAAAAGTGGAATTAATGTGGAAAATGGAGCAGTCAACTTGCAGGCCCTTTTTGCAGGGTAGGCCCTTTTTGCTTGTGCACCCCCGTCGGGGCGGGGGGGTGTCGAATTCTGAGTGTCCTGCTATGGTTTGAACTCTGTTGGGAAGTGGATTGTGATACTATGGTTGGCGCATGGACTCTAATGAGTGAGGGATTTTGGCCAGAACATGAGAGGATATATATATTGCATTACAAACAACAAATCAATCATCACGCGAAGCATATTACAGAGATTATTTCCAGAATTTGATTGCAAGCTTTGGAGGAGTGATTGGAAGAGAATTTTGTGACGATTGCAATTCTAGGCTACGTGAAGGGTGGTTTCACATTATTCTTCATCTTAGTTTTATATTTGTAATTGGAAGGATGTTTCCTTTGAGTTATTCAGTTTTTATTTTATTCGTTATAAACTAATTCACTTATTAGGCTTATGATGGATCCTTAGGTGAAACGATGATTTTATAATTTTGATTTCCAGTTCAGTAAAGTATTTTCAGTTTATCTATATTAAATTGAGCGTGAATTTATGAATTGCTTGATCAACAATTCTTTGTGGATTTGTATGGAATCAAGAGAGGATATTCAAATCTAGACTTAGTTAATATAGCATGTGTCATGAATTTTGTGAATAGCATATTCTTGAGTTAAGGTAGAGATATGCTTGACATCGCATGTAATCAGATAGAGAACTTAATCTTAAACCTTCTTTAATTTCAGTTCACATAGAGATATAGTGAGTTGGTTGATTAAGGTGTTTAACTTGTTTCTATCTAAATTGTGGATTTAAGTTAATACGGTATTAGTGCATCGAGAGGTGGATAGTACTACATTCGTGTTCTTGATTAATAAACTGGGATATTGAGTTGAATTGGGATAAAAGTTTGAAAATCAGAGTGAAGTTTAGGGTGAAATCATAAGTCTAATTCTCCATCAATTGTTTGAAATTCCGAATTTTGATATTTGTGATTGTTTTGTGATAGTTTATTTATTTATTAATTTAGTTTCTATAATTTTAAACCATTGAATTGAATAGTTTAATAGAATTAGGATTAATAGGAAATTGATAATTGTGAAGTTAAATATCTTGCTAATTTGTCTTCGTGGGAACGATACTCTACTCATTACTATATTACTTGTTGATAACGTATACTTGCGTGTTTTGCGTATATAGATTTTACCCAACAAGTTTTTGGGCGCCATTGTTTGGGGACAATTTAGTTTAGATTTTAATATTTTTATAATATCAGTTTAATTAGTCCAATTTTACTTCAACACTTTTTGTTTTGTTTTGTTCTTCTTGTTTCAGGTTTTTGACATTGGTTTATGCAAACTCGATCCAAAAATCCAGACTTTCTTCTGTTTGAGGACGATATTGAGAGATGGTTTCGGAAGTTAAGTAAGTGGATCAAGGAAACAAGGGACGAATTCAAAAACTCTGATAAGGAAGAAGCAATGGCTGCCGAAGACCAGAAAGCGTTGAGGGATTTTGCAACATCTAAGGTGACTGATCTGCAGTCGAGTATCACTTGGCCTGCAGTAGCTGCGAATACTTTTGAAATCAAGCCTGGGACCATTCAGATGACGCAGAATTCATTTCAGTTTGGGGGAATGGCAAATGACGATCCGAACGAGCATTTAATCAGTTTTCTGGAAATGTACGACACTTTCAAGTACAATGGGGTGTCGGATGAGGCAGTAAGACTTCGCTTGTTTTCGTTCACTTTACGGGACAAGGCAAAGAGTTGGTTACATTCTCTGCCACCGGGATCGATAACTACGTGGGAAGACTTGGCTTAGAAATTTCTTGCCAAATTTTTCCCACTGGCAAAAACTTCCAAAATGAGGAATGACATTACAATGTTTGAGCAGCAAAATGGGGAGTCGCTATATGAGGCATGGGATAGATACAAGGAGTTACTTAGAAAGTGCCCACATCATGGATTGCCCAAGTGGCTGCAAATGAACACCTTTTATAACTGACTACATGGGAATATTAGAACCAATATTGATGCAGCGTCGGGTGGAGCGTTCAAGGCTAAGAGTTATGAGGAAGCCTACAATTTGATTGAGACCATGGCGGCCAATAACTACCAGTGGCCCATAGCAGGAATGACATAGGCAAAGGCAGCTGGGGTTTGGGAAGTAGATGGGGTGACAGCAATACAAGCACAAATGTTTGCGCTGTCCAAGAAGTTGGATGCCATGACAGGGGCTCAAGTACAGCTGGTTGTAGTAGTATGTGAATTGTGCATGGGTGACCATCCTACAGATCAGTGCGCAATCAATCCAGCGTCCGTGCAGTTCATAGGGAGCTATAATAAAATTCCGCAAAATTCCACCCAAATTTCTCGTGGAGCAATAATCAGCAAAATCAAGCTCCACAACCGTCGTATCCCTCTGGTTTTCAGAATCACCAACAATCGGTTCAACATAAGGAAAGGAAATCAGATTTCGAGGAAATGGCGTCGAAGTACATAATTAGCAATGAGGCAACAATGAAAAATCAAGCAATGGAAATGAAATCACAAGAGATGGCTATCAAGAATTTAGAAAATCAGATAGGACAGATGGCGTTAGCATTGAATAACAGACCACAAGGAACGTTACCAAGTGACACCGAAAGAAATCCATAGGGAAACCATGAACAGTGTAACGCAATCACACTTAGGAGGGGTAAGGAATTGGGTTCTAATTATAGTGAGAAAACCAGTATAAGAGACGAAGATAAGGATGCAAGGGATGACTTAAAAATGAAGTCTACAGAGAAAGCGGTGGAAAAAGGACAGAAAGACAGACTAATTTCAGTTACACCACCAGCACCTTTTTCTCGCAGGCCAGAAAGTGAAAAGTTGAAGAATCAGTTTTCAAGGTTCATGGATATATTCAAACAATTACATATCAATATTACATTTGCCGAAGCACTGGAGCAGATGCCGAGTTACATTAAGTTCATGAAAGACATTCTGTCGAAGAAACGCAAGCTCCAGGATTTCAAAACAGTGGAATTGACTGAAGAATGCAGTGCAATACTGCAGCAAAAGCTCTCTCCTAAATTAAAAGATCCGGGGAGTTTCACAATCCCGTGTGCAATTGGAAATCAAGACTTTGGAAGAGCGCTATGCGATCTAGGAGCGAGTATTAATTTGATGCCACTTTCCATTTACCGAAAGCTGGGATTAAAGGAAGCAAAATCGACCAACATTAGTCTACAGCTCGCAGATAGATCACTAACATATCCACTAGGAATAGTTGAAGACGTATTGGTTAAGGTTGATTCGTTGATATTTCCGGCCAATTTCGTGGTACTAGACTTTGAGGAAGACAAGAACATCCCCATTATTTTGGGACGACCATTTCTGGCGACAGGGCAAACACTGATTGATGTACCTAACGGAGAGCTGATAATGAAAGTGTTCGATCAAGTAGTAACGGTAAAGGTGTTTAAAGAAATCCCAATCCCGACTGACAAGGAAGAGTGCGAGTTGCTTGAAAATTCTACACGCGTCAAGTTCAGGGATTGCAAGGAGGATAATGGTCTAAAGGCGTTAATTGAGGATAGAAATTCAAATTCATCACCAAATATTCAAGTGAATGGACACGCATTACAACAGTGTTGGTGTTATGTGACAAATAGAATGTCGCGGATAGCCCAACCGATCCTGGATGAAATAGGGAGTAGTCATGCTGAATGATTTAAAATGAAGCACTAATTGGGAGGCAACCTAATCATTTCTTTTTAGTTATTTCATTTTTATTTCCATTTTAATTTTTTTCGTATTAGTTATATTATAGCTTAGGATTTTAGTTTATCGATTTATTTTATTTTATTGATTCGTTCTACGATTCTTGGAATTCTCTCAATCATACTCAAATTGATCAACAATCTAATAACTTTCACGTTTCATGGCTTGCAAGATGGGAAAATGCAATTTTGGTGGCATAGCATGAATACAACAAAGTCAAATCTGGCCAACTTACAGTGGGCATGCCCACCGGGGCGGGCTCAATTGGCCTTGTACCCCCCACCCCCAACTTTAATTCGGCAGTTACACAACTTGTTCCCACTACGTCTCTTTCCCCCCACTTCAACTTCAACTTCAATGTCTACCCATTCTACAAAATCCTACCCACGATTTAGCCACATATCTTCATTATCTCACCCCATTATTACCCATAAACCCATTACCACCATTCTATTACTTCAACCCCTTCTCTCCACACACTATCTCTATATATGTTCACACCCTCTCAACATAATTTCCTCACAACCTTGCACATACTTATCACCCAGCCTCGAATTAGAGTTTCAAGTGGGAGAATTAAGCTGGCATCTGCTAGTGAGCAACAATCCTACACATTCTTCTTCTTCTCCTTCAATTCCTACCACGAAAGTCCTGGAGACATACATGGAGCCAAAAAGGTACATCTCTATCTACTTAGGTATGTTCTGGATCCAAGATGTAAAGTGTCATGGTTTATGTAATTCCATATTATTATCAATGACATTCATGATTATCTGGTTTAGAAATACAGCAGCTCACTGTATATAAGATTCATTCATCTCATGCATATGCACTAATTATTTTTGTCATAATCAAATAGGGGGAGATTGTTAGGAATAAACATGTTAATGATTTTCCTATTTATATATGATTTGATTATGATATAAATGAATGAATATGCAAGTATGCTTGCATTAAAAAAGCTGTAACGTCCTTTGATAGATAATAGGAACATATATACAAGGACTTAGAATGTAGTGATCAAATATGTTAGGTTGATCCTACATGAGCAAAACAGCTTTATAAAGTTCTTAAAAAGAAATGATGTACAAGGACTATAAATATAGAAAGATCAAGCTTGTTAGGTTGATCTTATAATGTAATAGATAGGCTTGTCTAATCGTCGAGCACTGCACCAGAAATCGTAGTCTGCCAGGAGAGTCAAGGAAAACTAGAGAACTATCAAGGCAGAATCGTAGTCTGCAAGATAGTAGATCTCGGAGTTCATAGACTGCCAGGAGTGACGAGGAAGGATAGTAGTGTGTCGAGAAAAACATCCTCGGAGCCATAGTTTGATGAGGATGTCATATTCATAATCGTAGAGACAACCTGTCTAAGAGCCGACTGAGCATCTGCCGAAGCCAAGTCAAGAATCATAGACCACACTCGGAGTCGTAGAATCTACTGATCACATCAGAGGTAGAGATCGTAGTCGAGCCAGATCAGATGAAAACAGCAAGCTTAAGGACTGAAATCATAGAGTGTCAAGATCTGATCTCAGAGTCGTAGTGTCTACAGAACCAAAGCTGAATTGTAGAGTGCAAAACTAAGGGTTCAACAGAGGTACTCACAACACCAAGGCATAATCGTAGAGTAAACACGATTCTCAATAAACGAGCACTCCCAGAATATCCAAAGTATGAAGCCTCTGGTCTGAGCTGCAAAGATACATTCCACCTAAAAGAAACCAGAGAGCACTCAATGAATGACATACAAGCTAACAGAAGAACTAAGCACCAACCCAATCAACATCCAGATTTAGTTGTGAAGCCATTCAACATGAAGTCTTCCACAAGTTGATCAGAAGAAGACTTCAGTCATAGTAACTGACTAAGGAAAGTTAGCAAGTGCAGTAGTTGTCAAAAGAACAGAAGACAACGATCTTGGGGTTAACCAGGATCGTAGTGTTTGCCAAACAAAGCAGGAACCGATGAAGTGTACATAGAGATACCGGTCAGCTTATGAAGAACAAGGCTAAAGTGATTAAGCATTGGGTCAATCCATTGATGATAAGTGAATGGGAGATCACAAGGAGAAATCGAGTTGGGCATGCCACAAATATGAAGTATCTTGCTATTCAAAAGAGGCCATAAAGTGAAGCTATCAGTTCCTGAGAACAGTCGAGGCAAACAGAAGTGTTGAAGCACTTCCCAAGAGAAGGAAGAGATTTTTTACATTGAAGATCCAGTAAACACTCTTCAGGATCGTAGTGTTTTCTCAACCTGTCAATGAGAAACATTCAACAAGACACACTACGATCAGGTCCAAGAACATCTGCATCAGAATCGTAGAGCTCGGTCATCTAAAGATTGAAGCATTGGCAACGGTTCAATCTGAAGACTTATTCGAACATTGCTGTGTGAGAGCATCGATGCAAAAGGAAAACTCATGATGCTCTAATCGAGAAATAAAAAAGGAGAGATAAAGTTGACTACCTGCCCGAGATATCAAAGTGACATCTCTGATGGGGTAGGTGAAACAGTAGACTGCAGTGTCAGAAAGATGAAAAAGGAGATGTCATGTTGCAGTACACACCAAATAACTCGAGATCTGCGAAGTAATTCAAATAGTTTTCAACGGCTATATCCCAACGGGAAGATTGGGAAGGAGTATATATCAGCCAGAGCTTCAAAGATCAAAAGGTGTTGATGTTGAAAAAGTTGCAAAATCATTGAGTTATTGGAATGCTATATTATTGACTCTACGAATTCCACCAGAGCTTAACAGAACAAGTCTCGGTGACAGTGAGACTAAGAAGATGGAAGTGAAGCATATTTGAAGAAGGACTTGAACAGACTAAAGCTTCACTCAACAAGGATGAGAATGCCATTAATGATGGCAGCTAAGCTGAGAGCCGAGAAGGACAAGAAGATAGCATTCAGAAAAGTGGCAGAGCACAAAGAAGATCCAGAGAAAAACTCTACGAATCACCATGAACCAAAAGATGAAACAGAACAAGTGAAGAACCATGTCTATAACCCAGTCGAGAAGGGTTTAGAGAATGTTAATTGCTAGACGAAGTCTACCAAAAGCTCAAACACTTATCAAACTTAAATGGTGATGGTGCACAGCTGACATCGAATGAAGATGAGCATAACAGAATAAAGATTAGCTGCACCAGAAGACATGTGGTCCATAATCTACGCAGAATGCTAAGAGGACCATGCCTAGCTGCTAAGTACAAAAGATGTTCAAGCTTAAAGACATCTTAGAAGCAAGGCACCAACAACAACACCACCAACAATAACAAGTAGCTAGGGACTGAGGGGTTCTTGTCCAGAGGGACTAAATTAAGTTCCAAGCCTGCTGGGCTTAAAGAGTTCCTAGGGAACTAAAAGAGTTCTAAGCCTACTGGGCTTGAAGAATTCTTAGTGAACTAAAGTTCTAAGGATGCTGGCCTTGAAGGAATCTTAGTGATTCAAGGTGTTGCCCTTCCTTAGTGGAAATCCTGCTAGTTAAAGCAGAAGAGTGGATTAGGAGCTTGAGTCTCTAAACCACTTAAAATCCCTTATGTCTTTTACTTTTAGTCATTTAATTTCTGTCATTTTCATTATGTACCTAACTGCTATAAATGCTATGTATGTATTAACTGCTTAAAACTGAACTAACTCTACGAATAATGTATGTATGTTTATGGTTGTATCAATGAAGGGGATCTTTTACTTATTCCATTGTGCTTGAGAATATTCTTATGTTTGTCATATGCTAAGTCATTAGCAATACAAAATAAATGAGAAAAATATTTGAAATTAAAAAGGATCTATTCAACCCCCCTTCTAGATCTATTGTGTGCCTACTGGGAACTAACAAGTTTCTTGATAATATATTCTATATGTCTGAGTGTATCCCTTCGCCACTAGTCTTGCCTTGTATCTCTCTATAGATCCATCTGCCTTGTGTTTCATAGAGAACACCCACCTACATCCAACGATTCTCTTCCCTTTGGGAAGTGGAGCCAACACCCATGTTTGATTCTTTAACAGTGTTCCCATTTCTTTTTCTATAGCATCTGTCCATTTAGGATCAGATAGTGCTTGCTAAATAGTAGTTGGAATTTGGCATGTTGATAAATCCTTGGAGAAAGTCTTGAGAGGTTCAGGTAGCTTTTCCATAAACACATAGTTGGTAATTGGGTACCTTGTTCTCCTTTCCTCCATGTCTGGTGAGTATCTATTTAGTGGTTTACCATGATTATGCCTGAAAGGTAAGATATATCCATCAGAGGACTCTATATTATCTGTAAAGCAGTGTGTACTAGTATAGCTTACCTCAAGAATATTCTCGGGAGATAAGTCTATGGATACTGTAGGAAAGGGGGGTTCTTCATTTGATTTAGACTTTTCATTAGATGTAGAACTTATGACCATTTTTTGGGTTGTCATAGAGTCATCAACTTGATTGTTCTGGTCTTCAAGCCACTCAAAGCTTAACCACTTCATCTCTTCACATGGTGTCTCCCTCTAAAGTGAGGAAGTGGAGGAGGATGAAGAATAAAAAAGTTCAGATTCCATAAAGGTAATATCCATGGTAGTATGAAACCTCCGAGTAGTGGGATCATAACATTGGTATCTTTTTTGGTGTGTGTCATACCCTAGAAAAACACATTAAAGAGCACACGGATCTAATTTGGTACGTTGATTTTTTGAAAGGTTAACATACGCCACGCAACCAAATATCCTAGGAGGTAGCATTATGATAGATGACAGTGAAATGAATTTGAACAGAACTTGCAGAGGAGTCCTAAACTTTAAGAGCTTATAGGGAAGGCGGTTGATGAGGTGCATAGTAGTGGTGACTACATCTGACCAATGGTGAGCCAGAACATGGGCATTCATAAGGAGAGCCCGAGCCGTTTCAAGGATGTGCCGATTTTTCTATTCGGTGAATCCATTTTTCTATGGAGTTTGAGGACATGATGTGTCGTGAATGAGACCATGTTTCTGAAAGTAGGTTGTGAACTGATGATTTACATATTCCCCGCCATTATTTGAGCGAAGGACTCGAAGTAAAGAGGTAAATTGTGTCCAAACCATAGCATGGAATAACTGAAAGATACTAAATACTTCATCCTTATTTTTCATTAAATAAAGTCAGGTCATCCTAGTGTAATCATCAATAAACAACACAAACCAACGCACTCCAGATATATTAGGTAAAGGAGAAGAACCCTATACATCAGAGTAAATTAAAGCAAATGGAGTATCACTTTAATTCAAGAGTAATGGATAATTGGTACAATGACTTTTTGCCAAAATATAAGCATCACAATGAACACTTGACAAATCCATATTCGAGAATAAACCAGGAAATAAATGTTGTAAATACCCAAATGAAGGATGACCTAAACGACGATGCCACAACCATATATGTTGAATCTTGGACTCCTGAGAGGACACCTGGTTTGCATGACCCAGACTGAAGTCTTCCATATAGTATAATCCCCCCCCTTCCTAGAACCATGCCCAATTATCTCCTTGGTGAGAATATCCTAAAGAAAACAGGAATTAGGCTACATTAATACCATACAGTTTAAATCTCTAGTAACTTGGCTCACAGATAAGAGTTTGTGAGACAAGGAATGAACAAGTAGAGTATTTTTCAATTGTAATGAAGGTGATAAAGTTATTGAACCAATCCCCGTGACAGGTGAAACAAGTCTGTTTGCAGTAGCAATATTGGTGCATCGGGGAGATGATCGATAGGTAAAATTAGCAGGGTCAAATGTCATATGGTCTGTGGCCCCTGAATCAAGAAGCCGTGTAGCACTATCCAGTTCATTACCATGACTAAGCTGGGCATGACAAGAAATACCTGAGTATGGAGGAGAGGCAGTCACGTAAGGCAGGTCATTGGGAGGAATGAGAGAAAGGTCCGGGTCAGCTGTAACCACAATAGCTTTTCCTGTACCACCATTAACATGTGTTATTTCTTTTTTATTTTTTTCTTGAAATTCAGGCCACCACTCTAGATACCTGTGCAATTGAAAACAATTATCACGGGTATGCTTAGAGTTCTCACAGTGAGAACATTTCACAATATTGGAAGAAGACCGAGAATTTTTTGAGGAACCCAAACCAGATCGGCCAGACCCTTGACTAAGCTTGAGACCGCGAGAAGCAAGCACGGCTCTAGCAGTGACTTCAGACTCAACTGTATTCATCACCACCTGGCGGAGAACTTCTTTCCGAACATGGGCATAGGCTTGCTCCACATAAGGAAAAGGATGCATTTGCGGTACATCACTCCGTATGTTGTCAAGTCTATCGTCCAGACCAGACAAGAAAGCGTAAACTCAGTCCTCCTAAAGCAGATTATTGAACTTTTGTATATCGGTTGGGCACTCCATTGGATTCGGTCTGCGGAAGTCAATCTCACACCATAATCCTTGTTAATTAGTATAGTATTTTTCCAAGGATCCACCACCTTGTCAGAGATGAGAAACATGCCGCCTGAGTTCATATACCTGCGATGTATCTCCCCCATCAAAATAAATTATAGCAACTACATCCCATACATGTTTAGTGTTGGTGTAAAATCTAATTACGCACAACACGCAAATATACGTGGTCAACAAGTAATAAAGTAAAAGTAGAGTATCGTTCCCACGAGGAATTGTTTAATAAAAATCACCAAGTACTAACCCGTAACAAACTCAATCTTATTTAAACGAATGAATTTCAATTTATAATTAAACTAATTCTAATTACCACTAGTTAAATTAAGATTACGGAGATTTAAAATCACAACTTCACTTATTACTTCATTTAAGTTAACACACTTCTCATCAATTATTCTCTATATTGAATTGTTAATCAAGAAAACTAAAGCAGATAAAACCACCTCTCGATGCATAATACCCATACTCACTTAAATCCACAGATGATAGAATTAAGCAAGACATCCTAATTAACTAATCCACTATATCCTTATGTGAATTACAATTAAAAAGGATTTAAAGCACAAGTTCTCTATAAGATTACATATGGTGTAAAGGCATATCTCTATCCTAAACACGAATCATGAATTCCATCTATTAAGAAATCACAAACGCATGTTATCATAATCAGATCTAAATTTAAACTTCATCTCTCGATTTCATATAGATTATCACGGTAATTGATGGCCAATCAATTAAACAATTAAGTCCAAATCACAATAGACAATCCTCACGATAGAACATAATAATTGATAGCGAAGCATATTAAAATAAACTACATAATAAGATCTATTGTAATCTCAAACAAAGAATTAGTTCATTGAATTAAAACTAAGAATTCACACTTGAATACACATTAAAAGACAAAACTAAGAGTAGAGTAAAGAATAAATCTGTTGTCAGCAAATCTTCTTCTTCCTCAAGCTCTTGCTCTTGATCTTCAATGGTCTCCAAGTTGCTTCAATCTCCAAATCTCATAAATACTAGGGTTTTGCTCCTAATCTACTCTAATCTAATCTAATGGAATCTTCCAAAACTAGCCTCCTAATCCAAGTCAAAATCAAGTATTTATAGTTCTAATAGATACCCTAGCAAGTTAGGCAACTAAGAATCCTATTCTAGCTCAAATTGGACATCAAATCACCCAATTTAACTCTCCCCCCATCGACCGGCGCACCCAGCGTTATTCCTATGCCATTTTGGGGGCGCCCCGCGCTACTATAACAGAGAATCTGCTGGCCCGGCACGCCCCGAGCCGCTATGTTTTCTACTGCGACATCCTTTGGTAAAATAGGCATAAGTTTTGATCCGCTATGAGTTATGAGGCCTGACACCTATCAAATCAAAGATATCGACGAGATCTACAACTTTTATTCTTTGAAAATTGACAGATTCTAGCTAGATCAAGATCGAAATTGGTCATGAAGTAGATGTTATATAAATTGCAAGCAGGACAACTTTGAGCTTTGATCTTTGTTGATAAAAATGTCATAACTCTCGCATCCGAACTCCAATTGGGATGATTCAAGATGTTACGAAAAGCTAAGAAGTAGATATACAATAAAATCCAAGTTCCAAGCCAAGAACATGCATCCAATTTGGTGTTAAAAGACCTGCAATCTTCCCTTCTTACACTTGCTTACATATTTTAGTCCAAAAGATATCCAAATTGCTTTTCCTTGCTTCTTCATGCCAATTTCGTATCATAGCCTACAAAATAACATAAATGTATGAAATGAACACACAATGCATGCAAAGTAACTATGAAACATAGGTTTAAGCAACTAATTCAAATAATAGATACCGAATAAGTAGGTATAAAATCTACTTACTATTTAGCAGTCGTAAATTGAATGAAAATGCTAATTAGAGTTGGGTCCATGGAGTTAATTAACCATCCTTTAACAATTACATTGTCCGTTCGCCACTTCTGGTAAGATATATCAGTTGGAGATGGAGGAAGTAATTCTCCATTGATGTAGCCCAATTTATCCTTCCCAAAGATATACATCTCCATCACCTGGGACCAAAGAGAAAATTTAGAACCATCCAACTTAATTCTGATTGGGACAGTGGCAGGTTCTGTAAAATTGGTTGGTGTTTGAGCCTTGGACAAGGCTTTGGCCATCTTGGTTGTAAAGAGGTCAGAAAGGATTGTGTTTGGGTCATGGTAGGTATCACTAGATTTAGGAAGGGTATTCGAGTCTCTCATCTGGCTGTTTAGGTCTCCCATCTTTGAGAGGTATGTAAGGTGTAAGACCCCGAATTTTATGAAATAAAAGTATTCAATTTTTCTATTTAGTAAATAGTTAAATTGATAAAAGTTTAAAGTTAAGGGTGATATATGTAAATTTTTCAAAATAAGCAAGTGCTTATAAAATACTCATTGTTATCGGGAAATATTCGTTTGGTCGTGGAATATTCTTCCTGTTGAGGAATATTCGTACGATGGCGCAGTCTTTTGTGGGCCCCATAACGGAAAATTTTCGGATGAAGAAAATGACAAGTATGAGTTGTTTATAAATAACGGCGTAGTTGTTACCATTAATACTGTTGGAATACCCGGTGGTTAAAACACAAAGAATACGCTGCGTTGTTGCACAAGAAGCTACAGTATTGCACCAATTATTGATTCTTACGTAAGAAGGCACTACTCAATAATTGTTACGGAATTATTGCTCAAAGATTTTATTTTATTGATTCAATAATTGCAAGGTTGATATTTTATATTACCGTTGTTTCAATAATTGTCACTACACAAGATTTCTCATTATCGGATCAATAATTCATATTATGTGAATAATATTATTAGATAGCATTATTGGCAATGTCTAGAAAGTTCTCATCTAAGGAGAGGTTTGGTCACGTAATTGTGCGCCATAAGGAGAAATTCTTATTGAAAGCCCCTCTTCCTCGAACTACTGGTTGTCGTGATTGTGATTCTCAGTAATATTATTTGTGAATAATTAATTATTGATTTATATGATGAGAAAAATATTGATTTTATGTGGATATAGATGGAGAAAATTTTTAAAGTGACAATTGTTGAAAATTGATATTTATCTTTTACGATAAAATATATTATTATATTTTAATAATATAATAATGGTGATATTTTTACAATGAATGTGGTATATATGAGTATATGAGGAGGAAGAGTATTTTTGTTGCATTAAATGATTAACACATGTTTTGTATGTTATGGACCCCATTTCTCTTATTTGAAATTTGATTATAGCACAAACATCGTCTGTATGTGGATTTCTTGTCCAATTTCATTTGGAATTTGAAAAACTTTCTTCTCAGTAAAAGTCAGTAGAAATGAATTTCCTATAAAAATTTGTGAGATTCAAATTTTTCTGATAAAAGGGCTATTTATTATGAATTATTGAAGTTTTGAAATTTCAAAATAATTGATTTTTGGTAGTTTTAATTGTTTTATTCAAGAAAAACATTTTTTTAATGATTAGTGGGTTGTTAAACATGTTGAAATCTGAATTCAAAGAGGCGTAGGAAATTTGTTATATAAATATAATATTTTATTAAATTTTCTGCTTTGGTGTTCTAAGCATTTTCCTATAAATAGGGTGCTTAGGTTAGAATTGAAAATCACACCAGAAACTGAAGTTTTCTCTCTATTTCTCTCTCTCTCTAATATCGAGCGTATTTTTGTGAGTATTTTAGTACTTTGAGTATTGCTATACGGTGCAAGTTCGCTCATTACGTTATATCCCATATTCCAAGATCGCTTTTCGAGGTAAGGGATAGTAAAGTGATTTTAAGGGATTATAAGGGATGTTATTTTCTTCGTAAGTGATATTATTTCTTCAATATCATTATGTTGAAATATTGGTTTGAACTTTTTATCAAATTTGGAACTTTTTCATGTCGGGGTTACTATTCATGAGTTACTATTCATGAGTTACTATCCACGAGTTACTATTCATGAGTTACTATTCACGAGTTACTATTCATGGGTACTATTCACTACAAAATTGGTTTCTTTTTCTAACCAAATTATAGTTGATTTATGAATATTACTATGGAGATTAAATCTATATGTTGATTATATTGATTTTATTATCATATATAACATTTTTATAACCCTGATGTTGAAATTTTCTTTCACTGGAGTGTAAAGATGGGTAGATTATTGGTATGATCATGACCAGGGTTCTCTTTGGCCAGTAGTAAAAAGTTGAATTGTGACTGGTATGATCATGACCATTGAATTTATAATTGAATATCTTTAGCTTAAGTGCAAAGGTGAATTTATCAACATGGTTATAATTATTGTTAATATAAATTCTGAAATGATTAAATATTTCTTTGAGATATGAATATCTTTGGCCCGTAATGCAAAGATGACTTATTGATGAATATCTTTGGCCCGTAGTGCAAAGATGAATTATTGATGAATATCTTTGGCATGTAGTGCAAAGATGGTCTGTTGATGAATATCTTTGGCCCGTAGTGCAAAGATGAATTTATTAGTATGATTATGAACATGAACTATGATTTGGTATAACCATGATCTTTGATGTTTCAGGTGATGAAAATTATCTTTGTCCTGGATGAGAAAAGGAATTTAGAACAACAATTACGATTATGAGTTATACATGTGATTGTGGACAGAAATTGTTGATTGATGTTACAGGGATAAAACATTGTTGGTGGACTTTTAACATGGAGAAGATAATAGACTTTATAGTCAATTTGACTCTTCTAATGGATTGCTCGTTCCGCTGCAACTATGGTTGAAAAGTTTTATCATCTACCATATCTTCTAAATCTCTGATTTATTATTGTTGAAGGCTATTGATAATTTATATATCTTTAGTCGTGATATTCTTTACTGGGCTAGTTGTGCTCACCCTTCTGTTTTACAATTCCTTTCAGGTAATAAAAGTGTAGCTGGGACAAGCGGGGGGGGGGGGTAAAAGGAGAATAGAATGGTGGTCATCATTTAGTAGTTATATTTGGTGAATCAGATAGGGTAAGGCAAACCCAACGTTGGAAGGGTGTTTTGCCACTATCATACAAGATGTCTAATGACATACAACCTCGTGTCATCATAAGACAGAGATGTACTCATCCACTTGCTGAGTATATTTACAAGCACTACCTATATAATCTTGGTATTTGTTTGGAGTATAATACCCAATTAGAGACAGTGGAGATAATGATATGTCAAGAGAAGACTCACCATTGGGAAGAATATGATAGTAATCTTCTCGTTTTTCTTTGGGGTCTATTGGGTCAACCAAGGATAATTCTGTGGCCATATGATATCTATCATAACCTGTACGCACGGCCTCCCATGTCTGGTTGGTTTCCTTGAGCACTTCCCAAAGATTCTAATTTCTAAAAAGCTTTTCGACTATACCTTTATGTAAGGTGTCATTATGAGGTGTTGTCCACTATTGGGGACATGAAAGTCACAGTTGGTATATATTTGTATTTAAACTCACAGTTTAAGTGTTGTCGTATCTTGCACGACAATTGTATTAATAAAGTTGTAGTTATTTTCTGTACCATGTATTTGGCGACTCAGAATGGGTTGGATGGAATGGACCTGTTTTGGGGTTGTCACATAAGGTATGTAATCACTAAGTATTATGAAGCTATTTTGTACCACAAATCGATTTTGCTCTGATACCATGATGTTGGGATTGACTCATACTTCTGCAGGTTTGAGGAATGGCCACTACGACTACCCAGTCGGGGGTCTCACTCCCTGGTGAGTGAGTGGCTTCCCAGCTCGCCGGTGAGCTAGCGGGGGTCGCAACAGAGCAGCGTCCCCTGAAATCCAAGCGCATAGTACAATTGGGCTTGGGGATTTATTAGTAGCCTGGTCATGAGTTTTCTAATGTATTGGGTCTCATATGTTTGGGCTCATGTTATAGCAGTTAAGGTTTTTCTATTTATTATAAAAATATTATTTGGTGTGTGAATCATTGTAGAGCGTGTGAGACATCTAATGAATACATCAGACAAGGCGCAGGACTAGCTAGCCAAATTGGTGAACCTAGTTATATCGTGTGTTCTTATTTTTTCGTCTTTCATATAATATTTTTGTTATTGCAATTTTATTCGTTCTTAAATTCTAACACATGACAAAAAGAACATATTTTTCTATATATTTTTTTTAGAAATATTACAGGTATAAACAGAGATATTTGACTCTCTATTTTTGGACATTTACACAACTCAAAGCTAGGATCATGGTTGAGATCCTTGACCCTTAATAGAAGGAATCATATTTACACCTCCACTATAATCCCTCTCATTAGTCTTCTAATCTACAGTGTACGCCAACAATATTATGTGTGCTTATTGGTCATGTAATCCATAAATCAGATTTGAGTTGTTAGTTAGTGGTAGTGTGCTTCCTCTTTTAGAATGTTAGGTTGTTGACGCTTGGCCGGAAGTTGTGTCGGTGATGATTTTTGATCTGATCTGGATTGTCAGCATCTATGGTGGTCTGCATGCGCTTCAGCTGGTTGGGGTCAACACGTGGGTTGGTGGCTGCACATGCTTTCTGATTTCCAGCTATGGGCAAAGTTTCGATTGTGCACTACAATTCATGGTATGGTGGTTTTCGCGTTCTTACTTACTGTTGAATGAACTTAATTGTATACATAATTTCAGATTTTGGATGATGATATGGAGTGTATTCTCCTTTTACGTACGATGAGTTTTATTAATAAGAAAACATTTAGTAGCTTTCAAGAAAGGAATCGTATTACTTTGCATATGTCCTTCTTGGAAGAATATGTACTGATGAACTGTTCTTCCACTGGAGTTATGCTAAAAGTTGCATTACATAGACTTTGTGTGATATTAAATAAAAAACAATAAGACTTGGTGTGATATTAAATAGATTTATTTTGAAGAATTCCAAGTTCTATATTTAGTGAATTTTCAGCTTATTATTTCTTTGTATATAAATTTAAAATTATATATAAATTTGTAGTTGTCCATGTTGCACATAGGGTCCACGGTTGAATTTTCAGCTTATGGTTTCTTTATATATAAATTTTAACAAGATTTAAATTTTAGAAATTAATTTAATCAAATTTAAGAAATGATCATTTTATTAAAAGTGCACAAAAAAAAAAAAAAAAAGAAACATGTTATTTAGTTGGAACTGTATTAATCATTACTTTTTCAAGTAAAAATGTTATTTAATTATCTTATTTTATTAAAATTTATATTATAGTATTTAAACAATTGTTTTATTTGACTTTAACATTAGTTTTTATATTATAGCATTATAATAATAATGCTATAATTTGATTTAGTATATATATAATTCATACATTGGGATAATCTAACAGTTAAGCATGTGTTGATCAAGTTGTTTTATTGCCAAAATTTCAAACTTGAGATATTGGGTTCAAATCTGAGGAGTAACATGTTTTTGGGAATTAATTTTGTAAAAGAACGCGTCAGCGGTGTCACATGTGCCACGTCAGCATGTCAATGTCCGTGTGACACTTGGGGACTCTGTTAGGAATAAACATGTGAATGATATTCCTATTTATATATGATTTGATTATGATATAAATGAATGAATATGCAAGTATGCTTGCATTAAGAAGAGTTGTAAAGTCCTTTGATAGATAATAGAAACATATGTACAAGGACTTAGAATGAAGTGATCAAATATGTTAGGTTGATCCTACATAAGCAAAACAGCTTTGTAAAGCCCTTAAAAAGAAATGATGTACAAGGACTATAAATATAGAAAGATCAAGCTTGTTAGGTTGATCGTATAATGTAATAGATAGGCTTATCTAATCATCAAGCACTGCACTAGAAATCGTAGTCTGCCAGGAGAGTCAAGGAAAACTTGAGAACTATCAAGGCGAAATCGTTGTCTGCAAGATAATAGATCTCAGAGTTCGTAGACTGCCAGGAGTGACGAGGAAGGATCGTAGTGTGTCGAGAAGAACATCCTCGGATCCATAGTTTGCTAAAGATGTCATGTTCAAAATCGTAGAGCAGCCTGTCTAAGAGCCGACCGAGCATCTGTCGAAGCCAAGTCAAGAATCGCAGACCACACTCGGAGTCGTAGAGTCTACTGATCACATCAGAGGCACAGATAATAGTCGAGCCAGATCAGATGAAGACAACAAGCTTAAGGATAGAAATCGTAGAGTGTCAAGATCTGATCTCGGAGTCGTAGTGTCTGCAGAACCAAAGCTGAATCGTAGAGTGCAGAACTAAGACTTCAACAGATGTGCTCACAACGCCAAGGCAGAATCGTAGAGTAAACACGATTCTCAACAAACGAGCACTCCCAGAATATCCAAAGTATGAAGCCTCTGGTCTGAGCTATAAAGATACATTCCACCTAAAAGAAACCAGAGAGCACTCAACGAATGGTATGCAAGCTAATAGAAGAACTAAGCACCAACCCAATCAACATCCAGATTTAGTTGTGAAGTCATTCAAGATGAAGCAAGTTGATCAGAAGAAGACTTCAGTCAAAGTAATTGACTAAGGAAAGTTAGCAAGTGCATTAGTTGTCAAAAGAACAGAAGACAACGATCTTGGGGTTAACCAGGATCGTAGTGTTTGCCAAACAAAGAAGGAACTGATGAAGTGTACACAGAGATACTGGTCAGCTTATGAAGAACAAGGCTAAAGTGATTAAGCATTGGGTCAGTCCATTAATGATAAGTGAACGGGAGATCACAAGGAGAAAACGAGCTGGGCATGCCACAAATCTGAAGTGTCTTGTTATTCAGAAGAGGCCAGAAAGTCAAGCTATCAGTTCTTGAGAATAGCCGAGGTAAACAGAAGTGTTGAAGCACTGCACAAGAGAAGGAAGAGGTGTTCTACATTGAAGATCCAACCTGTCAGTGAGCAACATTCAACAAGACACACTATGATCAAGTCCAAGAACATCTGCATCAGAATCGTAGAGTTTGGTCATCTAAAGATTGAAGCATTGGCAACGGTTCAATCTGAAGACTAATATTCGAACATTGTTGTGTGAGAGCATCGATGCAAAAGGACAACTCTTGATGCTCTAATCGAGAAATCAGAAAGGAGAAATTAAGTTGACTACCTGCCCGAGAAATAAAAGTGCCATCTCTGACGGGGTAAATGAAACAGTAGACTGCAGTTTCAGAAAGATGAAAAAGGGGATGTCATGTCACATCTGCAGTCTACACCAAATAACTTGAGATCTGCGAAGCAATTCAAATAGCTTTCAAAGGCTATATCCCAACAGGAAGATTGGGAAGGAGTATATATCAGCCAGAGTTTCAAAGATCAAGAGGTGTTGATGTTGAAAAAGTTGCAGAATCGTTGAGTTGTTGGAATGCTATATTGTTGACTCTACGAGTTCCACCAGAGCTTAACAGAATAAGTCTCAGTAACAGTGAGACTACGAAGGTGGAAGTGAAGCAGATTTGAAGAAGAACTTGAACAGACTAAAGCTTCACTCAACAAGGATAAGAATGCCATTAAAGATGGCAGCTAAGCTGAGAGCCGAGAAGGACAAGAAAATGGCATTCAAAAAAAGTGGCAGAGCACAAAGAAGATCCAGAGAGCAACTCTACGAATCACCATGAACCAAAAGCTGAAACATAACAAGTGCAGAACCATGTCTGCAAACCAGTCAAGAAGGGTTCAGGGAATGCTAAGTATGACAACCCCAAAATAGGTCCATTCCATCCAACCCATTCTGAGTCGCCAAATACATGGTACAGAAAACAACTACAACTTTATTACAACAATTGTCGTGCAAAATACAACAACACATATGTCCGTGAGTTTGATACAAATATATACCAACTATGACTCTCATCCAAACTTCGATAAGACGTCACAATGACACCTTACATAAAAGGTATAGTCAAAAATTATTTTAGAAATTAGAATCTTTGGGAAGTGCTCAAGGAAACCTTCGTACATGGGGAGGCCATGCGTACCTAGGTTATGATAGATATCATATGGCCACGTAATCATCCTTGGTCAATTCTAATAGACCCCAAAGAAAAAATGAGAAGATTACTATCATATTCTTCCCAATGGTGAGTCTTCTTGACATATCATTATCTTCATCGCCTCTAATTGAGAATTATACTTCAAACAAACACCAAGATTATATAGGTAGTGCTCAGAGATATACTCAACAAGTGGATGTGCACAACCCCGCCTTATGATGACACGAGGTCAGTATGTCTTTAGACATCTTGTATAATAGTGGCAAAACACCCTTCCAACGTTGGGTTCGCCTCACCCTAGTTGATTCACCAAATGTAACTACTAAATGATGACCACCGTTCTATTCTCCTCATTACTCCCCGCTCGACTAAATACTACACTTTTTATTACTTCGAAAGGAATTGTGAAGCAAAAGGGTGAGCACAACTAGCTCAGTAAAAAATATCATGACTAAAGATAATTAAATTATCAATAGCCTTCATCAGTAATAAATCAGAGATTTAGAATATATTGTAGATGATAAAACTTTTCAACCATAGTTGCAGCGGAACGAGCAATCCATTAGAAGAGTCAAATAGACCATAAAGTCTACTATCTTCTCCACATTAAAAGTCCACCAACAGTGTTTTATCCCTGTAACATCACTCAACAGTTCCTTTCCACAATTATATGAATAACTCATAATCATAATTGTGATTCTAAATTTCTCTTCGCACCCAAAACGAAGATAATTTTCATCACATGTCTTTACCTGAAATATCAAAGATCATGGTTTTACCAAATCACAGTTCTTGTTTATAATCATACTAACAATTTCATCTTTGCACTACGGGCCAAAGATATTCATCAACATACCATCTTTGCACTACAGGCCAAAGATATTCAACAACAGGTCATCTTTGCACTACAGGCCAAAGATATTCCTCAACAGTTCATATTTGCACTACAGGCCAAATATATTCATCAACAGTTCATATTTGCACACTATAGCCAAATATATTAATATCTCAAAGAAATATATAATAATTTTAGAATTTATATAAACAATAATTATAACCACGTTGATCATTTCACCTTTCAGCACTTAAGCTAAAGATATTCAATTATAAATTCAATGGTCATGATCATACCAACCAACAATTCAACTTTCAGACCATCGCCAAAGAGAACCCATAGTCACGATCATACCAATAATCTACCCATCTTTACACTCAAGTCAAAGAGAAATTAATATCATCATTAGGGTTATAAAATGTTATATATGATAATAAAAAATAATATAATCAACATATAGATTTAATCTCAAGAGTAATATTCATAACTCAACTATAATTTGGTCGTAAAAAGAAACTAATTTTGTCGTGAATAGTACCTGTGAATAGTAATCGTGAATAAGAACTCATGAATAAGAACTCATGAATAGTAAACCCGACTCAAAAAAGGTAGAAATTCCATAATAAAATTCATACCAATATTTCTGGATAATGATATTGAAATAACATTTCTTAAACTTATAAACAATTTATTTTAATTATTTACACTTTACTAATTAATGCATTTAATCATCATAAAATGCCAACTCTTAAGATTTCATCACCAATAACCAAAACCCTCATAAAAAAAATCTGCATATAACTCATATATGATTCTCAAGTCATAAAATCATATTTTTCAATTTTCTTACTTCACATAACATATTTAATTTATTTACTCATAACTAGACCATTTTCATGAAAAATACCAAATCAATTCCAAAAATATTTCTTTTCTGGGATTTAGCAGAATATAGTCACATATTGAACATATATTTTTCTCAGAATTTTTAAAATTCATTTACTATTTTTCATATGGCCAAAACCGTCGAATATTTAGACATTTATCATAAATTGTACTCTTGTCCAAAAATTCCAAAATTCACAGAGTACACTAATATTATATAGATTTACTCCCAATAAAAATTTCATCAATTTTGGAGTTAACCACAAGGAGTTATAAGCGGTTACTTTTAAAATAGTCTTTTCCCGTAAAATTCATAACTCTTAATCTATACATCCAAAAATCACCATTTTTGGACACAATCAATAAAACTCATCAAAATATCATTTCAAATTTTTCCAGAATTTTTTGAAGGTCGAAAGAAGTACGAACTGAAAAACATAATAACCCTTAAAATCACTTACCTCAAAAGAGCAGTACTTCTGACTTGAATATCGGATATAACGCTGAGCAACACTCAAGATATCTAAATACTCACAAAAATATGCTTGATAATATAGAGAGAAAAAAAACTTGTTTCTGGTGTGTTTTTCAATTCTAACATAAGCACCTATTTATAGGAAAATGCTAGAACGCCAAAGGAGACTAAAATAATAAAATATATTTATTATTATTCAAGATTTGTACGCATGCCTCTTGAAAATTCTCACCCACTAGCCAACTTTGAACCAATTTTCAGCAGCCCACATGTTGATAACCAAGTGGGTCCCACCCATAAATTAATAAAAATCATTTTATTTTCCGAAACTTCAACAATTCATAGAAAATAGCCCGGTTATCAGAAAAATACAAATTTTATGTCCATTCTGACTGAAATCGAATTCTCTACAACTTTGTAGCTTTGAGGTTTCCATATTCCAAACCAAAATATCCAAATCCACAAACGGATGATTTTAATACCTCCACACCGACAAAAATAATCGATAAAACACCTCAAAGATTAATTCCTTCATTTTTATCCATATAAAATAAATATATCCCTCATTTATATCCACATAAAATAAATATTTCCTTATCATATAAATCAATAATTACAAATAATATTACGTAATCAATTACGACAACCACGCCGCTCCTCAGAGAGTTAGGGCTTTCCAATAAGAATTTCTCCTTATCATAAATTAGTGACCAAACCTCTCCTCGATGTAACTCTCTAGACATTGCCAATAATGTTATCTAATAATATTATTCAAATAATATGAATTATCGATCCGATAATGGGAAATACTATGCAAAGATAATTATCAAAACAACAATAATATAAAATATCAACACAACAATTATTGAATGAATAAAATAAAATATTTAACAAGAATTACCGTAATAATAATTGAGTAGTGTCTTCTTACGTAAGAATCAATAATTCAAAAATACTGCAATACCGGTGTGCTACCGCGTGCAATAACGCCAGACATCGTATTTTAACCACCGGGTATTCCAACAAAGTTAATTCAGAATAACTACGCTCGTTATTTGTAAAAACTCAAATTTGTCGTTTTCTTCATCCGATAGTTATTCGTTATGGGGCCCACAAATGGCTGCACCGTCGTACGAATATTCCTCGACAGAAAGAATATTCCACAACCAAACGAATATTTCCCGACAACAATGAATATTTTATAACCACTTGTGTATTTTGAAAAAAATTCATATATCACTCTTAACTTTAACCTTTTATCAATTTAACCATTTACTGAATAGTTATTATAAGAAAAATTGAATACTTTTATTTTATAAAATTCTGGGTCTTACAATCTCCCCTCCTTATCAAATTTCATCCCCGAAATTTACGTACCTGGTATTTCAAAAAGTTGAGAATACCTTGCTTTTATTTCAGATTTTTTCTCCCGGGTCATCATGATTTCTCCATTGCTCATCTCCCGTGATAACTTCATTTGGGTTCTTCACTTATTGGGAAGTCATGACAACCGTCATCCCTCGAACTACCCGGTTTTAACTTGTCTGGGGCAGCATTTGGCGTCATCACTACCGTTGGAATATACGTTTCTATAGGACATATTCCTCCCTCAATTGCCTCGTCGTACTCTTGATTCATGATCTTAATCATCAATCTTCGATCCATATCGAATTCAGGTTGACCGCTCTGTACAGGGTAATTCAAAACTCGATGTTGGGTTCTCCCAATTGCTTTCCAAAAGGAGAAATTCATATCGTCTATTTTAGCCTTCTTAGATCGGACATCTTTTTCCACAATATCCACGTGTCGTGCGACTTTTGACCATGCATCACTTATTCTCAATCGTTCAGTTTTTTCTTTTTTCAGCTCAGATTCCATCTTTATCATCTTATACTCTGCCAAAGAATGCTTCTGTTCAAGCATCACATATCGGGTAACACAAGCTTGAATTGTTGCATCCTTTTGCTCCACGCAATCGCTTTTGTCGTTCTTCACCGCTTCTTCTAACTCATGAATACGATTTTGCAATTCTACATTTTAATCATATAATACCTCTAATAAATTCTCCTCAGATACCTCTTCTTCCTCTTCTTCCTCACTCTCACCATTACCTCTGCACCATCTCTAGGTGCAACTATCAATTCTTCACTCACCACATGAATTTCTCTAATTCCTTCTTCGCCTGACCTCACATTATCCTAGTTGGTGATTAGAGGTATCCCCACGGTCTCATTCACTCCATTGTTAACATTCTCAGCAGCCATTCTCAAATACTGCCATAAAACAAGGGTTAATTAAACAAATTAATATATCACATAATATCCCGATATTATGACTGACCAACAAATAAGCTTAGGTAGGACACACTAGCGAAGGATTTACTCATCTCTCCCCACCTAGTTATATTCTCCGATCTCCACCAGAGACCATATCCCTAAGCTCTGATACCAAATGTGACAACCCCAAAATAGGTCCATTCCATCCAACCCATTCTGAGTCGCCAAATACATGGTACAGAAAACAACTACGACTTTATTACAACAATTGTTGTGCAAAATACAACAACACATATGTTGTGAGTTTGGATACAAATATATACCAACTGTGACTCTAATCCCAACCTTGGATAGCACGTCACAATGACACCTTACATAAAGGTATAGTCAAAAACTGTTTTAGAAATTAGAATCTTTGGGAAGTGCTCAAGGAAACCTTCGTACATTGGAGGCCATGCGTCTAGGTTATGATAGATATCATATGGCCACAGAATTATCCTTGGTTGACCCAATAGATCCCAAAGAAAAACGAGAAAATTACTATCATATTCTTCCCAATGGTGAGTCTTCTCTTGACATATCATTATCTCCACTGTCTCTAATTGAGAATTATACTTCAAACAAACACCAAGATTATATACGTAGTGCTCGTAGATATACTCAGCAAGTGGATGTGCACAACCCTGTCTTATTATGACACGAGGTTGTATGTCTTTAGACATCTTGTATGATAGTGGCAAAACACCCTTCCAACGTTGGGTTCGCCTCACCCTAGTTGATTCACCAAATGTAACTACTAAATGATGACCACCGCTTCTATTCCCCTCATATTCCCGGTCGACCCAAATACACTCTTTATTACCCGAAAGGAATTGTGAAGCAAAATGGTGAGCACAACTAGCTCATTAAAGAATATCACGACTAAAGATAATTAAATTATCAATAGCCTTCATCGAAGAATAAATCGTAGATTTAGAACATATGGTAGATGATAAAACTTTTCAACCATAGTTGCAATGAACGAAAGCAATCCATTAGAAGAGTCAAATAGACTATAAAGTCTATTATCTTCTCCATGTTAAAAGTCCACCAACAATGTTTTATCCTCAGAACATCAATCAACAATTTCATCCCACAATCATATGTATAACTCATAATCGTAATTGTTGTTCTAAATTCCTTTTCTCATCCAGGACAAAGATAATTTTCATCACATGTCTTTACCTAAAATATCAAAGATCATGGTTATACCAAATCACAGTTCTTGTTTATAATCATACTAACAATTTCATCTTTGCACTACGAGCCAAAGATATTCATCAACATACCATCTTTTGCACTACAGCCAAAGATATTCTCAACAGTTCATATTTTGCACTACAAAAAGCCAAATATATTCATCAACAGCTCATATTTGACTACAGACAAATATATTAATATCTCAAAGAAATATATAATAATTTCGAAATTTATATAAACAATAATTATAACCATGTTAATCATTTCACCTTTCAGACTTAAGCTAAAGATATTCAATTATAAATTCAATGGTCATGATCATACCAACCAACAATTCAACTTTGCAGACTATCGGCCAAAGAGAACCCATAGTCACGATCATACCAATAATCTACCCATCTTTACACTCAAGTCAAAGAGAAATTAATATCATCATTAGGGTTATAAAAATGTTATATATGATAATAAAAATAATATAATCAACATATAGATTTAATCTCAAGAGTAATATTCATAACTCAAATATAATTTGGTCGTAAAAAGAAACTAATTTTGTCGTGAATAGTACCTGTGAATAAGAACTCGTGAATAGTAACTCATGAATAAGAACTCTCATGAATAGTAAACCCGACTCAAAAAGGTAGAAATTCCATAATAAAATCCATACCAATATTTCTAGGTATAATGATATTGTAATAACATTTCTTAAACTTATAAACAATTTATTTTAATTGTTTACACTTTACTAATTAATGCATTTAATCATCATAAAATGCCAACTCTTAAGATTTCATCACCAATAACCAAAACCCTCATAAAAAAAATCTGCATATAACTCATATATGATTCTCTCAAGTCATAAAATCATATTTTCCAATTTTCTTACTTCACATAACATATTTAATTTATTTACTCATAACTAAACCATTTTCATGAAAAATACCAAATCAATTCCAAAAATATTTCTTTTCTGGGATTTAGCAGAATATAGTCACATATTGAACATATATTTTTCTCAAAATTTTTAAAATTCATTTACTATTTTTCATATGGCCAAAACCGTCGAATATTTAGACATTTATCATAAATTGTACTCTTGTCCAAAAATTCCGAAATTCACAGAGTACACTAATATTATATAGATTTACTCCCAATAAAAATTTCATCAATTTTGGAGTTAACCACAAGGAGTTATAAGCGGTTACTTTTAAAATAGTTTTTTCCCGTAAAATTCATAACTCTTAATCTATACATCCAAAAATCACCATTTTTGGACACAATCAATAAAACTCATCAAAATATCATTTCAAATTTTTCCAGAATTTTTTGAAGGTCGAAAGAAGTACGAACTGAAAAACATAATAACCCTTAAAATCACTTACCTCAAAAGAGCAGTACTTCTGACTTGAATATCGGATATAACGCTGAGCAACACTCAAGATATCTAAATACTCACAAAAATATGCTTGATAATATAGAGAGAAAAAAAACTTATTTCTGATGTGTTTTTCAATTCTAACATAAGCACCTATTTATAGGAAAATCTTTAGAAACGCTTGAAGGAGACTAAAATAATAAAATATATTTATTATTATTCAAGATTTGTATGCATGCCTCTTGAAAATTCTCACCCACCAGCCAACTTTGAACCAATTTTCAGCAGCCCACATGTTGATAACCAAGTGGGTCCCACCCATAAATTAATAAAAATCATTTTATTTTCCAAAACTTCAACAATTCATAGAAAATAGCCCGGTTATCAGAAAAATACGAATTTTATGTCCATTCTGACTGAAATCGAATTCTCTACAACTTTGTAGCTTTGAGGTTTTCCAAATTCCAAACCAAAAATATCCGAAATCCACAAACGGATGATTTTTAATACCTCCACACTCGACAAAATACTGATAAAACACCTCAGCATTAATTCCTTCATTTTTATCCACATAAAAATAAATATATCCCTCATTTATATCCACATAAAATAAATATTTCCTTATCATATAAATCAATAATTACAAATAATATTACAGAATCAATTATGACAACCACGCTGCTCCTCAGAAAGAGGGCTTTCGAATAAGAATTTCTCCTTCTTTGGCAGCAATTAGGTGACCAAACCTCTCCTCGATGTAACTTTCTAGACATTGTAAATAATGCTATCTAATAATATTATTCAAATAATATGAATTATTGATCCGATAATGGGAAATAGTGTGCGATGATAATTATCAAACAACAATAATATAAAATATCAACGCAAAGAATTATTGAATCAATAAAATAAAATATTGAACAAAGAATTATCAGAATAATAATTGAGTAGTGCCTTCTTACGTAAGAATCAATAATTCAAAAATCTTGTATAATACATCGTATGTGCTTTCGTGCGAAATAACGCCATTCATCGTATTTTAACCAATTTAGTATTCCAATAAGTGTTAATTGTAACAACTATGCTTGATTATTTGTAAAAACTCAAATTTATCATTTTCTTCATCCGACAGTTATCCGTTATAGGGCCCACAAATGGTTGCACCGTCGTACGAATATTCCCCGACAGAAAGAATATTCCACGACCAAACTAATATTCCCCGACAACAATGAATATTTTATAACCACTTGTGTATTTTGAAAAAAATTCATATATCACCCTTAACTTTAACCTTTTATCAATTTAACCATTTACTGAATAGTTATTATAAGAAAAATTGAATACTTTTATTTCATAAAATTCGGGGTCTTACACTAGGTGCCAGACGAAATCTACCAAAAGCTCAAACACTTAGCAAACCTAAATGGTGATGGTGCACATCTGACATCGAATGAAGATGAGCACAACATAATGAAGATCAGCTTCAGTACCAGAAGACATGTGGTCTAGACTCTATGCAGAATGCTAAGAGGACCACGCCTAGCTGCTAAGTACAGAAGATGTTCAAGCTTAAAGACATCTTAGTAGCAAGGCACCAACAACAACAAGTAGCCAAGGCCTGAGGGGTTTTTGTCTGAAAGGAATAAATAAAGTTCCAAGCCTGTTGGACTTGAAGAGTTCCTAGGGAACTAGAGGAGTTCCAAGCCTGCTGGGCTTGAACAGTTCTTAGTGAACTGAAGTTTCAAGGTTGTTGGCCTTGAAGGAATCTTAGTGATTCAGGGTGATGCCTTTCCTTAGTGGAAATCCTGCTAGTTAAAGCAGAAGAGTGGATTATGAGCTTGAGTCTCTGAACCACTTAAAATCCCTTGTGTCTTTTACTTTCAGTCATTTACTTTCTGTCATTTACGTTATGTACCTAACTGCCATAAATGATATGTATGTATTAACTGCTTACAACAGAACTAACTCTACGAACAATGTATATATGTTCATATATAATTGTATCAATGAAATGGATCTTTTACTTATTTCGATGTGCTTGAGAAGATTCTTATATTTGTCATATATATATGTTAATTAAGTCATTAGCAATACAAAATAAATGAGAAAAGTATTTAAAATTAAAAAGGATCTATTCAACCTCCCCCCCTTTATAGATCTATTGTGTGCCTACTGGGAACTAACAAACTCAATATCCAAATTTTCGAATAAAAAGGGGCTCGATTTGTGTTGACCAAAAGAAAGGGACTCAATACCCAAAAACACCTAAAGTTCTAGGGCAACATTTGCATTTTATCCTAGGATAAATAGTCCAAAAATAGGTTTTGAAAAAAAATTTAAAAAATTATGATCATCTTTATAGTTTAATGTGAAACACGCTTGAAGGATAAATAGTACAAAAATAGGTTTTAAAAAAATTATGTATTATAATTTTAAAGAGAGCATAAGAAGATTATATATAAGAAGTGAGATTTTCTAATATTCTTCAAGTATAACTAATACATGGATAGTGAGCCTCAATTTATAGGCTACACAAATACATGAACAAAGATAGAAGATGAAATAAATATAAACTTAAATAGGGAGAATGAATAGCTCATCAATGTACTAATATGCAGGTTATGTAGTTTATAGAAAATGAATGGACATCCATATTATAACTATTCATAACACTCTCCCTTGGATGTCCATTACTGAAGAATATGCCTCGTTAAAAACTTACTAGGAAAAACCCTGTGGGATAAAAACCTAGTGAAGGAAAAAGAGTACATAATTCTTCAAAAACTTATGAGATATTGCTTTATGAAAAACTTTAATTACTCCCCCTCATGATTATATCATTTGAGATCTCTGAGTCGACGTAATCCAACGTTGTGGACTAGCTTCTCAAATGTAGAAGTAGGAAGGGCCTTTGTTAATAAATCTGCCAAATTTTCACTTGAACGGATTTGCTGAACATTTATATCACCATTCTTCCAAGGGTATGAGTGAAAAGAACTTTGGTGAAATATGTTTTGTTCTATCACCTTTGATATATCCTTCCTCGAGTTGACAATGCATGTTGATTATCCTCATATAAGATCGCTTGGTGTTTCTTCTCCCGAAGATAAACCGCAAGCTCCTCGTATGTGTTAAATTACGACCTTAACCATACACATTCACGACTAGCCTCATGTATTGCCAAAATTTCAGCATGGTTAGAAGATGTAGCTACTATAGTTTGCTTCATCGAACGCCAAGAAATGGCGGTTCCACCACAAGTGAATACATATCCAGTTTGCGATCGAGCATTATGAGGATCTGGATAGGTACCTGATCCGCAAAACCACCAAATCTGCTTTTGGGTTGGTTAGAAAAATACAAACCCATATCTTTTGTACCTTGTAGGTAACGAAGTATATGTTTAATCCCATTCCAATGCCTTCGGGTTGGACAAGAGCTATATCTTGCTAATAAGTTGACAGAGAATGATATATCAGGTCGTGTATGACTAGCAAGATACATTAGTGCTCCAATTGCACTCAAGTATGGTACTTCAGGACCAAGAATCTCCTCATCATTTTCTCGAGGTCGGAAAGGGTCTTTATTTACATCAAGTGACCTCACTACCATTGGGGTGCTCAACAGATGTGCTTTGTCCATATAAAATCGTTTTAGCACCTTCTCTATATAAGATGTTTGATGCACAAGAATACCGTCCTTTAATTGCTCTATATGTAACCCAAGACAAAATTTTGTCTTTCCAAGATCTTTCATTTCAAATTCTCTTTTCAAGTATTCTACTACCTTTGAAATCTCTTCAGGAGTTCCAATGATATTTAGATCATCAACATATACTGCAATAATAACAAACTCAAATCTTGATCTCTTTATAAAAATGCATGGGCTAACAGGATCATTCTTATATCCCTCCTTTAACAAATATTCACTAAGACGGTTATACCACATGCGACCGGATTGTTTTAATCCATATAGAGATCTATTTAATTTGATCGAGTACTGTTCTCGAGAACCGGATTTACATGCTTCTGGAAATTTAAATCCATCTGGGAGTTTCATATAAATTTCATTATCAAGTGGGCCATACAAATATGCTGTAACGACATCCATTAGACGCAAATGAAGTCCTTCTTTTATTGCCAGACTGATTAGGAATCAAAAAGTAGTCACATCCATCACAGGAGAGTATGTCTCTTCATAATCAATACCGGGTCTTTGTGAAAATCCTTGTACAACTAGTCGTGCTTTATGTTGCATAATTTCACCCTTTTCATTTCATTTTTGAACAAAAACTCATTTGTACCCCACTGGTTTTACACCATCAGGTGTACGGACTACTGGTCCAAAAACATTTCTCTTTTCAAGAGATTTCAATTCTGCCTCAATTGCATCTTTCCATTTTGGCCAATAAATTTTATACATGCATTCTTCAATAGACCTTAGTTCAAGATCCTCGTCATCTTTTATAACATCTAGCGCTATATTGTATGAAAAAACATTATCGACGTCAATTTCATTTCGGTTCCATATTTTTCTGGACATGACATAATTTATCGAGATCTCTTCATTTTCAATGATTTCAATTTTGATTGTCTTTTGGAACTGTAATATTAGTCATGTCTAGAGGTTTTTCTCGTAGACTCTTCCGAGTTACCATTTCGCGTCATGACCATCTTCAATCTTTGTTCCTTTTCTCATACGAGGATTCTTATCTTTGGAACCGACTGGTCTACCACGCTTCAAGCGTGTTTTAGATTCATTGGCAACAAGAGGTTGTCCTGCTGGGACATCAATTTTAATTGGATTATTAACAGCTGGTATATGTGACTTTGTTACACTCTTTGGGTCAGAAAATGCGTCTGGCAATTGATTTGCTAAACTTTGTAAATGAATTATCTTCTGAACTTCTAGTTCACATTGTTTTGTACGATGATCAAAATGAGACAATGATAATTCATTCCAGCTTATCTCTTTTTCCAGCTGCCTATTTTCTCCCCCTAATGTTGGGAAGACTGATTCATCAAAATGACAATCAAAGAATCTAGTCAGAAATAAATCCCTTGTTGATGGTTCTAAATATTTAATTATAAATGGGGATTCATATCCAACATATATTCCTAACCTCCTTTGAGGTCCCATCTTAAGACGTTGTGGTGGAGGAATTGAAATATACTAAGACAACCAAAAATTCTTAGATGAGAAATATTTGGTTCCTGACCAAAAACCAATTGTAAAGAGGAGTACTTATGATAACTTGTTGGTCTGATGCGAATTAGTGTTGCCGCATGTAAAATAGCATGACCCCAAGCATAAATTGGAAGTTTTGATCTCAATAGTAATGGTCTTGCAATCAATTGAAGACGCTTAATCAATGATTCAGCAAGGCCATTTTGTGTGTGAACATGTGCTACAGGATGTTCAACACTTATCCCAATAGACATACAATAATCATTGAAAGTTTGGGAAGTAAATTCACCAGCATTGTCAATACGAATTTTCTTAATGGGATAATCTGGAAAATGTGATCGTAATCTGATTAATTGAGCAAGTAACCTCGTAAACGCCAGTGTCATGAGTTGATAATAGAGATACATGTGACCACCTTGTTGATGCATCAATTAAAACTATAAAATATCTAAAAGGTCCAAATGGTGGATGAATTGGTCACATATATCACCTTGTATTCGCTCCGCAATAGTAAGGGATTCAAATCCCTATCTTAGCCTCGGTGATGGTAGAACAATTAACTCGCCTTGAAAACAAGCAAAGACATAGGAAATCATTCGATCAAGAATCATTGGTTCTCCAATGGATGTCCACATGAATTCTCAATTATTCTTCGCATCATTATCGATCCAGATGGCCTAACCATGCTCATGCCAAACAACAAAGTTATTGTGATTCGTTAGTTTTTATTAACAACCACATTTGTTTCAATTGTTCTAATTCTCGTAGTACAAAACCGGAGGAAAAAAGTCGGTAATTTTTCTAATACTCTTTTATTACCCGAGATTATACTCGTAATGTGAAGATACTCAATCTTTCCTTCACATGTTGTCTCAATATGATACCCATTTCGGCGGATATCCTTAAAACTCAATAAATTTCTTTGAGGACCGGGAGAGTATAATGCTTCATCAATTTCAAGTTTTGTTCCTCCAGGCAAGAAAATGTTAGCTCTTCCGGAGCCTTCTATTAATTTTGCACTACCCAATATAGTACTAACATTTGCCTTTTGCATTATGAAAGAAGAAAAATATTTCTTATTCTGTAATATAGTGTGCGTAGTGGCGCTGTCTGCGAGACATATATCTCCACCATTCATTGCAAATTGAATCAAGAGAGTATCTATGTTATTCAAAGAATATAAGAAATATATAATCAGATTAATAAAATATCCTATATATAACGAATCATAAGAAAACAGTTAAACATGATAAAAACATAATAATTAGAATTTTATTAATGCTTAAAATAAAGTCCAATAACATCAAAGCATCATCTAAAAATTTTATATTTGGACACTCTCATCACCAAACAAGAAGTCAATTTTTTCTTCAGGATTTGAGAAAAAATCAGTAACATCAAGATGAGTGGTATCAACATAACCATAATTAAAATCATCATTTCCAGAATCAAGATTTGTCTCATCTTTTCCATCCTTACTAGAAAAATTGAGATTTGTCTCATCTTTTCCATCCTCACTAGCAAAATTTGTCTCTATCTTCTTCCCTTTATCTTTTAGTGATTGTTGATAGAGCTCAACAAGATGTTTTGGTGTACGACAGTTACGAGACCAATGGCCTTTACCTCCACAACGATAACACAAATTCTCCGTGGTATTTTTATCTTTATAACCTTTTTCGCGTTTTTCATCCTTATATTCCCACTTCTGGTGGGTATATGTGTTTGAGAAATGACCACCACGATGATTATTTTTCGACCACGCCTACGCTCCATAACCACGCCCACGACTCTCGGGCTTGACCTCTATTTTTTCCATTATATATTACGGCATTTACTTTGCGCAGGGAATGGAGCAGATCCAATTGATTTCGGGCCTCATGATTTTTCATCAATAGTTCATTGTTTTGCTCACCACACAAGGAGGCATGAAATCGATTCGAGTATTTCTTAAAGCCCTTTTCACGATATTGTCACGCTGCAGCGGAGCATATTAGATGCGTGAAAGGTGGAGAATGTTTTTCTAACATATCTCGCATCGCCGATCTTTTCTCCACATAATTATAATTTAGAACCGATTCTAAACATAGTCGAAGTTATTATCACTTACGATTTAAAATCTTGTAATCTTAGATGCATCCAATCATAACGAGCTTTTTAGAAGTATTACGCTTTTTGGTGGTCGATCTTTCCTTTAGATTGTTTCAAAGGATAAGTGGATCTTTAATACCAAATATTCAATTTTAAGTCCCTCGTGGAAGTGATGACGAAGAAATATCATCGCTTTGGCCTTATCTTGACTAGATGTTTTGTTTCCTTCTTTGATAGTATCACCAAGACCTTTTGCATCTAGATGAATTTCAAAGATCCAACACCCATGATAAATAATTCTTTCCAAAGAATGTCAAGAGCCACAAATTCGAAGTTTAGCAATGTTTGACATTATGAACTATCACAAATATGATTAACAAGTTAGAAGAAAATATTCTAAAAATAAATTAAATACACAACATAATTAACATAATACTTTAAGCACAGTAATTTGTCAAATAGTATATATAATTTAGTATATATAAAACATAATGTGAACATAGATACAATATTAGATTGATAAGCAGAGATGCATATTGCTAAACAAATATAGAGTAACTTAGCCAAACAAGAATGAGATTATAGTAATAGCATAGTAGTACTGAAAACATCAGTAGATAACTTAATAAGTAATAAACTCTTTACGGTGTTGCAGAATGCGATGATAAGGGCCATGAAAATAAGTGAGACTGATGCAGGTACATCCTTACAATAAAGTTCCTTATAAAGTTTTTTTTTTTATATTTATATTGAAACATGTCAAGCGGCGTATTAGTAAGGACTTATACTACAAACGATTGCTAAAACCTGTAAACGTGCTTCTACACCAATAGCAATTAGACATTACCTATTTTACCTTCTTCTGCTACAAACAAAATATGATTATCTTCAAGGAGCAATTCGTGCTGATAACGTATTATAATTTTAGAGAGAGCATAAGAAGATTATATATAAGAAGTGAGATTTTCTAATATTCTTCAAGTCCAACCAATACATGGATAGTGAGCCTCAATTTATAGGCTACACAAATACATGAACAAAGATAGAAGATGAAATAAATATAAACTTAAATAGGGAGAATGAATAGCTCATCAATGTACTAATATGTAGGTTATGTAGGTTATAAAAAATGAATGGACATCCATATTATAACTATTCATAACATTATGATCATTTTTATGGTTTATTGTGAACAACAAATATATATATCATGTATTTAGAGTACGAATTTATTAACTAGTGTTTTGTTGGATTAACACATTTTTAATTTTCTTCAAAATTTTTGAAGTTGTTTGATACTTAACAAAATCCGTACGGTGTCCTAATATCTTCAAGATTTTCCCTCCTATGATCTTATACTGAATCTAGAGTGTGGCCTCTAAAGAATCCTTTAGGAAAAAAAAACTAGCAATATTTTTCCCAAGTTGAAAGAGAGAAAACGAAATTTAGTGTATTTTCTTATTGAAAAAAGTACCAAACACTTTTATGATCAATGATATATATATATATATATATATATATATATATATATATATATATAATAACATTGATATTCATACTCTCTTATGAATTTGGTCCATATTAGGCTAGGAAGGGGATTCTAAGGGATTCATCTTCCGACTCTAATACTTCTATAGATATTATTATCTCATAATAATATTCTAAATAAATATTAGTTATAATTAATTCCACTTCAGTTTAGGAATTAATTGAATAAACTCTTTACTAAGAAATGTAAATATTTTCTCTATAGAGGAACATAAATATTTCATAATCATTTAATATAATTCCGATCTATTTAAACTAATTTCATACGCTCATAATTTATCTCTATTTGATCATAAATTGATTTAACAATTAAATTAATCCTTCTAATAATAAATATTAAAAGAATCAATAATAAATTATCTTATGAAAAAATCTTATAGATGTTTTGACAATAATAAAGTTTCTCTTATTAAATTAAATATATTAATTGACATTACGTGGTATTAATTAACACAATGTAATCTCATTCAACTGGAACATCAAATTAATATATATAACAATATTAAGTCCATTATCATTTTAAAATTAAGAAATTTTGCAAATTAATATTTGTGTGAAAATATTTTATAAATAAAATATTATCACATGATCTGTTTAATGAACACTATTAATGCACTAGTACTTTAATTAGAAGTCCAACTTTCATTATCAAGATAAATCATCTTTTGTTAAAGTAATATAACCTACAAAATCATATATCCAAATTATCCTAGGTTATAAATCATTATTTATACACAAACCATGTATAATATGAAGATTTATATTAACAAAATAAATGGCCATTTAATCAATGAATAATGTACTTTTATTAACAAATAAATGTCCAACATAAATACATACACAAATAAATAAATAGACAAATAGGATTTTTATTGCAAAAATCCAACAATATTGATGTCTCTGATATCGAGTCATGGAACTGGGTAAATGACTGCAGATTGATAGATGACTGCCCACATGGTGAGCTTTGCATTATGGGAGATGAAAGACGTTGTATGTAGTAGCTAGTCCTCCAACCAACTCACATCCATGAAACCAGGACCATCGTCCATGTAAGGATGAGAACCATCGTCCATATAAATGTCTTCTCCTCCTAGCAGTGTAGGTATATATGGCTGGTCCTCTGTCACGGGCACACGCAAAGAGGTCTGCTCCTGTGTATCTAACCCAAGTGAAACTGGCACCTCCTGTGTGTTTGGGGTGTGTGGTAATGGGTGCTCCTGTGTCTCTGCACTAAGCCCAACTGGCTTCTCATATGCCGTTAAAGCAACTCTAGCCTGCCTATGTGCAACTCTACCGCGCCCCCGTCCACGTCGGGTAACAGAATTATGTGGCAGTATGGTACCTGCTCGTGTGCATGTGTGTAAGGCATCTTGGAGAGTCTTCTTGACCTCCTCCTCCATTGATAACTCAGAAGCTCGGCGGACCATATGGTATACACGTGACAAAGTCTCTACCTATAACACATTAATACAATTTATAAATCAAAGCAAGTAGTTTTTCTGATATATGAAAGTTACAGTTATAATCAACGGAAGTGTGAAACATAATAGATTGTCCATACCAAATAACCAGCCTGTCCGTGCGTCCCAGTGATCCCATCAGTCGGTCGATGTATAGGATTAAAGATATAACGTCGAGTGACACTACGATACCAAGTCATGTAACCTACTGTGCACTCAACCCAGTCGGGTGTTTCCTCTCCAACAACAATAAGAGATTTCCTATCTGTCCATAATTGAATGTATACCATATACTCCGTAGACCAATTAGCCCTGTCCCTCATACGAGAGATGGCATGAAGTGAGTCACTAGGCTCCGGCGGCTGGCTTGGTATATGTTGTCTAATGCCAAACTGTCGTAAGACTCTGTCCGGATAATGCCACTCCACTACCTCAAAACATATCAACGGACACCTGATTCGCCAAAGTCCTCGTCCAATTAAACAATAAGGAGGCAGCAACCTCATAACGTCAGTGGTATATGGCTGCCATATGAAACCATCATCTGCCATAGTGTCCAACACATACCGATGAACTCGTAATTCACGCACATCAACGTCCTTCTGTTGAAATCCCACGCCCCACCTAAACATTAAATATTTTTACATGTAAAAGTTATGAACTTGAATAGAGAATCCCTGTCAAAACACACTTATATTAAGTACTACATTATAAATGTTAAATTGAGTAGTAGTTTACCTAGCACCCCATGGCCTGCGAGGCAAAAGTATATCACTGTTATTTCTTGGTGCAGCTGCCTGGTCAACAGTCATATCATCGGGTTGTGGTATTCTTCCTAGCACTAAGTTTGGGAATCGCTCCCAAGCCCAAATCTAAAGAAAAATTTGATTAGTTCACCATATTAGATCATTTCACAAAACAATACTAAATAAATGAAAGAACAAACAATTTCGTATAAATTACTAACCTGTAGTAACACCAACGCACCAGCTATATCACATGAGCCAAAGTCGGACCCACGACATAATTGCCGATACAAGTATGCCAGACACGCACTACCCCAACTATATGTTGGCACCTTCGGCAAATCCTCAAGTAATAGTAAAAAAGGAAGCCTAATCCGGTTTTGATAAGTATCACAAAAAAAGGACCCTATCAACATGAATATATGAGCTCGGATATGAAAGTCCAGTTGCCTCTGTAGCTCATCAGGCTCAAGCTCATCTCTACTGAATGTAGCAAAGTTCTCCAACAGCCACTTTGTCCTAACCGCACTATAGTACACGTCATGATCCTTCCCGGGTAAAGGTTTCTTCCCTAGAATTCGGTGAACCTCGTCGCACCACATCTCAGAAGTCCTCCCAACGTTGTCATGTGTAACCGGTGATCCAACAGTAGAAAGGCCTACAAGTATCTCTACATCTTGTAGGGTGACAGTAGCCTCACCTACTGGGAGATGAAAGGTATGGGTCTCCTTACGCCATCGCTCAACCAATGCGGTGATAAGTGTGTGGTCAAGCCTAATTTGTCCAAGTCTAAAGGGGCCGTAAAAGCCTGCCTGCACTAGGCCATTAATAATATCTCTATCCGGCCAACTATCTCTCCATAGCCCCCAATATCCTCCATCACTCTTACAACGAAGGGGAGGTAAATCCTTAAAAAAGAATTTTGGTTTATAACTACTTGTCAGACCAATAAAATTTAAAAACGATGAGTTAACTTTGGTGAATCGATCAATACGGTGTCAACACGCAAGTTTTACGTGTCAATACTATATTGGTCAATTGACTAATAAAAATACATTATTATACCTGTCCCCGCCATATGGCCTCAGACCGATGAGTAGACTGATTAGTCAACAATGATGTATCTATAGGACCCGGGTGTATCAACTCCTCATTTGCCATAAGCCTGTTGGACGATAAATAACTTATTGCGCAAGTATTATGCAACATAAATATAATCTATGCATTAACCAAATAATTATGCACCTTGTACTATTTTCTAACGAAATTCAAATTTAACTCTTATTCTCACATAGTTCCATTTGGGATTGATTTTTCCATCCAAATTTCTTATTTAAATAATATATACCATTATATTTTTATTGGCAATGAAATATATCCATAGAAATACTACAATAATATGTTAATTCAAAATATTAAATATACTCGTTCCATTCCAAAATATAATTTTTAAATTAAACTAAAAATATTTTCAAACTCTAAATTCAATCCTCTCAATTTTAAGTTCGAAAATATCTCAAATTAACTTTAAAAAATCAATAGTGATCTTATAATAATTTGGAATGTATGTAATATCGAAATGTATTTTTACTGTTGAAAACCATTAACAATTTTCAAACAATTAATTTTTTTTAATATAAAAAATACACATTCATCGGATGCACATATATGGAGAAAGTGAATAAAAAACTTAGAGAGAGGTTAAAAGAAATACAGAAAGTGAGAGGACAAAAAATATTAAAGAAAAAAGAGCATAAGAAATTTAGAGGAGAAAACTTTAAAAGTGTTTTTGTTTTTTTTTTATAAATCAGTATGCCAAAAAAAATTATAATCCATGATTTGGCCCACTTAATTTCTTGATGCAGTGGATCAAGTTCAAGAACTATAGGTCACTTAAGATCTTAGTCCAATATATGGATAAGATGTATGTTCTAACCAGTGGGTCAAAATAAAGTGAAACTTTGATCCAATAAAATAAGCTAGGCCGAGGCAAATGGCCGAATATGCCTACCCAAAAAGAAAGATGCACTATTTTTCTGGATGGAAGTATTTATTTCGGTAAAAAAGAATATAAATAAACTTTAAGCAATTAGCTATGACTCAAATTTATGAAGATCAAATTGAAACTAAAATAACATTAACTATGAATAGTTAAACATAAAATGAAAAATCCTAGAAATCCTACCAAATAAAATTTTCAAGCTTCCAAAGTTGTAAAGTTGTAAGAATGAAATTATATATATGTCAACACAGGAGTCCGTTGGAGAACGGCTGGGAAACATTGTCTCAAAGAAAAATTAATTTTTGAGATGATTAAAATATTTCCATCTCCTCAAAAACAAACATGTTGCCCTTTTCAAGTTAGTGGCAAGAACTCATTAAGAGGTAAATTTGATGTTTGCCCAGTTGCCCCCAACATGATATAAATAGACGAAAACCGACAAGAAAATGTAAATAACGTAAAAAAAATGAAGTGTACCAGCCTTTTCAACAAGTAAATATTTGAAATAATGGTGATAACTATATATTTTAGTTGTAGCATAAAAAAAATTACCCTTTGGCCTAATCATGTTAATAGTATTTCTAACCTTCATCTCCTATGATGCAGCAAATGTCAAAATGAACACTACACAATTAACTGCGCAATAAGAAATAACAGTAAGTTTCAATTTCTATATGCATAATGTGTCACTAGAATTTCACTTTATGCATGTTACCCTCAACTGATGGCTTTCAAGAGTTAAGAAGCCTGAGCAAAACTATATTCACCCTCTTTAAATGATGCCTGTTTACCTGAGAAACTTGTTCAAAGATAACCACCATAAGATATAGACAGCTTTTTTTTGTTTTGTTTTTTGGGGCAAGTCTAAATGATGCAGCCTTTTTTACATTACTCTCTCCATTCCTGAAAAATAGTCTCATTTTGAAGGCAAAGATTTAACCATTTCTGCAGGAACGGGAGTTTGTCTTTTTTCCATTTCCATTCAAGAGTTCTAATTATGTATTTCCACGTAAGTTTGAGACCCCAAAAAATAAATAAAATCATTTTGATAGGAACACATAGAAAATTGGTCACGAAAAAGTTAGTCACTACTTAGACAACTCATAAAAATAGTTTCACCCCTATTGTCTCTAAAGCTTCTCTCAGGAGAATCCCTTCGGCACACTTCTAAAATTGAAGTAAAGGCACCTAAGAACTAATAAAGAAACTCATAAAGTAGGTCTTCCGGACCATTTCACTCTTTTTTATTTCCTTTCATGAGTTCTTGTGTGTTTCCACATCCTTTTGAGACCCCGAAAATAAACAAATTCGTTTTTATAGGAATACATACAAGATTGGTCACAAAAAAGTGAGTCACTACTTAGACATCTCATAAAAGTAATTTCACCCCTATTCCCTCTAAAGCTTCTTGGAGGACAATCCATTCGGTACACTTGTAAAATGGAAGTAAAGGCACCTACGAACTCACTCATAAAAAGTAGTTCTCCCCTATCCTTCTAAAGCTTCTATGATGAGAATCCCTTCGGTACTCTTGTAAAATTGAAGTAAAGACACCTGTGCCATTAGAAAAAAAAAATAACATTTCTTTTCATGGAATAAAGTATAAAATGCACAATATCTTTAGAGTGCTGCTAGAGGCACAAACTATTTTATAAATATTTTACAAACTGCTGATGTGGCATACTCTACGTCAGCCTATTGATCAACAAATTGTTTAATGTAGTCTTCGGTCCCACACAAACTGCTGATGTGAAGTATGCCACATCAGCAGTTTGTAAAATGTTTGTAAAATAGTTTGTGTTTCTAGCATTATTCATATCTTTAAGTTTGCTATCACAATTTCATTCTGAATCATGTCAACACTATTAAACTAAATACAGGTAAACATAAACAAAATATATCCTTTTTGAAAATCTTAAACAACATGCAATTAAAAGTGAAACATTTCACGTACATTCAAAGAAATAAATAGCAATTCAACTTAAGGTTGAAAAAAATAGAAACAATAAGAGTATCAATATATGGCAGCTACCGATCATAAGAAAGCCTAATTTACAAGAAAATATGGAGCAGTACTCATATTTTATCAGCAAGGTACCTCACAAGAGAACTGATCGGCTTCACGGGTTGAACATCTTTCATTCCTCCATGTTTGATTTTGATCCGAGCAAGATAATCAGCCGCTGTCCAAGGAAAGCTTAACATCACCGTCCCTTTACCACCATCAGGATATTGCAATTCCTGCGACTTTTTAACCCATTCGGGATGGTACGTGACCTGGTACCACGCTGAAGCTCTGCGCTCGAACATAGTATTCTTCTCATCCTCGGTAAGTTCCTCAAATTTCTTGTCCATACGCTCAAAAACTTTCCTGAACTCTTTTTTCAGAGCATTGTAAGCATTTTTGAGTCGCTCTTTCATTTCACCTTGCTTCTTGCTACTATACTTCGGCATGGACCAAATGTGGCCCGTGACAACCTCTTCTTCACTGTTCACTTTATACTGACCTAGAAGACCATTCAACTGCTGGTCATACGAGCACTTAAGGGCCCATGCTTCATCGACAAAAGTTTTGGATCCTGGAATCTCGAGATCCGTGTCATATGGGATTTCTTTAGGAACAAATTTTATATCTGAAGAAGCTGTCACATCTACGTAATAATCATCTTTAATTTGGCGGTAAAGCCTGCCCAATATTTTATTTGATTTGTATGACTGAAACTCCTCTTTTCCCATGAAGTCGGGGTACAATTTTGGTTTGAGTTGAGGTGGCATGTTCACAATTTTCCCTGTTTTGGGGAAATCAACGGCGGTGGCAGCAAGCTCTGCCAGTTTAATGCAGTTCTCATCCAATGCTCCATATTCGCTGATATCGGCATGAACCACATGAGCGTTGCAGATTGTACCCAGGCTTTCATTTACCATGTTCCTAGTGAAGAAGTCTATTATGTCCTGTGAAATCGACAATATATCATTTAAACATATCTAAAATACAGATTTCTGCTGATCAAAGATTCGAAAAAGTATAACCTTAGCAACATGTAATAATTTCGGAACGGAGGAGTAAAATATTATCACGTTAAAGCAACTTAAATAATCAACAAAGGAAAGAGTAACCAAATATGGTAGATGATCACCTTATGCTGAACATCACGCGACAGTTTTTTGACTTCTGGAGGTGTATACTCCATTGGCAACCAGCTCCTCTTACTAGGCGGAATAAGTTTTTCATCCCATGTCACAAAGTAGATATCACCATCAAGGTCACTTCCTGATGCTTCATTTGTGTGCGGTCTATCTCCTTTCTGAGGAAAAACAAGGCAATCAAAGAGATGGTGCAAGCTCGGAACGTCCACTGCCTCCAGAATCCGCACATCGCCAGGGTGAAGGCAGGGGTTCTTTGCCACTACTACATAGCCCTTGATTACTTCCATATCTTTTCTTGTCTCGGAAAACTTAGAACCATGTTTCGCGAAGCAATTTTCCAGTGAAGGGTTTGACACTTGAATAAAGCACTGGCCTTGTTCAAGTATCCCTAGCTCGTCTAAACAACCCATCAACCACCTCCCTGATGGAACAAAGATCCTAGTCTTTTCCCTGAGGTCTCTAAACTGTGCAGCTCGTATGCTCGTTAACATGCCTCGTAGATAAGGTTCAGTTTGAGGCTTGAAACCTGCACTTAACATTATAGCAGCCGTATTTCCTTCTTCAGCACACGAGGCAGTAAGAACATCAAAAGCTATATCTGCATTTACGAGCATCCGATTCAGTTTATAAACCATGGACTCCTGCATTTCCCAAAAGATATCATCACGGACATTCAAAGTCAAAAGTAGTGTTATTATCTGCCTATTCAAAAATCCAGGCTGGAAGCGAGTCCAAGAACAGATCTCAAGAATGGTGTGATCGGACTCAAACTTATGCATGCTCGGCCTTAAGGAAAGACGAATCCCATCTTTTCTGGCAGGCCAACAGGCAACAACACCTTTGCAACCTGCATATCTGATCTGATAAGCACATGGAGGGTTTTTTTTCAACTGCAACCTTTCTGCAACTTCCATTGCAAGATCATGTGATATCACACCGATTCCATCAGAGAAAACGTACTCATTTCTCTCGATTTCCGGAAGCTCTGAATCTACCTCACTATGTTGAACTTCAACCGTCCCATAAGTGGATGAAAAGCACTGGCCCATTCTAGCTGCATACTTTGCAACGTTCTTGTTAGTAAAATGCCCCATCCATTTCAAAATGTCAGGCACACTAGTATTTTTTTCCTCAGCAAAAAACCAGGCAGACTGGTCCCTCAATTGATTAGCTGAGAAGGCCAAAAATGAGTACTTCCGACCACATAAATAAAAGCCCTGGCTTAGAATATTCTTCACCCTTCTGAAAATTGTGGTTCTCCGGACATTAAAATGTGACGTGATATCTCTTACGATATGAGCAGGATAATAGGTCATTGCACTCTTATTTAGTGTCTGCATGCCTTCATCCATAAAGGTCACCCTTAAAAACTGATCAGCAACTGATCTATAATTCCTGAGAACCCTATTTGATAGTTCAACTGCTGGTGGAAGACAGTAAGCTTTTGTCGGGGTAATAACTAATCTCCTAACTTCAACAATATCATCCAACTCTGTAGTTCCCTCGAGAAGCTTAGGATTTTCCATCAACCATTCCTGAACACGTCTCATCCTTTCATAAGCATTGCAATCAGACTGCTTGGAGGAACAAATTTGTTTTAATGCAGCTACATTGACTTCCTCCGGTTGGGATCTAAGTAGATTGAAGAACTCTTCGGACAGCTGGTATTGATTGAATATGCCTTTATGCATCACAACATTCACCAAAAACAAGATTTTAAAGTTTATACCTTCCTTAAACTGAATACAGAAGAAAGGATCAGAAGTGGGAGTCCCAAAATCAGGTTCATCTTGTATTTGGAGCTGTATTCCCAAGTTCCCACTAGATACCCTTTGTTCCGTAAGGTATTGCATAGCCTTCTCCAACTTGATACTATGGCAATGGTGATGGCAATGGTGCTGGCGATGGCGACGGTGATGGCGATGGCAATGGCAATGGCGAGGTGGAATCAGAATCCGATAAGTACTACACCGACCAATGGCACCACAAGGAGTAAAATCTGTGGTCCGAATCCACGGATCATCATCATCCAATAAATCAAATGAAACTGATTCTTCAATATCATCATCTGCGGTTCTGTAGTAAACCAAGGGAGATGACTCTAGCTGCAACAAAATGATCGAATGTGAGGTATCTGAATATTGTTTTATCTCTTTGATGTCTCTAACCAAGAACTGAACCTTAAAATTACACTTTATCACGGCATGGTTTCTTGTACTTTTGAAGTAGAAAGCAGTATCCTTTGTGAAAAGAAATTTGCATGTCCCGTCGAAGGGGTCCACTAGAAAATCAACACCAGTTGGCGGACCTCTCCCAGCAACAAAGAACTTATCTTCGCTTACCCATGTTCCAATCTCAACACGCACATCCGATAACTTAAAGGAAGCCTTAGTCCTTCTCATCTGATTCATGCGATGTGAATGCTCAGGCCCCAAACTGACCTTTAGAGGAGTTCTTACCAGTATAAGCTCTCCATGCCCTGCAGCATTGAGAGCTGACCTTGCTGAATCAGGACTCGCAAAATGCACAAATGCATGGGGTTCCCCCTTTTCATATGTGTTCGTTCTTTGGATATTTGCAGTGTTTATCTTAAAGTCTGGGTACGACTCGGGAGGGGTTGAAAAAGTCTTCAATCTACATCTCCAAACAACTCCAATGTTATCTTCAAAGAACTTCAAAAGCATCTTTGCAGTAATATAATTATCAAACCCGCCAACACTAATTTGAGTAACTACTATTGTGTCCGTTTCACTTTCGTTCGACCCCATTCTTTTACCCACAAAAGTTACAAAGTCCTGGTACTTGAGGAGTATTTTCTGACCTAGCGACCCCTGTCCTTCTCCTTGGTTTCTAACTAGCAGAAACGTGGGAGCCTTGCTCTTATGGCATAGCAATTTCCAATATACAGTCTGTTGATACGAGAACTTGAGGAAAGAGTAGCGAATCAGTTGTCATCGTCTCCAATGGCCATTTATCTTAGCTCAGTCGTTAGTTTCAAGTCTTGGGAGAGGTAACTGCTATGGCCGCTACACGTTCGTTGTGTAAAAGCTGGAAATTCAGAGTATCCACTTCCCCTGACAAAAATAAAAAAATAACCTGATAAAATTGTGTGATAAGAGGTTATCTTATCAATCTTATAAAGAGTGGTGAATTTGTGTCACAGTTTTTTTTTGCTTTTGCCTTTACAACTTTAATTATATTATTATTTTATTTTTTTTAATTTAATTTTTTAATATTTTTTTGAATGGTGAATAGTATGACCCTATAAATACCCTTTTCATTCAATTGGAAAAGGGGACCTCTCTTCAGATGCATGACTTGGACTCTTGGAAGATCGAAGGATCTGGACATTCTCTCTCAACATTCAAGAAGACTTTTGGAATCGCAATAACTCTAACAAGGTTTCCGGATTCTAGGAGTGAAAGGACTCAAGAAGAAGGCTCTTGGAATCTCAATAACCCTGACACAGTTCTCAGATTCTTGGAGTTCTGTCACGTATCGTTGGAGTAATCGTCCACTTATTCTTCTCCCCTCTTCAATCAATCAATCAATTCCGTGTTCTTCGTGGATTTCTCTCCTCCTCAGCCAATACGAAACCTTAACTAGCAAGACGCGATTTCCTTGCCCACACATACTCTATTCAAATTATAAGCAATATATATTGATTTTTTAAAAGTCAATTTCAAATATTTTTAAATTCAAAATTGACATTAATTCATTTGTTTTATGTCAATACAATTACAACTATCATAAACTATTTAAAAAATACTACTAATTATAAGATTTATTATATTTAAACATAAGTGAATCATGCCAATTTTAAATTTAAAATGTCTCAAATTGACTATTCAAAAGTCAATAGTGATCTTATAATTTGGATGAAAGAATTATTAAATAATTAATTTAAATAAAATCGTCAATATAATGTATAACTAGTAAAATATTTCAAATATAATAAAATATAATAATAATTATGAAAATTTTACATAATTATTACTTCCTTTGTCCCTGGTTGACTTTTTGTGCATATTAAAAAAGAGGATAAAATGACAAAATTGTCTATATTTAAATTCTTATTTTATTACATAGTTTTGTACACATGACTATAGAAACGTCATAAATATGCATAGAGAATAGAAATATGACAATTAATATTAAGGTTGTGTTTGATAAACCTTGGAATTAAGATCTGAATGATTATGATGTCTTAATAAATTAGATCATCTAAATGGTTATGAAGTCTGAATCTAAAAAATTATTTGATAACTAAAAAGTAAGTTGTCTCTTAATGATACTATTTTACCATTTTAAAGGGTAAAATTTTATTTATTAATTTTAAATATTCAATTTAATAAAAATGAGTGCATAATATTGTTGAATATATTTATAAAAAAAATATCAAAAAAAATCATTAAGAGGTACCTCTTAATTATTAAGATTTTATTTTATATCTTACCGATTAAAAGGCATTCAGCGGTAAAAAAAAACAGCATCATGCCTCTTAGTGAATAAGAGGCAGTCCATTAAGAGGCAATCAGATGTAAACAAACAGCACTACCTAAGGCTATGTTTTTTGCAATGATTACAATTGGGATAAGACTATTAATCTCAAATATCTTGTTTATTTTTAAATTTAGACTTAGGAAGCTATTAGTCTCGGGATTATAAAATGGTTTAATAGTCTTTACATTATAATTATAATCCTTGGATTATAATCCTAGGATTAATAGTCATGGTATTATAATTCCATGGATTATAGGAAAGTTATTGTAAAAAATAGATTATTTAAGATATGTAGATATTTAACTTGACACTACCTATAATATTAATAAGAACTTTCATCGTGGATGAAGTATAAAATATGAAAATAATGGTGGGACTGGTGGTGGGTGGTGGTGGTGGTGGTGGTGACGGCGGCGGTGGTGGTAGTGATAGTGAGAGAAGTGAAGTAACAAATTTAAAAAATAAACCTAAAATAATGAGGGTAAAAGAGTAATAAGAAATTTCATTTTTTTTTCTAAAAAGAGTTGTCTTAATCTCTTTTTTTTAAGAGACAAAATGAGGTTGACAAATTTTTATCAAACAAATTTAGCCTGTGGGCAAAAATGAGAGAAAAAGCCAAAAAGAAGTTATCAAACTGCCCCTAATAAATCAGTTATGTAAAAACTGTTATGAATAGTTATATTATGGATGTCCATTCATTTTCTATAATCTACATAACCTACATATTAGTACATTGATGAGCTATTCATTCTCCCTATTTAAGTTTGTATTTCTTTCATCTTCTATCTTAGTTCATGTATTTGTGAAGCCTATAAATAAAAGCTCACTATCCATGTATTTGGGGACTTAAAGAATATTAGAAAATCTCACTTCTTATATATAATCTTCTTATGCTCTCTCTAAAATTATAATACGTTATCAGCACGAATTGCTCCTTATTTTTATCTTGAAGATAATCATATTTTGTTTGTAGCAGAAGAAGGTATAACTTTGTCTCTTTATACATATAATATATGTTTTGTCTCTTATAATGACAATGAATGTGTGAAACTATACACTTGAATACATGTAAACTATAACAAAAGACATATAGCTATTTCAAGTTAATACGTGTTCTGCTATGCAATACTGACTATTCAGGTTGGCGTCTTTTTGCTTTGTTTTTTTTTTGTATCTATTTATGTCATTTGTTGCACCTTTTATTAGTGCTTTATTATGTAGCTTTGCATGTTGTTGGGCTTATAGTTACTTTGCTAGTAGGTTTTTGTTTTTATTGCACTATAACTATTTTAGATACTCATTTTATTACATATACGTTTTACGACTTTACTTTTCTATACCATTCAGATGTGGATGACTGTTATACACTTTTTTAGATCACACAGGTCTTAACTTTTTGTTATTGTGTCTTTTGTGTTACTTGTAACGTTTCATGTTTTTGTTGATGTTTTTCATACTTGCGTTTATCGTTATTGAGGTTACAACTATTCAAAAAATTACTGTGTTTAAAGTATTATGTTAATTATGTTGTGTATTTAATTTATTTTTAGAATATTTTCTTCTAACTTGTTAATCATATTTGTGATAGTTCATAATGTCAAACATTGCTAAACTCGAATTTGTGGTTCTTGACATTACTGGAAAGAATTATTTATCATGGGTGTTAGATGCTGAAATTCATCTAGATGCAAAAGGTCTTGGTGATACTATCAAAGAAGGAAACAAAATATCTAGTCAAGATAAGGCCAAAGCGATGATATTTCTTCGTCATCACCTCCATGAGGGACTTAAAATTGAATATTTGACTGTTAAAGATCCATTTATCCTTTGGAACAATCTAAAGGAAAGATACGACCACCAGAAAACTGTAATTCTTCCTAAAGCTCGTTATGATTGGATGCATCTAAGATTACAAGATTTTAAATCTGTAAGTGATTATAACTCAGCTATGTTTAGAATCAGTTCTAAATTACAATTATGTGGAGAAAAGATCACTGATGCAGATATGTTAGAAAAAACATTCTCCACCTTTCACGCATCTAATATGCTCCTGCAGCAGCAATATCGTGAAAAGGGCTTTAAGAAATACTCTGAACTGATTTCATGCCTCCTTGTGGCTGAGCAAAACAATGAACTATTGATGAAAAATCATGAGGCCCGTCCAACTGGATCTACTACATTCCCTGCAGTGAATGCCGTAACATATAATGGAAAAAACAGAGGTCACGCCAGTAGTCGTGGACGTGGTCATGGACGCGGACGTGGTCGAAATAATCATCGTGGTGGTCATTTCTCAAACACATATACCCACCAGAAGTGGGAATATAAGGATGAAAAACGCAAAAAAGGTGATAAAGATAAAAATACCACGGAGAATTTGTGTTATCGTTGTGGAGGTAAAGGCCATTGGTCTCGTACCTGTCGTACACCAAAACATCTTGTTGAGCTCTATCAACAATCACTAAAAGATAAAGGGAAGAAGATAGAGACAAATTTTGCTAGTGAGGATGGAAAAGATGAGACAAATCTCAATTTTTCTAGTAAGGATGGAAAAGATGAGACAAATCTTGATTCTGGAAATGATGATTTTAATTATGGTTGTGTTGATACCACTCATCTAGATGTTACTGATTTTTTCTCAAATCTCAAGAAAAATTGACTTCTTGTTTGGTGATGAGAGTGTCCAAATATAAAATTTTTAGATGATGCTTTGATGTTATTGGACTTTATTTTAAGCATTAATAAAATTCTAATTATTATGTTTTTATCATGTTTAACTATTTTCTTATGATTCGTTATATATGAGATATTTTATTAATCTGATTATATATTTCTTATTTTCTTTGAATAACATTGATACCCTCTTGATTCGATTTGCAATGAATGGTGAAGATATATGTCTCGCAGACAGCGCCACTACGCACACTATATTACAGAATAAGAAATATTTTTCTTCTTTCATAATGCAAAAGGCAAATGTTAGTACTATATCGGGTAGTTCAAAATTGATAGAAGGCTCCGGAAGAGCTAACATTTTCTTGCCTGGAGGAACAAAACTTGAAATTGATGAAGCACTATACTCTCCCATGTCTCAAAGAAATTTATTGAGTTTTAAGGATATCCGCCGAAATGGGTATCATATTGAGACAACATGTGAAGGAAAGATTGAGTATCTTCACATTACGAGTATAATCTCGGGTAATAAAAGTGTATTAGAAAAATTACCAGTTTTTTCCTCTGGTTTGTACTACACGAGAATTAGAACAATTGAAACAAATGTTGTTGTTAATAAAAAGCTAATGAATCACAATAACTTTGTTGTTTGGCATGAACGGTTAGGCCATCCTGGATCGATAATGATGCAAAGAATAATTGAGAATTCATGTGGACATCCATTGGAGAACCAGCAGATTCTTCAATCGAATGATTTCCCATGTGCTGCTTGTTTTTAAGGTAAGTTAATTGTTCGGTCATCACCGACTAAGATAGGGACTGAATCCCTTACTTTTCTGGAACGAATACAAGGTGATATATGTGGACCAATTCATCCACCATGTGGACCTTTTAGATATTTTATAGTTTTAATTGATGCATCAACAAGGTGGTCACATGTATCTCTATTATCAACTCGCAACCTGGCGTTTACGAGGTTACTTGCTCAATTAATCAGATTACGATCACATTTTCCAGATTATCCCATTAAGAAAATTCGTATTGACAATGCTGGTGAATTTACTTCCCAAACTTTCAATGATTATTGTATGTCTATTGGGATAAGTGTTGAACATCCTGTAGCACATGTTCACACACAAAATGGCCTTGCAGAATCATTGATTAAGCGTCTTCAATTGATTGCAAGACCATTATTAATGAGATCAAAACTTCCAATTTCTGCTTGGGGTCATGCTATTTTACATGCGACAACACTAATTCGCATCAGACCAACAAGTTATCATAAGTACTCCCCTTTACAATTGGTTTTTGGCCAGGAACCAAATATTTCTCATCTAAGAATTTTTGGTTGTGTTGTATATGTTCCAATTCCTCCACCACAACGTACTAAGATAGGACCTCAAAGGAGGTTAGGAATATATGTTGGATATGAATCCCCATCTATAATTAAATACCTAGAACCATCAATAGGGGATTTATTTACAGCTAGATTCGCTGATTGTCATTTTGATGAATCAGTCTTCCCAACATTAGGGGGAGAAAATAGGCAGCTGGAAAAAGAGATAAGCTGGAATGAATTATCATTGTCTCATTTTGATCATCGTACAAAACAATGTGAACTAGAAGTTCAGAAGATAATTCATTTACAAATTTTAGCAAATCAATTGCCAGACGCATTTTCTGACCCAAAGAGTGTAACAAAGTCACATATACCAGCTGTTAATGCTCCAATTAAAATTGATGTCCCAGCAGGACAACCTTTTGTTGCCAATGAATCTAAAGCACGCTTGAAGCGTGGTAGACCAGTCGGTTCCAAAGATAAGAATCCTCGTATGAGAAAAGGAACAAAGATTCAAGATGGTCATGACGAGGAAATGGTAACTCCAGAAGAGTCTACAGAAAAACCTCTAGACATGACTAATATTATAGTTCCAAAAGACAATCAGGTATCTGAAATCATTGAAAATGAAGAGATCTCGATAAATTATATCATGTCCAGAAAAATATGGAACCGAAATGAAATTGACGTCGATAATGTTTTTTCATACAATATAGCGTTAGATGTTATAAAAGATGACTAGGATCTTGAACCAAGATCTATTGAAGAATGCATGCATAGAATTGATTGGCCAAAATGGAAAGATGCAATTGAGGCAGAATTGAAATCTCTTGAAAAGAGAAATATTTTTGAACCAGTAGTCCGTACACCTGATGGTGTAAAACTAGTGGGGTACAAATGGGTTTTTGTTAGAAAACAAAATGAAAAGGGTGAAATTGTGCGACATAAAGCACGACTAGCTGCGCAAGGATTTTCACAAAGACCCGGTATTGATTATGAAGAGACATACTCTCCTGTGATGGAAGTGACTACTTTTTGATTCCTAGTCAGTCTGGCAATAAAAGAAGGACTTCACTTGCGTCTAATGGATATCGTTACAGCATATTTGTATGGCCCACTTGATAATGAAATTTATATGAAACTCCTAGAAGGATTTAAATTGCCAGAAGCATATAAATCCGGTTCTCGGGAATAGTACTCGATCAAATTAAATAGATCTCTATATGGATTAAAACCATCCGGTCGCATGTGGTATAACCTTCTTAGTGAATATTTGTTAAAGGAGGGATATAAGAATGATCCTGTTAGCCCATGCATTTTTATAAAGAGATCTAGATTTGAGTTTATTATTATTGCAGTATATGTTGATGATCTAAATATCATTGGAACTCCTGAAGAGATTTCAAAGGTAGTAGAGTACTTGAAAAGAGAATTTGAAATGAAAGATCTTGGAAAAACAAAATTTTGTCTTGGGTTACATATAGAGCATTTAAAGGACGGTATTCTTGTGCATCAAACATCTTATATAGAGAAGGTGCTAAAATGATTTTATATGGACAAAGAACATCCGTTGAGCACCCTAATGGTTGTGAGGTCACTTGATGTAAATAATGACCCTTTCCAATCTCGAGAAAATGATGAGGAGATTCTTGGTCCTGAAGTACCATACTTGAGTGCAATTGGAGCACTAATGTATCTTGCTAGTCATACACGACTTGATATATCATTCTCTGTCAACTTATTAGTAAGATATAGCTCTTGTCCAACCCGAATGCATTAGAATGGGATTAAACATATACTTCGTTACCTACAAGGTACAAAGGATATGAGTTTGTATTTTCCTAACCAACCCAAAATAGATTTGAATGGTTTTGCAGATGCAGAGTACCTATCCGATCCTCATAATGCTCGATCGCAAACTGGATATGTATTCACTTATGGTGGAACCGCCATTTCTTGGCGTTCGATAAAGCAAACTATAGTAGCTATATCTTCTAACCATGCTAAAATTTTGGCAATACATGAGGCTAGTCGTGAATGTGTATGGTTAAGGTCTGTAATTCAACACATAGGAGGAGCTTGCGGTTTATCTTCAGGAGAAGAAACACCGACGGTCTTATATGAGGATAATACAGCTTGCATTGTCCAACTCAAGGAAGGATATATCAAAGGTGATAGAACAAAACATATTTCACCGAAGTTCTTTTTCACTCATGACCTTCAGAAGAATGGTGATATAAATGTTCAGCAAATCCATTCAAGTGAAAATTTGGCAGATTTATTAACAAAGGCGCTTCCTACTTCTACATTTGAGAAGCTAGTCCACAACGTTGGATTAAATCGACTCGAGAGATCTCAAGTGATATAATCATGAGGGGGAGTAATTAAAGTTTTTCATAAAGCAATATCTCATAAGTTTTTGAAGAATTATGTACTCTTTTTCCTTCACTAGGTTTTTATCCCACATGATTTTTCCTAGTAAGGTTTTAATGAGGCATATTCTTCAGTAATGGACATCCAAGGGGGAGTGTTATGAATAGTTATATTATGGATGTCCATTCATTTTCTATAACCTACATATTAGTACATTGATGAGCTATTCATTCTCCCTATTTAAGTTTGTATTTCTTTCATCTTCTATCTTTGTTCATGTATTTGTGAAGCCTATAAATAAAGGCTCACTATCCATGTATTTGGGGACTTGAAGAATATTAGAAAATTTCACTTCTTATATATAATCTTCATATGCTCTCTCTAAAATTATAATAAAAACCAACATTATTAATTGTTGCTTTTCAACATCTTTATTTTATTTTTTGACTTTTACATGTTAGATGAATAACAATAATGTCATATTAGCCTCAGGTAAAATAGTCCTGTAACAATTGAACTGCATCTATATTATGAGGAAATGAAAGAGATTAGAGCACAATGCAACCACGCACGGTAATAAGAATTCCCACCAACCCTGGTCTATCGAACACTAGCACAAAATTACATAAGGAAGAACAAATTATGCAAAACCTTAACAATATTTTGCGAGAAAAGAGGGTGGGGGTGGGGGTGGGGTGGGGGTGGGGTTGGGGGGAGGGGTTGTGGGATTGAGAATAGAACACTAACAAATTTAATTCAAATATTTATGAAAAAATGGAAATAAGATGAAAGGGGCAAATAAGGAATAAGATGAAAGGGACAAATTTAGCCTTTTGGTCGATTATTCAAATAAATAGCTACATCCGAGAAGGCCAAGCAGGCATGGCTAGGCGGTGCAGTAGGCCTAAGCTCGACGGGTCCAGTCAGCCAAACAAATTTGGATTGACGGTAGTAAAATGTAAGCCCAAAGTTCATGGAGTTCACTAGTAGTGTAATTTGGTGAGAGTGTTTTATGCCTATTTGTTGACATTTTTGGGCCAAAAGTGAACTGCCAAAGTGGGCTTTATTGGTAGGACCAAAAAGGCCCAATTTCTATGGGCAAAAAAAAATGCTACCAAAGCTTGGTTTTTTGATGGCCTACCACAGCTTTTTGGACCCATTTGCCAGGTCTACAAATAGCCCATTGAAGAGGAAGAGAAAATAAGAAGTTTTTTAGATATAGACTTAAAATTATGAGTAATGCTACAGACACAAACTATTTTACAAACATTTTACAAACTGCTGACGTGGCATACTCCACTTCAGCATATTGATCAATAAATTATTTAAATATAGTCTTCGGCCCTACACAATATGCTGAGGTGGAGTATGTCACATCAACGGTTTATAAAATAGTTTATATCTCTAGTATTATTCTAAAATTATTATCATAAAAAAGTACATCAAATATACTATCAAAGTCAACTTATTTGATTTCAAATTTTCAATACATTTGAGTAATTATCAATCTTAAAATTGGTCAATTTAATCTTAAAAGTCGATTAAGACAAATAAAATTGGAAGGATGGATCGAGTATTAATAAACATTAATATTATGAATATATGTCATAATAATTTTTGCTCTCTTTTCTTTTATTAGATCTATTTAATTTAAAACCACCTCCTTTCATTGTACAATATTTCCTTTTTTTTCATTTGAGATCAATTAGTAAGTAGTATTGTTGCACTTACAAAGAACTCTTACAAAAATATTTACAAAATGATATGTCAAAGTGTTATTTAGATAATTCATCATACGTGGATGAGTCCTGTGGGGTTGTAACTAACTACAATCATACATATTATTTTGTATCTCTTTTTTTTTGTAATTATTATTTAGTTACGACAGTATTATTGATGAGTAATTCTTTAATTATCTAAAGAAAGTTCATGCTAGCATCTTAATTCTACATAATATATGTTTTAAATATATATAGATATATATAAGTCTATAAAATATATATTAAGACTAATATATTATTATACATCAAAAATACATATTCTTAATCATTATAACTAATATTGTTACATATAAAGTGTGTGTGTATATATATATATATATACAACATGGATCCTGTCCCAGAGTTCCTGACAAACAATGTTAAAATTCGGTCAAAATTTTTTAAAAAAAAAAAAAAATTATGGAACTTGATTTTTACATATCTGATGTTTTGATATGATTTGGATATTATATAACAAAACATGTTTGTATCTGCATAAACATGTTTTGTTATATGTATCCAAATCATACCCAAAACATCAGACATGTAAAATTCAAGCTCCATAAATTTATTTTTTTAGTTGTTTTAAAAAACAAAAAAAAGTTCAGATTTTGGTCAGTCCAAAGTTCGTACTGATCCTACTATATATATATATATATATATATATATATATATTAAAATGTGATATTTGTACTCTATTAATTTCTTATTAAATTTGACACGATACTTGGACATCTCTTTTAGTGTATAAAATTTTATAACTTTATATAAATTAAGTAACTTAAAATAATAAATTAAAAGTTTAATCTATATCATAAAGTTAATTGTATAAAATGTGTTCACAGTTCACACATAATTATTCATAAAAGTCTTGTAATCCAAAATTAATATCAATATATAAATATTGGAGCAAGTCGTAATAATTATTTATTGATACTTTAAACCAAAAATAAAACACTATACATCAGTAGTTACAACATATGGGAAAAACAATTTAATGTTATGCCTAAGATAAGCTTGACTCAGGTGTATATTTTTATTCATTATACTAATATATATTGCTACAGATAAACTGTATATTATATATTGAAAATTAATATTTGTCCTCTATTATTTTCTTATTAAATTCAAAATGATACTCATACAGCTCTTTAGTTAATAAAAGTTTGCAACTTTATATAATATAATTGAAAATAGTTAATATAGAAGTTTAATATATATCATAAGGAGATAAAAACGATTAGAATGTATTTATAATTCACACATAACTATTAAAAATTCTTTTAGTCCCAAACATTAATATTTATATATAAAGATTGGAACAAATCGTAATAAGTATTTATTGATAATTCTTCAGGCACAAATGATATTCTATAGCATAAATAAAATACTATACATTAATAGTTATAATATATGGGAAGAAAGAATATAATATTATGCTTGAGTTAAATTTGGTGAAGGTAGTTTTACCCCTTAGGGTTAAGTTTTTTGATTTAAAATTTATAAAAAATCAATTATAAATTTTATGCAAAACTACGAAGTTTCATTGAAATTATTATATAGTCTTAGCTAACTTGACTAAGGCAACAAGTCGTAATAATTATTTATTGATAACTCTTTAGGCACATATGTTACTCTGTACCAAAATGGAAATTGATATTTTCACAATATTTTTTGATATTTTCACATCAAAAATATCGATGTAGATATATAACGACGATGGAAATTGTCGCTATAGAATCTATAACGACAATTTTATTATGAAAATATCATTTTATATTGTGGAAATATCAGTAACACTACATACAAATACAGTTAGTTACAACATATGGAAAAAATAATTTAATGTTATGCTTAAGATAAGCTTGGCTAAGGTGTATATTTTTATTCATTATAACATATATTGCAACAGATAAAGTGTATATTATATATTAAAATTAATATTTGTCCTTTATCAATTTCTTATTAAATTAATTCGAAATGATACTCATACATCTTTTTAGTGAATAAAACTTTGCAATTTTATATAAAATAACTTAAAATAGTTAATTAAAAGTTTAATCTATATAATAAGGAGGTAAAAACGATTAGAATGTATTCATAATTCACACAAAAATAAAATACTAAACATTAATAGTTATAATATATGGGAAGAGAGAATATAATATGTCTGAGTAAAGCTTGATGAAAACTAGTTAATAAAATTGATGTAGTTTGACCTTTTATAGTTAAGTCTTTCATTTTAAAATTTTATAAAAAAAATTCAATTATAAATTTTATGCAAAACTATATTGTTTCATTAAAATTATTATATAGTCTTTGCTAACTTGACTAAGGCATGGCATGAATTCTATTTTTGCATTCTATATATATAAACCTTCACAAAATCAACAAAATTTGAAGTACATATCAATAATAATAACTAAAACAAAGATGATATATGATCTATTCTAAATAGATCAAAAGGTCGTATTAAACTGTTAGTGTAATTTACATATAAATTGAAATTAATTTACTCATATTTTTATATAAATATTATGTATTTGAAATCAATTTAAAGTAAAGGAACTGTATAAATAATGACTAATGTAAATTTATTTTGTTGTAAGATATTTAATGTTATTACCATTATTTATTAATATAAAATTTCATACTAAAACAACTCGTGTCGTGCACATGAATTAAACTAGTCTATATATATATATATATATATATATATATATATATATATATATATAATTAATAGCACAAAATGATCACTCAACTCTAAAATTCGGAATGATCCTTCAACCCTAAATTTAGAAATGAACCTTTAACCCAAAAATTTAGGAATATAAACCTAAAATTTAGGAAAATAAACTATTTTTTTTCATTTTTATTTGATTTCAATTTTTTTATCGACATTCTTACTATAATAAATTCTTTATCTATATTTTTACCATAATTATTATCTACTTACAACTATCTCTTATTCTCATGCATTCTTTAATTTAATTAATGTACTTTAGTTCTCATATTCTTAATAACAACTAGCTCATGATGTCGTGCGAAACACGAGTTTTATTATAAAATTCTTTTAGTTAATATTTTTGGTATTCCACTATACTAATATATTAAATATAATAATAATTGATTAATATTTTGTACGATAATTCTTATATAAAAATTATTTCTTTCCAAAATATATTATTTAACTAATAAAAATTTAATAACAATAACAATTCATCTATTCATATAATATAAATAATAGTATTTAATGATTCATTTGTTTATATATTCATCTAGTTAAGCAATAGTAAATTTTATTTAAATTCAAACAGTTATACTTATATAATTTAATAATAAAAATTATTAATATAATTGATAATAATATGAATTTTACAACACACTAACTAAATAAAAATTATAAGAAAATAAGAGATATGTTTACGATATGTTTTAAGGTAGGGTTATATATAAATATATATATAAAAAAATTGACATAAATTTTTTTAAGGATTTAAAATTTTATCATTTATTTGTAAGTAGGATTTTAAGATATTTTCTAAAATTTTGAGTTGAAAGACCATTACTAAATTTAATTTAAGGTTGAGAAACGATTTTGTGATATTTATTATAGATATATAAATATAGTTGTCATCCAATAATGGAGGTGGTCCTGTTGTGGCCTTTTGAGGGATTTGGTGAATGAGAATGGGATTGCAATCTTCTGGTCAATTCAATTCAATGAATTTACCGGAAGATTTATCTATCCGATGATGGAATAGCAATCCAATCGATGAAGCTCCAGTGGTAATTTTTGAAGTGCAAAGATCATTTCTCTAATTTAAATATCCTAGTAAATTATTAATTTTTAAACCATAGCACTCAATAAAATTATTAAAAATATATATCATATGCAATATAATTAAAATGCCTTTTGCCTATTTTCATATCTTAAATTTCATTTCAAATTCATATTAAGTTTACATCATTATAATTTTCATGTATACATTATTTATAATAGTTCCATAGCACACGCGTTGCTAGTGCAATTACCTTTAGAATATATATATATATATATATATATATATATATATATATATATATATATATATATATTCTTGGTTGAAAATATATAGTCCAAAGAAATTGAAAAAAATATAGGAGTTTTATCTAATTTTGGATATTGAATAAAAAATAGAAAAGACAACACTATAATAAAGCCAAACTTGTAGAGATAAAAAGGGAGAAGAAATTTCTGGCACAGCTTCAAGGTGGTGGTTCTTTTTGCATTGCTCTCCCTTTATAATAAAAGATAAATAATTTATAATTTTATCTTAATGATGTGAAAATATTACAACAAAAATAATCATCAATTTATATTATCTAACTAATGTTTAAAAGAAATAAAAAAAAACATAGTTTAATTTCTTATAGACAAAGATAGATTACAAGCAAAAATAAACCCACTTTATCCAGCAGCTTGTCTCAGTGGTTATGAGAGAATTTGGGTCTAATCGTAAATTCAGAGGTATTAAGTTTGACTCCCACTTAAAACAACAGAAGGGTCACGGACCGCAGGCGTAAGTCTATTTTGAAAATCTTATTCGGGGTGGGAAGATTAGCAGAGTCAGCCTTGGCCCAGGGTCCAGGGCTGTACCCTGGGCCCAAAGCTGAAGGTGCCCAAAAAATTTTAATTTATAAGCTTATGTATATATATACCCACAATCCACAGGTCAGCAAATATCAATTAATCTTCTACTCAAAACTCAAAAGTCAGTATATTACTACAGCACTAGGCGGCTATCTTGCTGCTTCGTTCACTTCGATAATCGCTAGTTTGCTATTTTGTGCAAATTTAACCCCTATTGTTTTGCTTTGATATTTGTGAATTTTTTCCCCATGAATCTTAGAATCTGCATTTCCTTTTGATTCTTGCATGTGTTCTTTTGATCCAATTTCTCAAATAGTTTTACCCCAATTTGGGTTTTTCATTTTTTGGTTCTTTTGATTCAATTCCGCAATTCGTTCATGGACTCATGGTCTGGTGGGTTTTTTTATTTTTTGAACATTAGACAAGAATTTATCAGAGTTTCATCATTCATGATTCATTTTTTGTTGAATCTAAGTAAATTGGAATTAGGAAATGTTCGTGGTAATGAAAGAATTGAAACAATGAGGATTTCAATTGGTTTTTATTTTTGTTTATTTTCTCCTATTTTGTAAATTGTAATACATATAACATAGACTAAAAGACAATTTACACTTAAATTTTATCTTAGGGTGTTGACTTTTGCACCCTAAACCTAAAAAGGTGTATCTAAGACACCCCAAACTTCATTATAATGTAATAAAACAAGACACTTTTCTTCACTTAACTTGGTCAAAAGTGACCTAATTAAAAAACAACAAAAAAGTTTGGGGTGCAAATTGTAACAAAGATTAAAAATTGACAAAAATAATTAATTTTAAATAAAATAAAATGATTTTAAATATAAGAATTTTTAAAAACAAAATTTTAAAATAGTTAGCATACAATTACCATACAATTAAAAAATAAAATTTTTTTAAACTGTTTTAATTTTTTTTTTTAAAACAAAATAAAATTTTTAACAAAAAAAATTTAAACTGTTTTAAAATTTTTTTTTTAAACAAAATAATTTTTTTAACAAATTTTTTTTAAACTGTTTTAACAAAATTTTTTTTTTTTAACTGTTATAAATTTTTTAAACTGTTATAAATTCATTTTTAAAACAAAATAATTTTTTAACTGTTTTTAACAAAAAAATTTAAACTGTTATAAAAAAAATTTAAACTGTTAAACCTTTTTTAAAAAAATAAAATAACTTTTTTTAACTGTTTTTAACAAATTTTTTTTAAACTGTTTTTAACAAATTTATTTTTAGACTGTTATAAATTATTTTTTTAACTGTTATAATTTATTTTTAAAACAAAATAAATTTGTTTAACTGTTTTTAACAATTTTTTTTTAAACTGTTAACTTTTTTTTTAAAACAAAAAAATTTTTTAACAAAAAAAAATTTAAACTGTTTTAACAAAAAAATTTAAACTGTTTTTAACAAAATTTTTTTAAACTGTTTTTAACAAAATTTTTTAAACTGTTTTTTAACAAATTTTTTTAAACTGTTATAAAAAAAATTTAACTGTTATAAAAAAAATTTTAAAACAAAATAAATTGTTTTAACTGTTTTTAGCAATTTTTTTAAACTGTTTTTATCAAAAAAATTTTGGACTGTTATAATTTTTTTAAACTGTTATAAATTTTTTTTAAAACAAAATAATTTTTTTAACTGTTTTTAGCAAAAATTTTAACTGTTTTTAACAAAAAATTTTTAAACTATTATAAAAATTTTTTAACTGTTTTTAACAAATTTTTTTATAAACTGTTATAAACTTTTTTTTTAACTGTTATAAATTTTTTTTTAACAAAACAAATTTTTTAACTGCTTTTAGCAAAATTTTTAAAACTTTTTTAACAAAAAGAATTTAGACTGTTATAAATTTTAGTTTGTTTTAAAAAAATTGTTAAAAAAGTTTAAATTTTTTAAACTGTTACAATTTGCACCCCAGACTTTTGTTATCACTTTTTAGCCACTACTTTTGACCTTAAGTGAAGAAAGTGTCTTGCTTTTATTACGATATAATGAAGTTTGGGGTGTACTTAGACACCTTTTTCAGTTTAGGGTGCAAAAATCAACACCGATATAAAATTTGGAGTGCAAATTGTCTTTTAGTCTATAACATATATGTGTTAACTTCTTTTTATTTATTATTTGATTCAGTAGAAAACTTGACTGAGATATTCTTGTTCTTTATAATTAAAAGTTTCAAGTGGAAGAAAATATACTTAAAATTCAGGTCTTATTGTTCTTTGTTAATTAGTTTTATTATTTTTTATTATGTTGTGTTTATTATAAAAATTAAAAAATGCTTCGTAAGAAACAACTTTCCGAAAATCTCAAGAGACAAAGAAACAAAAAAGAAGAAGAAATTGCTCAAAGTTTAAGAGGATCTTTGGATAAATATTTTGTTAAACAAACCAATGCTTCACTTGAAAATTTAGATGAAGATTTACCAAATGAATATGAACAACCAATTCAATTGGAAGAATTAGTAGAAAATGAGAATGATGTGAATGAAGAAATTGGTAATCTAGATGAAAATGAAAATAGTGATGAACCTTTCCTTGATGAAAATGAAAATATTGATGAACCTTGCCATGAAAATGAATGTCCCGAAACCAGATTTGATCTGAACATTTATGATCCACGAGTTTGGGATAATCTTGATGCAAAAATGAGAGATTTACTTGTAGAAAAAGGTTCCCCAAGAGAAACTAATCTCAAATTCCCCATGGACGAACACAATAGACGTTTTTCTTTAAATTATTATCTTCGCACGTTACTAAATGGGGAAACTAAAGATCGAAAATGGCTAATTTATTTATTTTTTTGTTTAATTTGTATAAAGGGCACATTTGAAAAAATTTGTCCTGAACTTTATAAAACCCATGACCGGCTATGAAGATTAGTTCGACACAAGTCGGATACTCCACGTATCAAAAAAAAGAAAAAAAATTAAAACCCACTTTCCTGTTATGTAAAAGATCATAAAGAATTTAACCCCTCGTTCATCTCAACCTTAAAAACAACAATCCAGCTACTCAAATTCATCTAGTACAAAAAATTCAAATCTTTACAATCAACACCAACATACCATACAAAATGAACGAACCCAATTGATGTAAAATTTCAGTAAAATATATTAAATTTCAAGAACACTAATTACCTTTTGGGTCGATTATTCAAACAAACAGTTGATCGCAGAGGAGAGAGAAAATTCAGAAAGAGAAGCAGCAAAGCTATGAACAAGAAGAGTGAAGGGGCAATGAGATTTTGCTGGTACTTGTCTATTTTTATACCCCCGGAAAGTTTTACGAGGAAAAAAATGTGTGTTTGTTTTCATGCGGGAAGGTATAATTAATTCCCCTTTTGAGGGTGAATTAAAGATGCTTAACTTGCTTTGGGGTGGGCATGGGAATATCTTCACTATTTATTTTGTATTAAAATATTTATTTTTGAATAACTTGTAACTTGCTAAACCGGTTAGGCTATATATTTTGACTGTTGACTTCAAACTTTATCAAAATACTAGCCTAGATGATTTATTGAGTGAGTGGAAAATTCAAAATTATTTGTATTTTATTAGATAGACTAGCTGAGTCCCGTGCCTCCGGCACTGTATGAACGGTGAGATTTATCTCAAACTTTGAACGGCCTAGATAATTTATTGAGTGAGCAAGAAATTCAAAATCATTTATATTTTATTAGAGTTATTTATTAAATATATGTAATACCACTTACTATAATCTCAAAATTAATAACCCAATTATTTTAATAGATGTGGACCAAATTATGACACACTCTTTCTTTCTTTCTCTCATTTCAAAAATCAAGGCAATTAAAAAATGTGGACAAAATTAAACCACATACTCTGTCTTTCATCCGTTTTGAGTCAAGTACTTAATTCTTGTAATACTTTTATAATTTCCAATAAATAAATCTTTTACTTGATTAGTAATCCATGTACTTAAAAGATTAAAAAAAATTACATGTACTTAAAAGATTAAAAAATTTATCTTATTTCATAGTAAGATATATATATATATATATATATATATATATAATAATTATATATATCTTTTCGTTTAAATTATAAGATCAATATTGATTTTTAAAATCAATTTGAGACATTTTAAATTCAAAATTGAAATAATTCATTAACAATTACAAAATTATAAATCTTATAATTAACGAGAAGTACTAAAATTAATAGAAATTATGACAATTTTAAGTTTGAAAATCTCTCTTAAATTGACTTTTTAAAAAGTCAATAATGAACTTATATTTTAAAATAGAAAAGTATAATTTTAAGCAATGACCCAAAATGATTTATATAGGATGCGGATTATAGATTAACTCATAAAATTATATAAATTTTATGATTCTTTTTAAAGAAATCTTCTGATTAATAATTCATGTATTTAAAATATAGATATTTGATTTATTTTAATTACATGGTAAGTCGTATATCATAATAATATATAATATATAATATATAATAAATAATTAAATTAGTTAAGTAATGACTCAAAATGATTCTGATTGTTTCAGGGCGAAATGAATTGATAAATGTTTAAAGGAAATTAAAAGATGCTCAACTTGCTTTGGGATGGAGAGAGAAATGGGTGTGGGGCCTATGGGTACTTCAACTTTTCTTGCGAATGAAGTTACGATAGTAATTTGTACTAATTTGGTAGGAGTCTCTTTTCATAAATTTATTCACTTTCTGTTCTAAAATATAAAATTATTATTAATTTTGAAAATAGTATACGTAAATTATTTTAATTTAAGTCAATAAAATAATTAATATTGTAAATTTTTTAGAAAAAAGTATTACTAATTATAAAATTTATTATTTTATACTTTTTATGAATCTTATCAATTTGTTATTTAAAAATATGTCAAATTGACTGTCAAAAGTCAATAATGACATTATAAATTGGAACAGATGAAGTATTTTTGTATATAAAATAATATTTTTTTAAACCAATAATTGAGTGCCAAGTGGAAAGAGGGAGAATTTGACGGAAAAAGTAAAGTTTGAATTGATCCGAGAAAAAATAATAATATTAGTAATAATCTTAGTTGTTATAAAATCATAGATACTATGTAGATGTCTAAAAAAGCATTCATACACATCTTTATTATTATATTTTTCAATATGACTTTTTAAGTTTTGAAATTTCTATAACCTTTTTGAGTTTTTGAAATTTTCAAGTATTTATGTATATGTGCTTATAAATAGGAGCATTGTCAAGAGAATGAATATCGACGTCAAGATTTTTATTTGTCTTTTTTTGTGTTTGTCTTTTGGTGTTCTCATTTTAGATGAGTTTTGTTTGAAAAAATAAGTTTGAAAAGGTCCAACATGTATATGTCGGCGATTTAACTTTTAGAGTCGTCAGTTATTAATTTTAAATAGTTGCACCAACTCAACCGATAAAAGGTTTGCCCAAATACCCAATGATTGGACATTGTTTAACTAGTCTTGGAAACCTAGATTCGTTAAGGTTCGGGAGCTTGATTAAGCGGAGGGAATGTGTTAGGCACCCCCCGACTTCCGTGAAAATACGGTTATCGCCACTTTTCAATTAACTTTTTATCTACGTATGTGTGTGTGTGAGAGTTGGGCCTATGTGCAATTATCTGGAAGTAGTGTTATGCCTCGTTTGCACCTATATACAAATTGTTTGACTTTTGTATAAAAGTTCAATTTTAACAAGATATAGCAGTGAAGTTTTGTAAAACGGTTTTTTCAAACCCTTATGCTCAATAGTAATTGAGGCCTTTGATACTTTTATTTTATTATGTGTTCGGCTTGATTACTTTTATTTTCGAGATGCGAGACATTTTCGAGAAAACAAGATACACAGCAGTGCCAAACTCTTTGTGGGCATGAGAGCCATCTAAGGATATCCAAACACCGTAGATAATTTACAAACTGGCTACAGCTGAGAAATGTCCATTTTGGGAACCGGATTTAGATTTAGAGGCTGAATCTGTGACCACATAATTTATAGGCTCACATGAAAGAGTAATATGTACAAAAGCTAGAAAAAGAACTAGATTTGAATAAATCTAAACCATTCTAGCTTCCACGGTTCCAGTTTAGTCACTTTTGATCCTGTCAAAGTTAGAAATAGCCAAATTTAGGCAAATCTAGCCCACATGCTAAAAGATTAAATATCTACATTATGAAAGCAGTTAAAGCAGATATTTATATAAAAGTGGTAAATATATATATATATATATATATATGTATATATATATAAGCGGTAAATGGTCACGTAGTAAACTCAGAACTGACATGAATGTATATATATATATATATATATATATATATATATATATATATATATATATATATACACACTTTTGAACCAAATTGAAAGTTAGAAATAGCCAAATTTAGGCAAATCTAGCCCACATGCTGAAAGATTAAATATCTACATTATGAAAGCAATTAAAGTAGATATTTATATAAAAGTGGTATATATATATATATATTCGTAATATTTATCAGCTTATATATATATATGTATATATATATATATAAAAGTTGTAAACACACAGAATATTCTATCCGAGCTCAATTGAATTCAAGTTCCATGAATATATATATATATATATATATATATATATATATATATATATATATATATAAGAGTAATAAAAAGCTTAAAATCAAAATATCTTACAAAGGGTCGCCAAGAAGACTTCAGATAGCTTTTGACGCCAGAAAATTCAGTTTCCACCGGTTAAACTTCAGTATGTTACAAAACACAAGCTAACAAGTGTTTAGAAAGAAGAATTACTCAGTTTGAAGCACTCTAGCTAGGGTTATAGGCTGAAATGGACAGAGTTTTCTCTCATTTCTTTTTTTTTTAAATGAGCTGCTAAAAGCTCATGTTTAAAGACCAGATGGCCGCGGGTCTACCTACGGCTGCCATGGGCCATGCAGGTCCCATCGTCTCGAAGTACATGCACTTAGGCTACGCGCAGTCCGCTCGAACATTCATAACTTTCAATCCGGGCATCCGATAAAGGAGTGATGTACCTTTTCAGAATGCTGTTGTCGAGATGTAAGACCCCAACTTATTATAAATGAAATTGAATTTTCTCTATTTATTATTTTGAAATAGTAAGGGTTGAGTTGATTAATGTGGTTAGTTATGGGTAAAATGCGCAAATATTTCAAATAAGCAAGTGGTTATAAAATATTCATTGTTGTCGGGGAATATTCGTTTGGTCGTGGAATATTCTTACCGACGGGAATATTCGTCGACCTGCCAAGCACCTTATGTGGGCCCCATGACGACGATTGGATGAAGAAAACGACAAGTATAAATAACGGCGTAGTTGTTACCGTTAACACTGTTGGAATACCCGGTGGTTAAAACACAGTAATACACGTTGTTGCTTAGTAGCACAGGGTATTGCACCAATTATTGATTCTTACGTAAGAAGGCACTACTCAATAATTGTTACAGTAATTACTGTTCAATATTTTATTTTATTGGTTCAATAATTGCTATGTGGATATTTTATATTATTGTTATTTCAATAATTGTCACTACACAGTATTTTGCATTATCAGATTAATAATTCATATTATTTGAATAATATTATTAGATAGCATTATTGACAATGTCTAAAAAGTTCTGTCTAAGGAGAGGTTTGGTCACCTAATTGCGCGCCAGTAAGGAGAAATCCTTATTGGAAAACCCCCTCTTTCCTGTGAACTACACGGTTGTCACAAGATATTGTGATTTTGTAATATTATTTATGAATAATTAATTATTGATTTATATGATAAGAAAAATATTCATTTTATGTGGATATAGATGGAGAAAATTTTTATTGTGACAATTGTTGAAAATTGATATTTTATCCTTTTCTGATAAAATAATTTATTTAAATATATTATTATATTATAATAATATAATAATGGTGATATTTTTACAATGAATGTGGGATATATGAATATATGAGGAGGAAGAGTATTTTTTTTACAAAAAATGTTTAAAACATATTAAACATGTTCGTGGGCCCTATTTCTTGACTGAAATTTGATTATAGCTTGTAAAATCGTCCGTATGTGGATTTCGGTCAATTTCTGTTTGGAATTTGGAAAAACTTAAACTTAAAAAGTTGTAAAGAATTGAATTTCATATGGAAGGACATAATATTCGATTTTTTCTGATAAAAAGGCTATTTATTATGAATTATTGAAGTTTCGAAGTTCCGGAATAATTGATTTTTTGAAAGTTTTAATTGTTTTATTTAAGAAAAACGTTTTTCTTACTTTTATTGGGTGGATGGCTGATGTTTTGGGAATGGTGGTGTGCGTAGGAAGTTTAGGAAAAAATATATTTATATTTTATTAAATTTTCTGCTTTGGTGTTCTAAGCATTTTCCTGTAAATAGGGTGCTTAGGTTAGAATTGAAAATCACACCAGAAACTAAAGTTTTCTCTCTCTATATTATCGATCGTATTCTTGTGAGTATTTTGATACTTTAAGTGTTGCTATACGGTGCAAGTTCCTTCAGCATTATATCCAGTATTCTAGTTAGAAGTACTGTCTTTTTGAGGTAAGGGATGCTATTTTTTTATAAATGATATTATTTCTTTCAATATCATTATGTCGGAATATTGGTAAGATTTTTCTTGTGAAATTCTTGTCTTTTAGTGCCGGGGTTACTATTCACGTATACGACACTATTCACAGAAAAATTAAATTTTTGTTTTTTGTCCAAGATATCTATTATGGATACTAGTTTTGATTGTATCCATGTTTTGATCTTCATTCTTGAATTTTACTCCACTATGGTTATTTATGAAGTATTTTTGAACTTGGATTGTTTAAAGTACGAATCCTTAATATTTGTTCTTTTGTTTCACTGGATTCATTTCCTTTAAAATATTTTTCATCATCCTCAGTCCTAAGTGATGATATAACTGAATATCTTTGGCATGAAGTGCAAAGATGAATGATTTTCTGATGAATATCTTTGGCGTAGTGTGCGAGGATGAGCAGTGTTTAGATGAACATGACCAACTGATGAATATCTTTGGCCTGTAGTGCAAAGATGACTATTTAATTCAAGATGTATATTGATTGATGTTACAGGGATAAAATATTGATGATGGACTTTTAAATTCATATGTAGAAGATAGTAGATTTTATTCTTTACTTAACTCTTCTAATAAATTATTATTTCCGCTGCGAATATTGATTTAAAACTTGTTGTCTATTGTATTCTATTAGATTTTTCCCTGTTGAGGACTAACGATAATTTGTTCTATATTATCTTTGTCATAATGTTCTTTACTGGGCTAGTTGAGGTCACCCTTTTCCTTTTTGTTCCATTTTTCTTCTCAGGAGGCGAGAATGTAACGAGTACTAGTCGGGGTGTGGAATGATGGTTCTAGAAGTTGTTCTAGTAGTCCTCACTATTTTGTAAAATAGTGTAGTAATAATTGTAATGAGGACTTATTTGAGTGTGGATATTGTCTAGATGACAATATTTGTATTTAAACTCACAGTTTAAGTGTTGTCGTATTTTGCACGATAATTGTATTAATAAAGTTGTAGTTGTTTCTGTACCATATATTTGGCGACTCGGAATGGGTGTTGTATACCTATTTTGGGGGCGTCACAGCTTTGGTATCGAGCTTAGGATATGATCTCTGGCGGAGATCGGGGAATAGAACTAGGAGGGGAGAGACGAATAAATCCTTCACTAGTGTGTCTTACCTAAGCTTATTTGTTGGTTGGTCAGAATATAGGGATATTATGCGATATGTTAATTTCTTTAATTAACCCTTGTTTTATGGCAGTATTTGAGAATGGCAACCGAGAATGTTAACAGTGGAGTAAATGAGACCGTGGAGACACCTTTACCCACCAATGAGGAGAACGTGCAACAGGCCGACAATGTTCCTCCTGTAAACAACACCACTGAGCAGACGATGAACGACGAGATGTTTAGAAGCTTTTTGCAATTCATGCAAAATCGATTTAGGAGACTCGTGTACAAAATACAGTGTGAAATGATAGCAATGCGCGACTTTGTCACAAATGCAAGCGCTTCAAAGAGTTGGGACCACCAGAATTTGTGGGAAAGCCGGATCCGATTAAGGCGAAAACGTGGGTCAAACAAATTACCAATATATTTGATGTCTTGGGATGCACGAAGGAACAAAAGGTTTCATTCGACACCTTTATGTTCCGTGGCGAAGGCGCATCACTTGGTGGGAGTCTCGTGAGCGTACTCCATCTTCTTGCACTTTCGCATGTCTTGGGAAACATTTTAGAAACATTTCAATGACAAGTACTTTCCTGAAAGTATTCGCCATATGAAGGAGGTAGAGTTTATTAGACTGGAACAAAACAACATGACGGTGTCCCAGTACGAGGCGAAGTTCGTAGAGTTATCCAGGTTTGCACCTCATTTGGTAGAGAATGAGGAACGAATGACGCGGATGTTTCTGAGAGGTCTAAAACCCGAGATTCGGCAATATCTTATCTCTCATAAATCTTCTTTATATTTAGATGTTGTAAACATGGCTCAATTATTAGAGCGAAATAATGAGTATGTTCAACCGAAGGACCACAACTGTCATCACTGGGGGCAAATACATCGAGCAATGAAAACCAGCAGGGAGGAAAACATTCGGACAAAAGCGGTAACCACTCTGGTGGTAATCGTGGCCATGAAAATAGAAGAAGCGAGTCGGGGGGAGATTTTAAAAAGAGGAGATTCAACAATGACAATGTGAAGACGTCAGCACCAACAGCAACTGGTTCTAAGGGAGGAGAACGACCACCGGTCTTATGCTATAAATGTGGAAAAGAGGGACACATAAGCCCAAACTGTCCACAACAGTTCAAGGTATGTTATAATTGTGGAAATGAAGGACATATCGCTCGAGATTGTACTATAGTGAAACCAAGTCCAGCGAGGATGGTGACTCAAAAGGCTGTCCTAGAAAAGTCAAAGTCAACGGTTCGTGGAAGAGCGTTTGTCGTGACTGGTCAAAATGTGAGGAACCCAAACGAGGTGATCACCGGTAGCTAATCATAAATTCTTGCGTTTATACCTTACTAGATACAAAAAGCTACCCATTCATTTATCTCTCCTGCTTGTGCTCAACGTTTAAACTTGACTCCGAAAAAATTAGACTTTGACTTATCTGTGGAGACTCCATTAGGAGAAAATTTCATTACATCCACTATTTATAAATCTTGTTTGATCCAAGTTGGCACAATCACATTACCTGTTGACCTTATCTCTTTAAAGATACTTGCATTTAACGTGATTTTAGGGATTGATTGGTTAACTACTCATCATGCCAAAATTGATTATTTTCGTAAGGCTGTTAGTTTTCATATTCCTAATCAACCTATTATTCGAATTCAAGCAACTAAACCACTGAAATCAATCACTGTCATATCAAGCCATAAAGCCATTCGTTTATTAAAAAACGGATGTCAAGCTTTCTTAGCCCATGTTATGGACTTGAACAAAAACACGTCAGATTTGAATAAAATTTCTGTGGTTAGTGAATTTCCTGATGTATTTCCTGAAGAACTTCCCTGTCTACCCCCGCAACGTGAAGTTGAATTATTTATTGACCTTGAACCTGGTACAAAGCCCATTTCTAAAATCCCATATCGAATGACTCCTATTGAACTTTAGGAGTTAAAGGTCCAACTACAGGAGTTGTTGGACATCGGTTTCATTCATCCTAGTATATCTCCTTGGGGTGCTCCTGTTTTATTTGTAAAGAAGAAAGACGGGAGTATGCGACTTTGTATTGACTATCGGGAATTGAACCATGTCACCATCAAGAATAGGTATCCGCTACCTCGCATTGATGACCTGTTTGACCAATTATAAGGATCACAATTCTTTTCAAAAATCGATCTTCGCTTACGGATATCATCAATTTGAAGATTAGAATCGAGGATATTCCAAAGACGCCTTGAAACTCCTGCAGACGGCATTATGAATTCTTAGTCATGTCTTTCGGATTGACTAATGCTTCCTGCGGCTTTCATGGATATGATGAACCGAGTATTCAAGGAATATTTGGATCGGTTCGTTGTTGTCTTTATTGATGACATCCTCATATATTCCAAAAGTCGTGAAGATCTTGAGCACCATTTGAAGCTGGTACTCCAAAGGCTTTATGAAAACAAGCTATATGCCAAGTTAAAGAAATGCGAGTTCGGCGAGGAAGTAGCATTCCTTGGGCACGTGGTGTCAAAACATGGAGTATCTGTTGACCCGACGAAGATTGAAGCAATACAAAGTTGGGAGCAACCGAAGTCGGTGACCGAAGTACGTAGCTTTCTGGGCTTAGCTGGTTATTATCGGAGATTCGTGGAAGGATTTTCTCGAATCGCTACTCCGTTAACTCAGCTGACTCGAAAAGATATAAAATTCATATGGAGCGAGGAATGCGAGAAGAGTTTCCAAGAGCTCAAGAGGAGACTCATTTCGGCACCTGTTCTGACAATACCATCTTGATCGGATGGATTTGTTATCTACATCGATGCTTCAGGCAAAGGGTTAGGATGTGTTCTCTTGCAACATGGGAAAGTCATAGCCTATGCCTCACGAAAACTTTAAGAATATGAGAGGAATTATCCTACTCATGATTTAGAGTTGGCAACAGTCGTTTTCGCGCTAAAGATCTGGAGGCACTATTTATATGGGGAGAAAGTGGAGATATATTCAAACCATAAAAGCCTCAAATATTTCTTCACCCAAAAAAAACTCAACATGCGGCAACGACGTTAGCTCGAGCTGTTGAAAGACTACGACCATACCATTCAATATCATCCTGGAAAAGCAAACGTGGTAGCTGACACATTGAGTAGAAGATCATATGCGGGTATGAATGCAATGTTATTAACACAAAGGCCCATTTTGTATGACTTGAAAAGGATGGAGATAGAGGTAAAGGCTCTAAGTACCCACGTGTTGATATCAAGCATACGAGTAGAATCGACTTTAATCGATAAAGTTAAAGCTGCTCAAGCTACAGACATGGAGCTGATGCGTATGAAGAAGAAAGTGCAAGAAGGTGTTATTCCAGAAGCAAGAATCGATGAAGAAGGAATACTTCGAGTCCACTTCAAACTTTGTGTTCCTAACGATTCTGACTTGAAACATAGAATCATGATGGAGGCACACAACACACTGTTTGTAATCCATCCTGGAAGTACCAAAATGTATCTTGATCTTCGACATACATTTTGGTGGAACAATATGAAGAGAGAGATCGCGAAGTTTATCTCAAGCTGTTTAACTTGTCAACGTGTAAAGGCGGAGCATCAAGTGCCAAAGGGTCCATTGCAACCACTTGAGATTTCAAAATAGAAGTGGGAACACATTACCATGGATTTCGTTACGGGTCTTCCCATGGTTTCTCAAGGCATAAATGCGATTTGGGTTATTGTTGATATATTAACTAAGTCTGCTCATTTCTTGCCGATACGGGAGACTTATTCCCTTGAACGTCTTGCTCGTATGTACATAAATTAGATTGTGAGATTGCATGGCATGCCAGTATCCATAGTTTCAGATCGTGACCCAAGATTCACTTCACAATTTTGGGTTAGCTTGCAAAAAGCTATGGGCACGGATTTATGATTCAGTTCGGCATACCATCCTCAAACGGACGGACAATCAGAGAGGACTATTCAAACTCTTGAAGATCTATTAAGACTCTTTGTCTTAGACTTCAAAGGGAGTTGGGATAAGTATTTACCATTGGTGGAATTCTCCTATAACAACAGTTATCAGGCAAGTATAGGTGTGGCTCCATTCGAAGCATTATATGGACGAAAGTGTTGCTCTCCAATATGTTGGGATGAGGTGGGTGAAGCAACATTGTTGGGACCAGAGTTGGTACGTGTGACTACGGAAAAGATCCAAATGATTCGACAACGTATACAAACGGCACAAGATCGACAAAAGAGTTATGCGTATCTTCATCAAAAGGACATGGAATTTAGTATTGGGGATCATGTATTATTGCGAGTTTCTCCATGGAAGGGAGTTACAAGATTTAAGAAGAGAGAAAAGCTCAATCCACGATTTATTGGTCCATTTCAGATTCTTGACCGAGTAGGAAATGTGGCCTATAGACTCGCGTTACTTCCAAGCATGTCTCGTGTTCATAATGTTTTTCACATATCTGTACTTCGTAAATATGTGAAGGACTCGAACCACGTTATTGAGTTAGAACCAGACGAGATAGCCGAGGACTTAACGTATGAGGAGATACCTGTCAAGATCTTGGATAGAAATGAGCATGTCCTACACAAAGGTCATACCACAAGTCAAAGTTTTGTGGAGGAACCATGCTATTGAGGAAATGACCTGGGAGTTGGAAACGGAAATGAAAGCGAGGTATCCTCACCTTTTTGAAACACCAGGTACGCATGTCAATTTCGAGGACGAAATTTCATAAGGAGGGGAGGTTGTAAGACCCCAACTTATTATAAATAAAATTGAATTTCCTCTATTTATTATTTTGAAATAGTAAGGGTTGAGTTGATTAATGTGGTTAGTTATAGGTAAAATGCACAAATATTTCAAATAAGCAAGTGGTTATAAAATATTCATTGTTGTCGGAGAATATTCGTTTGGTCATAGAATATTCTTACTGACGGGGAATATTCGTACGACGGCGTAGCCTTGTGTGGGCTCTATAACGAAAAGCGATTGGATGAAGAAAACGACAAGTATAAATAACGGCGTAGTTGTTACCGTTAACACTGTTGGAATACCCGGTGGTTAAAACACAGTAATAAATGTTGTTGCACAGTAGCACACGGTATTGCACCAATTATTGATTCTTACGTAAGAAGGCACTACTCAATAATTGTTACAGTAATTACTATTCAATATTTTATTTTATTGGTTCAATAATTGCTACGTGGATATTTTATATTATGTTGTTTCAATAATTGTCACTACACAGTATTTTCCATTATCAGATCAATAATTCATATTATTTGAATAATATTATTAGATAACATTATTGGCAATGTCTGACGCCCCCAAAATAGGTATACAACACCCATTCTGAGTCGCCAAATACATGGTACAGAAAGCAAACTACAACTTCAATAATACAATTGTTGTGCAAGATAATCGACAACACATAGTGTGAGTTTAAATACAAATATTGTCTTCTGAGACAATATCCACACTCAAATAAGTCCTCATTACAATTATTCAAACACTATTTTACGTAAATAGTGAGGACTCTAAAACATCTTTCTAGAATCATCACTCCGCACTCTCGATTAGTTCCTCGCTATGTTCTCACCTCCTTAGAAAAATGGAACAAAAAGGAAAAGGGTGAGCTCAACTAGCCCAGTAAATAATATTATGACTAAGATAATATACAACAAATTATCGTTAGTCTTCAACAGGAGAAATCGATAAAATATAATAGACAACAAGTTTTAGATCAACAATCGCAATGGAAGCAAAGAATCCATTAGAAGAGTCAAGTAGAGAATGAGTTCTACTATCTTCTAAGATTTAAAAGTCCATCATCAATATTTTATCCTCAGTAATAACAATAAATATACATCTTTAATCAAATATTCATCTTTGCACTACAGTGCCAAAGATATTCATTTGTATCACCAAATTGGTCATGTTCATCTCAAAGACTGCTCTTCTTTTCAGACTACGGGCCAAAGATATTCATCGATTAATCATTTATTTTTGCACTACAAGCCAAAGATATTCAATAATATCATCATTTAGGACCGAGATGATGAAAAATATTTTAAAGAACATGAATCCAAAGAAGATGTAAGGACAAATAGTAAGGATTTGTATAACAGTTTATCCAAGATCAATAATACTCCATAATAACCAATTTTGAAGCAAAATTCAAGAATAAAGATCAAAACATGGATACAATCAAAGATAGTAACCATAATAGACATCTTGGACAAAAAGAAGAAAATTTTATTTTTCGGTGAATAGTGCCGTATTCGTGAATAGTGCCGTATACGTGAATAGTGCCATATACGTGAATAGTAACCTCGACACAAAAAGTTCCAAATTTGATAAAAAGTTCAGATTAATATTTCGGCATAATGATATTGAAGAAATAATATCATATATCAAGAAAATAACATTCCTTACCTTAAAATATCAGTACTTCTGATTAGAATATCGGTATAAGGCTGAAGGAAACTTTCACTGATGAATAGAAACTCACAAAGTATTTAAATACTCACAAAGTATTTAAATACTCACAAAATACACTCAATAATCTAGAGAGAAAGAGAGAAAGCTTATGTTTCTGGTGTGATTTTCAATTCTAACTTAGCCCTCTATTTATAGGAAAATGTTAGCAGACTTGACCTGCAACCTGATGGCTTTACTTGCTACTATTTCCACCCACCACATTTGAAATATAATTCAGCACATTTCTTCACCAACCACAAGTGGGGCCCACTCAATTCTAGAATTTTCCACAAAAATGCTAAATTCGGATACTTCAACAATTTCTGAACCAGTCACCTCTTAAAATTCATAACAAATCATACGTTCATTTTTAACGGTTCAAAATTTGTGGACATATACTCAACTTATATATGTATAACATATCCAAAAATTACAACGATCCAACGGTTTGGATTAAAATTATAACTCACGTAATATATCTCAAAAACACCGGTTTAATTTTTAATACCTTCATTCGACAAAAATACTTATAAAAAACACCTCAACATTAACTCTTTCATTTTTAACCACAATAAATATATCCAACATTTATATCCACATAAAATAAATATTTTCTTATCATATGAATCAATAATTAATTATTCATAAATAATATTACGTAATCACATTTATGACAACCAAAGGTAGTTTTCAGAAAGAGGGGCTTTCCAATAAGAATTTCTCCTTCATCGCACGCAATTAGGTAACCAAACCTCTCCTCGATGAAATTTCTAGACATTGCCAATAATGCTATCTCATAATATTATTCAAATAATATGAATTATTGTCTCGATAATGGAAAATATCGCAAAATGACAATTATTGAAACAACAATAATATAAAATATCAATGCAAAGAATTATTGAATCAATAAAATAAAATATTGAATAAGAATTCATCAGTAATAATTATTGAGTAGTGCCTTCTTACGTAAGGATCAATAATTCATCAATACTCATGCATCCACGCCAGATTCTCGTATTTTAACCACCGGTATTCCAACAAAGTTAATTCTGGAATAACTACGCCATTATTTATAAAAACTCAAACTTGTCGCTTTCTTCATCCGACGCTATTCTGCATGGGGCCCATAAATGATCGTGTTGGTCGTCATTTAATATTCCCCGACAACAATGATTATTATATAACCACTTGCATAATTTGCAAAATTTGCACATTTCACCCATAACCAGAGAATTATATTAAATTAATACCTTATTATTCACAATAATAATTAGAGGAAATTCGATTTTATTTATAATAAGTTGGGATCTTACACAATGTCTAGAAATTTCTGTCTAAGGAGAGGTTTGGTCACCTAATTGCGCGCCAGTAAGGAGAAATTCTTAATGGAAAGCCCCCTCTTTCCTGGGAACGACCTGGTTGTCAGTATTGTGATTCTGTAATATTATTTGTGAATAATTAATTATTGATTTATATGATAAGGAAAATATTCATTTTATGTGGATATAGATGGAGAAAATTTTTAATGTGACAATTGTTGAAAATTGATATTTTATCCTTTTCTGATAAAATAATTCATTTAAATATATTATTATATTATAATAATATAATAATGGTGATATTTTTACAATAAATGTGGGATATATGAATATATGAGGAGGAAGAGTATTTTTTTACAAAAAATGTTTAAAACATATTAAACATGTTCGTAATCCCTATTTCTTGACTGAAATTTGATTATAGCCTATAAAATCGTCCGTATGTGGATTTCGGTCAATTTCAGTTTGGAATTTGGAAAAACTTAAACTCACAAAGTTGTAGAGAATTGAATTTCCTATGGAAGGACATAAGATTCGAATTTTTCTGATAAAAGAGCTATTTATTGTGACGCCCCCAAAATTAGGTATACATCACCCATCTTGGGTCGCCAGATACATGGTACAGAATTCAAATACAACTTACTAATACAACTGTCGTGTACAATACGACAAAACATAAACTGTGAGTTTGAATACAAATATTATCTACTAGAGATTATACAAACTCTAAAGGAGTCCTCATTACAATTATTATCACACTATTTCACAGAATAGTGAGGACTACTAATGCTATCCTCTGGAGCATCACTCCGTTCCCCGACTCGTCCAAGCTATATTCTCATTTCCTGAAGAGAACAATGAAAGAAAGGGTGAGCTCAACTAGCCCAGTAAGAAATATTATGACTAAGATAATGCAGAATAAATTATCATTAGTCTCCAACAATGTTAAACTGATAAAATATAATAGACATCAAGTTTAACTGCAGCGAAACAAGCAATCCATGAAAAGAGTCAAGTAGAAATTAAAATCTACTATCTTTTATGATTAAAAAGGTTTTTCATCACTGTTATCACTGAGACTCAGCTTAATAAATATTCCACATCATCGAATCACCCCTACACTACGGCCAAGGATATTCTTTAGTATCACGACCACAATTATCCATGCACTACGAGCTAAGAATATTTGTGTATTCATTAATGGTCATGATCATGCCAACAACTGTCCATCAATGCACTACGGGCCAACGAGGACTTTTACCACATCATTTGTAACATTACGGTCATGATTATACCGAATAATCGCTGGTCATAATCATACCAAGTCCATCTATGCACTACAGGCTACAGATGACTTTCAACATAATATAAACATGAGGATGATGAAAATGATATAAGAATTCAATAAAACAAGTTCAAGAATTAATTTGTCCAAAAACTACTAATTTCCAAATTGTCAACATTATACTGCTTTGTAGAGTAAAATTCAAGAATGATCAGAAGAATATTTCCATGAAAAGATACTGGATGAAGCGCAAATATCAAGGATATTCTACTAATTTCATGGAGTATAGAAGTCAAAACTTTAACCAACCGAGTATAATAAAGAATGGAATAAAAAAGAAATCACCATACATGCGGTATTGTGATGTAGACGAGTTATTCCAACAGAATACTAAATAACGGAACCATATCAAAGTAAATTCAAGACCCACGGGATGTTCCAATGAGAATAATAAAGAATGGAATAACAACAAAAATCACCATGTATGCGGTGCCCGATGTAGACGAGTTATTCCAATGTAATACTAATAAGGACGGAATCGGTCCCACAAAAACGCGCATACATGTCTGATATATTCCAATGTAATAATAATAAAGATTGAAACCGTCCCAAGCAGAAAACGCACTTGATAGGATATTTCAACAGAATAATAAAGATTTTAATCGGTCCTACAGAAAACGCATGCATGATGATGAGGATATTCCAACAAAATAGTAAAGATGGAATAATAGAAGAATGTCACCAAGTATAGGTGTGATCATGCGTATAAAGTTATTCCAATGAGAATAATAAGCGATGGAATAACAACAGTTCTCTTCATGAATAAGAAAGAATAACACCCCTTACGAATACAACAAATAATATTCCCTACCTTAAGAAGAAGAGTAATCGGATATATAAGTAGTGAAGTAGCGAATATTTCTTCTTTCTCTCTATAGTTTATCTCTCAGAGTTCAAAGAATTCGTAAGAAAATAATGAAGGAATGAGCTTTTATTTATAGAAAAATGGATCAAGATAAGTAACTAACTCATGAACGGTCCAGTTGATTTTAATCTGACGGTCCATATTTAAAGCAAAATCTTTTAAATAAAATATAATATATTTTATTTATAATCTAATAAAATGAATAACTTTATAAAAGATTTTACTATGCAAACAATATGCAGAGCACTATATGAAAACACTATGCATAATAAAATATAATATATTCTAATTATTGTCTAATAAAACAGATAGCTTTATAAAAGTATTTTATTTTATATAAAAAGATTTTACTATGCAAAACACTATGCAGACACTATGCAACACTATGCATAATAGAATATAATATATTCTATTTATAGAATAACTTTATAAAAGTATTCTGTTTTATATAAAAGATTTTCTATATTATTACATTAATAATACCAACAAAACTGAGTGACTTATCACGTAAGCATCAATAATCAATACCGTGTGCTACTATACAACCACGCGTATTACTGTACTTTTAACACCGGGTGTTTCAACAGTTAACGGTAAAACTTCCGCCGTTATTTTCATAAAGTATTTTTGTCATTTTCTCGATCAAATGATAATTACATTGTGGGGTCTTCCAATGATTGTCTTGTTATTTAATATTCCCTATTAAAACGAATATTCCCCAATCAATCGAATATTATATAACAACTTGCGTACTTTGCAAAATTTATAAATATTACCCACAACTATAACATTATATCAATTTCACTCCATAATATTCAAAAATAAGATTTATAGAAAATTCATCTTTATTAAAAAAGTTGGGGTTTTACAATCTCCCCTTCTTATGAAATTTCACCCTCGAAATTAGGGTACGTACCTGGTATGTCGAAGAGGTAAGGATACCTTGATTTTATTTCAGATTCTAACTCCCAAGTCATTTCCTCAACATCGTGGTTTCTCCACAAAACTTTGACTTGAGGTATAACCTTGGTGCATAGAATATGTTCTTTCTTATCCAAGATTTGAACAGGAACCTCTTCATACGTCAAATCTTCCGCTGTTTCATCTGGTTCCAACTCAATAATGTGGTTCGGGTCTTCCACATATTTACGTAACATGGATATGTGAAAACATGAACACGAGACATACTTGGCGAAGAAAAGCGAGTCTATAGGCCACACGGCCCTACTCGATCAAGGATTAAAAATGGGCCGATGAATCGAGGATTGAGCTTTCCTCTCTTTCCAAATCTCGTAACTCCTTTCCATGGAGCAACACGTAACAACACATGATCTCCTATATCGAATTCCACGTCCTTTCGATGAAGATCAACATAACTCTTTTGTCGATCTTGTGAGGTTTTTATACGTTGTCGGATCGTTTGAATCTTTTCCGTAGTCATACGTACCAACTCTGGTCCCAACAACGTTGCTTCACCCACCTCATCCCAGCATACTGGAGAACGACACTTTCTTCCATACAACGCTTCGAATGGAACCATGCCAATACTTGCTTGATAACTGTTGTTGTAGGAAAACTTTGCCAATGGTAAGAACTTGTCCTAACTTCCCTTGAAATCAAGGACACAGAGTCTTAATAGATCTTCAAGAGTTTGAATAGTCCTCTCCGACTGTCCGTCCGTCTGAGGATGATATGCCGAGCTAAATCATAAATCTGTGCCCATAGCTTTTTGCAAACTTACCCAAAATCGCGAAGTGAATCTTGGGTCTCGATCAGAAACTATGGATACTGGAATACCATGAAATCTTACAACCTCGTTTATGTACATACGAGCAAGACGTTCAAGTGTATAAGTTTCTCGTATCGGTAAGAAATGAGCAGACTTGGTCAATCTATCAACAATGACCCAAATCGCATCTATACCTTGAGAAACTTTGGGAAGTCCAGTAACGAAATCCATGGTAATGTGCTCCCACTTTCACTTTGGAATTTCAAGTGGTTGCAATGGACCTTTTGGTACTTGATGCTCTGCCTTGACTCGTTGACACGTTAGACACCTTGAGATAAACAGCGATATCTCTCTCTTCATATTGCCCCACCAAAATGTATGTCAAAGATCATGATACATTTGGTACTCCCGATGGATTGCAAACGGTGTGTTGTGCGCCTCCATCATGATTTTATACTTTAAATCAGGGTCGTTAGGAACACAAAGTCTGGAGTTGACTTGAAGTATTCCTTCTTCATCGATTCTTTTTTCTGGCATCGCACCTTCTTGCACTTTCTTCCTCATACACATCAGCTCCGGATCTGTAACTTGAGCAGCTTTAATTTTATCAATTAAAGTTGGTTCTACTTGTATATTTGCCATCATCACGTGGGTCCCTGGAGTCTTTATCTCTATCTCCATCCTTTGCAAGTCATACAAAGTGGGCCTTTGCGTTGATAATATTGCACTCGTACCCGCATATGATCTTCTACTCAATGCGTCAGCCACCACGTTTGCTTTTCCAGGATGGTATTGGATAGTATGATCATAATCTTTCAACAGTTCAAGCCAACGTCGTTGTCGCATGTTGAGTTCATTTTGAGTGAAGAAATATTTGAGTCTTTTATGATCCGTAAAGATCTCCACTTTCTCCCCATACAAGTAATGCCTCCAAATCTTTAGTGCGAAGATAACAAATTTGACTCTAGATCATGAGTAGGATAATTCCTCTCATATTCTTCTTTGAGTTGTCGTGAGGCATAGGCTATGATTTTCCCATGTTGCATGAGAACACATCCTAACCCTTTGCTCAAGCATCATCAGAGATGACAAATCCTCCGAACCGGATGGTATTGTCGAACAGTCTTTGAAATGAGTCTCCTCTTGAGTTCTTGAAAACTCTTCTCACATTCCTCGCTCCAACCAAACTTTGTATCTTTCCGAGTCAGCTGAGTTAGTGGAGTAGCGATTCGAGAAAACCCTTCTACGAATCTCCGATAATAACCAGCTAAGCCGAGAAAGTTACGTACTTCGGTCACTGATTTAGGTTGCTCCCAGCTTTGAATAGCTTCAATCTTTGCTGGGTTAACAGATATTCCATGACTTGATACCACGTGCCCAAGGAATGCTACTTCCTCAAGCCAGAACTCGCATTTCTTCAACTTGGCATAAAGCTTATATTCACGAAGCTTTTGGAGTATCAGCCTCAAGTGTTGCTCATGATCTTCACGAGTTTTGGAATATATGAGGATGTCATCAATAAAGACGACCACAAAGTGATCCAAATATTCCTTGAATACTCGGTTCATCATATCCATGAAGGTAGCAGGAGCATTAGTCAATCCAAAGGACATAACCAGGAATTCATAATGCCGTCATCGGAGTTCCGAAAGCCGTCTTTGGAATGTCACTGGTTCTAATCTTCAATTGGTGATATCCGGAACGAAGATTAATCTTTGAAAAGAATTTGGCTCCTTGCAACTGGTAAAACAGGTTATCAATACGTGGCAATGGGTACCAATTTTTGATGGTGACATGATTCAACTCCCGATAATCAATACAAAGTCGCATACTCCCATCTTTCTTCTTCACGAATAGTGTTAGGTTTGTAATATTCAAGAACGCAATCAAATTGCATAAAAAGTGCGGAAACGTGTAAAATCAGAGTTTAAAAAATTTACAAACCATATACCCGGATCACCCTTTATGCACAATTATTAATTAAACGAAAAGATAAAGAATAAAATCATACCCTTGAAGATCGAGCTTCCTCAGGTATAAGTTCACCTCCAAATCCTTTCGCGTTCAACTTGAATCCACCGGGTTTGGTTCCTTCCTTTGATCAACGTTAGCCACCCATGTGTTTGGCCTCTAGAGGTGATCCACCAAGAAAAAAGAATTTTCAAGAAGAAGGGGTATTGCTCAAACCCTAGTTTTTCCTATCTCATATAGAAAAAGGCGTACTCTCCAACAAATTGGAATTATGTCGTATGTTGTAAAAGTCAACAACCCCCACCACCCATAATAAGACTCCTCTTATTTATAGACGTGGGCAACCCATCTTAACAATTAAGGAATTGGGTTTTATTTAATTAATTAAATTCTTTTAATTAATTAAGCTCCCTAATCTTATTAGGGATAATTAATTAAACTCCTTTAACTAATTTTCCTTCCTAATCCAATTAGGAATAAATGAGAGTACTTATATTAAATTAATTCCTAAATTCTTTTAGAAATTAAAATAATAATAATAATTGTAATAATATTAATAAGACTCCTCTTATTAATTTATATTTAATATTTCTAAAATATTAAATAATAAATATTAAGCTAATTAATTTATTCTATCACCATAGATTAAATTAAATATACTTAACATATTATTACGATTATGCCATTAACTTCTTAAATACTTATTCTTCCTTTTATGGTGTGACCCTTTAGGTTCTCCATATTAAACCTAGGTTGTGAATAAATCAATTAGAACAATTCTAATCTTATTTAAATAAATAAATTAAACAATTAATTTATTTAAATAAATAATATTTATTCTACAATAGGGATAAGCCTCCCTAGCGATCAACGACTTTCCGGATAATATAGATTTCAACATTAATCATAAAAGAAACTTTGAGTAAATAGTTACTGCATAAATTCAATCCTTCCACCATACAATGTCCCAATTAAATATAAGACATGGAATTCTTGTCAAGTCTTATTTTATTTAATTATATGTATTTCGATCCTTAAATGCACAACTCCAAATAATGCAAATTAGAAACTCCTTTCTAATTTCATTCGCCTTAAACCATGGACTACTTTGGGTTGTCATTTATCGAATCACATAGGACATTTCTCTTCTTTTAATAGAAGTGGTAGATTCTTTATTGATCATACATTATCTCCATGTACAACTTATTATACCCAAGCATACCCTTTGATATACCCTAAGGGTCTTAAGGAATAAGTCAAAGTATAACTCATCATACACAAGATACTATGATGATCTCAAGTCCAAGGATCACTTGTACTACTATCACTACATGAATTCCTATTGACAGTAAGTAAAACTCCATTAGGTATTCCTTAGCGAGCCACGCTTCGATAAACTTATTCTCTAATAAGCACCTACATACTTGCTTTAGTGTCTCCACACAAATGATCATGAGATCAATCATCCTCATCCAATGAGCAAGCAAGCGACGTATGTACCAATCTATCCGGATTCACTAATCCCCAATTTAGTAATCCAATGATTGGGAACTATTTTAGTTTTAAGCTTTCTTAGAATTTAGATCTCATTAGAATGATCATCATCATTATTCTAAAAGCATTGCTTAAAACTATGGGTTTATCACATATTATAAAATAGCATCATGTAGATAATTAAAAGTCTTTAATAAATTAATACTTTTTATTAATAAATGAATAAGATTGTTACAAAGTATATGCTTTATCATCAAACATGATTGGCTTGTGTGCATACTACTTTCAATCTCCCACTTGCACTAAAGCCAATCGTCATGGTAACTCATACTCTTCTTCTCTAAGTGACGATTATCCTGCTGTTGGATAAGCTTTAGTTAATGGATATGTAATGTTGTTCATGAGAGTCCACTATCTCTATAGTGATTTCCCATCTTTCAATGTTTTTAATAATCAAATGAAAGTGCCACAACACATGTTTAGATTCAAGATGAGACTTAGGAACTATTCCTAGTTCTTTAATGAACTTTTAATCCAAACAATCAACTTGCAGCTTCATTTATAGCTATATACTTTGTCTTTATCACTAAACCAAAGAACTCTTTCTTTGTTTGGGACCTTTCCAATTCAACGCACCACTGCTCAAGATAACGCTTTACCTTAAAGTGGATTTTCATCATCTTGGTGCAATACGAAAACTTGAGTCTTTTAAGCCCTCTAGTTTTAATTAAGACCCACCATGTATGCTCACATCCTTAGTGTTTGGTTAAGAACTTTAAGATGTTTTCAACGACTCACGTGAACTTCTCCAATATGGTGATCAACATCGGTCTCAGTATATTTCATTGCATACATGATAGTCACTCATGCGACCTCTCTTTTCAGGAGTCTGTGGGGACTATTAAGAGAAATACACTCCATAGCTCATCAACCATGAGACATCTCTTGAGTTTGCCATGCTAAATGACTTTAGCATCAAATGAATATACGTTCCTTGGGTTAAGTCGAGCATCCTCTTGTATCTATCTATATAGATTTTATCCCCAATTAAGATACTCTTCCCAAACTATTCATGGAGGAATGTTTAGACAACTTTATCTTTACTGATTGTAGCATTAGTATGTTATTCGTCATCCGTAGTATATCAACATATAATACTAGAAATTTCACGACGCTCCCACTGACCCTTTTGTACACACTAGAAGTCTTACCTCATCGAATGTAACTCTGGATCATCATCTTCTATGATGTGTACCTCATCATCATCATCCATGATGAATCCATACCTCCTAGGTATCTTTGGTACTATTCCAGATTTACGATTTGGTTGTGGTACAATAGGTCTATCTACAGGTTCCTCCTTTTTGACTTATAGTGTTTTGTAGTTCTTGAACTCTTCAAGATCTATTATCCTCCCACTAGCCCCTTTTAATGATAAACACCTTTATCTTAGAAGGCAGCGTGTTTCGTAACAAACACCTTTTGTTAAGTAGAATTATAGAACATATACCCTAAACTTACTTTAGGATGTCCCACAAATCATGCATACCAAATCTTGTCCCAAGCTTATCCTTTGAAACCTTTTTCACATAAGTTGGACAACCCCTTATCTTAACATACTTAAGATTAGGAATCCTCCCTGTCCATAACTTTTATGGAGTCTTGGGGCCGGATTTTGAGGTTACCATTTTCGTAGATATGCAACCATATCTAGGATATTATCCCAAAAGGATATTGGAATGTCGGTAAAATCATTAAGGACCGCACCATGTCCAACAAGGTACGATTTTTCATTCAGATACATCAATCAATTATTGCGTATCAGGATGTGTCCATTATGAGAAAACCATTTGAGATGATCTAGAAACTTATTGCACAAGTATTTATTCCTTGATCTAATCAAAGAATCTTAATACATTGCCAATTTATTTCACTTCTGAATTCTTTGAACCTTTCAAATAATTCACACTTGTATTTCAGCAAATACACACATTCAAATCTTTGAATGATCATCTCCTTTTCTTATACTAATTTGTTCAATATGCAAAATTATTTTCATGTAAGTCAAGTATACAAAATTTATTAAGTAATATTCCAGTTCTATACAAAACATTATTATTATAAATAGAACAACAATTGTTCTTAATTATAATACCAAAGATTTCATTGTCCAACAATAAAATGGAAATAATATTTTTAACAAGAACTGGAATACAATAACAACTTATTGACTTAATAGATTTGCCCGTAGGCATTGCTAAACTATAAGTTTCTATAGCTAATGCAGCAACCTTTGCTTCATTTTCCACACATAGGATTACTTATCTTTGTTTAACTTTCTACTTCTGCTTGGTCCTTTCATAAATCTATATTTATGATAACCAAAGTCGGTATCCAATACCCAAGTAGAACCTTGACTTAAAGAAAAAATTTATTTCAATCATGAACAAAAAACTGTATTGTAACCAAAACTTCACTAAGCTTCTTTGGTTAGCCTCTGCAAGATGCTTCTCAGCTTTTCTTTCCAAAGGTGTCGAGCTTATTGCGGTGGAAGCAAACTCCTTTGCTATCCGTGACGCTTTTGTTCTTATTATCCCTTGTTTTTGCCCTTTCTATTTATACCTTCTTGAATCGTTCTTCTTTTGGAAGATCCTTTGGCCCCTACCAAGAAGACTTGATCTTTCTTGGTTGAAAGTGACTCTCAACATTTTCAATATGTTAAGCAAATCGGTAGAGGTGATATCTAGCTTGTTCATATGAAAATTCACAACAATTGTGAAAGGAGTCCGGAGTGAGTGCAAGATCAAATCTTGGCTCAACTCTCCATCCATGACAAAACCGGTTGTCCTAATTGATCAATCAAATTGATTATGTTAAGAACTTTTTATCTGCACTATAGTGCCATTGGCCATTCTAGATCGGAAGAGCTCCTTAAATATCTCGATATCTATCAGTCCCCACTTTCCTCACCATCAACTACTTGATGTGCGGGAGTATAGTAGGAGCATCCATAGTTTCATCTTGTGGTTGAAGCTCGTTACTTTCATGGATGCGAGCATGATGCATTGAGCCAATCATGCATCATTTTGCCACTTTCTAAAAGTAGCAATCTCTTCCTTAGAGGCATTATGCGCAACCAATGCGAGGATAGGCGTATTAAGGACATAAGATAGCTTTTCACCATGAGAACTATTCTCAAATTCCTTAACCAATTCGTTTAATTGATTCAGTTAATTTAGCATCTAATATGCTTCGCAGATGATAGTAATTTTAGACATTGTAAAATTACGTAAATGAATTTGTAATTAACAACATTTTAACATACATTCTTTTATTAATTACCAAAATAATTTAGGTCTTGTTTTAAATTGGTATCTCCCACTATTTTCTTCAAACTATATTACCCTCACTTATATAGTTCTAAGCAAATCTAATTAAAGATTTGCTAGTGAGAATAAGGATCTCATTTCAAATGTATATAGCCTTGTGGTGACACAACAAACTATATATAAATAAATAGGTAGACAACTTTTGTCAATTACATCAACTATGCAACTCCTTTTCTTTTGCCTCTTAGATTATTTTGATCAAGTGGTGGCACATCCGAATCAAAATTATCCAAGTTAAGTCCGACTTAGCACTCCATATATTCAAAAAGAAAATATCATCCTTGTGGTGACACAACAAAACAATATTGTTCAATTTTCTTTATAAGCATCAAATGTGATAAATTAACATCTTAAATACTTAATACTTGCCTTGTGGTGACACAACAAACTCATATTAAATATTTAATACTCTATTAATTTTATCATGCTAGAAGGCTTACATTCGATATTCCAAATATCTTTGAACGCTTAGGACTTAATATAAAAATTTGAGGGGTTTGTTATTAATTTGTCTCATCTTGTTTAGCGTTGCATATATATATATATATATAAAATACGCGTCATATTAATGAACATGCGAAGCATGTTTGCATAATATAATATATATATATATATATATATATATATATATATATAGTATAACATGCACATATAGAATACTATATTCTACCCGGATTGATTATGGACTTTTATTCTAGTTTGGTTCACTAGAGCCACCAAGTGAACCAAAAAGGTCAAACCCTAGGGGTGCAAGAAATAATATTTAAATATAACTACTACATTTAAACCCTGCTCCATTACAAATCCGTCTTCACGCCTCCTTGCTCCTTTGATCTCTAATTCTTCAAAATTAATTCTAACTATTCCTATTACAAAACTATTTAAAATAAATAGAAACCTTGATCGTGATCGAGGGGAAGTACATAGGAGGGAATAGAATTTACATTAAGAAAAATTAGAGAAGACGAGGTCTGTGAGACCCCATTTAATAAAACCCATAAATTCATGCATCCAACTAAAATAAAATCCAATCATATTGGGTGATAGTTCATAATCAATCCCATTTATTATCATACACATCATCATATGCATCAATAAATAACATTCATCTCATGAATAATAAATATTTAATATATATATTGATATCATTTAATGGGCAAATTTAGTTAGTATAAAATCTATTTTGAATCAAAATAAACTCCTTTATTTTAATCCAAATTTAAATCAAAATAAAATTATTTTATTTTAATTTATTCAATTTTGAATAAAATAAACTATTTTATTTTAATCAAAATAAACTCCTTTATTTCAATTAATTATGGAATCCAATTCCATGTAAAAAAAAATTATTAAAGGAAACACTTGATTTTCTTTTCCTATTTACAAATAAACTCCTTTATTTTGAATAATATGAAATCTTATTTCATATCTAAATAAACTCCTTTATTTAAGGAAATTAGGATTCTCTTTCCTATTCACAAATAAACTCCTTTATTTTGAATAATATGAAATCTTATTTCATATATAAATAAACTCCTTTATTTAAGGAAAAATATAATCCAATTTCAACTCCAATTAGTTATCATGAAATCCAATTCCAACTCTAATTAGTTAGCATGAAATTTAATTTTAAAATTAAAATAAATCTTTTTATTTTAAAATTAAAATAAACTTTTATTTTAAGATTAAAATAAACTTTTATTTTAATTAAAATAATTAAGAATAATATATTATATATATATATATTACTATAATATATTATATATATATATATATATATATATATATATATATATATATAATAACCATGTGATATATTACAAACCTGTTAAAGGTAAGAAGTTTTTCCATTAACAGTAAACAATCACGTGAATCCTAAAATAAATTGCAAAATTCGCATGATCTTCATTTTCAAACTCGCAGGACTTGCCCTTTTTCAAAGAAGAATGATTATAATCCTGTTAACTTAGAATCCTTGAATTCCGTGCATTAGATTTGAAAAACACCCTTATTAACATGATTAACGCAACAAGCCTTGTCAAAAAAAAAAAATTCGGTCCTTTTTTTTTTTTTTATAAATTTTATACAATAAATTATGCCCAATTAAATTGTTCTAAACACATATCAATATACATATCAAATTTGAACAATTAATAATTCGCATAAAGGTTTGGCTCTGATGCCACTGCTAGGTTTGTAATATTCAAGAACGCAATCAAATTGCATAAAAAGTGTGGAAACATGTAAAATCAGAGTTTAAAAAATTTACAAACCATATACCCTGATCACCCTTTATGCACAATTATTAATTAAACGAAAAGATAAAGAATAAAATCATACCCTTGAAGATCGAGCTTCCTCAGGTACAAGTTCACCTCCAAATCCTTTCGCGTTCAACTTGAATCCACCGGGTTTGGTTCCTTCCTTTGATCAACGTTAGCCACCCATGTGTTTGGCCTCTAGAGGTGATCCACCAAGGAAAAAGAATTTTCAAGAAGAAGGGGTATTGGCTCAAACCCTAGTTTTTCCTATCTGTATAGAAAAAGGGCGTACTCTCCAACAAATTGGAATTATGTCGTATGTTGTAAAAGTCAACAACCCCCACCACCCATAATAAGACTCCTCTTATTTATAGATGTGGGTAACCCACCTTAACAATTAAGGAATTGGGTTTTATTTAATTAATTAAATTCTTTTAATTAATTAAGCTCCCTAATCTTATTAGGGATAATTAATTAAACTCCTTTAACTAATTTTTCTTCCTAATCCAATTAGGAATAAATGAGAGTACTTATATTAAATTAATTCATAAACTCTTTTAGAAATTAAAATAATAATAATAATTGTAATAATATTAATAAGACTCCTCTTATTAATTTATATTTAATATTTCTAAAATATTAAATAATAAATATTAAGCTATTTAATTTATTTTATCACCATAGATTAAATTAAATATACTTAACATATTATTACGATTATGCCATTAACTTCTTAAATAATTATTCTTCCTTTTATGGTGTGACCCTTTAGGTTCTCCATATTAAACCTAGGTTGTGAATAAATCAATTAGAACAATTCTAATCTTATTTAAATAAATAAATTAAACAATTAATTTATTTAAATAAATAATATTTATTCTACAATAGGATAAGCCTCCTAGCGATCAACGACTTTCCGGATAATATAGATTTCAACATTAATCATAAAAGAACCTTTGAGTAAATAGTTACCGTGACAATTCAATCCTTCCACCATACAATGTCCCAATTAAATATAAGACATGGAATTACTTTGTCAAGTCTTATTTTATTTAATTATATGTATTTCGATCCTTAAATGCACAACTCAAATAATGCAAATTAGAAACTCCTTTCTAATTTCATTTTTAATTGCCAAGGACTCTTTGGGTTGTCATTTATCGAATCACATAGGACATTTCTCTTCTTTTAATAGAAGTGGTAGATTCTTTATTGATCATACATTATCTCCATGTACAACTTATTATACCCAAGCATACCCTTTGATATACCCTAAGGGTCTTAAGGAATAAGTCAAAGTATAACTCATCATACACAAGATACTATGATGATCTCAAGTCCAAGGATCACTTGTACTACTATCACTACAGGAATTCCTATTGACAGGCAAGTAAAACTCTATTAGGTATTCCTTAGCGAGCCACGTTCAGTGAACTTATTCTCTAATAAGCACCTACATACTTGCTTTAGTGTCTCCACACAAATGATCATGAGATCAATCATCCTCATCCAATAAGCAAGCAACGTATGTACCAATCTATCCGGATTCACTAATCCCCAATTTAGTAATCCAATGATTGGGAACTATTTTAGTTTTAAGATTTCTTAGAATTTAGATCTCATTGGAATGATCATCATCATTATTCTAAAAGCATTGCTTAAAACTATGGGTTTATCACATATTATAAAACAGCATCATGTAGATAATTAAAAGCCTTTAATAAATTAATACTTTTTATTAATAAATGAATAAGATTGTTACAAAGTATATGCTTTATCATCAAACATGATTGGCTTGTGTGCATACTACTTTCAAATAGAACAGGAGCACCCCAAGGAGAAGTACTAGGATGAATAAAGCCAATGTCTAACAATTCCTGCAGTTGAGTTTTTAACTCCTGAAGTTCAACAGGAGCCATTCGATATGGGGATTTAGAAATGGGTTTTGTACTGGGTTCAAGGTCGATACAAAATTCAATTTCACGCTCTGGGGGTAGGCCAGGAAGTTCTTCAGGGAATACGTCAGGAAATTCATTAACAATAGAAATATTATTCAAAATCGATTTATTTTTGTTTAGATCAGTGACATGAGCTAAGAAAGCTTGACATCCATTTTTCAATAAACGAATAGCTTTATGGCTTGAGATGACAGTGATTGATTTTAATGGTTTGGTTGCTTGAATTCGCATAATAGGTCAATTAGGAATATGAAAGCTAACAACCTTATGAAAACAATCATTTTTTGCATGATGAGTAGTTAACCAATCAATCCCTAGAATTACATCAAATGAGAGTATTTTTAATGCAATAAGATCGACAGGTAATATGTGGGTACCAACTTGAACCAAACAAGACTTATAAACCGTGGATGTAATGAAGGTTTCTCCCAACGGAGTTTCCACAGATAAGTTAAAGTCTAATTTCTCCGGAGTCAAATTTAATCGTTGAGCGCAAGTAGGAGAAATAAAAGAATGGGTAGAACCGTTATCAAATAAAGTGTAGATTTCGCTAGAGTTTATGATAAGCTTACCCGTGATGACCTCATTCGGGTTCCTTGCTTTTTGGGAGGTCACAACAAACGCTCTCCCTTGCACTACCGGCTTTGACTTTTCTGGGACAGCCTTTGGTGCCTCCATCCTAGCTGAATTTATCTTCTATGAAACGACAAAAAATCGGGCTAAGTGACCTTCTTCCACAATTATAACATGCTTTGGGCTGGCATCATCACGCAATTTGACCGATGTGTCCTCCCTCCACATTTGAAGCATATAATAGGTGGTCTTTCTCCTTCCTTAACAACGGGTGCTGGTGCTGACGTCTTTCCATCATTGTTGAATCTCCTCTTCTTGAAATGTCCATTCTTATTATTTTGGCCCTGATTACCACCGAAGTGGTTACTATTTTTGGCCTGTTGATTCCCTCCACGCTTGTTATCACCGCTTCGATGACTGCTCTCACTGGTATTATCATTTTGCCGGCTGCTATCTTTTGGTTACGTTGACTCGTTATCGCGTTCCACTAATTGAGCCCTATTTACAACATCTGAATACAAACACAGTTTATGAGAAATAAGATGTTGACGTATCTCCGGCTTCAAACCTCTTAAAAACATTCGCGCCATTCTCTCTTCATTATCCACCAAGTGGGAAGCAAACCAGGGTAACTCCGCAAATTTTGCCTCGTATTGCGACACGGTCATATTATTTTGCTCCAATTTGATAAACTCCACCTCCTTCATGTGACGAATACTTTCGGAAAAGTATTTGTCGTTGAATGTACTCTTGGAACTTCTCCCAAGACATCTTTAGTACGGCGGTGTTGAGTACGTTTCTTGATTCCCACCCGCCTTATCCGCCTCTCCGCACATAAAAGGCGTGAAGGAACCTTTTGCTCCTCGGAGCATCCCAAGACATCAAATATCTTGGTGATCTCGCTTTATCCATGCTTCCGCCATAAGTGGTTTTGCTTTCTCCTTAAGCTCCGTGGGTCCCACTCCTTGAATTGTTTAGCGGTGACCGCCCGAGAGTTTCCAGTGTTTCAACCTACATTTTGGACAGGAGCCGCTCTCGCCTGCTATTGCATGAATTGCATAATGCCTCTGAACAATCCATCATTCATCATTTGGTCAGTGTTGTTGTTTGTATGAGGATTGTCGCCTTCCTGATGCACATTCTCCTGATTATTGATATGTGGAGACTCAACGGTCTCTTGTGCTCCATTGCTATTCTCAATATTTTCGGATGTCATTTTCAGATACTGCCACAAAACAAAGGTTAATTGACATGTAACATAATATCTCTAAACTCTGACCAACCAATTTAAATACAAAATAAATTTAAGTAGGTCATACTAGCAAAGGAATTCCCCGTCTCTCCCCTCCTAGTTCTAGTCTCACATCTTTTCCAGGGATCATATCCCTAAGCTTTGATACCAACTGTGACGCCCCTAAAATTAGGTATACATCACCCATCTTGGGTTGCCAGATACATGGTACAGAATTCAAATACAACTTACTAATACAACTGTGGTAATACAATCTGACAAAACATAAATCGTGAGTTTGAATACAAATATTATCTACTAGAGATTATACAAACTTAAAAGGAGTCCTCATTACAATTATTATCACACTATTTCACGAATAGTGAGGACTACTAATGCTATCCTCTCGGACCATCACTCGCTCCCCGACTCGTCCCGCCTATATTCTCATTTCACGAAGAGAAACGGTGAAAGAAAGGGTGAGCTCAACTAGCCCGATGAAGAAATATTATGACTAAGATAATGCGAATAAATTATCATTAGTCTCCAACAATGTTAAACCGATAAAATATAATAGACATCAAGTTTAACTCTGCGGTGGAACAAGCAATCCATTAAAAGAGTCAGTAGAAATTAAAATCTACTATCTTTTATGATCAGAAGAATATTTCCATGAAAAGATACTTGATGAAGCGCAAATATCAAGGATATTCTACTAATTTCATGGAGTATAGAAGTCAAAACTTTAACCAACCGAGTATAATAAAGAATAGAATAACAAAAGAAATCACCACGCATGCGTATTTCGCGCATGCATGTGTTATTCCAATGAATACTAAATAACGGAACCAGTCGGTGAAATTCGCACCGGCGTGGATGTTCCAAATGAATAATAAAGAATGGAATAACAACAAAAATCACCATGTATGCGGTATTGCTTGATGTATTGACGAGTTATTCAACAATGTAATACTAATAAGGATCGGAATCGGTCCCAAACGTAAAAGCGCATATCTGAGATATTCCAACGTAATAATAATAAAGATTTTAACCAGTCCCATGTAAACGCATTTTACGGGATATTCCAACAGTAATAATAAAGACGGAATTAGGTCCCACAGAAATGCATGAATGTGATATTCCAACGAATAGTAAAGATGGAATAATAAAAGAATGTCACCAAGTATAGGGTAGATCACGATATCACAGTTATTCCAATGAATAATAAGCAATGGAATAACAACAGCTTCTCTTCATGAATAAGAAAGAATAACACCCTTACGAATACAAAAATAATATTCCCTACCTTAAGAAGAAGAGTACTAGATATATAAGTAGTGAAGTAGCGAATACTTTCTTCTTTCTCTATAGTTTATCTCTCTAGAGTTCAAAGTGAATTCGTAAGAAAATAATGAAGGAATGAGCTTCTATTTATAGAAAAATGGACCGCATAAGAACTAACTCATGAATGGTCCAGATTGATTTTAATCGACGATTACATATTTAAAGCAAAATCTTTTAAATAAAATATAATATAATCTATTTATAATCTAATAAAACGAATAACTTTATAAAAGATTTTACTATGCAAACACTATGCAGTACTTATGAAAACACTATGCATAATAAAATATAATATATTCTAATTATTGTCTAATAAAACAGATAGCTTTATAAAAGTATTTTGTTTTATATAAAAAGATTTTACTATCGCAAAAACACTATCTGAATACTTTATGCAACACTATGCATAATAGAATATAATATATTCTATTTATAGAATAACTTTATAAAAGTATTTTGTTTTATATAAAAAGATTTTCTCAGATTATTACATTAATAATACCAACAAAACCGAGTGACTTATCACGTAAGCATCAATAATCAATACTGGTGTACTACTATGCAACCACGCCAGACATCTTTTTCTTTAACATCGGTGTTTCAACAGATTAACGGTAAAACTTCCACTATTATTTTCATAAAGTATTTTTGTCGTTTTCTCAATCCGATGAATAATTCAATTATGGGTCCACCAATGATTGTCTTTGTTATGCGAATATTCCCCACCAATAGAATATTATATAACAACTTGCATACTTTTGCAAAAATTATAAATATTACCTGAACTATAATATTATATCAATTTCACTCCATAATATTCAAAAATAAGATTTATAGAAAATTCATCTTTATTCAAAAAGTTGGGGTTTTACAATTATTATGAATTATTGAAGTTCCGAAGTTCCAGAATAATTGATTTTTTGAAAGTTTTAATTTTTTATTTAAGAAAAATGTTTTTTCTTACTTTTATTGGGTGGATGACTGATGTTTTGGGAATGGTGGTGTGCGTAGGAAGTTTAGGAAAAAATATATTTATATTTTATTAAATTTTCTGCTTTGATGTTCTAAGCATTTTCCTGTAAATAGGGTGCTTAGGTTAGAATTAAAAATCACACCAGAAACTAAAGTTTTCTATCTCTATATTATCGATCGTATTCTTGTGAGTATTTTGATACTTTAAGTGTTGCTATATGGTGCAAGTTCCTTCAGCACTATATCCAGTATTCTAGTCAGAAGTACTGTCTTTTCGAGGTAAGGGATGTTATTTTTTATAAATGATATTATTTCTTTCAATATCACACTACAACAAAAAGGCTTATCAGCGACGCATCAAGATACGGCCGCAGATATCCATCTCATGACCGTGTCACGATCATTGATCTAAGTCGCGAATAATCTGTCACGGGAGGACATCGGCGACCAACAATAGCGATCAATTATTAGCGATCGCAATTAGCGGCCGATAATATCCGCTATTATGACTTATCTTTGAGTCATTTGTCATGCGTGACGTGTCACACGTGTCGTGACGATAATAGCGACCGCAGTGATTACGCTAGATTCACGCTGATCGTTGATACATTTTTAGCGACCGCATCTTGACGCGTCATTGATGCTTTTTTTTTTAAATTTTTGCCTATTTTATTGATTTCCCAAAATAACACATGCAGGTACTGCTTTCAATCCCAACACAGTTATATATATATATATATACAAGCATCCATATTAACATCCATCCAAAATAATACAAAACATTCATCCATGAATAAACATTCATCCAATACAATACAAAACATTCATCCAACACAATATAATCGATATCGTAAACATCCATATAAACTAATACAATTGTCCAAAGAATGAATCTAAAAGAGTACAAGGCTTTAAAAATCTAAAAAAAATAAGTCTGGCGCTCTTCATGGATCATCCAAATTAGGATCCTGTAATTATCAAAGTAATAAAACATATATTTTACATATAATTAAGACATTGACTCAGAGACTAAAAACATATAAGACAATGTAGCTAAACAATAAACGATATATATATACTCCTCCCATTTGTTGTCTTCGCCTCCTTGCTCTCCTGCCTGCTGCCGCCAACACCGCTGCGCCAACTCATGACTCATCGAGACTCAGAGGCTGCAGATGCAAGATATCTGAAGAAGATCACGCCCTGACAGATCGCTCTCACACAACAAAGTCGGGGGAGTATGATAGGTGGATAACTTTGATATTTGTAGAGATTAGGTGGCGGTAGCTTTTGCACATGCCGTTGATGGTCGGGAGTCGCCTTTGTCCTTGGCCTTTGACATAATTTTTTCTTCACGATGGACGCCTCTCCCATAATTCTTGATCAATCGACCAGACGCGAGGTGCCTTCGAGGATAAGCGCTTGTTCATTAAGCCCTTATAAGTGTCCTGTCGGGAAGATGAACAATTAAATTGTTAAAATAAATAAAAAAAATACTAAAGAAGGTCGTTACAATTTATAAACAACATATTAGGATAAAGTGAACTTATTACCGCTTATCTCGAATGCTTGGTGTAGACCATCGCGGTGGCTACATACACATCCAACCAATTGATAGGTTGACCTTGAGACCGAGACTCCTATAGTTCATTTCCTCATATTATTATGTAAACATATGATATTTTAGGTACAAAAGATGATCAGAAACATAACATACGTACCTCGGCAAAGAATGTGTTGCATTTGTGATATCTTCTTGCGCCCGACACGCCTTTTTGCCTTCTCGTCTCGATACACACTCGAGGATCTGCATTAGAGGCGGCGCCTTGCGCCTCTTGACCCGACTTCTCGACTTTCCATCGGTCACACATCTCGCACCCATATGGGTCATGCGCACCACCGTGGGCTATGCTTTACGCATATATCTTGCTCACCACATCTGGATGGTTAATCTCGACATTGATGCGGTGGCTTTTTGTCGTTCCTTGTTCAAATTATCTTTAGTTCGACATTAGCATACGCGCTGTAATAGTGTTTGAATAATCGATGCCTCGTAAGGTCGTCCCATCTATATCGTTTACGCAAATAAAATAACAATAATAATATTAAAATCATTATATTACTAAGCAATATTATTTGATTAACTATGTATTATCTATCGAGTTATAAAAAATATACCAAATTCAAATTTAAATCAGCATCCTTATGGGCGAGAGGTGTGCTCGCCCATGTAATCACTGGCGTAGGCCAGTTCTGTAAGCATAATTGTGAAATGCACTTCACAATTTTACTATCTTGAAAATCACTACAATATACAATAATTTATATTAAAACCCTTATATATATATATATATATATACACGATGTTTAACTTACGTGCTATCTGGAGGAGGACGGATCTGTATAAGAATGCGATCATCCGGATTAGCCGGGGCCTTCGAAGATATGATTAGGGCCCAAACCCAACCCAAGCGCTTTAAATCTTTGCAGTTCAAGACATCTATAAATAAAAAATTTAGGATGTTAGTATAAAATATAAATGAAAGGTACATAAACATGTCAGGGATATAGAGAACATCAGGATATGTAATTGTATGTAAACAAAAGGACAATAGGATAGGATAGTCTAGGCCACTAGGATAGTCTAGGCGTGTATATTTAAGTTACTTAAGGTTACTTTTAGCATCACCAAACTTTATTTAATCATCTAACTCGTAATAGTCCTTTAAGGTCAGGTACTATGAATTGTCCAAAACAGTCCATTTTTGGCTTTAAAAATGTGATTTTTAACAAGTCTCATGCTCAAAATGGCTTGGGCTTGGTTCCTTTAGTTTGTATAGCTTTCTTATGTCCTATTATGACTATTGAAACTTGTGTATATGGGGTCCGTATGGTGATTCACTATTTTAGTGTTCATTGTTCTATAAAGCTTATTTTCAATGATTTTAAGCAAGAATTGGCCTAACTTAGGGAACCATTTTTACATGTTATCTATAGGCAATGTATGTACTCCTCACTATCTAACAACACTAGTCACACAAATCCCCAATGACCTATAATAGAACACATATGGTCTTTAAGCATTCCTATATATGATTCGAGGGTCCATATCTGAACACAACAAAAAACATCACATATACTCATTGCCATCACATATACACGAATGCATATATGGCCATTTGACTTATATATGAAGATTTAGACAAGTATGGATATTTTAGAAACAACTCATTAATAGTGTGATTGAAGTTATGGTGTTTGTGTTTGTGTTTGTGTTTGTACTTTTCATTTTCTTTCTATTCTAAGCTAAGTCATACTTATAGCATACATATTAATAGTGTGTCATTTTCTTTATCTTCTCGACTATGAATTATGGAAAAACTTCTTTGAACCTTCTTCTTGATTGAATTATGGATAAACTTAATTCCTAGTTATATGGCCATTTGACTTATATATGAAAAAAATTCGGCAGAGTCTCCCCTATAATATGGACTATCCACATGCACGAGGGCATGCATACTTGACCAATTTCAGCAAAATATAATCCCAACACACAAAACAGAATGTGCACAACTATAATTCAAGGCACAATTTAGGAGAATCCAATATTAGTAAAAATATATTAATAAAAATATGGACAAAATAGACATTATATTTGGTGAAGCTAACTTATTTTAAAATGACTTATAAATTATTTTTAAATAAATTATAAATAGTTATTATTCTTCTTTTTTTGACTTAAAACTTAATTTATAATTTAAAAAATAAGTGATTTTCAAACAACTTAATAATAAAAAATAACTTATAAATTGGTCGTTGCCAAACACTCTCGCATACACCCTTCCTCCTCCTTATAAATTGGTCTTTCCTCAAGTCATTACAATTACTAATTCAGTAAGATATTTCCTTGTTAATTTAATTTGTAGTTATTTTTGTTTGATTACTCCAACACAACAATCAAATGAGAATTGGTGAATGATAATTTAGAAGGCATATATTAATTCGGGCCGGTCTTAGTGTTGTCGACTCGTGCATAAATAAATGGACGAAAAGTTAATTTGTTATTTTGGCCTACATGCATGTTTTTCTCTTATAATGATAATGATAGAAGAACCCTCAAAGACGACTAGATCATGAACCAATAAATGCAATATATTTATAAATCAAATAATTCATGGGTTCCATATTATTTGATAATTATTAATTTTTAAAAGTTAATTTAAGAGACGTAATTTTTATAATGATGACTATTATAAATTATGGAACAATTATTGGCACGTTGTTATTGTGGTAATAAATTTGAGGATATTGTTAAATGATGATTTCTCAAACAATAAAAATGACACTCTTTCTATATTACCAATGTGGATTACATTTTTTACTCAATTTCTCAAATAAATTTACAAATATTAGAAGGTTTAATTACAATATTGATTTTCAACTTACTTAGAATTTCATAAAATAATTATTGTATGTCCACTTATATTTCCATTTGGACTATTTGATTTGCCTCTTATTTTATTCTCATTTTTTTAAAAAAATAATTTTTTATGTGTGCAATCTTATTCTCCTCTACTTGTACACTAACTAACTTGGATTAATTCCATGCACATCTACTGCTTACAAATAGAATCTAATTTAGAAGGCATATGTTTAAATGTAATCTTAATGATAATAAAAAGAAATGATTGACATTATTTGTGATTTCTTATGAAACCTGTGATGGTGGTGATGGTGGTGGCGGCGCAGGTAGCGGTGGCGTCGGCGGCGGCTGTGGTGGTGATGATGGTGGCGGCGGCGGCGGCTTTCCCCTCTTCTCCCTCTTCTCTTCTCCCCCTTCTCCCTCTTCTTTTCTCCCTCTTTTTTTTCTTCTGTTCTGGATCAAGAGTGATGAACTGATACTGGTTTATTGAAATACATCCGCGACCGCCATCTGCGACCGCATGCGGTCGCAGATTTTTAATGACGTGGACGTGTTAGCGACCGCCAGGCGGTCGCTGATAGAGAGTAGTCGCAAAAGAAACCGCGCCAGGGTTTCACACCAAAATTTTAGGAGGGAAAATCATATTGGCGACCGATCCCTAGCGACTAGAATCCATAGTGGTCGCAGATAGCGGTCGCTAGTACTATTATCCGCGACCAAATACAGCGGTCGCTGATATTATTGGTCGCAGATAGGCTTTTTTCTTGTAGTGTCATTATGCCGGAATATTGGTAAGATTTTTCTTGTGAAATTTTTGTCTTTTAGTGTCGGGGTTACTATTCACGTATACGACACTATTCATGGAAAAAATAAATTTTCATTTTTTGTCCAAGATATCTATTATGGATACTAACTTTGATTGTATCCATGTTTTGATCTTCATTCTTAAATTTTACTCCACTATGGTTATTTATGAAGTATTTTTGAACTTGGATTGTTTAAAGTACGAATCCTTAATATTTGTTCTTTTATTTCACTGGATTCGTTTTCTTTAAAATATTTTTCATCATCCTCAGTCCTAAATGATGATATAACTGAATATCTTTGGCATGTAGTGCAAAGATGAATGATTTTCTGATGAATATCTTTGGCCCGTAGTGCAAGGATGAACATGTGTTTAGATGAACATGACTAACTGGTGAATATCTTTGGCCTGTAGTGCAAAGATGACTATTTAATTCAAGATGTATATTGATTGATGTTACAGGGATAAAATATTTATGATGGACTTTTAAATTCATATATAGAAGATAGTAGATTTTATTCTCTACTTAACTCTTCTAATAAATTATTATTTTCACTGCGAATATTGATTTAAAACTTGTTGTCTATTGTATTCTATTAGATTTTTCCCTGTTGAGGACTAACGATAATTTGTTCTATATTATCTTAGTCATAATGTTCTTTACTGGGCTAGTTGAGCTCACCCTTTTCCTTTTTGTTCCATTTTTCTTCTCAGGAGGCGAGAATGTAGCGAGTACTAGTCGGGGTGTGGAATGATGGTTCTAGAAGTTGTTCTAGTAGTCCTCACTATTTTGTAAAATAGTGTATTAATAATTGTAATGAGGACTTATTTGAGTGTGGATATTGTCTAGATGACAATATTTGTATTAAAACTCACAGTTTAAGTGTTGTCGTATTTTGCACGACAATTGTATTAATAAAGTTGTAGTTATTTCTGTACCATGTATTTGGCGACTCAGAATGGGTGTTGTATACCTATTTTGGGGGCGTCACACGAGAGCTATACAATGACATGAGATTAGAGGTTGTACGAAGCTGGGAAGATGGGTCCATGACCAGATCTCCAAGTCTTTAAAGTCTATCTGTTGTACTGTCTTGTGTAGTTGCACATGATTTGAGCTATGGTTCTTGTGGGACATCTTGATACGCAATGTGAATTGAATTGTATTGAGATGACATTGATGGGATGTTGAGGTGGCAAAATGACAATTTTGAGTGTCTACAGATGCCTCTCTTTATCATATTCATGCAATGCAATGACATGGATAGGATAAAGACTACTAGCCACTTGAAATATGACAAGCCAAACATTATGCAAATGTAATGCAACATGATGCAATGTTATGCTGAGTGTTGTTTGTTGGAATGATTTCCAACGGAATGTGATAACTGCCCGCTTCCACCGCTTATGTTGGGGGATGGAGTTATCAATGATGGCCCTGTTGAACCGCTTTGATGTCTACTCGACCGATAGTTTCCAAAGCTCTTATCATAGGAATCTCCTGATGCCATGCTGGGGTTATTGCTAGCGGTTTAAACTGTCCATCAGTGCTATTTGAGCTTGATTTGCTGACAAGTAGCGGAGATGTCTTTGAAATTCCTGGGGTGGAGGTTTCTCAATGATTGAGACCACATGATTTTGACATTTGGGTTATCACCAAAGTCCTTAATCCTTTGGAATTGGTTTCCACCGAAGACGTTCTTCTCTTTTGCCAGTGACTCTTGGGGATTGTGCTTGGATTGCTGGGGATTTGTATAAAAGATTCCATCATCGGTCCTCCCCAACGAGGATGACTTTCCGTAGTTTGTATCATCAGGTTTCTCTGACGCTTCGCTGGAATTATCGCCAATAGTTTTGTAATGTTAGGGCTGCCTGACCCTCATTGAAATAGCTTTCAACGGCTTGCCTCATCGGACCACCTCCGATGCTTCGCTGGAGTTATTGCCAATAGCTGGTAATATTAGGGTTGCCTAATCCTTGTTGAAATATCTTTCAACGGCTTAGGATGTCCTAAATCTCCTCTGGGGATGTATTTTCTGACGAGATGTGTGCTTTTGATTGTAATTACAACCCCAGGTTGATGGCATCAGTCCTTCGCGATGAGTTGACAAGGGTCGCTTTCAATAGCATTTATCATTAGTTTTCTGAACCCTGTATCTGGGCGAATACCAATGATTCATATGTAGACCCACAGTTTGGTCTTTGAAATCAGGATTTCAGGCTTTTCCGCTTAATCGCGTAGCATCTTTTTTCCTGATTTGACTTTTCAACTTCTGGGACCTTCTTTACAGCTCAAATTTGATTGAGCCAGAGGGGGTGGAGACCACCTAGGGTAGCCGCAGGTAGACCCGCAGCTTTCACCAGTTGACTCGCGGTGACCCGTGGGTTATATCTCACCTCCCATCCCTTTCACAAGTCATTTTCAAGTTGAAGTCCCACATAGAATCTGAGATTTCCTCTTTAGATCTACTAAGTTTGGGCTGTTTTCTGTAAAATCCATCACCGTACAATCGTTCTGCACTATCTTGGTAACGTTTACATGTTTTCTTTTCCAGTTTTAACAGTTGGAAAGTGAGATATCATACAGAAGCTTCAAAACACATAGTAGTGAATATACATGCTCATATGACTTGATAAAAATTATTCAACGCAGTAAATGTTATTATTTTACCAAGCTGAATGTATTTGTAGACACTCAAAATTTTCTCGCACACCAATACTTACATCATAGAAGGTAGATTCGCTCTTCGTAGAGATAACCACGAAGACAGTTCACATCCAGTCCGGATACTACCGGAAGTTCAGTCTCAACCCTGGAATACACACCAGGAGTATTAGTTCCAACATCGGAGATAACCCTGAGTCATGTAGTTCCAATACTGAAAATTCCACTAGAGAAGACCGATCCATCTCGGAGATAACCTCGAGATATTCAGTCTCAGTCCCAACACTGGGAGTAGTAGCTACTAACCTTGGAGATAACCCCAAGGAGTGAAGTTCCGACGATAACCCCGGAAATTCTTGTTTCAAATACATACAATCAGCTTCAACCTCGGCACTCACACCGAGGCACTCAGTACCAGACCCGGAGATAACACCGGGAAGACATGCACACCTCAGAGATGACACTGAGGACCTTCAACACTTGCAGCAGTCAAATCTCAGAGATAACCCTGAGCAACGTCTTCTTTATCAGCCTAAACCGGTGATAACCACGGTGAGGGGAAAAGTCGTCATCTTGCCACATTGACGCCACATCGCGCCGTCTCAACATTTCATACACACATTTCTACACAGCAATGTCCCACAAGCACCAAGGATGTCTAATCCCGGGTGACTATTACGCAGAATAACGGATAAAATTTGAAGCTTGAAGACCGGAGGGCATGGTCCCATCTTCCTGACTTCGTACAACCTCTAATCTCATGTCATTGCGTAACTCTCGACAACGGCGGTCCAAAATAAGTCTTACATACCTCAGTCGGATGCCTGAATTGCAATTTTGAAAGTTCGAGCGGACATTACAAATTCATTGCGTGCAGTACTTGAGACAACAGGACCCATGGCTTGGGTTAACAACCTAAATTTGTCAGCAGTACAACTACTACTAGCAGGTAGGTACACTTGTGGCTCCCCCCCTCTATAAATAGAGGGCTTGGGGTGGCCATTTTGTAAGAGAAAAAAGCGAGGAAGCCCTATCAAATTTGCTCTGTACTCTCCCTACATTGAGGGCTTTCTCATTTTAAACACTTGTGAGCTCACATATAGCTTCTTTTTGTACCGGCGGGAGCTGAGTGTTCATCCCTTTAAAAATATAGAAGTCTTCTTTGGCAGCCCACTGTAAGCCTTCTCACACACTTTAAAGCCTTTCTCTTCATCTTTGCACACACTTTTCTTCACGTTGAGAGTCGTGTTGCGTGTGTTTGCCCGGACTTCGGTCCGTGGTTTTATTTCAGTTTGTATATATATATATATATATATATATATATATATATTTATTATACATATATACTAACATTATCGAGTTATGCCTCGATTGAGCCTAGACTTTGGTCTGGAGCGTTTATTTGCTTTCGTATATATATATATATATATATATATATATATATATATATATTTACATTCAGTCCCACCTGGAGTTTCCTTCGTGGCGGTTGACCGTCTTTACAGCTTTATTTACTTTTCGTTCCTCCTGGAGTTTACTCCGTGGCGGTTGATTGCTTTTATAGTTTTATTTACATTTCTGATCCCCCATAGAGGTGCTTCATGGTGGATGATCATGTCTGTATATATATTTACAGCTTTTTTATATATACCTGCTTACTGCTTTATTATCAATTGTGACATCATGTGAGCCTATGAATCATGTGATCACAGATTCAGTTTACTGGATCTAGATTCGGTTCCCGTGATGGACATTTTCACTTGTAAGCAGCTTGTAAATTTATTCACGGTGTTTGGATTTCCTCAGATGGTTATCATACCCACGAGGAGTTCGACACTATTTTGTATATTATTTTCTTGAAGATGCTTCGCATCTCAAAAATTAAAAACAATCAACCCGAACACTTAATAAAAATGGGAGTGTAAAAGGTCTCAATTACTATTGAGCACAAGGGTTTGAAAAACCTCTTTTATAAAACATCACTGCCATATCTTGTTAAAAATTGAATTTTTACACAAATTCAAACCTTGTGTATATAGGTGCGAATGAGGCCTCGCACTACTTCCAAATAATTGCACATTGATGCACACACACACACACACACCCACACACACATATTCATATAACAGTTTCTTGAAAAGAGGCGGTCACCGTGGTAACACGGATGTCAGGGGGGTGCCTAACACCTTCCCTCCGCATAATCAAGTCCCCGGACCTTAATGAATCTCGGTTTCACCGACCCGTTTAGCAGTGTCACATCACTGGGTCAATATACAAACCTTTTCTCGGTTGTGTTGATACAACCATATAAAAAATCAACTGGCGACTCTTAACAGTCCATCATCGACATTATACATATCAGACCTTTTTCACTTTTTTTTCCAAACAAATTTCACTTAAAATGAGAACACCAAAGAACAAGTAACGAAAAGGGACAAATAAAAATCCCGACGTCGACAGGTGGCGACTCTGCTAGGGACACCAGTAAGAGGACTTAACCCGCTATTACAATCTTTTCAAAACTTTTATATGCTTGTGTCTGAATGTTGAATTTACATTTCTGATGAATGTGTACGAATGCATATATTTTACTGCGCTTAATGCTTTACACTATATCTGCATGTGATATTAGTGCTTCGCACATGTCATCATTTTCATAAACGGTGAGACATGTTGTATGTGAATGTATGTTGTGTGGTTCCTCCATTAGGGGGCTATCTTGTCGGTGTTTGATTACTGGACTCGTAGGAAGACTAATTCCAACGAGTCTCAGGAAAGGCACCACCCAAATTCGCTCCAGTTGAAAGACCGGATTAATTTCCCGTCGAGTAAATTGCGATGATTTGGGAACCTTCATGCCAAAAAGCCGCGAGAGTAACCTAAGATAGGTCAACCTCTGATAAACCAAACACGGAGGAAAGTCTCTTCATGCTTTTTCATTACTTGTAAAGTAGACTACTTGTAATTTCATGCCATATTCATCTCCATGTAATGAGAAATATGAAGAAACATGTGTACATACATATTTTAATTAAAACATGCTATCTTGGATTACAAACAGCTAACATCCGCCTTGCAGGATAATATTCCTAGAACGGATACATAGCATGTAGACATTTACACATTCCCTACAGACTAAACTACGCAAGTCTTTTACAGGGAAGCAATCGGACCTATTACCCGATCAAAGTCCAAAAAGGCCACGAGCCTACAGTCAATTATCTCGTCATCGATCGACTAGGCCGACCTTAATCCGAGCTTTCTCGCAAGAATTTGATTTAATTTAGTAAACAAATCACAGATTTGGCTGTTCTGCTTAAAGAACTACACCAGTCTACTCATGGTACGAGGATACCCGTACATGCTGAATCCTCTACACAAGAAGGAACCCAAGGTCCTGATAAAACCATTATAGAACTTGAACTTCAGTTGGATACGACCAACAAAATTCATGATATCACCCATCTCAAAGGAGATCCAAAAACCCGTGACATCAGGAAGAAAGTCCTTCAAATAAAAGAAACCCTTCATGCAATCAAAGGAATTGGAGCACACGGAAGTGTCTCATATGCTGACCTTTGTATATTCCCTGGTGTTCATTATCCAGAAATGTTTAAAACTCCGGAATTCGAAAAATATGATGGGTTAGGAGATCCTTATACACATTTGAAGGTGTTCATTGGAGAACTTAGATCTTATGCAGAGGACGAGAAGCTCGGATGCAATTTGTTCCGAAAGAGTCCAATCGGAGAAGTCCGTTCTTGGTATACCAGATTAGACAACTCAAAGATCCATAGCTGAGAGGAGCTAGCTCACACCTTCCTCACTCAATACAGTTTCCAGTCTCAGATGGCCCCTGACTGGTACCAGATTACCAAGGTCAAGAAACAGTCCAACGAGTCTTTCAGAGAGTATGCTCAAAGGTGGAGGCGCCTTGCTGCTCAAGTTATTCCTTCCATGACGGAATCAGAAATGGTCATGACGTTCATAGACATACAAGAAGCTCCTTTCTATGAAAGAGTCTTAGCTGGCATTGGCAAACCATTTTCAAAATGATCAAACATGGAGAAATGGCTGAGATGGGATTGAAGTCAGGAACGATTCAAGACCTAGCCGCTTTTAAAGCTGTTGCTGAGCACATCCAATCCAGAAATTGTGGAAACAACCCCCGGAGGGTCCATAAAAAGAACAAAGAGGATGTTTCCCTGATACTACAGGGTCAAAAAGGCAATCAGAACATGCCTATCCATAAGAGAAATTACACTCCCTTTCAAGCATAGTCTTCAAACCCTCCATTGCCAAAAGGTGGAGAAGTCAAACGCCCTCGAGTGTTCACACCCTTAGGGGACTCGCTCGAGAATATTCTCACTCTTCTGACAACTCAGAAGAAAATTATGCATCTTCTTCCACTAGCCAACCCTAATGGGAGGTGTTTCAATGCTGCTCGAAAATGTGCTTATCATGCCAGGGCACCTGGACATGATATTCAAGATTGTTGGGCCTTCAAACACAAGATCCAAGATTTAATAGACAACAGTATCGTGGTCACCAAACCAGATCAACCTCACGTATAAGACAACCCTCTTCCCCAACTCAAAGAGGAAGAGGTCAACATGATTAATTGGAGTAGTGGACAGAGTTCCAATTTTAACGGTGAATCATCCCAGACCATCTAGGATGGTGTTGACAAATGGGATTATGCAAAGTTCCAGTTCGCAATGGAATGAAAGATGAAAGCTCTGTGTAAACAGATTGAGCAATTGGCAGAACTGGTGACCTATCAACATTAAGTCACACGCCAATTAGTCAGCCAAGAGCATGCAAGTCTGCTCCCTTTTGTTGTGAATACTCCCTCGTCACCTTCAGATAAAGAAACACTGGAAGACAAAGTGATGAAGAGATCAAGTGCCAAAACCCGTAGGGATTTTGCCAACAGAAGGGAATTTACATACCTGGGCCAACCTATGAAGGAAATACTTCAGATGTTGATCAATGAAGGAAGGATCACTTCCTTTTTACCTCCAATCAATCCCCATTCAGGACGGTTTAATTCTAATGAAGTCTGCCAATATCACTCCCATTCTCGCGGTCATAGCACGGAAGAATGTTGGGCACTCCGCCGCCTCATTCAAAATCTAATTGACAGTGGTGTCCTACAAGTAGCAGACGACGATACTATGTTATTTGAGTGTTAGAATACTTGTCCTACTAAATGGAAGGGATTGGTAGCAGTTATACCCGCTGAGGCCGATGGGACTGTCAAACCTCTCATAATGCAAGAAATTCAACTCAAAGGAATTGATAATCCTTTGAAAGTAGTTGCTCCCGAGCCAATCAACTTGCCATTCAGACCACAATATCTTGTTATCAGCTTACAAAAGGTCCCATGGAATTATAGAGAAGCTGAAGGATCCACCTCTTATACAACTGCGACAGTGTAGAAAAAAAATCTATTGTATCTTCCCCAACGGGTGATGAAGTCCACCATCAAGTCAAAGGGGAAAATACCCATGGAGAAGATTAAAAAATTCCTCTGCTATATGGGTCATAACGAAGCCAAGGTGATTTTAAGCTTAAGAGAAGCTCCACACCAAATTTCAATCCTGGACTTGGTTTTAACTTCCGAGGATCACAAGAAGATCTTACTGAAGGTTTTGGAAGAAGCCTACTTATCGACATCAGTGGATGTAGAAAAATTTCAACATCTGGTTTGTAAGACCCCAACTTTTATGAATAAAGATTAATTTTTCTCGAAATATATTTTTGAATATTATGGTGTGGATTTGATATAATGTTATAGTTGTGGGTAATATTTATAAATTTTGCAAAGTAAGCAAGTAGTTAAATTATATTCGATTGGTCGGGGAATATTCATTTTAACAGAGAATATTCGTACGACGGCACAATCATTGGTGGACCCCACAACGAAAGAATTATCGTAGTTAGAAAACGACAGAATTATCTTTTTATAAAAATAACGAAAAAAGTTTTACCGTTAAACTGTTGAACTACCCAAAGGATAAAAGTACAAAGAATACTGGCGTGGTTGCATAGTAGCAGACACCTAATTGATTATTAATGCTTACGTGAGAAGTCACCGCTTATACTCAATTATTATTCTTTTAATTGTTGCATAATATCTCTCATATTATTGATTTAATTATTGTCACAAAGATTATCATCGCATAATATTTTATATTATTAAATCAATAATCGAGATGACAAAGTTATTCATATTATTATTTACAATATTGACAATCGCTCTGTAATTTCACAAAAAAGAGGTTTGGTCACCTAATCATTGCTTGATAAGGAGAAATCCTTATCGAAAAGCCCCTCTTCCTGGGAACGACACGGTTGTTAAATATTGTGAGTTATAATATTAATGATGAATAAGTTCGTGTTGATTAAAGATGAAATTGATAGTTCCATTGTGTGGGAATTATTAGTGTTAGTGGAAATCGACAATTATTTCGATAATAATTAATGTCTGGAGGTTATATTGACCAATCAGGTAATTCACCGGATAAATGAGCAATTAATTGATATTAATTCACATGCGTATAACTATGTGTTCACATGTATGTACTATTGATTCACATAATTTACTATTAGGAGAGTTAGTGCAAGATTGATAATACTTGCATGACTAAATTAAAAATGGAGGTATAGATGAATGTACTATACTGTAATTAGTTTTTTTCACATGATTATACTATTAAGTCACATGAATGAACTATTAATTCACACTATTTACTATTAGGGGAGGTGGTGCAAGTTATATAATACTTGCAGGACTAAATTAAAAATGAAGAAAAAGATGAAGGTATTATATTGTAATATTTTGAGCTCCAAAACGTGCAATTATCGAAACTATATTTTCCTATAAATAGAAGCTCATTCTTCTTTCATTCTCACCAATTCACTAAGTCTCACAAGAGAAATTATTATAGAGAGAAATTATAGAGAGAAAGAAGAAGAGAAGTCTACTACCTCACTATTCCAGTATCCAGTTTCTTCTAAGATAAGGGGTATTAATTCTTTTGTATTCATGAAGAGAGTTATTTTCTTTCAATACTCGAAAGGGTTGTTATTCCATTCTTTATTATTCTGTTGGAATAACCTGTCTGTGCGGTCTATCGCATGCCTGGTGAATTCTTTTATTATTCCATTATTTATTATTCTGTTGGAATAACTTTTGTCTCTGCTGACTCTGCTACGCATGCATGGTGAATTCTTCTGTTATTCCATTCTTTATTATTCTGTTGGAATAACCTGTCTATGTGGACTACCGCATGCATGGTGAATGATCCTTCGTATTCATTCCTTATTAAATTATAGAAATGATCTTTCTACGTGGATTACCGTATAGCGGGCAAAAATCCATTTGCAGTTTCATATATTCTATTATACTCAGTTGGTTAAAGTTTTGGCTTCTATACTCCATGAAATTAGTAGAATATCCTGGATATTTACGCTTCATCCAGTATCATTTCATGGAAATATTCTTCTGAGCATTCTTGAATTTTACTCCACAAAGTAGTATCATGTTGACAATTTGGACGTTATTTATTTCTAGATAAATTAAATTATAAATCTTTAAAATTTATCTTGAACTTGTTTTATTGAATTATTATGTCATTGTCATCATCCTCATGCTTATATTGTGATGAAAGTCATCTCTGGCTTACGTGCATAGATGGACTTAGTATGATTATGACCAGGGATTATTCGGTATAATCATGACCGTAATGTGACGAATGATGTGGTGAAAGTCCTCATTGGCATGTAGTTCGTTGATGGACAGTTGTTGGTATAATTATGACCAGGGATTATTCGGTATAATCATGACCATTGATGATTACATGAATATCATTGGCCGTAATGCAGGGATGATTCGATTTTATTTATTAAGCTAAGTCTCAGCGATGAAGTTGATGAAAAACTTTTTAAATCATAGAAGATAGTAAATTTTATGCCTTACTTAACTCTTCTAATGGATTACTTATTCCGTTGCAGTTGTTGATCTAAAACTTGTTCTCTATTATATTCTATCAGTTGTTATACTGTTGAAGGCTAAGGATAATTTATTCCGCATTATCTTAGTCATAATATTTCTTCTTGGGCTAGTTGAGCTCACCCTTTCTTTCACTTTTTTCTCTTGTAAAATGAGAATATAGCTAGGACGAGTCGGGGAACAGATTGGTCCAGATGGTTATTTTAGTAGTCCTCACTATTCTATAAAATAGTGTGACAATAAATGTAATGAGGACTCCATTGAGTGTGGATATTGTCTAGATGACAATATTCTTATTAAAACTCTTAGATTATGTTTTGTCGTATTTTACACGACTGTTGTTTAATTAAGTTGTATTTAAATTTTGTACCATGTATTTGATTTACTCAAGATGGGTGACGATACCTATTTTGGGGGCGTCACGGTTAATATCAAAGCTTAGGATATGATCCTCGGCCGAGATGTGAGACAAGAACTAGGAGGGAGGGACGGGAATTCTTCGCTAGTATGACCTACCTAAGTTTATTTGGTATTTAATTGGTCTCACGAGTATAGGGATAATATGTGATATGTTAATTAACCCTTGTTTTGTGGCGATTTGAAAATGGCATCCGAAAAATGTTGAGATAAGCAATGAAGCACATGAGACCGTTGAGTCACCAACGATCAATACCCAGGATAATGTGCAACAGGAAGATAATAATCCTCAGGTAAACAATAACACCAATGAAATGGTGAATGATGGGATGTTCAGAAGCTTTATGCAATTCATGCAACATCAGGCGAGAGCGACTCCTATTCAAAATGCAGGTGGAAACACTGGCAACTCTCGGACGGTCACCGCTAAACAGTTCAAGGAGCTGGGACCACCGGAGTTTATTGGAGAGCTAAAACCACTTAAGGCGGAGACGTGGATAAAATAGATCACCAAGATATTTGATGTCTTGGGATGCTCTGAGGAGCAAAAGGTTCCCTTTGCCACCTTTATGTTGCGAGGAGAGGCAGATTACTGGTGGGAATCGATAAAGCGTACTCAACCTATCGCACTGAAGAGGTCTTAGAAGAAATTCCAAGAACTGTTCAACGACAATTACTTTTCCGAAAGTATTCATCACATGAAGGAGGTAGAGTTCATCAAGTTGGAGCAGAACAATATGACCGTGTCACAGTACAAAGCTAAGTTTGCCGAGTTGTCCCGATTTGCATCCCACTTGGTTGATAATGAGGAGAGAATGACGCAGATGTTTCTAATAGGTTTGAAACCCGAGATACGTCAATACTTAAATTCTCACAAACTGTGTTTGTATTCAGATGTTGTAAATAGGGCTCAGTTATTGGAGCGCGATAACGAGTTTACCCAACCAAGAGAGAGCAGCCGACAAAATGATAATACCAGTGGTAGCAGTCATCAAAGCGGTGACAACAAACGTGGAGGGAATTAACATGCCAGAAATGGTAACCACTTCGGTGGTAATCATGGCCAAGATAATAGAAGTGGAAATTTCAAGAAGAGGAGATTCAACAATGATGGAAAGACGTCATCACCAGCACCTGTTGTTAAGGAAGGGCAGCCAATCGTATGCTATAAATGCGGAGGGGAGGGACATATCAGTTCGAACTGTACGCATCAATCCAAAGCGTGTTATAATTGCGGAAAAGAAGGTCACCTTGCCCGATTTTGTCGTGCACCGAAGTCAAGTCCAGCTTGGGATGGAGGCATCAAAGGCCGTCCCAGACAAGACAAAATCTGTAGTTTAAGGGAGAGCATTTGTTGTAACCTCCCAAAAAGCGAGAAATTCGAACGAGGTGATCACGGGTAAGCTAATCACAAACTTTAGCGAAGTTTATACTTTATTTGATACTGGTTCTACCCATTCTTTTATTTCTCCTACTTGTGCTCAACGTTTAAATTTGACCCCGGAGAAATTAGACTTTGATTTATCTGTTGAAACTCCGTTGGGAGAAACCTTCATCACATCCACTATTTATAAGTCTTGTTTGATTCAAATTGGTAACCGCACGTTACCTGTCGATCTTATCTCCTTAAAAATACTTTCATTTGACATGATTCTAGGGATTGCTAAAATTGATTATTTTCGTAAGGTTGTTAGCTTTCATATTCCTAATCAAACTATTATGCGAATTCAAGCGACCAAACCATTAAAATCAATAACGGTCATCTCAAGCCATAAAGCTATTCGTTTATTGAAAAATGGATGTCAAGCTTTCTTAGCTCATGTCACGATTTTAAACAAAAATACGCCGATTTGAATGATATTTCTATTGTTAATAAATTTCCGACGTATTTCTGAAGAACTTCCTGCAGCCTACCCTGGAGCGCGTGAAATTGAGTTTGGTATCGACCTCGAACCCTAGACAAAACTCATTTCCAAAGCCCCATATCGAATGACTCTATTGAACTTCGTGGAGTTAAAAACCCAACTACTGAGAATTGTTAGACATCGGTTTTGTAACGATCGAGAAATTTGTAATTTAATTTAAATATTTATTGAATTAAATAAATATTTTAAATAATTTATTTATTGAGAAAAGTAAATAATTGATGAATTATGGTGAATTAATTTAATAACTAAATTAAATAATGTTAATTTGAATAATGATAATTTTATCTAATGGATTTAATTTAAGGAAAAATTAAATTAAATCAATTGCTTAATATTTAAGAAGATAATCAAATTAAGTGAATTGTTTAATATTAAATGAATAAATTAAATAAAGTGATGTTTCTAATTTATTAATTAGAATTAGATATATATAATTATTTATTTATTATAAGTATACTTATAATAAGATTATAATTATTATAATTATAAATTATAAGCTATTTAATGGGTTGCAAGTGTGACACATGAAAACTATATAATATAAATAATATAATAATAATTTAATTGGGGGGGGGGGGGGGGGGTAAAGGTGTTAGCCAAACAAGGCCTTGTGGCCTTTGGCTTATTCAACTGACGCAGACTTTTTATTTTTCTAACGGAAGGGAACGTGGGAGAGGCTAGTTATATTTTCCTACACGTCTTATTTTTCCCTAAGGCTGGACAATATAGAAAACACAGAGAAGGTTTGAGAAAAGAAGATAAACACAGAGGGGTTGAGAGTGAGAGTTTGAGAGAAGTTATTCTGTGATTATCAAGTGGGAGAGAAGGGCTTGCTAATTGTTTTGCTAATCAAGGTATAAACTATCCTCATTCTAACTTTTAGTTTCGGTATATATATGTATATATTCTATGTGATTGGAAATCACGCGAATTGTGATATGTATATATGCTCATATAGTTTTGAAAAAAAAACTCTGTTAATCATCATGTATACTTGTAACGATCGAGAAATTTCTAAGTTAATTTAAATATTTATTGAATTAAATAAATATTTTAAATAATTTATTTATTGAGAAAATAAATAATTGATGAATTGTGATTAATTAATTTAGTCACTAAATTAGTTTATCGAATAATGATAATTTTATTTGTTGGATTTAGTTTAAGAAGATAATTAAATTAAATCAAATGCTTAATATTTAAGAAATTAATTAAATTAAATGAATTGTTTAATTTAATGAAAATAAATAAATTAAATAAAGTGATGTTTCTAATTAAATTAGATATATAATTATTTATTAATTTTAATGATAATGAGATTTTTATTATTACTCCCTCCGTCCTATAGTTATAGGCTGATTTTCCATTTTGAGATGTCCCAATATATAGGCTACTTACTATTTATAAAATTTAGTTGGTTCATTGTTTTACTTTTATTCCCTTATATTAAATATTCAACCTTTACTCTTTTTTTGAATAAATAACATTCAATGTCATTATTTTTATCACCATATTTAATGTTGTTGTATTCTCTTTGGTTAAAGTTTATGGATTTTAATAGTCAGTACACGTCAATCAATGAAGTTGAGAGTTCCAGTGTGATAAGTAAGGAGTAATTAACTTATTCATTAATTCTATATTAAGGGGTATATGTGGAAAATTTATGTTAAAAATTGCCACTTAAATGATTTTTTTAAACTATGTGCCAAAAGAAATCAGCCTATAACTATGGGACGGAGGGAGTATTATATAAGTTATTTAAATTAACTAAACTAATTTATTTAAATTAATTAGAGTGTGACACAAAGTAACTATGCAATATAAATAATATAATAATAAACTAGTTTGGGAATATTGTGGTAGCCAAATAAGGCCTTGTGGCCTTTGGCTTATTCAACTAACGAGTCTTTTTATTTTTCTAACGTAAGTGAACGTGGGAGTGGTTATATTTTTCTACGCGTATTATTTTCTAAGGCTTGCTAGATAACTGAGGAAGAGAGAATTACAGAGTTTTGAGAGTGAGGAATTAAGCGAATAATCTCTGTGAGTTTGCCAAGAGAAGGAGGAGACTCATCATCTTGCTAGTCTATAATCAAGAAGATTAAGGTATAACCAATTCTCAGACTTGTGATTTTCTATTCTCTGTAAACTGGGTTTTGTGGATTTGTTATTCAAGCGTCATGTAAGTGGTGTGTATTATGTTGTAGAATCTGTTAATTATCTTGTATGCGTGTTGTATCAGTGATTAAATCCGTGAGAAATTGGGTTAAGGAAGAAAAGGAAAATCACAGTGTTTTGTGTTCTTATAATATAGCCATAGAATGTACCAAATTTCTTGTCTAATATGTGTATAAAACTGTAAATTGATGCTTGCATATGGTAGTTCATTGAGATACGATCATAACGTAAATTGAATGGAATGATTTGGTCAAGAAATGAGTTCACAGTGACGATTTCTGGACAGACTATCAAAAATGGAGTTTTCATGAGAAAATATGAAAATTAAGGAATTAAAATAGTTGTAGTTGTTGTTAAATTGTGCAAAGTGGTTGAATATGTTAGCAATCATGTTTAGGATAGTCGTATATTTATTTTACATGTTGTTATCACCGTTTGATGGGTGAAATTTGTGTTTGTTGGGCTAAAAAGCTCTACTATTCACTTTACCGAAGTGCAAATGCATCGTGCACCACAGTACCAATTACTGTTTGACTGCTACCAAAAGCAAGTCAAAACTGCAGTTGGCAAAGTTCAAGCCTAATCTATGTGTGGCGCAATTGCCACCCACCTCGAATCCTGAGACGATGTGAGGTCTGCTTGTTTGTAGGTCAGGCTTGTCGGACTTATGTTAGTTTAGTGAGTATGTTAATGATGTTAAAAACATGTTATAAACTATAATAACAGATGTTAATGTGTTAAAATGCAAAGTACAAATATTTGAAATAATTATTTAAATAAGTTATAAAATGAAACCAAATGAGATGTTTTCGAAAGATAGAGTTGAAGAACTAAGTTATGTTGATCAATGTGTAATTTCAGAAGCGTTAAGTATGTTAACCTAAATGGTTAGGTGCTAGGTTAGGGTTATGACCTAAATGATGGTTTAAACCCTAAAGCTAATATTCATACAATTAATTGTTGTTGCGATTTCGATGATATGTGTAGGGTAATTGGAGATTATTTCATTTGTGTAGCTTACAAACAAGGCAAGTCTTCTAAATCCATACTTTTATTGAGTTAGTTTGTTATAGTTATGCAAGTTCTCTAACTCTACTTTCATAAATGTGCAAGTTTCTAAATCTTATATTTGTCATTGAGCAAGACTATTGATTCTATTCTAATAAATGATTGAATAAGCTCATGTAACCTAATTCGTTACATCGAATGAGTTTCACATTCTTATTTCTTGTTATTTGTATTCAAAACATATATTGTTCTAACACATTGATTCAAAGGAGATTGTTTTAATTCCTTGAATATAATACTTTGCATATATATCATGCTTATTCAGTTATATATTGTCGATATTCGATCTTTGACTTTTGTTAGCCTTGTTGATTATATACATTCTTGTATTAAATCTTTATTTATGGAAATTGAATAAGTGTTCTAAAATTCTAGAAACACTGATAAGCTAGTTCCAAACTAAACTTTCTTTAGTGCGGAAATTCTAAATTCAAACTGAGACGAACAACCCTAACATAGGGGATTTTGTACGTGTAACGTTTAGATGTTTGTGCACAATACATGGTACAAAGGGCTGATCCCCCTGAGTACGTTAAGAAGAGTCTGTACAATATAAGGACTATTGAGGTTAAGGTAATAATACCTAAACACCGTGGACATAGTTCGTGGTCTTAAGACCCTCAGATAATTAAAGTTTGAACTTGTTTTCTATTTTGATTCGTAGAACAAGTTCTTTATCATTTAGTATTCATTGTTCACTCTCATGTTGTTATTATACTCTCTTTATGTCAGTGAACAATTGTTTGCTCACTCTTGCAATTAAACAATGTAGCTAAAGTTGAAAGAGGTGATGATCCATCTACTAGCAAAGGAAATGGCAAGATGTCTAAGTGATGAAGAATTGTTTAAAGTTTATTTAAATAATTGAATTCTTAAGTCTTGTTTTATTTTATAATGTATTCCGCAAACTGATGTAATAATTTTAAGGTTAGATTACCTGGGATTTGTTTTGAGATTATGATGTAACTCTTTAATGGGAGAGATTATTGTTTAAGTTATTTAAATTATGTCTTTATCCTTTGATTATGGGTAGTTAGATATAATAGATTTGATAAGTGAGCACCAAATTCGGTGAAAATGAAGTACCCGGATTTGGGGGTGTCACAATACTTGTTATTTGCAATCAAATTCGTGTAAATTGGGTGTAGGAAGAAAAGGAAAAATCACAGTGTTTATGTTCATATAATAGGGCTTAGAAAGTATAAAATTTCATGCTAATGTGTGTTAGAATCTGCAATTTGATGTTTGAATATGTTTGTATGTTAAGAAACGAAAGCGGCGTAATTGGAATCGTGTCAATTGATTGAGAAATGAATTCGTGATGATTGAATTCGCTAAAGGTGTCAAAAAATGGAGTTTACATAAGAAAACGAGTAATTTAAGGAATTAAAATAGTTTAATTTGATGTTTAATTGTTCTAAGTTGATTAATATGTGAGGAAACATGTTTGTGTTAGTTTTATATCAATTGGATGTGCTAATTTTATTGTCTTAAGGGTGAAATTCGTGTTAGTTGGGCTAAAAATGGAACACTTATTCTTTTGTTTTTTTGGTTATGTCGTGCACCGGTCTGCGGTTGCTTGTGATGCCAAGGCCCAAAAGCAGCACGGTCTTGTTCGCCTATAAGTGTAGCATAGTCTACACACACCTAACTATGATGATGAAGTCTCCCTTATTCTGAGATCTTGTGTAATGGACTTGTGTTAGTTTAGCATGAATGTTAAGGATATTAAAACATAAAGTGGACTATAATAACTAATTGTAAGATATTGTAATTCAAAGTGTGAAGATTTTAAGTAATTATTTAAATAAGTTATAAAATGAAACTAAAAGTGATGTTTTCAAAAGTTGTAGATAAATGATAAGGTTTATGCTGATTAATGTGTGATTTCAGAGGCGTTAAGTATGTTAACCTAAATGGTTAGGTTCTAGGTTAGGGTTATGACCTAAATGATGGATTAAACCCCTAAAGCTAATATTCATACAACTAATTGTTGTTGTGATTTTAATGATGTATGTAGGGTAATTGAAGATTATATTACATTTGTGTAGCTTACAAACAAGGCAAGTTCTCTAACTCTACTTTCATAATTGTGCAATTTCTAAACCTTAACTCTTTACATTGAGCAAGCTTTCTAACTTCATTCTTTTATCTATGAATGCAAGTTCCCAAACTTTGGTTGAGCGAGATTATTAATTTTATTCTTATATACGATTGATTAAGCTCTTGTAACCTATTTTGTTACATCGAGTAAGTTTCACTTTTCTAATTATTATACAAAGCATATATTGTTCTAATACGTCGATTCAAATGAGATTGCTCTAACTCTTTTGAACATAGTACTTTCCATGTGTATCATGTTTATTCAGTTATATATTGTTAATATCCGATCTTTGACTTTGATAGCCTTGTTCAGTTATACATTATTGTATTAAACCTTTATTGATGGAAATTGAATAAGTGTTCTAAAATTCTAGAAACACTGATAAGCTAGTTCCAAACTAAACTTTCTTTAGTGCGAAAATTCTAAATTCAAACTGAGACGAACAACCCTAATATAGGGGATTTTGTACGTGTAATGTTTAGATGTTTGTGTACAATACATGGTACAAAGGACTGATCCCCCTAAGTACGTTAAGAAGAGTCTGTACAGTCTAATTAACTGTTAAGGTTGGGGTAGTAGTACCTAATCACCGTGGACATAGTTCGTGGTCATAAGACCCTCAGATATTAAAAGTTCAAACTTGTTTCTGTTTCTATTCATAAAACAAGTTCATTATTGTACAACATTCGTTGTTCATTCTCATATGGTTATTATTACTATTCTTTATGTCCGTGAGCAATTGTTTGCTCACTCTTGCAATTAAACAATGCAGCTAAAGTAGAAAGAGGTGATGAGCCATCTACTAGCAAGGGAAAGATGTCCAAGTGTTGAAGAACTTCTTAAAGTTTTTTTAAATGCATGATGTTATAAGACTTGTTTTATTTTATAATGTATTCCACAAACTGATGTAATAATTTAAGGTTAGATTACCTGGGATTGTTTATGAGACGATGTAACCCTTTAATGGGAAAGATTATTGTTTAAGTTATTTAATGTTTTATCCTTTATTATGGGTAGTTAGATGTAATTATTTTGATAGTGAGCACCAAATTCGGTGGAAATGAAGTACCCGGATTTGGGGGTATCACAAGTTGGTATCAAAGCTTTAGGTTATGAACCTTAGGTGGGGGAAACCTTAGGAAGTAGCCTTTAAGAAGTCAGAAAACATAGTTGTGTTTAACTCTAATCGGGTTTTAAGGAATGGATTAAGGCATCCATTGAAACTAAACAATAAAAGACATTATGTGCTATGTGTTAATAACTTATGTGATCGCGCATATCGATAATGTTATGTAAAACTTAAAATATTTTATTGGCAGGATGTCTGGTGAAGGAGGATCCAGTCCAGTTAGGGAGGTGATGCCTCAGATACCTAGAGCTGATGAACCTCGAGATATTCACGTAGTGCGGGAACAGTTGATCCAGGAGGATGAGCCTGTGACCGATCCCGAGGAGTATAGTCCTGAGGAGATAGAGGAGGATGATGAGGAAGAGGATCCTGTGGAGTTTCCACCAAACTCTATATCAGCCGAGATGTATGATGCTCTGTATGACCATAACATAGAGTTACAGGATAATGTTGAGGAGCTGAAGGAGATGGTTGAGATGCATCACGTTGCGTTGGAGCAGAAGGATGTAGAGATTCAGGAACTTGACTCAAAACTTGGAAACACAATGGGATTTAGTTCATACCAAGGGTCAGCATGAAGACCTATTGGCAGTGAATGAGAAGATGAAGACTGACATGGAGAAGTTGAAAGATGAATTCAAAGAGGAATCAGCTAATCGTATAAGAGCAGAGGACGCTTGGATGAAGGCGACTCAACGTGCAGATCGTGCTGAGGCTAAGGTCCAAGTGAAGATAGCTAAGATGAAGGAGATGAATTATGCTTTTAATTCTGCGATTGATAGGGCCCAAGATCGAGTCTTTTATTACCCGCCTCAATTTGAAGACTCGCCGTGGTTCGTGATGGATTGTAGGACGGCATATCGCATCATGGAGGAGGAGCGTCGAGAAGCCTTACGACGTCTTAATATGCGTAGATAGAAAATAAGAGTGATGATAATAATATGTGGTTAATTATGTAAATAAATAAATTGCGAATCCCTTATTTTGAGATAAATAAAGGGATAGTATGAGTATGTAATCCTGAAACTTGTCTAGTTCAGGAAAGTGGATGTTATAGCGATTATGCTATCTTTAGTATGTTTTAAAACATTATGAATGAATAAAATATTGGAGTTTATTTGAAATATTATGTGATATAGCTTTAATCTTGGAATGTTTAAGTTAAACTTGAAAATACCTAAGCAGTTGAGTAAGGAACTAATAAGCGTATATTTAACAGAAAATGCCTCTTAGAAGAAGACAACCATGTCAACAAGCACCTCCTGAGGGGTCTACTAATAATAACAATGAGACCAACGTTAATCCAGTTCAGCAGTTGGTAACTTTGTTGACGGGAGCACTTACGAATCATCCGCACGCTCAAGTTACGACTTTCAAGGAATTCAAAGCGGTTGGACCGCCAGAGTTTCAAGGGTCTATGAATCCAGTGGAAGCCCAAACCTGGATCATGGAAATGGAGAAGGTGTTTGATGTTGCTAGAGTTAACGAAGATCAAAAGACTGCATTCGCGACGTTCATGCTGAAGTCTGAAGCTAGCTACTGGTGGCAAGAAAATAAGGTTCGTGGGGGACAAGGAGTGATAATGTGGGATAGATTTAAGGAAATGTTTTTCGAAATGTACTTTCCAGCGAGTTCTAGGAATCAGTTGGACGTGCAATTTCTGGAGTTAAAACAAGGAACAATGACGGTGCCAGAATATGCTGCCAAGTTTAACGAGTTGGCAAGGTTTGTCACTTATCAAGTCAATACGGATGAGCGTAAGGCGAGAAGGTTCGAACAAGGATTGAAACCCTGGCTGTATAGCAAGATTTCAATGTTCCAGTTAAATACATTTGTGGCTGTACTGGAAAAGGCAATTATCGCGGAAGGTGGAAGCGATGCCTTGACCACGTACAACCAAGAATAGAAGTAGAGGAAGAATGATAATGAGAATAAGGCTGGTGGGAGCAATATTGGAAGTAACAATCAGAAGAGGAAGTGGAACGAGAATTTGACTACGGGAGGACAGCAGGGAAGTCAACAGAAGAAAAAGTTTGAAGCTTGTGCTACTTGTGGAAAGAACCATACTGGGGTGTATTTGAAGGGAAAATGGGTGTGTTTCAACTGTGGTCAGGAGGGACACATTGCACCAAACTGTTTTAGCCCAAAGAAAGGTGCATGTTTTACCTGCGGTTCTAGGATCACATGGCTCGTGATTGCCCTAAGAAGCCAGCAGGAAGTGTAAGTGGTGGAAAAGGAAAGAAAAACGGTGGTGGTGCATTGACTATCACTGGACCAGCACAGTCAAGCCGACCTACTACGAGAACTTTCAATATGACCGTGCAGGATGTTGTTCAGTCTAAGGATGTGGTGTCAGGTATCATTTCGATTAATGGTATTAATGCTTATGTACTGTTTGATTCGGGTGCTACTTGCTCATTTATATCCGATGAATTTTCTCAGAACTTAGATTTGCCTCAGGAAGAATTAGATTATCCTTTGAGCATAGAGATTGCAAATAGGGAAGTGATTCATGTTAGATTCATATATAAGAATTGTAGAGTGGTTATAAAGGGTCAAGAGATGAGGGTAGACTTGATTCCAATTAGACTGGGTGAGTTTGATGTTATCCTGGGAATGGATTGGTTATTCAATCACGGAGCAGTAATTGATTGCCAAAGAAAGTGTGTTAACCTTATGACTCCATCAAAGGTTGTGTTCTATGGCAGCAAGTCACCTCGACAAGCAAGTTTTCTGATGGTGATGCAAGCCAAAAAGTTGTTATGACAAGGATGTGTAGGATACTTAGCCTACATAGTTGATACACAGAAGAAAAGTGCGAAGTTAGATGAGATACCGATCATAAGAGATTTTGGAGACTTATTTCCAGACGATTTGCCGGGTCTTTCGCTAGATCTACAAATTGAATTCGTGATTGATTTAGTACCAGAAATGGGTCCGATATCTAAGGCACCATATAGAATGGCCCCGGTAGAGATGAAAGCATTGATGGTGCAGTTGCAAGAATTGCTCGACAAGAAGTATATCCAACCGAGCGTATCGCCATGGGGAGCGCCAGTGTTATTTGTTAAGAAGAAGGATGGATTGATGCGGCTCTGCATTGATTACAGAGAATTGAATAAGGTCACGATTAAAAATTAGTATCCGTTACCAAGAATCGATGATTTGTTTGATCAACTAAAGGGTGCGAGATATTTTTCAAAGATAGACTTGAGGAGTGGTTATCATCAAAGGTGAGGCCAGAAGACGTACCAAAGACGGCATTCAGAACTCAGTATGGTCATTATGAGTTTTTGGTTATGTCGTTTGGTTTAACCAATGCACCTGCAGCGTTCATGGATTTGATGAATAGGGTGTTTACACTATTCTTAGATAAATTTGTGGTGGTGTTTATTGATGATATCCTAGTGTATTCTAAGACCAAGGAAGAACATGTTGAACACTTAAGAGTGACGTTGGAGACATTGAGAAAAGAGAAGTTGTACGCAAAATTTCAAAATGTGAGTTTTGGTTGGAACATGTACAATTTCTCAGGCATGTTATTGATAAAGACGAAATTTTGGTAGATCCATCAAAAGTTGAAGCTGTAGTAAACTGGGATCAGCCGAAGACATCGTCAGAGATAAGGAGTTTCTTAGGGTTGGCAGGTTACTATAGGCATTTTATTCAAGATTTTTCCAAAATCGCGACCCCGTTGACGAATTTAACCAGGAAGGCAGTTAAGTTTGTTTGGACGGAGAAGTGTGAGGAAAGTTTTCACGAATTGAAGAAGAGGTTGAGCTCAGCACCTGTGTTGTCATTGCTTGATGATACAGGGAATTTTGTGGTGTATAGTGACGCATCACATAAAGGACTAGGCTTTGTGATTATGCAGAACGACAGAGTTATTGCGTATGCATCACGTCAATTAAAAGATTATGAAAAAGAGTATCCGACTCATGACTTAGAGTTGGCTGCGGTGGTGTTTGCCCTGAAGATTTGGAGACATTATCTTTATGGAGAGAGATGTAAGATATATACTGACCATAAAAGTCTGAAGTATATCTTTACACAAAAAGATTTGAATATGAGGCAAAGAAGATGGTTAGAGCTGATTAAAGACTATGACTGCGAGATTTTCTATCATCCCGGAAAGGCGAATGGTGTTGCCGGTGCTTTAAGTAGGAAGGGATTGGAGAAGTTAATGTTGTTAACTGCTCAGAAAAAACTAGTGTCAGAAATGGCTAAGATGGAATTGGAAATTAAATATCCGATAAAATCCTACGAGAAATTATTCCAGATAGGAAACGATTCATTGTTGGTAAATAAAGTGAAGAATGCACAACTTCAGGATGAAGACTGCAAAAAGATAAAACAGAAGATATCTGAAGGTGAGAAAAACAAATTCAAAATCGATTCGGAAGGGTTACTTCGATTCGAAGGGAGAATTTGGGTTCCGCCAGTACCAGAAGTTAAAGAGGAAATTCTGAGTGAAGCTCACAACTCAAGATATTCGATTCACCCTGAAAGTACAAAATGTACCAGGATCTTAGATATCATTTTTGGTGGCCGAATATGAAAAAGGATGTGGCTGAGTGTGTAGCAAAATGTTTAACGTGTTAGAAAGTTAAAGCTGAACATCAAAGGCCTAGCGGATTATTGCAACCGTTGGAGATACCAGAATGGAAATGGGAGCATATCACAATGGATTTTATGGTAGGTCTTCCAACGACCCAACAAGGTTACGATGCCATTTGGGTGATTATCGATCGATTGACGAAGTTGGCACACTTCTTACCAATCAAGATTAGATTTACCTTAGATCGATTGGCAAAACTGTACGTGAAGGAAATAGTTTCAAGACACGGTGTACCTGTGTCCATTGTATCAGACAGAGATCCACATTTCACATCAAATTTCTGGAAACGATTACAAGAATGTTTGGGAACACAGCTAAGAATGAGCACAGCGTACCATCCTCAAATCGACGGACAAAGCGAAAGAACCATCCAAACACTAGAAGATATGCTCAGAGCATGTGTAATGGATTTCAAAGGAAATTGGGATGACCATCTGCCATTGGTGGAATTTTCTTATAATAATAGTTATCACGCGAGTATTGGCATGCCGCCTTATGAAGCGTTATACGGCAGAAAATGCAGAACTTCGTTATGGTGGGATGAGGTTGGTGAACGTTTACTATTAGGTCCAGAATTGGTACAATAGACTGTCGAGATCATCAAGGTTATTCGAGTAAGGTTGATGACCGCATAAGATAAACAGAAGAAATATGCCGATCATCATCGACAAAATAGAGAATTCGATGTCGGTAGTTATGTTTTCTTAAAAGTATCTCCCTAGAAAGGGAAAATTCGGTTTAGCAAGAAGGGGAAATTGAGCCGTAGATTTATAGGACCTTTTGAAGTACTTCGACGAGTTGGTGAAGTAGCGTACGAGGTAGCTTTACCTCCGGAGTTGGAACATATTCATAATGTTTTCCATGTAGCGGTACTGAGGCCATATAAATCTGATTATACACATGTTATAGAATATGAGCCCTTACAGTTTGAGAAAGACTTAACGTATGAAGAAGTCTCTGTTCAAATTGTTGACAGAAAAGAGCAAGTACTGAGGAATAAGGTGATACATTCTGTTAAGGTAATCTGAAGGAACCACAATGCTGAGGAAGCTACGTGGGAACTTGAAAGCGTTATGATGAAGAATTATCCTCAGTTGTTTGATTGATTTTGTATATCGATTCTGAGGATAGAATCTTGTTAAGGAGGGAAGAATGTAATGAATAAATTTTTCGAGTTGTGATTCTGGGGACAGAATCCTTTTAAGGAGGGAATGATGTAATAATCGAGAAATTTGTAATTTAATTTAAATATTTATTGAATTAAATAAATATTTTAAATAATTTATTTATTGAGGAAAGTAAATAATTGATGAATTATGGTGAATTAATTTAATAACTAAATTAATTAATGTTAATTTGAATAATTATAATTTTATCTAATAGATTTAATTTAAGGAAATAATTAAATTAAATCAATTGCTTAATATTTAATGTTAACGCCAAGATCTTTCCCCACGTCCCAATCACCAAGACGCGTCCGATATCCTACACAGTTGAACAAGTCAACACCAAAAGCTTGACGGCTTGACCGTCGGGGGATAGCTCCGGCGTGAGAGTCAGTATCGGCGATCACAAGGTTAACAATGGAGGAAAAATAATGTCTAGTGCTTGAGAGAGAATAATAATATGATTGTGTGTTGTAATGTTTTGTTACTTACCTTTCTTGTGTGATCCTTGCCCCATACGCATCTCGGACCTTGCCATGCGTACCACCCACTATTTCCTCGACACCTCCCCCACTCCCCGATCATCTCAAATAGAAAGTATGTAGCCTACTTCCTTATCTGCTACCACTATTTGCCACCGCCGGTCATCTGAGTCCCATCATCATTAATGCCATGCAGAAAGGTGGCAGACATAACAGTCAACTATCTTTTTTATCATGATTATCGGTCAATAAAAGGGTTAAGTAACAATTTGTGTAATGGGCCACTCCAATGGCTAAGCCCAATAATAGAGATGACCCATATGACCCGATCCAATCAAAAAGACCCAATAGAATAATTAAATAACTGGGTCCAAATCATTCGGACCAATCAGGAAAAAAGTAACATGATTCAAGGGAGGAGCCCATTAAGTCCGGCCCAATAATGAAAAGGATCATGACCCAACATTGCCCCCCAGTCTTTTATTAAACAAGGTGTTTAATGGAAGACTGTAATTAATAAAGGCCCATGATATAATGAGTTGTAATAAATCACAAGGGGTCCAATCTTAAACCTGTCGAGGCCCAACTGATGAATGTCATTCAATAATTCAAATAAAATAGGGCCCAAAAGAGAGAAGTCCAATCCGGTTATGATATTAAACCCAAAACCGGACGCTACCCTTTCACATTCGCCATCATTACTATTAATTAAATGTGCCGCCCTTGTGTAACGTGTAACCGTCAGTATAAAAGATAATTTTTCCCCAAATTGACAACTTTACCTGCCATTTCAAACTTCAAACGTCTTTTCGAGCTTTAGACTTCCTCCTCTCTCAAATTTCTTACTTTTCTCTGCAAACTAACAATAATGGCGTCTTCCAGTTCTGCTAACGTCACCCCAATCCAAGCCATTCCTCTTACCACTGTTCCTCCTACACCCAGCCCAAGCAAGGCCGCTTTGGGATCGAACCCTAATCCCACTGGTACGTCGAGTAAAAGCACACCAAAAAAGCCTCTTCCCAACCCTTCCATCTTCTTTCAAAGCGCAACACAGTTCCCTCATGCCAACACTGCCTCAACATTAACTGAGAAGGACGTTCAGAACACATACGAACGGTACCAGGTTCTGGCGACCCATCAATTCCACCATCCCACCAACACAGAGAGGATGTACCAGTGTTCGGATGGCTGGACCACCATGCCTCTGACACTCTTAGAAAAAGGGGTTTGGTTCCCCTTACACGTTTTCTTGGTCACCCTCCTAGGGTTCATTGGCGTTGAGTTCGCCCAACTGGTCCCGAACTCTTATATTCACATCTTGGCGTTTATCGCCTTCTGTCATGAAGTGGGCGTCGCCCTCACCCTCGACTTTTTCTTCTCCATATACACCGTTAGCAAGTCCAGAGAGAAGGGATTTAAACTTTTGGGTTAGATTCCTTCAAAAGTCGGAGAGGACTTCGAGCGACGCTCTCTGATAAATACTCCTTCCAGTAACAAAAGATGGCATAAGCAGTGGTTCTTCGTTAAAGGACCAGAGATTGCCTCTCTCCCTGACTGGACAATATTGGACAAAGTATCTGCCAACTTTGGGGATATAGCTGAAGAGCGTGTGAAGGAGATGATTGAACTTCTGGATAACTTACCGAAGAAGGAGTGGAGTTACAATCTTCTCACCAAACAAGCTTGGTTATACGATCACAAATGTAAGTCTCAAATTTTTACCGAATTAAAATTTTTGGATTTTATTATTGCAAACAGGTCTAACGGGATGTATTTTTCTATTGCAGTATCTTTGATCAAACCTTCATCGATGGATCGAAGGGATTTAGAAAAGTTTCTTTTAAACAAAACCCCATCACCCCCTCCTGCTACTAAAACCCCCCAGGAAGAGATTCCGGCCTCTGAAGCCCCAGATGTCGAAGATCTTCCTGTAGAATCAGAGGCTATAGAAGAAACTCTCCGACTTCGTAAGAAGAAGAGAGCTGTTCAAAAGCCAAGAGGTATCTCCCAAGAATCTCAGCCAATCTTGACCTGCAGCCTGATCGATATGCCTGTAAACGAACGGATGCAGGCCCTTCGTATCAAGAAAAGGCGAGTCAAGATAACTCCTCTGTCGGTCGATGAGCTTCAGGTTCCTACTGGCCCAGTGGAAATTCAGGCTACCGAAGAGGATCACGAGGAACATCCCGAGAGTTCAATTCCCTCTCGGAAGAGAAAACATCCCTCGGATGATCAACCAGCACCACCCGAAGAATCAATTCCAGACCAACCTCATCCGTCACCTATCCCTTCGCCAACCCGGGAACCTACTCCTGTCCGTTCTCCATCTCTCGGGAACATATACCTGGATTCTTCACCATCCCCTTCGCATGAAGAACGGCCGCCTTTCATGTCAATCCCATCTGCCGACGAGTTTGAAAATGATGCCAGGGGATCCCCAACTTTGTGGCCCCATTTTAATGCGAATTACCCCTTCCATCTCTTCAACTCATTTGTTAGGGAAATCGATGAACATCGGTTCGGCAATAGTTCAATCATGGATCTCCTTAAAGAAGGCATGAGCTATCACGCGAAGGTAAAAGTTCAACTCATTTGTCTGTTCTTTTGGATTTATATGCATTTCTTCGTTAAACTAGCGAATTATCTACAAACATCTACAGGCTAGTGCTGTCTTTGGGCGTCTTCTTCCACGCTACCAAGAGACTGAAGCCGAAGAGGATGCTGCTCGTCGAGAAAACACAATTCTGAAGTCAGCTTGGAATAAGGCAAGGACTGACCTTGACGATGCTCTCTTCAATAATGAAAATCTTCAAAAGGACTTAACTCGAAGAATGGAGGAATTGAAGATCTAAAAAGAGGATTTGAAGAAGATGAAGGCCAGTCAGCAGAACATGACGAGTCTGAATGTTGAACTTTACACTCAGAATCATGCTCTAAGGCTCAGGAATGAAGAACTCTGTATAGCCAATCAAAGTCTGGCTATACAAGTTGATAATATTCAGGAAGAAGCTCGTGTTGACAAAGAGAAGAATTTGAACATTCGTCTTGAGCTTCAGGGTAAGTTGGAAGATTTGCAGGCTTTGGGGCCTCCTTTGACCGAAGAGCTTCACGAACAAATTCGAGATGAATACTGAAAGTCAAACGAGCTGAATGAGAAGGTAGTTCAGATGTTTTCTGATAGTTATTATGATTGCCGAAGAAAGGACAAGGCAAATCTTGTCGCAGCCGAAGCTGATCCTACCATTCTCGATTCGTCTGAAGATGAAGTCGCAGTCTGAAGAGGGATATCTATTTTTCTTTTTTAGCTAATAGGGTTTTTTGTAAAAAAAATTCATATTTCTGTCCTTGTAATTGGCGATATATTAATGAAATATGGGCTTTGTTCTTATGACTTTGGTGCATTTACTTTCTGTCAATACTTCAATATTAATTCAACTGGAAAAATGTACATACTCTTTCATGGACTCAACTCGAACTGTTAAGTAACAACTAGGCATGTCATAGAACAGATAAGATGAAGTTAAAGAGTGAGGCATTTCGAACTCAACACTTAGAAAAAATTTAGGTAATAAAGTAAAGGGAGACTTATTCGTTACCGAAGTATGAGACAGGTCTGCTTCATTAGAAATTTGTTTACCCCAAAAGGCCTAACAAAACCACAAGATGACATTTGCTTACCATGAAGGGCTGACGAGGTCTAAAGAACGACAGTTGCCTACCACGAAGGGCCTGACAACGTCTGAAGGATGACGCTTGCCTACCACGAAGGGCCTGACAAGGTCTAAAGAACGACAGTTACCTACCACGAAGGGCCTGACAACGTCTGAAGGACGACGCTTGCCTACCACGAAGGGCCTGACAAGGTCTAAAGAATGACATTTGTCTACCACGAAGGGCCTGACAACGTCTGAAGGATGACGCTTGCCTACCACGAAGGGCCTGACAAGGTCTAAAGAACGACAGTTGCCTACCATGAAGGGCCTGACAACATCTGAAGGACGACGCTTGCCTATTATGAAGGGCCTAACAAGGTCTAAATGTCGATAATTGCCTACCATGCAGGGTCTGACAACGTCTTTGGGATGGCGTTTGCCTACCACGAAGGGCCTGACAAACCCATTAGGACCACCTGCCATTAAGGCTGCCATCGAATGGTCAGCAAGTCCACCCAAAGACAGGATTTGTTTGAGAAAAAAGGGACTTTTATTGATGATGACGTGAATATTTACAGACTTCCGATGTACTGACATTATATTTACTGAAAGTATTTCCTAAGCTTGCCGGCATGCCAAGTATTTTTAATTGCTGACCCATCCAATGCCTTCAACCGATAAGTCCCCGCTTTGGTGATTTCAAAGGACTTTATACGGTCCTTCCCGCCTCGGCAGACGCCTTTCCCAAATTCGAGGTGTAGATGCTTCGACTTTCTTGAGAACAAAATCTCCCACTTCAAATCACGCTGCTTTACCCCTTGTTGTAATGCTTGGCTACCCTCCGCTGATAAATCGCTAGTTTAACTGTATATATTTCTTTGACTTCGTCAAGCAAATCAAGATTGGCTTTCAGTCCTTCTTCATTGTAGATCTCTTTGAATTGACTAACTCGAAGACTTGGAGAACCAATTTCAACTGGGACTAAGGCATCAGTACCATAAACCAGTCTGAAAGGTGAATCCCCTGTTGTAGTCCTCGGAGTAGTCCGATAGGCCCATAACACGCTGAGCAGCTCTTCTGGCCATCTTCCCTTGGCTTCGTTCAATCTGCACTTGATCCCATTTAGCGGCGTTCTATTGGTCACTTCGACTTGTCCGTTTGACTGAGGATGAGCCACTGAAGTCTTTCTGTGCTGGACTCCCAGTTCTGTCAAAAATGCTTCGAATTTCAATCCCACAAACTGACGCCCATTGTCTGATATTACCACCTTAGGAATTCCGAAATGAAATACTACTGATTCTTTCAAAAATTTCAAGCATTCCTGTTCCGTTATTAACCTAAGTGGCTTTGCTTCTACCCATTTGGTCATATAGTCGATGGTAACTATAACAAAATTGACTTGACCTTTTGCTTTCGGTAGCAGACCCAGTATACCAATCCCCCAAACAGCGAAGGGTATAGGAGATAAGATCGAGTATAGCTCTTCTGGTGGCTGATGTGGTATCGGACTGTTGAGTTGACACTTCTCGTACTTCTTGACATATTCAGTCGCTTCCTTGAAGATGGTAGGCCAGTAGTACCCCTGAAAAAGTACTTTGTAGGCTAATGACTTAGCAGCCATATGGTCGCCACAGATGCCTTCATGTACCTCTCGTAGAGCATATTCAAATTTTCAGATGGAGTCAAACATTTCAAGAAGGAATATTTAGAAAGCCCTTCTAATGCATCCTCATCAATCAGAACAAAATTAGCACTCTTGTACTTGATTTTCTTGGCGAGCATCCTATCCGAAGGTAAAACGCCATATGCCAGATACTCCAGATATGGAGTCAACCAGCAGTTGGTTTGGTCAACGCACATTACCGATTCATGATGAACACTAGGATGTTGCAAAATTTCTAAGTAAACCGATCCATCAATGACGTTAACATCCGTAGTGGCTAATTTGGAGAGTGCATCAGCAATGCAATTGTTATTACGCTCGACTCCCTGAAACTCGCAGGATTGGAAATACTGAAGTCGTTCTTTCAATTCTGCCAAATACTTGATCATTCTTGGACCTCGAGCTTCATACTCCCTAGAGAGCTGCTTAACGACTAACTGAGAATCACTGATGATGACTATTCTCTGCACTTCAAGACTCTTCGCTAGTCGTAACCCCGTGAGTACCGCCTCATACTCAGCTTCATTGTTCGTCGCTTTGAACTGAAATCTGATGGCCTGTTGCACCTTGAATCCTCCCGACTCGTTAGAATAATCCTCGCTCCAATCGACGTCCGTAGTAGAAGACCCATCTGCATACAAAGGTCCATGAACTCTACTTACTAAAGAATCAGAATCGCTTCATCAAATCCTTCACCGCCATAACTTCATCGCCTTCGAAAACGAAAGCATTCAACTACAAAATCAGCGTGGCTTGCCCTTTGATGGCGGTTCGGGGATGATATTCAATGAAAAATTGGGACAAATCCATCGTCCATGCAGCTAATCTCCCCGATACCTCAGGTTTGCCCATAATCTTCTTCAAAGGCTGATCTGTGTATACTATTACCAATCTACCCTAGAAGTATTGGCTAAGCTTTCGACTAGCAGTTATTAAAGCAAAAGAAAACTTTTCAATGTTTGGGTACCTTGTTTCAGCATCCCAAAGGACATGGCTTACATAATAAACCGGGTGCTACTTACCCCCAACTTCACGCACCAAAACTGCTCCTACCGCCAATGAACTAGCTGCTAAGTACAAATATAGAGGCTCAACAGGAGCGGGCTTCACCAACAAAGGCGCCGAAGATAAGTAGGACTTGATGCTCTGAAAGGCGTCCTCACACTCCAAAGTCCATTGGAACGTCTTTGCATTCTTCGGCCCTTTCAACGTATCAAAAAATGGCAAACATCTTTCTGCCGACTTGGACATGAACCTCCTTAAAGCTGCAATCCTTCCAGTCAGACGTTGAACAACTTTAAATGACTGACGAGTCTTCATGTTCAGGATCACTTGAATCTTCTCTGGATTGGCTTCAATTCCCCTTTGACTGACAAGATAACCCAGAAATTTGCCACCCCTAATCATCAAGGTGCACTTAGTGGGGTTCAATCTCAAGTTGTGATGACGAATTATCTGAAAGCATTCTTCTAAATCATCCAGATGTTTATGCACCAACATGATTTTGACAATCATGTCATCCACGTACACCTCCACATTCTTGCCCAGCTGATATCTGAAGACATAGTTCATCATCTTCTGGTATGTGGCTCCGGCATTGATGAGGCCGAAAGTCATTTTCTTATAGGCATATACCGAACGATGCGTAATGAATGCCGTCTTCGGTATATCCTCTTTACACATGGAAATCTGATGATATGCAGAGAATGCATCCATGAAGCTCAACAAAGCATACCCCGAAGTGGCATCAATGAGCTGATCGATGTGGGGAAGCGGGTAAAAATCCTTTGGACAAGCTTTGTTCAGATCGGTATAGTAGATGCAAACTCGCCATTTACCGTTCTGTTTCTGGACCATCACCACATTTGCCATCCTCTGAGGGTAGTCGATCTCAAAGATGAAGTCAGCTGCCAATAGTTTTGCAATCTCTTCATCGATGATCCGCTGACGTTCAGGTGCAAAGATCCTCCTCTTCTATCGAACTGGTTTCTTTGACGGGTCCACTTCCAACCGATGCTCAGCAATATCCCTGATTACTCCCGGCATATCCTGAGGTTCCCATGCAAATATGTCAACATAGCATCTCAGGAGCTCCATGAGGTTCGTTCGGAGAGGTTCCGACAGACCCGAACCTATTTTCATTGTCTTGTTCACCTTGACCGGGATGATCTCTATCTCCTCTATTTCTTCAGCTGGCATGACCAATGGTTCAGAACTGCTCTCAGTGAAGGGTTCGATATCTATCGCCATGGTCTGCTTTTGCTTTGATACCCCCACTCCGTAGGTAATTTGATTTTGAAATGAGGGATTGAGGTTACAGCTTGCAAAGCAATTAAAGTAGGCCTCCCCAAAATAGCATTATAAGCAGAATCTACATGCACAATATAAAATTTGCAAATAATTTCTACCTATTGAGGGGTCGTTCCGAAGATGACCGGTAGTTTAACGGTTCCAGCCACCTTGACCGGATCATTGCTAAAACCGTACAAAGGAGCCTCCTGCCCTGTCTCCATCTTCCGCCCGTCTAGATGCATCCTTTGATAAGCGTGGGCATACAGAATATCTACAGAAGACCCATTATCTACCATCATTCGCTTCATATCCACCGAACCCACTTGCGTAGTCAACACCAATGATCCCTCATGCGGTTCGATGGTTTCCGAAGGGTAATCCTCATCGAAAGGAGATTACCGATACTCGAATAAGGTCTATCGGGTCTTGAGGTACCCGCCATCGACATGACCGAATCCAAGTGACTTCTAGGCTTTTTTTTCCAACAAGTTTGCCGCCAGTACCCCAAAGTGATGACATCTATCACATGCCTTGCAGTCATCCCGAGTGGGCAACGCTTATTTGATCGGGTTGAGTTCTTTTAATGTCCTCTATCGTCTTTGTTGATTCGCTTCTCAGCAGCCACATACTGAACTAAAGCCCCACCTTGTACCTTTCTTTCAATGAAATCTTTCAAACTAGCACAGTCATTCGTATCATGACCCGAGGCTTGATGGTAATCACAATACTTACGAGGATTCCCTTTTTTCGGGCTTAATGTTATCTCGAGGTGGCTCGAAGATAGGTTGATCCTTAATCTGATCCAAGATAACAAATTTCTATCGATTGTTAAGTCTTTGTGTATGTCCTATTTACTCTCTGGGTGGAGCGGACGAACGTCCTCCACCCTATCTCCAATTGTTGTATCTCTTCGACCCGCCTTCATAGCGGTCTTTATTCCCTTCATTCTTCTTCTGGTCCCCATCGGTTTTGTTCCGATCTGTCTCCTTAAGCCGGTCTGAAGAAGGACGTTTGAGGCTGTTCATGGCTTCCTCCACCATGATATAGCCTTCAGCTTTGTCGAAGGCTTCAAATGAGACTCTTCTGTGGTGAAACATTAATTTCTTCACCAATTTTTCTGATTTGACCAAATCTAACCCATTCTGAAATAGTCCCACAGCTTGTAGATCGTTCAGGTCTGTCACTTGGCCGACTGCTTCACGGAACCGCTTCACATATTGGCCCAAAGACTCATTCGAATACTGTCGAACCTGAGCCAACGAACCAGTTGGTTTTCCCATCCTTTTGTTGCTCTCGAAGCGAGCATGAAACTTACTGCACATGTCTGCCCAAGTTGAAATTGAATCCGGGGGCAAAGTCCCCATCCATTGCCTGGCATCCTTTCTGAGCGTCATAACAAAAGTATGACACTTAGCAGCATCGCTAAAGTCATAATAATCCATCGATTCATTCGAACACCGATCAGGTCGTAGGGATCCCCCGATCCATCATAACTTTCAATGTGGGGCAACTTCTTGGTGGGGTCAGCTTTCTCTTTTAGAATCTCTGCAGAAAAAGGGGATGCCTTCTTTCCCGAAGTATCTTTTATTTTCTGTACTTCGGCAAGCTGCTTCCGAAGTTCATTTAATTCTTTAATCAGATACTCCACACCTTCAGGTTGGGATGATGCTTCTTTCTCCGGTGACTCCTTCTTCTTCTGAGCGGACCGGTTTCTTACAAAAGAACCTCCAACTTTAGAGGGACTTTTCCGATGACGAGCATCCATAGGGTGGTGTACCCTCAGTAGACTCTCGAGAGTACGGCCTCTGGATATACTTTGTCTCTGAACTCGGGCGCTATGGTGAGAATGTGTAGCAACAAGTGCCTTCTTCATATTCTCTGGAGTGCGATCTCTGGATTGACCTCTTCGTTCGCTTCGACCCTGCTCCTTAGAATCGATAGGGTGATGTGCCCTCTTCGATCTTTGAGGAGTAGGGCTTCGGGATCTTCGTCTTTCTCGGGTTTGGCCCCGAGACTCACATCCTGAATGAGCAGGTTCCTTCCTACTCCGATGCCCTCGCTCTTCGGACTGAACATAACTGAACTCTTCATCCCTCAACTCTGCCATTCGAGCCATCTGCTCAGCTATATCCTGTCGCTACTTCACAAGTACCTCCATAGCTCTATCTGCTTCATCTGCCATCTTAGCCAATCGGGAGGCCTTTTTGTCTTGGTCATCTCGGTATCGAGTTCTAGGCGAGGTGCCTTCAACTCGTTTCCGACCATGGCTTGACGCTTTCTCTACCGTGAAAACTAGCTTATGCTTAGCTTTGCCTACCGCCTTCGGCCGAGAATCTTCATGTGAACGCTTGACGCCGTTTGTCTTCGGCGTGAACACTTATTGCAGTCTCAAAACGATCCTCGATGGACACTCGTGGTGTCGATTCACCGACAACCATAGGCCGCCTTGAGTGTAGGTGTTCTACTCTTTCACCATGAATACCGACGTAAACAAACACAGTCTATGATTGAAAATACTCAAGACACTAGAACTCAGCCCTCCTTCTAGCGCCAATGTTAACGCCAAGATCTTTCCCCACGTCCCAATCACCAAGACGCGTCCGATATCCTGCACAGTTCAACAAGTCAACACCAAAAGCTTGACTTGGCCAGTCGGGGATAACTCCCAAGTGAGATTCAAAGATGTCGGCGATCACAAGGTTAACAATGGAGGAAAAATAATGTCTAGTGCTTGAGAGAGAATAATAATATGATTGTGTGTTGTAATGTTTTGTTACTTACCTTTCTTGTATGATCCTTGCCCCATACGCATACTCGCATCTTGCCATCTGTGTACCACCCACTATTTCCTGACACCTCCCCCCACTCCCGGTCATCTCAGCCGAAAGTATGTAGCCTACTTCCTTACCTGCTACCACTATTTGCCACCGCCGGTCATCTGAGTCCCATCATCATTAATGCCATGCAGAAAGGTGGCAGACATAATAGTCAACTATCTTTTTTATCATGATTATCGGTCAATAAAAGGGTTAAGTAACAATTTGTGTAATGGGCCACTCCAATGACTAAGCCCAATAATAGAGATGACCCATATGACCCGATCCAATCAAAATGACCCAATAGAATAATCAAATAACTGGGTCCAAATCATTCGGACCAATCAGGACAAAAGTAACATGATTCAAGGGAAGAGCCCATTAAGTCCGGCCCAATAATGAAAAGGATCATGACCCAACATTTAAGAAGATAATTAAATTAATTGAATTGTTTAATATCAAATGAATAAATTAAATAAAGTGATGTTTCTAATTTATTAATTAGAATTAGATATATATAATTTTTTATTTATTATAAGTATAATTATAATAAGATTATAATTATTATAATTATAAATTATAAGCTATTTAATGGGTTGCAAGTGTGACACATGAAAACTATATAATATAAATAATATAATAATTTAATTAGGGGGGGGGGGGGGTAAAGGTGTTAGCCAAACAAGGCCTTGTGGCCTTTGGCTTATTCAACTGACGTAGACTTTTTATTTTTCTAAAGGAAGGGAATGTGGGAGAGGCCAGTTATATTCTCCTACGCGTCTTATTTTTCCCTAAGGCTAGACAATATAGAAAACACTAAGAAAGTTTGAGAGAAGAAGATAAACACAGAGAGGTTGAGAGTGAGAGTTTGAGAGAAGTTATTCTGTGATTATCAAGAGGGAGAGAAGGGCTTGCTAATTATTTTGCTAATCAAGATATAAACTATCCCCATTCTAACTTTTAGTTTCGGTATATATATGTATATATTCTATGTGATTGGAAATCACACGAATTGTGGTATGTATATATGTTCATATAGTTTTGAAAAAAAAAACTCTGTTAATCATCATGTATACTTGTTATTTGCAATCAAATTCGTGTAAATTAGGTGTAGGAAGAAAAGGAAAAATCACAGTGTTTATGTTCATATAATAGGGCTTAGAAAGTACAAAATTTCATGCTTAATGTGTGTTAGAATCTGTAATTTGATGTTAGAATATGTTTGTATGTTAAGAAACGAAAGCGGTGTAATTGGAATCGTGTCAATTGATTGAGAAACGAATTCGTGATGATCAAATTTGCTAAAGGTGTCAAAAATAGAGTTTTCATGAGAAAACATGAAATTTAAGGAATTAAAATAATTTAATTTAATGTTTAATTGTTTTAAGTTGATGAATATGTGAGGAAACATGTTTGTGTTAGTTTTATATCAATTGGATGTGCTAATTTCACTGTCTTAAGGGTGAAATTCGTGTTAGTTGGGCTAAAAACGGAACATGTTGTTTGTATTTTTGTTCTGTTCAGGTACGTGCCAATAGCAATACTGGCACGTGACATTAAGGCCAAAAAGCAGCAATAGCAATACTACGGCCTCCCATGCATAAGTGTAAGCCTTGATTCAGACACCCTTTAATCATGATAGTGAAGTCTGCTTATTTGCAGATCTTGTGTAATGGACTTGTGTTAGTTTAGCATGAATTTTAAGGATATTAAAACATAAAGTGGACTATAATAACTGATTGTAAAATGTTGTAATTCAAAGTGTGAAGATTTTAAGTAATTATTTAAATAAGTTATAAAATGAAACTAAAAGTGATGTTTTTAAAAGTTGTAGATAAACGATAAGGTTTCTGTTGATTAATGTGTGATTTCAGAGGCGTTAAGTATGTTAACCTAAATGGTTAGGTTCTAGGTTAGGGTTATGACCTAAATAATGGTTTAAACCCCAAAAGCTAATATTAATACAACTAATTGTTGTTGTGATTTTAATGATGTATGTAGGGTAATTGAAGATTATATTACATTTGTGTAGCTTACAAAGAAGTCAAGTTCTCTAACTCTACTTTCATAATTCTGCAAGTTTCTAAACTTTAACTCTTTACATTGAGCAAGCTTTCTAACTTCATTCTTTTATCTATGAATGCAAGTTCCCAAACTTTGGTTGAGCGAGATTATTAATTTTATTCTTATATACGATTGATTAAGCTCTTGTAACCTATTTCGTTACATCGATCAAGTTTCACTTTTCTAATTATTATACAAAGCATATATTGTTCTAATACGTCGATTCAAATGAGATTGTTCTAACTCTTTTGAACATAGTACTTTGCATGTGTATCATGTTTATTCAGTTATATATTATTAATATCCGATCTTTGACTTTGATAGCCTTGTTCAGTTATACATTCTTGTATTAAACCTTTATTGATGGAAATTGAATAAGTGTTCTAAAATTCTAGAAACACTGATAAGCTAGTTCCAAACTAAACTTTCTTTAGTGCGAAAATTCTAAATTCAAACTGAGATGAACAAACCTAACATAGGGGATTTTGTACGTGTAATGTTTAGATGTTTGTGTACAATACATGGTACAAAGGACTGATCCCCCTAAGTACGTTAAGAAGAGTCTGTACAGTCTAATTAACTGTTAAGGTTGGGGTAGTAGTACCTAATCACCGTGGACATAGTTCGTGGTCATAAGACCCTCAGATATTAAAAGTTCAAACTTGTTTCTGTTTTTATTCATAAAACAAGTTCATTATTGTACAACATTCGTTGTTCATTCTCATATGGTTATTATTACTATTCTTTATGTCTGTGAGCAATTGTTTGCTCACTCTTGCAATTAAACAATGCAGCTAAAGTTAAAAGAGGTGATGAGCCATCTACTAGCAAGGGAAAGATGTCCAAGTGTTGAAGAACTTCTTAAAGTTTATTTAAATGGATGATGTTATAAGACTTGTTTTATTTTATAATGTATTCCTCAAACTGATGTAATAATTTAAGGTTAGATTACCTGGGATTGTTTATGAGACGATGTAACCCTTTAATGGGAAAGATTATTGTTTAAGTTATTTAATGTTTTATCCTTTATTATGGGTAGTTAGATGTAATTATTTTTATAGTGAGTACCAAATTCGGCAGAAATAAAGTACCCGAATTTGGGGGTGTCACAGGTTTCATTCATCCTAGTACGTCTCCTTGGGGTGCTCCTGTTCTATTCGTGAAGAAGAAAGATGGAAGTATGCAACTTTGTATTGATTATCGGGAGTTGAATCATGTCACCATCAAAAATATGTACCCGTTGCCTCGCATTGATGACATGTTTGACCAGTTGCAAGGAGCCAAATTCTTTTCAAAGATTGATCTTCGTTCCGGATATCATCTGTTAAAGATTAAAATTGATGACATTCCAAAGACCACTTTCAGAATTCCTAGACATGTCTTTAGGATTGACTAATGCTCCTGCTGCCTTAATGGACTTGATGAACCGAGTATTCAAGGAATATTTGGATCACTTTGTGGTCATCTTTATTGATGACATCCTCATATACTCCAAAATCCGTGAAGACCATGAGCAACATTTGAGGCTGATACTTCAAAAGCTTCGTAAAAATAAGTTTTATTCCAAGTTGAAGAAATGTGAGTTCTGGCTTGAGGAAGTTGCATTCCTTGGGCACGTGATATCAAATCATGGAATATTTGTTGACCCAGCAAAGATTAAAGTAATTCAAAGTTGGGAGCAACCAAAGTTAGTGACCGAAGTACGTAGCTTTCTTGGCTTAACTGGTTATTATTGGAGATTCGTGGAAGGATTTTCTCGAATCGCTACTCCATTAACTCAGCTGACTCGAAAAGATACAAAGTTTGGTTGGAGCGAGGAATGTGAGAAGAGTTTTCAAGAACTCAAGAGAAGACTCATTTCAAAGACTGCTTACGACAATACCATCTGGCTGGAGGGATTTGTCATCTACAGTGATGCTTCAGACAAAGGGTTAGGATGTGTTCTCATGCAACATGGGAAAGTCATAGCCTATGCCTCACGATAACTCAAAGAATATGAGAGGAATTATCCTACTCATGATCTAGAGTTGGCAGCAGTCGTTTTTGCGCTTAAGATTTGGAGGCATTACCTGTATGGAGAGAAGGTGGAGATCTATACGGATCATAAAAGCCTCAAATATTTCTTCACTCAAAAGGAACTCAACATGGGCAACGACGATGGCTTGAGTTGTTGAAAGATTATGATCTTACCATCCAATACCATCCTGGAAAAGTGAACGTAGTAGCTGACGCATTGAGTAGAAGATCATATGCGGGTACGAGTGCAATATTTTTAACGCAAAGACCCATTTTGTATGACTTACAAAGGATGGAGATAGAGTTAAAGACTCCAGGGACCCATGTGATGATGGAGAATATACGAGTAGAACTGACTTTAATCGATAAATTTAAAGCTTCTCAAGCTACAGACCTGGAGCTGATGCGTATGAGGAAGAAAGTGAAAGAAGGTGTTATTCCTGAAGCAAGAATCGATGAAGAAGGAATACTTCGAGTTAACTCTAGACTTTGTGTTCCTAACGATTCTGACTTGAAGTATAAAATCATGATGGAGGCGCACAACACACCATTTGCAATCCATACTGGGAGTACCAAAATGTATCGTGATCTTTGACATTCATTTTGGTGGAGCAATATGAAGAGAGAGATAGCGGGATTTATCTCAAGGTGTCTAGCTTGTCAACGAGTCAAGGCGGAGCATCAAGTGCCAATAGGTCCATTGCAACCACTTGAAATTCCATAATGGAAGTGGGAGCACATTACCATGGATTTCGTTACTGGTCTTCCCAAGGTTTCTCAAGGCATAGATGCGATTTGGGTCATTGTTGATAGATTGACCAAGTCTGCTCATTTCTTACCTATACGAGAAACTTATACACTTGAACGTCTTGCTCGTATGTACATAAATGAGATTGTAAGATTACATGGTATGCCAGTATCCATAGTTTCTGATCGAGACCCAAGATTCACTTCAAGATTTTGGGTTAGTTTGCAAAAAGCTATAGGCACGAATTTATGATTTATTTCGGCATATGATCCTCAAAAGGACGGGCAGTCGGAAAGGACTATTGAAACTCTTGAAGATTTATTAAGACTCTGTGTCCTTAACTTCAAGGGAAGTTGGGACAAGTTATTACCATTGGTGGAGTTTTCCTACAACAGTAGTTATTAAACAAGTATTGGCATGGCTCCATTTGAGGTGTCGCTTCTCCAAGATGTCTTTGGGATGAGGTGGGTGAAGCAATGTTGTTGGGACCCGAGTTGGTACGTATGACTACTGAAAAGATTCAAACGATCCAACAGCGTATAAAAATCTCACAAGATCGACAAAAGAGTTATGTTGATCTTCATCGTAAGGACGTGGAATTCAATATTGGAGATCATGTGTTGTTACGTGTTGCTCCATGGAAAGGAGTTACGAGATTTGGAAAGAGAGGAAACCTCACCTCGATTCATTGGCCCATTTTTAATCCTCGATCGTGTAAGAACTGTGGCTTATAGACTCGCCTTACCGCCATGTATGTCTCGTGTTCATAACGTTTTTCACATATCTATGTTACGTAAATATGTGAAAGACCCAAACCACATTATTGAATTAGAACCGGACGAGATAGCGGAAGATTTAACGTATGAAGAGGTACCTGTTAAAATCTTGGATAAGAAGGATCATATTCTACGCTCCAAGGTTATACCTCAAGTCAAAGTTTTGTGGAGAAACCACGATGTTGAAGAAATGACCTGGGAGTTAGAATCTGAAATGAAGTTAAGGTATCCTCACCTCTTTGACATACCAGGTACGCACCCTAATTTTGAGGACAAAATTTCATAAGAAGGGGAGGTTGTAAGACCCCAACTTTTATGAATAAAGATTAATTTTTCTCGAAATATATTTTTGAATATTATGGTGTAAATTTAATACAATGTTATAGTTGTGGGTAATATTTACAAATTTTGTAAAGTAAGCAAGTGGTTATATAATATTCGATTGGTACGGGAATATTCATTTTAACAGAGAATATTCGTACGACGACAAAATCATTGGTGGACCCCACAACGAAAGTATTGTCGTAGTTAGAAAATGACAGAATTATCTTTTTATAAAAATAATGACGAAAGTTTTACCGTTAAACTGTTAAACTACCCGTGGTAAAAGTACAGTAATACGCGTGGATGCATAGTAGCACATGGTATTGATTATTGATGCTTACGTGGGAAGTCACTCAGTTATACTCAATTATTGCTACAGTAATTGCTACATAATATCTCTCATATTATTGATTCAATTATTGTCACAAAGATTATCTCGCATAATATTTTATATTATTAAATTAATAATTGAGACGACAAAGTTATTCATATTATTATTTACAATATTGATAATGTCTAGAAGTTCTGTCAAGGAGAGGTTTGCTCACCTAATTGCGCGCCAATAAGGAGAAATCTTTATCGGAAAGCCCCCTCTTTCTTGGGAACGACCTGGTTGTTAAATATTATGAGTTATAATATTAATGATGAATAAGTTCGTGTTGATTAAAGATGAAATTGATAGTTCCATTGTGTGGGAATTGTTAGTGTTAGTGAAAATCGACAATTATTTCGATAATAATTAATGTCTGGAGGTTATATTAACCAATCGGGTAATTCACCGGATAAATGAGCAATTAATTGCTATTAATTCACATGCTTATAACTATGTGTTCACATGTGTGTACTATTGATTCACGTGATTTATTATTAGGGGAGTTGGTGCAAGATTGATAATACTTGTATGACTAAATTAAAAATGGAGGTATAGATGAAGGTACTATACTATAATTAGTTTTTCACATGATTATACTATTAAGTCACATGAATGAACTATTAATTCACATTATTTACTTTTAGGGGAGGTGGTGCAAGTTTGATAATACTTGCAGGACTAAATTAAAAATGAAGATAAAGAGGAAGGTATTATATTGTAATATTTCGAGCCCCAAAACGTGCAATTATCAAAACTATATTTTTCTATAAATAGAAGCTCATTCTTCTTTCATTCTCACCAATTCACTAAGTCTCATAAGAGCAATTATTATAGAGAGAAAGAAGAAGAGAAGTCTGCTACCTCACTATTCCAGTATCCAGTTTCTTCTAAGGTAAGGGGTATTATTTCTTTCATATTCATGAAGAGAGTTATTTTCTTTCAATACTCGTAAGGGTTGTTAATCTATTCTTTATTATTCTATTGCAATAACCTGTCTGTGCGGTCGATTATCGCATGCCTGGTGAATTCTTTTGTTATTCCATTCTTTATTATTCTGTTGGAATAACCAGTCTACGCGGGCTACCGCATGCATGGTGAATTCTTCTATTATTCCATTCTTTATTATTCTGTTAGAATAACCAGTCTATGTGGACTACCACATGCATGGTGAATGATCATTCATATTCATTCCTTATTAAATTGTGGAAATAAACTGTCTACGTGGATTACCGCATGGCGGACAAAAATCCATTTGCAATTTTATATATTCTATTATACTCAGTTGGTTAAAGTTTTGGCTTCTATACTCCATTAAATTAGTAGAATATCCTGGATATTTACGCTTCATCCAGTATCATTTCATGGAAATATTCTTCTGAGCATTCTTGAATTTTACTCCACAAAGTAGTATCATGTTGACAATTTGGACGTTATTTATTTCTGGTTAAATTAAACTATAAATTTTTAAAATTTATCTTGAACTTATTTTATTGAATTATTATGTCATTGTCATCATCCTCATGTTTATATTGTGATGAAAGTCATCTTTGGCTTACGTGCATAGATGGACTTGGTATGATTATGACCAGGGATTATTCGGTATAATCATGACCGTAATGTGACGAATGATGTGGTGAAAGTCCTTATTGGCCTGTAGTTCATTGATGGACAGTTGTTGGTATGATTATGACCAGGGATTATTCGGTATAATCATGACCATTTATGATTACATGAATATCCTTGGCCGTGATGTAGGGATGATTCAATTTTATTTATTAAGCTGAGTCTCAGCGATAAAGTTGATGAAAAACTTTTTAAATCGTAGAAGATAGTAGATTTTATGCCCTACTTAACTCTTCTAATGGATTGCTTATTCCGCTGCAGTTGTTGATCTAAAACTTGTTGTCTATTATATTCTATCAGTTGTTATATTGTTGAAGGCTAAGGATAATTTATTCTTCATTATCTTAGTCATAATATTTCTTACTGGGCTAGTTGAGCTCACCCTTTCTTTCACTGTTCTCTTCAGGAAATGAGAATATAGCTGTAACGAGTCGGGGAACGGATTGATGGTCCAGATGGTTGTTTTAGTAGTCCTCACTATTCTGTAAAATAGTGTGATAATAAATGTAATGAGGACTCCATTGAGTGTGGATATTTTCTAGATGACAATATTCTTATTAAAACTCTTAGATTATGTTTTGTCGTATTTTACATGACTGTTGTATAATTAAGTTGTATTTGAATTTTGTACCATGTATTTGGCGACTCAAGATGGGTGACGTTACCTATTTTGGGGGTGTCACATGGTTGATCACATTTTTAACAACAATGTGATATCTTTCAGTGATGACGACATACCGGCCGAAGGGACCGGTCATTGTAAGGAGTTGCATATTACGATTTTGTCCTCCGGATACATGCTAGCTGGAGTCTTTATAGATGCAGGTTCATCTCTGAATATCTATCCTTACGCTACTTTGCTAAAGATGAACGCCAATCTCAAACAGATTCGAAGCAGTCATACGGTTATTAAAGCTTTCGACGGAGCCCGCCGAAATTCAGTCGGAGAGATTGAGCTACCAATAGAGATTGGTCCCCATACCTTCTACGTATCTTTTCATGTGCTCAAAAATAGATTCAGGATACAACCTGCTATTGGGAAGACCGTGGATTCATATGGCTGGGGCAGTCCCCTCCACACTTCATCAGCAACTGAAATATATCATTATTGATAGCCTAGTCACAATCAACGCTGAACCGGGATGTCCTAAACAGAGTGGCATACCCCTCATCAGCTTCAATTCAGAAGTTGAGCCGGTCAGTTTTTATGCCCTGGAGGTGAGCAACACTCACTACCACCCTATTGGGGCGTCACCTCTTACACCCAAGATTTCTGCCGAAGTAATGTCGGCTACTCAAGAAATGATATCTTTGGGTCATCAGCCGGGACAAGGTCTGGGTAAAAGTCATCAGGGTATTAAGCACCCGATTCAAGTGATCAATCAAATTGGGACAACTGGACTGGGCTATTCTGCCAGTTCCAGTCACAGGAATCCACATAAACATCATCAGATTCCTTCATCTTTAGTTACACGATGTTTGTCTTTACCTACAACTTCTGAGTCCGCACAACCTCCTGTAAAGGTGCCACCCAGCGTCATGGCTATGTTATTTCCCAAGTCGATACCGGTAAAGGAGAAAGAAGTCTTTGTTCCAGACCCCAGAGTGAAGGAAGAGAAACAAAGAATTAAGCAAGATATTGTCAGAATGATGTCAGGCATACGCATCATTGTCCATGATGAACATACAAACAGATACACCCCAGACGTAATGGTCATCATTCAGTAGAAGGAGGATGATGACAAACCCTCCATCACTGCAGTCTACCAGGACTTTGTCCTCAACAATTGGAGCAGCACTCCTTGCATTGGTCGACGAGGGTAAAACGGGCAGGAACTCTTTCTACCCTGTAAATATCATAACTGCTTACTTTTTTGTACAGTATTAGCAGTTGTTTTGTCAGTACATGCTAACACTTTGTATGATCAAACCATTTCATATATACTAAGTGAAAGCATATTTTGTTTCAGGACCCTGAATTTAGATGTGCCTGTACTTGCTGATAAGATGCCTCTTCTCCACAAGGATTGTAACTTTGATGTAGAGTTGGATTCATCCTTGATGGAAATACATGAGGACATTGAGGTGCCTCCGGAGATTAAACAATGGGTCAAAGACAAACCTAAACCCAACCTTGATCAAACCACTTCCTTCAATCTCGAAACCTTAAAAAGCCCTAAGTTAATCTAGATTGGTTCAGACTTTACCCCAAACCAAAGGAATGACATGGTTACACTACTAACCCAATTCCAGGATGTGTTTGCATGGTCTCACGAAGACATGGTGGGTTTGTCCACTGACATTGTTCTTCATCACCTTCCCATTAAAGAGGGATTCAAACCAGTCAAGCAGAAGCTCAGTCGATTGAAACCTGAGTGGAGTTTAAAAGTGAAAGAAGAAACTGTGAAACAATTTCAAGCTGGTATTATCATGGTGTCTACATATCCTGAATGGATATCCAACATCGTTCCCGAGCCTAAACCTAAAGGAAAGGTGCGAGTTTGCGTGGATTACCGGGATATGAATAAAGCTTGCCTTAAAGATATCTTTCTCGTGCCATTTATCCACATTCTCATTGACAATACTGCTCAATACGGCATGTACTCCTTTGCGGATTGTTTCGCTGGATACCACCAGATTATGGTTGCTGAGGAAGATCGTGAGAAAACTACTTTCATCACACCTTGGGGAACCTTTTGCTATAAACGGTTGTCATTCGGCCTCATCAATGCCGGAGCCACCTATCAACGAGTTATGATGGCTCTTTTCCACGACTTAATGCACAAAGAGATAGAGATCTACGTGGATGACATCATTGTCAAGCCCCGAATAGAAGAAGACCATTTAGACCATCTCATAAAGCTCTTCAACAGGTCGCGTAAGTACAACTTTAAGTTGAATCCAGCCAAGTGCGCCTTTGGCGTTAAATCAGGCAAGTTGCTAGGATTCCTAGTCAGCCACAAAGGGATTGAGCTGGACCCCACTAAAATCCAGGTCATCACTGAAATGCCCATTCCTCAAACAGAGAAGGAAATACGGGGATTTTTGGGAAGAATCAACTTCATTAGCAGGTTCATTTCTCAACTCACAGCAACCTGTGAGCCTATCTTCAAGTTGTTAAGGAAGAACTCCTCCATGAAATGGAACGACGAGTGCCAGAAGGCTTTTCTCACAATAAAAGAGCAGCTAGTCAAAGCTCCTATTTTCGTACCACCCAGGGATGATGTTCCCCTGTTCATATACCTGCCCATAAGTGACAATGCCATGGGCTGTATGCTGGGACAGAAAGACGATAGAGGCCAAGAATGAGCTATCTATGACCTCAGCAAAAGATTCAGCAGCAGTGAACGCAAGTATACTCTGATTGAGAAGACTTGTTGTGCTTTAGCATGGGCTTCCATGAGGTTACAGCATTACCTCCATGGTCACACAACCAATCTTATATCCCTCGTGGATCCTCTCAAGTACGTGTTTAATAAACCCATGTTAAATTTCTGGCTGTCCAGATAGCAGTTGATCCTACAACAATTTGATATCATCTATGTGACGTAAAATTCTATCAAAGGTCAAGGAATTGCGGATCAACTGGCCTGGCCTCCGTACCTTCAGGGGATTTCAAACCCTTGGAAACTTACTTCCTCGATGAAGGGGTAATGGCAATTCAGCAACACCATTAGTACGATACATGTCACACATGGAAAATATATTTCGATGGGGCTATTAATATGGAAGGTTCTGGAGCTGGAGCAGTTCTGGTATCCGGTACGGGGGAGCAGTATCCCATCGTCGTCAAATTCCAGTTTGTCAGCACCAACAACACATCTGAGTATGAAGGCTGTCTCATGGGGCTAAAACTTGCACGTTCAATGGGCATCAGGCGGTTAACTGTCTTTGGGGATACAGAATTGGCAATCAGACAATCCACGGGAATCTATCAAACCACAGAGCTACATTTGCTGCCTTACCATCAACAAGTTTTACAGATGGCTTTGGAGTTCGAAGAAATCTCCTTTCTACACATTCCTCGTAATAGGAATGACTTTGCAGACATATTAGCAACTTTGGCCTCCTTGATTCACATGCCGGACAAGGAACACATGCCAAACGTCATATTTTCCCTGCACAAGGCACCAACCTATGGGCACTATGTTGGAGAAGTATCAGATGAGTTACCTCTCATCCAGCACCCTTAGTATCAGCATATCAAGGAGTACCTACGAGATAGATCTACACCCGCTGAGGCGAGCCCGACTGAGAAAATGCGGATCCATCGATTTGCTATGAAATTCTACCTGAGCAGAGATGTACTCTACAAAAGAGATGCAGGACTAGGTCTCCTCAGATGTCTGGACAAAGACCAAGCTCAGAGGCTCATGGATGAGGTCCATGGTGGAGTATGTGGCCCACACATGAGCGCCCCCGGCTTGTTAAGAAGATCCTCAGAACATGACATTACTGGCTTACCCTCAAAGCTGACTGTGATGATCACGTCAAGAGGTGTTATCAATGCCAAATTCATGGAAATGCCATCCACGCCCCACCGAGAGAGCTCCACAATATGAGTTCACCTTGGCCCTTTTCAATGTGGGGAATGGACGTGATCGGGCCCATCGAGCCCAAAGCCAGTAATGGGCATCGCTTTATATTCACTATGATCGACTACTTCACCAAGTGGGTAGAAGCAGCCTCCTTCCCCAGGGTTACCAAAGAAGTTATCATTGCTTTCATCAGAAACAATGTTATTTGTTGATATGGACAACTTGAGGTAATTGTGTCAGACAATGCTAAGAACCTCAATAACAAGATGATGGAGGAGTTATGCAGTCAATTCCACATCAAACACCTTAACTCCATCATCTATCGTCCAAAGATGAATGGTGTTATCGAAGCGGCTAACAAAAACATCAAAAAGATCATGCAAAAGATGTCCGCCAATCACAAAAGATGACCTCACTTATTGCCTCTGATTCTGTTAGCCTACAAAACATCAATGCGCATTCCACTGGGGCAACCCCCTACGCATTAACCTATGGGATGGAAGCAGTGCTCCCCATAGAAGTTGAAATAGAATCCCTCAGAGTGTTGATAGACTCTCAGCTGGATGAAGACCAGTGGGTACAAGACAGGTATCACCAATTGTCTCTAATAGACGAAAGGCGAACCGTGAATATCTTCTATGGTCAGTTATATTAACAAAGGATCGCCAGATCCTACAATAGAAAAGTCCGGCTACGGCAGTTTAAGCAGCATGACTTGGTTTTAAAGAAGATACTTGTCAACCAAGATCAGTCCAAAGGAAAATTTGCCCCTAACTAGGAAGGCCCGTTTGTTGTCAAGGAGGTATTGACAAGAGGCGCTGTCAGATTGCAAGAAATGGACGTCGATAAATTTCTACAACTCATCAACTCGGACACCGTGAAACGGTACTATGTCTGAAGTTACCATCAAGAAAACATCCTAGTGTTGGATCATCAGATCACCAGTCATTCCGGTTCTTTAACCCTTCATCACATTCAACTCTTCGCCACACTTTGCCCCTTAGGGAAACATACTCTTCAAGCCAGCAGCCTGGTTTCACTACAATCATACAATTTTGGTTATCCCCCCAGGGATTAAACCTTTCACACCTGCAATTTATCTTGAAGACGGGATTAAACTTTTCTACGCTTGCAGTTTGTTCTGAAGACGGGATTAAACTTTTCTACGCTTGCAGTTTGTCCTGAAGACGGGATCAAACTTTTTCACACCTGCAGTTTGTCCCAATCATGAGATCAAACTTTCTTCTCCTCACAGTATAGCCTGCACATGGGATTCATACTTCTCTTTGGCTGCGAATCATCTTGAGGGGCGAACTACGTCGACCTGATCTCCCCTTTAATACGAGTACGTAGGCAACCATATGCTATATGGCCCGGTCGCAAAAAACAAAAAACAACAAAAACATTTTTGCCCTTTTGTACAAAAGCAAAAACCACAAAAATAGTTCTCCACCCTCTTCATCAATAAATCTTCTACACCCATCTGCCTTTCACATTCAACGTTGAACCTCTTACACCAAGTTCGAACTACGCAGACCTAATCTCTTCTTCAATAGGAGTACGTATGCAGCTATTTATGGTTCGGTCTAACCCCCTACTAGAACAAAAATACTTGTCACACGGTACTGGGATCAACCTCCAATTCACCACATTTCAACGACTTCAGACCAAAGGGATGGAATTACCTAATCTCTCCTCACAAATAGGAGATTTAGCGACCATCTAAGCTGCGGTTGTGCCTCAAAGAGCAACACCAATCCATAAGAAATGGAATTAACTATGTTTCACTCAAATAGAAGTATTGGCGACCATCTGTGGTGCAGTCAATCTCAGAGAGGAAAAGCCACACTTCTATCCACATTTCCATACAGAAACCAGTCCAAAGACACCAAAGATGGTAGGGATACGTACAGATCAATGATCTATTTTGAGAAATCCTGTGACATCTCAATGTCCACGCATCAAGGATGGGTTCAGAATGCATCAAGATCACAAGCCCCAAAGAAACATTCAAATATTAAGCAAGTATAAAGGCACAACTGAAAGGGAAGTGAATCAAAATATATTTCCCTGCCATATATAATATTATTTGATATATACAATATGTGTTGTACATGACAAAATGGCTAAGCTAGTCTGTGCAGGAAAATACAAGGTTATCTACGGATCTGTGTGTATATGAACTATCAGATCTAACATTGTGACGCCCCCAAAATAGGTCCATTCCATCCAACCCATTCTGAGTCGCCAAATACATGGTACCAAAATAACTACAACTTTATTATTACAACATATAAACTGTGAGTTTAAATACAGATATTGCCATCTAGACAATATCCACACGCAAATAAATCCCCATCATAATTATTGATACATTATTTTACAAAATGGTGAGGACTACTAAACAAATCTCTAGAACCTTGATTCCATACCCCCCACTAGTATTCGCTACATTCTCGCCTCCCAGAAAAAAAAATGGAACAACAAGGAAAAGGGTGAGCTCAACTAGCCCGATAAAGAATATTATGACTAAGATAATATACAATAAATTATCGTTAGTCTTCAACAGGAAAAATCTAATAGAATACAATAGACAACAAATTTTAAATCAATATTCGCAATGAAATAATAATTCATTAGAAGAGTTTAGTAGAGAATGCAAACTACTATCTTCTATATATGAATTTAAAAGTTCATCGTCGATATTTTATCCCAGTAACATCAATCAATATATATCCGGAATCAAATATTCATCTTTGCACTACATGCCAAAGATATTCATCATTAATCATGTTCATCTAAACACTGCTCATCTTTGCACTACGGCCAAAGATATTAATCGATCGGTCATGTTCATCTCAACACTGTTCATCTTTGCACTACGGGCCAAAGATATTCATCAAAAATCATTCATCTTTGTCTTTACTGAAGCCAAAGATATTCGTAATATCATCATTTAAGACCGAGGATGATGAAAAATATTTTAAAAAACGAATCCAAATGAAACCAAAATGACAAGGATTAAGGATTAAGATTAGTACTTTGTTTTATCCATGTCCAACAATACCTCAAAAAATAATCATAGTTATGTAAAATTCAAGAATGATCAAAACATGGATACAATTAAAGCTAGTATCCGAATAGATATTTTGAATGAAAAGAAGAAATTTTATTTTTTTGGTGAATAGTGCCAGTATTCGTGAATAATGCGATATCACGTGAATAATGACCGTATCGTGAATAGTAACTCAAACACCAAAAGATAGAAATTTCACAAAAAACATCTTCACGCTTCGTGAATAGTACTCGTGAATAGTAACTCGTGAATAGTAACTCATGAATAGTAACTCGTGAATAGTAACTCATGAATAGTAACCCCGACATGAAAAAGTTCCAAATTTGATAAAAAGTTCCAACCAATATTTCAGCATAATGATATTGAAGACATAATATCATTTAAGAAGAAAATAACATCCCTTACCTCGAAAGACAGTACTTCTAGTTGAAACACCGGATATAGGCTATGACTTGAACTTGCACCGTATATCAACACTCAAAGTATACTCACAAGAATACGCTCGATAATATAGAGAGAGAAAACTTTAGTTTTTGGTGTGATTTTCAATTCTAACCTAAGCTCCCTATTTATAGGAAAATGCTTAGAACACCAAAGCAGAAAATTGAATATAATAATATTATTTATAAACAAAATTCCTTAGCCCACCTTTGAAATCTGATTTCAGCAATAGCACATGTTAAATGAGGTTCACAAACTCACCAAAAACGTTTTTCTCAAAATAATTAATTAAAACTCCCAAAATCAATTATTTGAACTCAAAACTTTAATAATTCATAATAAATAGCCCTTTATCAGAAAATTCGAATCTCGCGTGTTTTTATAGGAAATTCAATTCTCTACAACTTTCCGGAAGAAAGTTTTTTCAAATTTCAAATGAGAAATTGACCAAATCCACAAACGGTTGATTTTACGATCTATAATCAATTTTCTATTCAAGAAATGGGTCCACCAACACACAAAACATGTGTTAAACATTTAATCCAACAAAAATACTCTTTCTCCTCATTTATTCATATATCCCATATTCATTGTAAAAATATCACCATTAATATATTATTAAAATAATATATTTAAATGAATTATTTTATCGAGAAAAGATAAAATATTAATTTTCAACAATTGTCACATTAAAAATTTTCTCCATCTATATCCACATAAAATCAATATTTTCTCATCATATAAATCAATAATTAATTATTCACAAATAATATTACAGAATCACAAGATCTTGTAACTAAGTAGTTCTCCAGGAAAGAGGGGGATTTCCAATAAGGATCTCTCCTTACTGGCGCGCAATTAGGTGACCAAACCTCTCTTTAGACAGAACTTTCTAGACATTGCCAATAATGTTTTCTAATAATATTATTCAGATAATATGAATTATTGCTTCGATAATAAAAAAATACCGTGTAATGACAATTATTGAAACAACAACAATATAAAATATCAACGCGAAGAATTATTAAATCAATAAAATACTTGAATAAGAATTATCAGTAACCATTATTGAGTAGTGCCTTCTTACGTAAGAATCAATAATTGGTGCAATACTGGTAATATCTTTATTCAACAACGCGTATTAGTGTGTTTTAACCACCGGTATTCCAACAAGATAATCTGTAATAACTACGCTAGTTATTTATAAACAACTTATATTTGTCGTTTTCTTCATCCAATCGCTTTCCATTATGGGACCCACAAAAGATCAAAGGCATGTAAATGCATTTAATATTCCCCGACAAAGATGCGAATATTCCACGACCAAATGAATATTTTATAACCACTTGCTTATTCAAATATTTGTGTATTTTACCCATAACTATCCACATTAATCAAATCCACCCTTACTATTTCAAAATAATAAATAAAGGAAATTCCTTTTATTTAAAAAATTTTGGGGTCTTACAACCTCCCTCCTTATGAAATTTCGTCCTCGAAATTGACATACGACACTGTGTGTTTGAAAAGATGAGAATACCTCGCTTTCATTTTCGTTTCCAACTCCCGGTGTCATTTCCTCAATAAGATGGTTTCTCCACAAAACTTTAACTTGTGGTATAACCTCAAGACATAGGACATGTTCTTTCCTATCCAAGATCTTGACAGTACCTCCTCGTCGTTAAGTCTTCTGCTATCTCGTCCGGTTTCTAACTCAATGACGTGGTTCGGTCGTCCACATATTTACGTAACATCGATACGTGAAAAAACGTTATGAACACGCGTCATACTTGGCGGTAAAAGCGAGTCTATAGGCCACGCCCCTATTCGATCGAGAATTTCAAATGGATTAATAAATTGAAGGTTTGAGCTTTCCTCACCTCACCGATTCTCGCTTTTGAAATAACAACTTCTTGCACCTCCTTCTTCAAATTCATCAGCTCCGGTGTGTAGCTTGAACAGCTTTAACTTTATCTATTAATGTCGATTATACTCGTATATCATCATGTGGATACCTAGAGTTTTCATCTCCATCTCTATTATTTGTAAATTATACGAAATGAGTCTTTGACAATATCGTACTCGTACTTGTATACGATCTTCTACTCAACACGCCGCCTACCACGTTCGCTTTTCCAGGATGGCATGGTCGTAACATGTCTTTGAACGAGTCTCCTCTTGAGTTCTTGAAGCTCTTCCCACATTCTTTGCTCCATTCGAATTTTGTATCTCTACGAGTCACCGTGTTAATGGAATAGCGATTCGAGAATATCCTTCAACGAATCTCCGATAATAACCAACTAAGCCTGAAAGCTACGTATTTTGATTACTGACTTTAGGTTGTTCACAATCGTGACTCATATCCCAACCTTGGATAAAGACGTTACAATGACACCTATCGGTTTACTATCGCATCAATATGGGCGTCCCCTACGGAGAGTCCGGCTTTTGCATTCCACAAACGAAGTCACCGGATAAAGGCTCGGTACCAAATTCTATAGTTGAATTTTAACTCTGAAGTTCAATAGAGCCATTCGATATGAGATTTTAGAAATGAGTTTTGTACCGGGTTCAAAGTCGATACAAAATTTAATATCGATCTTTGGGAGTAAGCCAAGAAATTCTTCAGAAATACATCGGGAAAATCAATAACAACAGAATATTATTCAAATCGGCGTGTCTTTATTCAAATCCATAACATGGACTAAGAAAACTTGACATCTCGTAATAAACGAATGACTTCATGGCTTGATATGAAAATGTTTGACTACAATGGTTTGATTGCTTGAATTGAATAACAGTTGCTTAGGAATATGAAAACTAACAACCTTACGAAAGTAATCAATTTCGGCATGATGAGTAGTTAACCTTGAAATCATATCAAAAGCAAATATCTCTATAGAAATAAGGTTAACAGGTAATGTGATAGTGCCATCCTGAATCAAGCAAGATTTCTAAACAACGGATGTAATGAAAGTTTCTCCTAACGGAGTCTCCATAAATAGGTCAAAGTCTAATTTCTCCGTAGTCAAGTTCAAACGTTGAGCGCAAGCAAGAGAGATAAAAGAATGGGTAGAACCCAGATATCTAGTAAGGTATAAACTTCAAGAAATTTATAATTAACTAACCTGCTAACTTCGTTCGGTTCCTCGATTTTTATTTGGTCACGACAAACGCTCTTCCAAGAACCGCTGACTTTGACTTTTCTCGGGACATCCTTTTGAGTCACCATTCCGCTTGACCGGGTTTCGATACCTTACAATCTCGAGCGATATGTCCTTCTTTTCCACAATTATAGCATACCTTAAACTGTTGTGGGCGCCAATGATATGTCCCTCTTTCCGCATTTTGTAACATCTGACCGGTGGTCTTTTCTCCTCCTTGAACCCAATTCTTTGCTTATCTTTGTCGCCTTCACATGGTCGTTGTTAAATCTCCTCTTTTAAAATCTCCTCCCGACTCGCTTCTTCTATTTTCATGGCCACGATTACCACCGTAGTGGTTACCGCTTTGTCCGTATTCTTCTTTCTCCGCCGGTTATCATTATTCGATGATGACGCTATCTTCGTATAATCTGGTTATGGACCCTTGGTTGAACGTACTCGCGTATCTCGCTCTAACAACCGAGCCTCATTGACAACATCCGAAATAGAAAATTTATGAGAAATGAGATATCGACGTATGTTTGTTTCAAACCTCTCGTAAATATTCGCGTCATCGTTCCTCATTCTCCACCAAATGAGGTGCAAACTCAATAACTCATGCTGAACTTAGCCTCATCTTTGGGACACCGCCATGTTATTCTCGCTCCGGTCTAATAAACTCAACTTCCTTCATATGACGAATACTTTCGAGGAAGTACTTGTCATTGAACTGCTTCAAACGTCTCCCATGACATCTTTGAGTGCAAATTGGATGGAGTACGCTTCACGATTCCCACCAAGATGTCTGCCTCGTTAAGGAACATAAAAGTAGCGAATGGAACTTTCTGTTCTCTCCGTGCATCCCAAGACATCGAATATCTTGGTAATTTGTTTGACCCACGTCTCGCCTTTAATCGGATCCGGCTTTCCCCAGTGCAGTGGTCCCAACTCTTTGAATCGCTTGGTGCATGACCACCCGTGAATTGCTATCATTTCCTTCTCATTTTTGAACACGAGTCTCCTCGTCTCGATTTTGCATGAATCGCAAAAAGCTTCTAAACATCCCTCGCTCATCATTTGCTCGATGGTGTTGTTTCACGGGAGGTACATTGCCAGCCTATTGCATGTTCTCCTCGTTGGAAAGTACAGGCATCTCCACGATCTCATTTACTCCAATCATAATATTCTCACGATATTCTCAAATACCGCATAAAACAAGGGTTAATTAAGGAAATCAATATATCACATAATATCCCTATATCTTGACTAACTAACAAATAAGCTTAGGTAGGACACACTAGCGAAGGATTTACTCGTCTCTCCCTCCTAGTTCTATTCCCCGATCTCCGCCAGAGATCATATCCCTAAGCTTTGATACCAACTGTGACGCCCCCAAAATAGGTCCATTCCATCCAACCCATTCTGAGTCGCCAAATACATGGTAAAAATAACTACAACTTTATTATTACAACATATAAACTGTGAGTTTAAATACGATATTGCCATCTAGACAATATCCACACGCAAATAAATCCCCATCATAATTATTGATACATTATTTTACAAAATGGTGAGGACTACTAAACAAATCTCTCTGAACCTTGATTCCATACCCCGACTAGTATTCGCTACATTCTCTCCTCCCGAGAAAAAAAAATGGAACAACAAGGAAAAGGGTGAGCTCAACTAGCCCGATAAAAGAATATTATGACTAAGATAATATACAACAAATTATCGTTAGTCTTCAACGAGGAAAAATCTAATAGAATACAATAGACAACAAATTTTAAATCAATATTCATAGCTGAAATAATAATTCATTAGAAGAGTTAAGTAGAGAATGCAAACTACTATCTTCTATATATGAATTTAAAAGTTCATCGTCGATATTTTATCCTCGTAACATCAATCAATATATATCTCGAATCAAATATTCATCTTTGCTACTACAGCCAAAGATATTCATCATTAATTCATGTTCATCTAAACACTGTTCATCTTTGCACTACGGGCCAAAGATATTAATCGATCGGTCATGTTCATCTCAACACTGCTCATCTTTTGCACTACGGGCCAAAGATATTCATCAAGAAATCATTCATCTTTACACTACGGAGCCAAAGATATTCAAGAATATCATCATTTAAGACCGAGGATTATGAAAAATATTTTTAAAGAAACGAATCCGATTGAAACCAAAATGACAAGGATTAAGGATTAAGATTAGTACTTTGTTTTATCCATGTCCAACAATACCTCAAAAATAATCATAGTGATGTAAAATTCAAGAATGATCAAAACATGGATACAATCAAAGCTAGTATCCGAGATAGATATTTTGGATGAAAAGAAGAAATTTTATTTTTTCGATGAATAGTGCCGTATTCGTGAATAATTAGTGTCGTATCGTGAATAGTCTCAGACATCGTGAATAGTAACTCCAACACCAAAAGATAGAAATTTCACAAAAAACATCTTCTTCACGCTTCGTGAATAGTACTTTCGTGAATAGTAACTCGTGAATAGTAACTCATGAATAGTAACTCGTGAATAGTAACTCATGAATAGTAACCCCAGGCATGAAAAAGTTCCAAATTTGATAAAAGTTCCAACCAATTTTTCAAATAATGATATTGAAGAAATAATATTATTTAAGAAGAAAATAACATCCCTTACCTCGAAAAGACAAGTACTTAGTTGAAACACCTGGATATAAAGGCTATGACTTGAACTTGCACCAGTATATCAACACTCAAAGTATACTCACAAGAATACGCTCGATAATATAGAGAGAAAACTTGATTTTTGGTGTGATTTTCAATTCTAACCTAAGCTCCTATTTATAGGAAAATGCTTTAACACCAAAGCGAGAAAATTGAATATAATAATATTATTTATAAACAAAATTCCTTAGCCCACCTTTGAAATCTGATTTCAGCCATAGCACATGTTAAATGAGGTTCACAAACTCACCAAAAACGTTTTTCTCAAAATAATTAATTAAAACTCCCAAAAATCAATTATTTCGGAACTCCAAAACTTCAATAATTCATAATAAATAGCCCTTTTATCAGAAAATTTGAATCTCGCGAGTTTTTATAGGAAATTAAATTCTCTACATCTTTCCAGAAGAAAGTTTTTCCAAATTCCAAACAGAAATTGACCGAAATCCACAAACGATCGATTTGACAGTCTATAATCAATTTTCTACGAGAAATGGGTCCACCAACACACAAAACATGTGTTAAACATTTAATCCAACAAAATATACTCTTTCTCCTCATTTATTCATATATCCCATATTCATTATAAAAATATCACCATTAATATATTATTAAAATAATATATTTAAATGAATTATTTTATCAAAAAAGATAAAATATTAATTTTCAACAATTGTCACATTAAAAATTTTCTCCATCTATATCCACATAAAATCAATATTTTCTCATCATATAAATCAATAATTAATTATTCACAAATAATATTACAAAATCACAAAGATCTTTGCAACCGTGTAGTTCCCAAGAAAGAGGGGCTTTCGATAAAGATCTCTCCTCTCTTGGCGCCAATTAGGTGACCAAACATCTCCTTAGATGTAACTTTCTAGACATTGCCAATAATGTTTTCTAATAATATTATTCAGATAATATGAATTATTGCTTCGATAATAAAAAATACCGTGTAATGACAATTATTGAAACAACAACAATATAAAATATCAACGCAAAGAATTATTAAATCAATAAAATCTTTGAATAAGAATTTATCGTAACCATTATTGAGTAGTGCCTTCTTACGTAAGAATCAATAATTGGTGCAATACCGTATACTCTTCTTGTTCAACAACGCAGATTAGTGTGTTTTAACCAATTGGATATTCCAACAAGATAATAGCAGTAATAACTACGCCACGTTATTTATAAACAACTTATATTTGTCGTTTTCTTCATCCAATCGCTTTCCGTTATGGGACCCACAAAGATCGCTACCGTCATCCGCATTTTCCCCCCAAGCGCATTTTAATATTCCACGACCAAATGAATATTTTATAACCACTTGCTTATTCGAAATATTTGCGTATTTTACCCATAACTATCCACATTAATCAAATCCACCCTTACTATTTCAAAATAATAAATAAAGGAAATTCCTTTTTATTTAAAAAATTTCGGGGTCTTACAAACATAGCATCCTTCTTAGAAGAAGGAGGTAATGCTGCAAGCTCCAGCCCAATAGTATCAACACGAGCTAACAGATCCGAGGCTAACTGCATGGTGGCATGATGCTTATCAATGTATGCACTCATATCGGCAAGGATACCAATGTCGTGGGATCTCAATTTGAAATCTTGCTTGTGACTAAGCAACATCCGGGCGGAAGAGCAGCGATATCGCTCTACAATCAATGCATCTCTACCTGATCTAGCCTCATCTCTCTCCTACAGAGCGGTGTCTCTCCCATAAAGAGCTATCAACATCAAGGCCCTAGCCTAATCTCTCTCAAAGGTTATCAGATGTAGACTCGCCTCCGAATCGTGTTTGAATGTCAATTACAAATGCTTCATAGTGGGAGAATCCATCACAAATGCTGGTAACCCAGTAGTCGAATCCTCCTCGATGGAAATATCAGCCTCCTCCATAGGCTCCTCATCGTCGGAATTAGTCCCCTGCACTGTGGATACTATTGCAACTGATGCAGTCTCTGTTACACCCCCAAATCTCGGTACTTCATTACCTCAAGATTTGGTGTTCACGTAATCAAAACATTCATTTATAACTACCTAATCATAAATAAAATTGAATAATAAACCTGCCCATATAGGAATTACATAAAATAAAATCTCTCAGGTTATCTAACCTTTACAAACAGTTATTCTTGCGAAAAAATAAAATAACTTCATTACAATCTTTAAACCAAAGTCTGATAATAAAACTATTAAACTATTACAAGTCTTCAGTACTTGTTCATCTTTCCCTTTCCCTTACTAGTGCTAGGTACGTCACCCTTTTCAGCTTTAGCTGTAAGAATTTTACAGGCAAGAGTGAGCAAACAAGGCTCACTTGGAATAACAATAAATAAAACCTTAACCTTTACATCACTTTTCAAATACTAAATTTGAATAGAATCGAACAATATGTTCTATTAACATTCCATAAATCATAACATTCATTTGAGGTCTAATGACCACGAACCCCATCCACGCTTATAAGTAATCTTTCAACTTTAACTATAACAACCATATAATACATTGCAAGGACTCAAAAAGGTACTTAGGGGATCAATCCTTCGTACATGTATTGTATACAAACATTTCAAAGACAAAGTACAAAACTAGGTGCAACCCCTAAAAATAGGGTTGTTCATCTCAGTATTTAGAGTACAAGTCCGCACCAAAGTCCGTTTGGTTTGGATACACTTTAAGGTAATTTGGAGTTCAACGGACATCAAGTAAGGATTAGTTGAATAAAAGATAATAACACTATGTTATTGAATGATCATAACTGAATAAACATTTCGTTCTAAGGTCATGCTTTAGGAATAATCTAATAGCATAACAATTGAATAATATATCATACCTTGCTTTAAACAACATTAAGCTAAGGTTACAACTTAGAATTTAATATCAAGCATGCATAACAACAATAATTTGAACGATAAACTGATTCAACAGAATAAAGGTACTAGCATGCTGATATAACAAGTTTAGAGTTAAGAAAACTTGCATAACCATAATAACTATCTCAACGAAAGTGTGGAGATGAAAAGCTTGTATCATCAAGAATAACTAGATACAATCAAGTTGCTTAATGAAAATACTTTACTCAATAAAGTATAGAATTATGAAATTTGCATAACGACGATTTATGATTTAGAAAAACTTGCTCAACTATTAACAAAGTAGAGTTAGTGAACTTGCATGACAATAAATCGTTAAACAAGAGATTAGAAATAGAGAATTTGCATAAGTATAACATAACAGTGAAAAGTAACCTTGCTGAATAATAAAGTAGCAAAGGTTAGGGAACTTGCCTCGTGCGTAGGTTAAACAATCACTACTCACGTTCACCCCAAGTCCTACACATACCATATGTATTGATAGTACAAATTAGTTACACTAACATTACCTTCATGAGTTGCTTTTTTACTTTTAGTATAGCTACTAACTAAGTGTAAGTTTAAATAACATTGCATCTTTTCATGAACATTACATTTTTTAGCTTTATTACAACTACTTAAGTGATCATGTCATTGCACCACATACACATTAACAACTTGATACAACATCCTATTATATGTCCAACATGTTATCATTAGGTTATACTAATACTCAAAGGATTGCACTTGCATTCGCAAGATCCCCGACGCCTCCGATTGGCTCCAAATACACAACAGTCCTAAAGATGGCCATTTTGACAATTCATAACGATTTCAAATTGAAATACTTAAAGAATAAAAGTTATAGGCCTATTCGTCCTCTTTCCGAATCATCTTGAATCACCTAAATCGGAGTTTGTATGAAAATGTTATGGCCATTTTACTACAGGAGGTCAAATCGTCCAACCTGCACCACTTTTCCAAATATTGGGCACGAGGCGATGAGGCTTTGGGTGCGAATTCCAGCGTTGGAGCGCGAATTCTAGCACTGGGGCGTGAACTTCTGGCCTATTTTTGGCACTGAGGCGCGAGACTTGACGCTGAAGCGTGGATTTTGGCGCTGGGGCGCCAAAACTCACAGAACCAAACCAAAAAAATAGAACAAAGCTACTGTCTAACTTTTTAACAGCAATTGACACCCATTAACATGTATTGTGACGACCCCAAAATAGGTCCATTCAACCCAACTCATTCTGAGTCGCCAAATACATGGTACAAAAACAAATACAACTTCAGTAATACAATTGTCGTGCAAAATACGACAACACATACTGTGAGTTTAAATACAAATATTGTCTTCTAGACAATATCCACACTCAAATAAGTCCTCCTTACAATTATTCAAACACTATTTATAGAAATAGTGAGGACTGCTAAAACATCTTTCTAGAACCATCAATTCATACCCCGACTAGATCCTGTTATGTTCTCACCTCCTGAGAAGAAAAATGGAACAAAAGGAAAAGGGTGAGCTCAACTAGCCCAGTAAAGAATATTATGACTAAGATAATATACAAAAATTTATCATTAGTCTTCAACAGGAAAATCGATAAAATATAATGAGCAACAAGTTTTAGATCAACAACTGCAGCGGAAACAACAATCCATTAGAAGAGTCAAGTAGAGAATGAGTTATACTATCTTCTAAGATTTAAAAGTCCATCATCAATATTTTATCCCTGTAAAAACAATAAATATACATCTTTAATCAAATATTCATCTTTGCACTACAGGCTAAAGATATTCATTTGTATCACCAGTTGATCATGTTCATCTCAACACCTGTTCATCTTTGCACTACGGGCCAAAGATATTCATTAGGTAATCATTCATATTTGCACTACATACCAAAGATATTCATTAGTTAATCATTCATCTTTGCACTACAGGCCAAAGATATTCAGTAATATCATCATTTAGGACTGAGGATGATGAAAAATATATTAAAGAAAATGAATCCAGTGAAACAAAATAACAAATATTAGAGATTCGTATTACAGTTTATCCAAGATCAATAATATTCCATAATTACCAATTTTGAAGCAAAATTCAAGAATAAAGATCAAAACATGGATACAATCAAAGATAGTAACCATAATAGACATCTTGGATAAAAAGGAGAAAATTTCATTTTTCGGTGAATAGTGCCAGTATTAAGTGAATAGTCTTCAGTATCGTGAATAATAACCCCCGACACAAAAAGTTCCAAATTTGATAAAAAGTTCAGACCAATATTTCGGCATAATGATATTGAAGAAATAATATCATTTACGAAGAAAATAACATCCCTTACCTCAAACGAATAGTACTTCTGATCGGAATATCAGATATATTGTTGAAGGAACTTGCACCGTATAGCAACACTCAAAGTATCAAATTACTCACAAGAATACGCTCGATAATATAGAGAGAGAAAGAGAGAAAACTTATGTTTCTGGTGTGATTTTCAATTCTAACTTAGCCCTCTATTTATAGGAAAATGTTAGCACGCCGAAGCAGACTTGACTTGCAACCTGATGGCTTTACCTGCTACTATTGCCACCCACCATATTTGAAATAAAATTCAGCACATTTCTTCACCAACCACAAGTGGGGCCCACTCAATTCTAGAATTTTCCATCAAAATCATTTATAAACCTAATTTAAATCAATTCACCTCTTAAAATTCATAACAAATCATACGTTCATTTTTAACGGTTCAAAATTTGTGGACATATACTCAACTTATATATGTATAACATATCCAAAAATCACAACGATCCAACAGTAGGATTAAAAATTATAACTCACACAATATATCTCAAAAACACTAGTTTAATTTTTAATACTTCTATTCTGACAAAAATACTGATAAAACACCTCAACATTAACTCCTTCATTTTTAACCACAATAAATATATCCAACATTTATATCCACATAAAATAAATATTTCCTTATCATATGAATCAATAATTAATTATTCACAAATAATATTACATAATCACATTTATGACAATCAAACCATTCCCAAGAAAGAGGGGGCTTTCCAATAAGGATTTCTCCTTACTGGCGCGCAATTAGGTGACCAAACCTCTCCTTGACTGAACTTTCTAGAAATTGCCAATAATGCTATCTAATAATATTATTCAAATAATATGAATTATTGATCTGATAATGGAAAATATTATACAGTGACAATTATTGAAACAACAATAATATAAAATATCAACGTATCAATTATTGAATAATTAAAATAAAATATTGAACAGTAACTACTGTAACAATTATTGAGTAGTGTTTTCTCACGTAAAAATTAATAATTCAAAAATGCTGTGCAAAACCGTGTACAACTGTGCAACAACGCGTATTACTTTACTTTACCCACCGGGTATTCCAACAGTGTTAACGGTATAAAAACTCAAATTTGTCGTTTTCTTCATTTGATAATTATTCTATTATGGAGCCCACAAATGCTTGCGCCGTCGTACGAATATTCCTCGACAATAAGAATATTCCACGACCAAACGAATATTCCCTGACAACAATGATTATTTTATAACCATTTGCATATTTTGTAAAATTTGCACATTTCATCCATAACCAGAGAATTAAATCAAATTAATACCTTATTATTCACAATAATAATTAAAGGAAATTCAATTTTTATTTATAATAAGTTGGGGTCTTACATGTATAACTTCACGTGAATTACACATAAAAGTTATGAAGCATTCGTGTACAAATTTTACACAACTAAACAACAATATCAGAGAACTAATTCTTTGAAAACATTGTTTTTCTGTGAAACCAAAATTTTAAAACTCCATTGTTGATATCTAAAATACAGTGAACGTAAATCCAGAATTATAACCAACTTAATACTTTTGGAATACTAGCATACCAACATATAGTCCAATTAACATATACAAAGTTCAATTCGCGTATTAGTTCACAATTTGCATAATCACATACCAATTTTGTTATTTTGCAAACATACGTTCATACATGTTTTTCACTGTAAAACCAAGTTCTTACCTTGTAGCCTTAATTTAGCAAACAATCTTTATCTAACACTAGCTCTGAGAAACATAACATCATATAATTCAATTGTATAACAGAAATTACATAAATTAAAATTTCTCAGCAATTATAAAACTCATGAACACAGAAACTCAAACTCACGTCGTTTATAAATACATATATATATATATATATATATACACATATACTAGGGTTATGCTCCTACCTTTTTGTTGCTTAAGAACTTGTTGTTAACAGCAGACAATTCTTTCACAAACCTTCCTCAAGTTCTGATGATTTTCTCTCAACTCACTGAGAGCTCTTTTGTTTCTTTTGTTTACTCTGTAAACCTTTCTTAGGTTTAAGCCAAAACAATATACTTAACTAAAACCAACGTACGCCTTTTCAAAAGTTTTAAACTGACGCTCAACTAATGACCGTATTGAATTAGCAGTTACCAAATTAATATATATTATATATATATATTTTATTTATTTAGTTAATAATTTAAATTCAAAAGAAATCCAAAAGCCATAAGGCTTTGTTTGGCAAACCATTTAAAATAAAATAATTTATATCCTTAAGCTTTGTTTGGGTAAAACTAAATTAAACTACTTTAATTTATTTTAATAACTCTTTATCACATAGTTATTTGTCACACTTTATGTAATAACAATTTATTAAATAAATCACTTAATCACATAACTCAATCCACATAACACATTAATTATTTAATAAATAAATAATTAACTAAATCAAATCAATCAAATTGAATAATTATTTATCCAATAATAAACACATCCAATAAATATTTATATAAATCAATAAATATTTATAATTTACATTAAAAAAACTGGAATGTTACAGTCTCTGTCTCCATCCATGCGAAATATGTAACGCCCCCAAAATAGGTCCATTCCATCCAACCCATTCTGAGTCGCCAAATATATGGTACGAAAAACAACTACAACTTTATTACAACAATTGTCGTGCAAAATACAACAACAAATATGCTGTGAGTTTGGATACAAATATATATCAACTGTAGCACGTCACAATGACACCTTACATAAAGGTATAGTCAAAAACTGTTTTAGAAATTAGAATCTTTGGGAAGTGCTCAAGGAAACCTTCGTACATGGGAGGCAATGCTTTTAGGTTATGGTAGATATCATATGGCCACAGAATTATCCTTGGTTGACCCAATAGACCCCAAAGAAAAACGAGAAGATTACTATCATATTCTTCCCAATGGTGAATCTTCTCTTGACATATCATTATCTCCACTGTCTCTAATTGGGTATTATACTCCAAACAAACACCAAGATTATATAGGTAGTGCTTGTAAATATACTCAGCAAGTGGATGAGCACAACCATATCTTATGATAACACGAGTTTGTATGTCATTAGACATCTTGTATGATAGTGACAAAACACCCTTCCAAAGTTGGGTTCGCCTCACCCTATTTAATTCACCAAAAATAACTATTAAATGATGTATAAATTACAACACACTAAAGTCCTCAATAAAATTATTTCCATACTCCTTAGGGAGAACCTCAACAACTATAGACCACCGTTCTATTCCCTTGTTATCCCCGCTCAACCAAGCTACACTTTTATTACCTGAAAGGAATTGTGAAACAAAAGGGTGAGCACAACTAGCTCAGTAAAGAATATTATAACTAAAGATACATAAATTATCAATAGTCTTCATCAATAATAAATCAGAGATTTAGAACATATGGTAGATGATAAAACTTTTCAACCATATTTGCAGCAGAATGAGCAATCCATTAAAAGAGTCAAATAGACTATAAAGTCTATTATCTTCTCCACGTTAAAAGTCCACCAACAATATTTTATCCCTGTAACATCAATCAACAGCCTTTCCACAATCATATGAATAACTCATAATCATAATTGTGATTCTAAATTCCTCTTCTCATCCGGGGCGAATGAAGATAATTTTCATCACATGTCTTTACGAAACATCAAATATCATGGTTATACCAAATCACAGTTCTGCTCATAATCATACTAATAAATTCATCTTTGCACCACGGGCCAAAGATATTCATCAACAGCTCATCTTTACACTACAAAGCTAAAGATATTCAACAACAGTCATCTTTGCATTACGAGCCAAAGATATTCATCAATAATTCATCTTTGCACTACAAAGCAAAGATATTCAACAACAGGTCATCTTTGCATTACGAGCAAAAGATATTCATCAATAATTCATCTTTGCACTACAGGCTAAGATATTCATCAACAAGTCATCTTTGCACTACGAGCCAAAGATATTCATCTATCAAAGAAATACATAATCATTTCAGAAGTTATATAACAATAATTATAACCATGTTGATCAATTCACCTATGCACTTAAGCTAAAAATATTCAATTGTAAATTCAATGGTCATGATCATACCATTCAACAATTCAACTTTTGCACTACTGGTCAAAGAGAACCTATAGTCACGATCATACCAATAATCTACCCATCTTTACACTCAAGTCAAAGAGAAATATTATCATTAGGGTTATAAGAATGTTATATAAAAACAATATAATCAAAACATGGTTTTAATTTCAAGAGTAAGATTCATAAATCAACGATAATTTGGTCAAAGAAGAAACCAATTTGTCGTGAATAAGACCCGTATTATTCGTACATAGTACCGTATAATGTATCGTAAAAGAACCTCGACACGAAAAGATAAAGTTTCATAATAAAATTCATATCCATATTTATAACACCTTAATCCAAATGTTATAAATCACTTAGAAATCTCATAATCTAATATTATTAATATTACAATAATATTTTAATCATTTCTAAAACTTATAAACAATTTAATTAAATTGTTTACACTTTACTAATTAATGCATTTAATCATCATAAAATGCCAAACTCATAAGATTTCATCACCAATAACCAAAACCCTCATCAAAAATCTGATATACCTCATATATGATTCTCAAGCCATAAAATCATATTTTCCAATTTTCTTACTTCATATAACATATTTAATTCATTTACTCACACCTAGAATATTTTCATGAAAAATACCAAATCAGTTCCAAAAATATTTCTTTTAAGGGGATTTAGCATAACATAGTCCCATATTGAACATATATTTTTCTCTAAATTTTAAAAATTCATGTACTATTTGTCATATATGCCAAAACCACCGAATATTTAAACATTTATCATAAATTATACTTTTATCCAAAATTCTGAAATTTACACGGTATACTGATATTATATAGATGTACTCCCAATAAAATTTTATCAATTTTGGAGTTAATCACAAGGAGTTATATATAGTTACTTTTAAAATAGTCTTTTCTCATAAAATCCATAACTCCTAATCTATACATCCAAAAATCGCCATTTTGGACACACTCTACAAAACTCATCAAAATATCATTTCAAATTTTCTAGAATTTTTGAAGGTTCAGAAAAATTTTGAAACTAAAAACATAATAACCCTTAAAATCCTTTACTATCCCTTACCTCAAAAGCGGTACTTTAATTAGAATAACAATTTGAACGAACTTGCACCGTCTGAACACTCAAAGTATATTCAAAATACTCACAAGAATACGCTCGATAATATAGAGAGAAAACTTCAGTTTACGGTGTGATTTTTAATTCTAACCTAAGCACCCTATTTATAGAAAAATGCTTAGAACACCAAAGCGTAAAATTTATTAAATATTATTATATTTTTTCCAAAACTTCATACGCATGTTTTACCATCTGATCTCAGCCCTATCACATCTTAAATGAGGAAAACAAAATGAAAAACACGTTTTTGTAAATAAAAATAATTAAAACTTTCAAAAATCAATTATTTCGGAACTTGAGAACTTCAATAATTCATAATAAATAGCCCTTTTATCGAAAATTGAATCTCGCGTGTTTTTATAGGAAATTCAATTCTCTACAACTTTACAGAAGAAAGTTTTTCCAAATTCCAAACAAAAATTGACCAGAATCCACAAACGGGTGATTTTACAGGCTATAATCAAATTTCGGTCAATAATTGTGTCCACCAACACACAAAATGTGTTAAACATTTATTACCACAAAAATACTCTTCCTCCTCATATACTCATATATCCCATATTCATTATAAAATATCACTTGTTAATATATTATTAAAATAATATATTTAAATAAATTATTTTATCGTAAAAAGACAAAATATTAATTTTCAACAATTGTCACATTAAAAATTTTCTCCATCTATGTCCACATAAAATAAATATTTTCCTCATCATAAAAATCAATAATTAATTATTCACAAATAATATTACATAATCACAATATTGACAACCGTGCGCCTCCTCAGAGAGGGGCTTTCCAATAAGGATCTCTCATCTTGGGCGCCGCAATTAGGTGACCAAACCTCTCCTTAGATGAACTTTCTAGATATTGCCAATAATGTTATCCAATAATATTATTCGGATAATATGAATTATTGCTCGATAATGGAAAATCGTGTGTAATGACAATTCTTGAAACAACGATAATATAAAATATCAACGCAAAGAATTATTGAATCAATAAAATATAATATTGAATAAGAATTACCGTAACAATTATTGAGTAGTGCTTTCTTACGTAAGAATCAATAATTCAAAAATCATCGTGCAATACCGTGTTCTACTTTGTGCAACAACGCCAGACATTTTTTACTTTACCCACCGGGTATTCCAACAATGTTAAAGGTAACAATTACTGTTATTTATTTATAAAACTCCTTTTGTCGCTTTCTTCATCCGACGGTTATTACATTATGGGGCCCACAAATGGATGCGCCGTAAATGAAATATTTCCTGACGGAGAGAATATTCCACCACCAAACGAATATTCCCCGACAATAATGAGTATTTTATAACCACTTGCTTATTTTGAAAAAATTATATATATCACCCTTAACTTTAACTTTTATCAATTTAATCATTTCTTGAATAGTAATTATAAGAAAAATTGAATACATTTATTTCATAAAATTCTGTGGCCTTACAATCTTCCTCTCTTATGAAATTTCGTCCCCAAAATTTACGTACTGTTATTTCAAAGAGTTGAGAATACCTTGCTTTCATTTGATTCTATCTCCCCGTCATCATGATTTCTCCATTGCTCATCTCCTCGTATTTTATATCATTCTAGAATACTGACTTCAAAATAAGGGTTAATTTAACAAATTAACATATCACATAATATCCCGATATTATGATCGACGATAAATAAGCTTAGGTAGGACACACTAGCGAAGGATTTACTCATCTCTCCTCCTAGTTCTAATCCCGATCTCCGCCAGAGATCATATCCTAAGCTCGATACCAAATGTAACGCCCCAAAAATAGGTCCATTCCATCCAACCCTTTCTCGAGTCGCCAAATATATGGTAATGAAAAACAACTACAACTTTATTACAACAATTGTCGTGCAAAATACAACAAGACATATCTTTGTGAGTTTGGATACAAATATATATCAATCAGAAGACGTCACAATGACACCTTACACAAAGGTATAGTCAAAACCGTTTTAGAAATTAGAATCTTTGGGAAGTGCTCAAGAAACCTTCGTATACGGGAGGCCATGCTTTTAGGTTATGGTAGATATCATATGGCCACGAGAATTATCCTTGGTTGACCTAATAGACCCCAAAAAAAACGAGAAGATTACTATCATATTCTTCCCAATGGTGAATCTTCTCTTGACATATCATTATCTCCATCTCTAATTGGGTATTATACTCCAAACAAACACCAAGATTATATAGGTAGTGCTTGTAAATATACTCGAAGAAGTGGATGAAACACAACCATGTATTATGATAACACGAGTTTGTATGTCATTAGACATCTTGTATGATAGTGACAAAACACCCTTCCAAAGTTGGGTTCGCCTCACCCTATTTAATTCACCAAAAATAACTATTAAATGATGTATAAATTACAACACACTAAAGTGTTAGGTTTGTAATATTAAAGAACGCAATCAAATTGCATAAAAGTGCGGAAGCGTGTAAAAATCAGAGTTTAAAAAATTTACAAACCATATACCCGGATCACCCTTTATGCACAATTATTAATTAAACGAAAAGATAAAGAATAAAATCATACCCTTGAAGATCGAGCTTCCTCGGTACAAGTTCACCTCCAAATCCTTTTCGCGTTCAACTTGAATCCACCAAGGGGTTTGTTCCTTCCTTTGATCAACGTTAGCCACCCATATGTTTGGCCTCTAGAGGTGATCCACCAAGGAAAAATAAAGAATTCAAGAAGATGGTGTATTTGGCTCAAACCCTAGTTTTCTATCTCTATAGAAAAGGGTACTCTCCAACAAATTGGAATTATGTCGTTGTAAAAGTCAACAACCCCCTTACACCCATAATAAGACTCCTCTTATTTATAGATGTGGGCAACCCACCTTAACAATTAAGGAATTGGGTTTTATTTAATTAATTAAATTCTTTTAATTAATTAAGCTCCCTAATCTTATTAGGGATAATTAATTAAACTCCGTTAACTAATTTTCCCTCCTAATCCTATTAGGAATAAATGAGAGTACTTATATTAAATTAATTCCTAAACTCTTTTAGAAATTAAAATAATAATAATTGTAATAATATTAATAAGACTCCTCTTATTAATTTATATTTAATATTTCTAAAATATTAAATAATAAATATTAAGCTATTTAATTTATTCTATCACCATAGATTAAATTAAATATACATAACATATTATTACGATTATGCCATTAACTTCTTAAATAATTATTCTTCCTTTTATGGTGTGACCCTTTAGGTTCTCCATATTAAACCCAGTTGTGAATAAATTAATTAGAACAATTCTAATCTTATTTAAATAAATAAATTAAACAATTAATTTATTTAAATAAATAATATTTATTCTACAATAGGATAAGCCTCCTAAATGATCAACGACTTTCCGGATAATATAGATTTCAACATTAATCATAAAAGAACCTTTGAGTAAATAGTTACCGCATAATTCAATCCTTCCACCATACAATGTCCTAATTAAATATAAGGCATAGAATTCTTCATCGAAGTCTTATTTTATTTAATTATATGTATTTCGATCCTTAAATGCACAACGCCATTAGGTATTCCTTAGCGAGCCACGTTCAGTGAACTTATTCTCTAATAAGTACCTACATACTTGCTTTAGTATCTCCACACAAATGATCATGAGATCAATCATCCTCATCCAATGAGCAAGCAACGCATGTACCAATCTACCCGGATTCACTAATCCCCAATTTAGTAATCCAATGATTGGGAACTATTTTAGTTTTAAGCTTTCTAAGAATTTAGATCTCATTAGAATGATCATCATCATTATTCTAAAAGCATTGCTTAAAACTACGGGTTTATCACATATTATAAAACAGCATCATGTAGATAATTAAAAGCCTTTAATAAATTAATACCTTTTATTAATAAATGAATAAGATTGTTACAAAGTATATGCTTTATCATCAAACATGATTGGCTTGTGTGCATACTACTTTCAATCTCCCACTTGCACTAAAGCCAATCGTCATGGTGACTCATACTCTTCTTCTCTAAGTGACGACTATCCTGCTGTTGGATAAGCTTTAGTTAATGGATATGTAATGTTGTTCATGAGAGTCCATTATCTCTATAGTGATTTCCATCTTTCAATGATTCTAATAATCAAATGAAAGTGCCACAACACATGTTTAGATCCAAGATGAGACTTAGGAACTATTCCTAGTTCTGTAATGAACTTTAATCCAAACAATCAACTTGTAGCTACATTTATAGCTATATACTTTGTCTTTATTACTAAACCAACAACTCTTTGTTGTTTGGAACCTTTCCAATTCACTGCACCACCGTTCAGGATAACGCTTTACCTTAAAGTGGATTTTTCTGTCGTCTTGGTCTGTCTGAAAAACATGAGTCTGTTAAGCCCTCTAGTTTTAATTTGGACCCACCATGAATATGATCACATCCTTAGTGCCGGTTAAGCACTTTAAGATGTTTTTCACTATCTTCTGTTGATCTTCTCCGAATATGATGATCAACATCGGTCTCGTACATTTCATTGCATACATGATTGTCACTCATGCGACCTCTCTTTTGAGAGTCTGTGGGGACTATTAAGAGATACACTCCATAGCTCATCGACATGAGACATCTCTTGGAGTTTGCCATGCTAAACGACTTTAGCATCAAATGAATATACGTTCCTTGGGTTAAGTTGAGCATCCTTTTAAATCTATCTATATAGATTTGCATCCCCAATAATGATACTCTTCCAAATCATTCATGGAGGATTGTTTAGACAATTTTATCTTTACTGATTATAGCATTGGTATGTCATTCCTTATCCGTAGTATATCAACATATAATACTAAAAATTTCACGACGCTCCCACTGACCCTTTTGTACACACTAGAACTCTTACCTCATCGTATGTAACTCTGGATCATCATCTTCTATGATGCATACCTCATCATCATCATCCATGATGAATCCATACCTCCTAGGTATCTTCGGTACTATTCCAGATTCATGATTCGGTTGTGGTATAATAGAATTCATCTACGGTGTTCCTCTTATTTGACTTATAGTGTTTTGTGGTTCTTGAACTCTTCAAGATCTATTATCCTCCCACTAGCCCTTCAATGATAAACACATTTATCTTAGAAGGCGGCGTGTTTCATGATAAACACCTTTTGCTAAGCGGGATTATAGAACATATACCCTAAACTTACTTTAGGATGTCCCACAAATCGACACTTGTCAAATCTTGTCCCAAGCTTATCCTTTGAAACCTTTTCACATAAGTTGGACAACCCTTATCTTAACATACTTAAGATTAGGAATCCTCCCATCCATAACTTTTATGGAGTCTTGGGGCTTGGATTTTGAGGTTACCTTTTCGTAGATATGCGACCATTTTCTAGGACATGATCCTGAAGTATCTTTGGAATGTCGGTAAAATCATTTTGGACCGTACCATGTTCAACAAGGTATGATTTTCCTTTTCGATATACATCAATCAATTATTACGTATCATGAGGTGTCCATTATGAGAAAAAACCATTTGAGATGATCTAGAAACTTATTTCACAAGTATTTATTCCTTGATCTAATCAAAGAATCTTAATAGTTTGCCAATTTGTTTCATTTCTCAATTCTTTGAACCTTTCAAATAATTCACAATTGTATTCAAAGAAATACACACATTCAACTCTTTGAATGATCATCTCCTTTTCTTATACTAGTTTGTTCAATTTGCAAAATAATTTTTACATAAGTCAAGTATACAAAATCCATTAAAGTGATATTCGGTCCTCTATACAAAACATTATTATTATAAATAGAACAACAATTGTTCTTAATTATAATACCAAAGATTTCATTGTCCAACAATAAAATGGAAATAATATTTTAACAAGAACTGGAATACAATAACAACTTATTGACTTAATAGATTTTCCGTAGGCATTGCTAAACTATAAGTTTCTATGGCAACCTTTGCTACATTTCCATATATATTTTACTTATATTTGTTTAGCTTTCTACTTACTTTGGTCCCTTCATAAATCTATATTTATGATAACCAAAGTCGGTATCCAATGACCAAGTAGAACCTTGACTTAAAGAAAATTTATTTCAATCATGAACAAAAGCGATATTAACCAAAACTTCACTAAGCTTCTTTGGTTAGCCTCTGCAAGATGCTTCTCATGCAGCTTCTTTCCGATGTCCATGCTTATTGTAGTGGAAGCAAACTCCTTTGCTATCCGTGTCGATTTTGTTCTTATTATCCTTTATTTACGCCTTCTGTTTACCTTCTTTGAATCGTTCTTCTTTTCGGAAGATCCTTTGGCCCCTACCAAGTAAGACTTGATCTTTCTTGGTTGGAAAGTGACTCTCAACATTTTTCAATATGTTAAGCAAATCAATGAAGTCGATATCTAGCTTGTTTATATGAAAATTCACAACAATTATGAAAGGAGTCCGGAGTGAGTGCAAGATCAAATCTTGGCTCAACTCTCCATCCATGACAAAACCATTGTCTAATTGATCAATCAAATTGATTATGTTAAGAACTTTTTATGCATCTTTGTAGTGTCATCGGTCATTATAGATCGGAAGAGCTCCTTAGATATCTCGATATCTATCGGTCCTACTTTCCTCACCATCAACTACTTGATGTGCGGGAATATAGTAAGAGCATCCATAGTTTCATGCCGACATTTGAAGCTCGTTACTCATGGATGCGAGCATGATGCATTGAGCCAATTGTGCATCATTTTGCCACTTTCTAAAAGTAGCAATGTCTTCCTCGGAGGCATTATGCGCAACCATTCTTGAGGATAGGCGTATTAAGGACATAAGATAGCTTTTCACCATGAGAACTATTCTCATATTCCTTAACCATTCCATTTAATACTGATTCGTTAATTTAGCATCTAATATGCTTCAGCAGATGATAGTAATTTTAAACATTGTAAAATTACAGAAATGAATTTGTAATTAACAACATTTTAACATACATTCTTTTATTAATTACCAAAATAATTTAGGTCTTGTTTTAAATTGGTATCTCCCACTATTTTCTTCAAACTATATTACCCTCACTTATATAGTTCGGCAAAAATCTAATTAAAGATTTGCTAGTGAGAATAAGGATCCCATTTCAAATGTATATAGCCTTGTGGTGACACAACAAACTATATATAAATAAATAGGTAGACAACTTTTTTGTCAATTACATCAACTATCAACTCCTTTTCTTTTGCCTCTTAGAATATTTTGATCAAGTGGTGGCACATCCGAATCAAAATTATCCAAGTTAAGTCCGACCTAGCACTCCATATATTCAAAAAAGAAAATATCATCCTTGTGGTGACACAACAAAACAATATTGTTCAATTTTCTTTATAAGCATCAAATGTGATAAATTAACATCTTAAATACTTAATACTTGCCTTGTGGTGACACAACAAACTCATATTAAATATTTAATACTCTATTAATTTTATCATGCTAGAAAAAGCTGACGTTTGATATTCCAAATATCTTTGAGCGCTTAGGACTTAATATAAAATTTTGAGGGTTTTGTTATTAATTTGTCTCATCTTGTTTAAGCGCATGCATATATATATATAAAATACGCGTCATATTAATGAACATGCGAAGCATGTTTGCATAATATATAATATATATAGTATAAGCATGCACATATAGAATACTATATTCTACCCGGGATTAATTATGGACTTTTATTCTAGTTTGGTTCACTAGAGCCACCAAGTGAACCAAAAGGTCAAACCTCTGAGGGTGCAAGAAATAATATTTAAATATAACTATTACATTTAAACCCTGCTCCATTACAAAAGCGGGTCTTCACGCCAGCTCCTTGCTCATTTGATCTCTAATTTTCTTAAATTAATTCTAACTATTCCTATTACAATACTATTTAAAATAAATAGAAGCCTTGATCGTGATCGAGGGAAGTACATGAGAGAGATAGAATTTACATTAAGAAAAAAATTAGAGAAGACAGGCAGTCTGTGAGACCCCATTTAATAAAACCCATACATTCATGCATCCAACTAAAATAAAATCCAATCACATTTAATTGATAGTCCATAATCAATCCCATTTATTATCATACACATCACCATATGCATCAATAAATAACATTCATCTTATGAATAATAAACATTTAATATATATATATATATATCATTTAATGGGCAAATTTAGTTAGTATAAAATCTAATTTTGAATCAAAATAAACTCCTTTATTTTAATCCAAATTTAAATCAAAATAAAACTATTTTATTTTAATTTATCCAATTTTGAATAAAATAAACTATTTTATTTTAATCAAAATCTTTAATCAAAATAAACTTCTTTATTTTAATTAATTATGGAATCCAATTCCAAGTAAAAAAAAAAATCTTTTATTAAAGGAAACACGGATATTCTTTCCTATTCACAAATAAACTCCTTTATTTTGAATAATATGAAATCTTATTTCATATTTAAATAAACTCCTTTATTTAAGGAAATTAGGATTCTATTTCCTATTCACAAATAAACTCTTTTATTTTGAATAATATGAAATCTTATTTCATATCTAAATAAACTCCTTTATTTAAGGAAACATGGATTCACTTTCTTATTCACAAATAAACTCCTTTATTTTAGAAAACATGAATCCAATTTCAACTCCAATTAGTTATCATGGAATTCAATTCCAACTCTAATTAGTTAGCATGAAATCTAATTTTAAAATTAAAATAAACTCTTTTATTTTAATATTTAAAATAAACCTTTTATTTTAAAATTAAAATAAATATTATTTTAATTATAAAATTATTAAAATTAAAATAAAACTTTATATTTTAATATTAAAATAAACCTTTTATTTTAAAATTAAAATAAACTTTTATTTTAATTATATAATAATTAAGAATATATATATATGTTTATATATATTAAATAATATATATTATATATATAGATAACCATAATATATATATATATATATATATATATATATATATATATATCCGTTCCTTTTAATGATTTTCCTGTTGCTTTTGAATGGGTCATATGCTTCATACCATTTTTTTTTTTTTCCGTGCATTACATCAAAAGAAATTACAGCCATCTTTGATTATTTAAAAAAAAAAAAAAAACTTACTTTTATTTGTTCTGGGCAAAAAACTTTCACGTAAAATTTCTTTACCACCATTCATGTAACTTTAATTTTTATTTTTTTTTTTTTTTTGTAGCTAGTGAATTGTTGCCTTTCTTTTAAATCTCCACTTGACGTTGCCATATATATATATAACGATATAGTATATATAATAATATATATATATATATATATATATATATATATATGATACAAATAAATAAATTACCATATGTGAGACAAACTGATTCAACCAAAAAAAAATAAATTTCTAAGCACCTCCTTTTTCTTTTTCTTTTTTTTTGATTTCTTTATTAAATTTTATACAATAAAAAATATGCCCAAAAAAAATTGTTCTAAACACATATCAATATACATATCAAATTAAAATAATTAATAATTAAGCATAGAGGTTTGGCTCGATGCCACTATTAGGTTTGTAATATTAAAAACCTTGAATCAAATTGCATAAAAAGTGCGAGCGTGTAAAATAAGAGTTTAAAAATTTACAAATCATATACGGATCACCCTTTATGCACAATTATTAATTAAACGAAAAGATAAAGAATAAAATCATACCCTTGAAGATCGAGCTTCCTCAGGTACAAGTTCACCTCCAAATCTTTTCGCGTTCAACTTGAATCCACCGGGGTTTTGTTCCTTCCTTTGATCAACGTTAGCCACCCATATGTTTTGACCTCTGAGGTGATCCACCAAGGAAAAATAAAGAATTCAAGAAGATGGTGTATTTGGCTCAAACCCTAGTTTTCTATCTCTATAGAAAAGGGTACTCTCCAACAAATTGGAATTATGTCGTTGTAAAAGTCAACAACCCCTTACACCCATAATAAGACTCCTCTTATTTATAGATGTGGGCAACCCACCTTAACAATTAAGGAATTGGGTTTTATTTAATTAATTAAATTCTTTTAATTAATTAAGCTCCCTAATCTTATTAGGGATAATTAATTAAACTCCTTTAACTAATTTTCCCTCCTAATCCTATTAGGAATAAATGAGAGTACTTATATTAAATTAATTCCTAAACTCTTTTAGAAATTAAAATAATAATAATTGTAATAATATTAATAAGACTCCTCTTATTAATTTATATTTAATATTTCTAAAATATTAAATAATAATATATTAAGCTATTTAATTTATTCTATCACCATAGATTAAATTAAATATACATAACATATTATTATTACGATTATGCCATTAACTTCTTAAATAATTATTCTTCCTTTTATGGTGTGACCCTTTAGGTTCTCCATATTAAACCTTTGTGAATAAATCAATTAAACAATTCTAATCTTATTTAAATAAATAAATTAAACAATTAATTTATTTAAATAAATAATATTTATTCTACAATAGGATAAGCCTCCCACAAGCGATCAACGACTTTCCGGATAATATAGATTTCAACATTAATCATAAAAGAACCTTTGAGTAAATAGTTACCGTGCAATTCAATCCTTCCACCATACTGATGTCCTAATTAAATATAAGACATGGAATTACTTATCAAGTCTTATTTTATTTAATTATATGTATTTCGATCCTTAAATGCACAACTCCATTAGGTATTCCTTAGCGAGCCACGTTCAGTGAACTTATTCTCTAATAAGCACCTACATACTTGCTTTAGTGTCTCCACACAAATGATCATGAGATCAATCATCCTCATCCAACGAAAAGAAAACGTATGTACCCAATCTACCCTGGATTCACTAATCCCCAATTTAGTAATCCAATGATTGGGAACTATTTTAGTTTTAAGCTTTCTAAGAATTTAGATCTCATTAGAATGATCATCATCATTATTCTAAAAGCATTGCTTAAAACTACGGGTTTATCACATATTATAAAACAGCATCATGTAGATAATTAAAAGCCTTTAATAAATTAATACCTTTTATTAATAAATGAATAAGATTGTTACAAAGTATATGCTTTATCATCAAACATGATTGGCTTGTGTGCATACTACTTTCATAAAGTCCTCAATAAAATTATTTCCATACTCCTTAGGGAGAACCTCAACAACTATAGACCACCGATTCTGTTCCTTGTTATCCCTTTCAACCCAAATACACTTTTATTACACGAAAGAATTGTGAAACAAAAGGGTGAGCACAACTAGCTCGATAAAGAATATTATAACTAAAGATACATAAATTATCAATAGTCTTCATCAATAATAAATCAGAGATTTAGAACATATGGTAGATGATAAAACTTTTCAACCATAGTTGCAGCGGAACGAGCAATCCATTAAAAGAGTCAAATAGACTATAAAGTCTATTATTTTCTCCACGTTAAAAGTCCACCAACAATATTTTATCGTTGTAACATCAATCAACAGTTCCTTTCCACAATCATATGAATAACTCATAATCATAATTGTGATTCTAAGTTCCTCTTCTCATCCACGACGAAGATAATTTTCATCACCTGTCTTTACCTGAAACATCAAATATCATGGTTATACCAAATCACAGTTCCTGTTCATAATCATACTAATAAATTCATCTTTGCACCACGGGCCAAAGATATTCATCAACAGTTCATCTTTACACTACAAAAGCTAAAGATATTCAACAACAGTCATCTTTGCATTACGAGCCAAAGATATTCATCAATAATTCATCTTTTGCTTTCTGAGCTAAAGATATTCAACAACAGTCATCTTTGCATTACGAGCAAAAGATATTCATCAATAATTCATCTTTGCACTCTGAAAAAAGATATTCATCAACAAGTCATCTTTACTTTACTGAGCCAAAGATATTCATCTATCAAAGAAATACATAATCATTTCAGAAGTTATATAACAATAATTATAACCATGTTGATCAATTCACCTTTGCACTTAAGCTAAAAATATTCAATTGTAAATTCAATGGTCATGATCATACCATTCAACAATTCAACTTTTGCACTACTGGCCAAAGAGAACCTATAGTCACGATCATACCAATAATCTACCCATCTTTACACTCAAGTCAAAGAGAAATATTATCATTAGGGTTATAAGAATGTTATATAAAAACAATATAATCAAAACATGGTTTTAATTTCAAGAGTAAGATTCATAAATCAACGATAATTTGGTCAAAGAAGAAACCAATTTGTCATGAATAGTACCCGTATTAAATACGTATAAGATCAGATATCGTGCATAAGTAACCTCGACACGAAAGATAAAGTTTCATAATAAAATTCATATCCATATTTATAACACCTTAATCCAAATGTTATAAATCACTTAGAAATCTCATAATCTAATATTATGAATATTACAATAATATTTTAATCATTTCTAAAACTTATAAACAATTTAATTAAATTGTTTACACTTTACTAATTAATGCATTTAATCATCATAAAATGTCAAACTCATAAGATTTCATCACCAATAACCAAAACCCTCATCAAAAATCTGCATATACCTCATATATGATTATCAAGCCATAAAATCATATTTTCCAATTTTCTTACTTCATATAACATATTTAATTCATTTACTCACACCTAGAATATTTTCATGAAAATACCAAATCAGTTCCAAAAATATTTCTTTTCTAGGATTTAGCATAACATAGTCCCATATTGAACATATATTTTTTCTAAATTTTAAAAATTCATTTACTATTTTCATATGGCCAAAACCACCGAATATTTAAACATTTATCATAAATTATACTTTTATCCAAAATTTCTGAAATTTACACTTAAGATAACGATATTATATAGATGTACTCCCAATAAAAATTTTATCAATTTTGGAGTTAATCACAAGGAGTTATATATAGTTATTTTTAAAATAGTCTTTTCTCATAAAATCCATAACTCCTAATCTATACATCCAAAAATCGCCATTTTGGACACACTCTACAAAAACTCATCAAAATATTATTTTAAATTTTTCCAGAATTTTGAAGGTTCAGAAAAATTTTGAAACTAAAACATAATAACCCTTAAAATCCTTTACTATCCCTTACCTCAAAAGAGCAAGTACTTTAATTAGAATAGCGAACTAACTTGCTTGCATGACAAAGAACACTCAAAGTATACTCAAAATACTCACAAGAATACGCTCGATAATATAGAGAGAAAACTTGATTTTACGGTGTGATTTTCAATTCTAACCTAAGCACCCTATTTATAGGAAAATGCTTAGAACACCAAAGCGAAAATTTATTAAATATTATTATATTTTTCCAAAACTTCATACGATATATTTTACCATCTGAACTCAGCCCCTATCACATGTTAAATGAGGAAAACAAAATGAAAAACACGTTTTTGTAAATAAAAATAATTAAAACTTTCAAAATCAATTATTTCGGAACTTCAGAACTTCAATAATTCATAATAAATAGCCTTTTTATCAGAAAATTCGAATCTTGCGTGTTTTTATAGGAAATTCAATTCTCTACAACTTTGCGTAAGAAAAAGTTTTTCCAAATTCCAAACAAAAATTGACCAAAAATCCACAAACGCGGGTGATTTTACAATTTATAATCAAATTTCTATTAATAATTGTGTCCACCAACACACAAAATTTGTGTTAAACATTTATTACCACAAAATACTCTCTTCTTCCTCATATACTCATATATCCCACATTCATTATAAAAATATCAATTAGTTAATATATTATTAAAATAATATATTTAAATAAATTATTTTATCGTAAAAAGACAAAATATTAATTTTCAACAATTGTCACATTAAAATTTTTCTCCATCTATGTCCACATAAAATAAATATTTTTCTCATCATAAAAATCAATAATTAATTATTCATAAATAATATTACATAATCACAATATTGACAACCGTGCGGTCCCAAGAAAGAGGGACTTTCCATAAGGATCTCTCCTTCTTCTGCAATGATTAGGTGACCAAACCTCTCCTTAGATGAAACTTTCTAGACATTGCCAATAATATTATCCAATAATATTATTCGGATAATATGAATTATTGCTCGATAATAGAAAATCTTGTGTAATGACAATTCTTGAAACAACGATAATATAAAATATCAACGCAAAGCAATTATTGAATCAATAAAATATAATATTGAGCGATAATTCTTCATAACAATTATTGAGTAGTGCTTTCTTACGTAAGAATCAATAATTCAAAAATCTTTGTAAATCTGACCGTGTTCTCACCGTGCAACAATGCATATTACTTTACTTTACCCACCGGTATTCCAATAGTGTTAAAGGTAACAATTACGTTTATTATTTATAAAACTCCCTTTTATCGTTTTCTTCATCCGACAGCTTATTACATTATGGGACCCATAAATGGGTTGCTTGCAGTCGTATTTAATATTCCCCGACGAAAAAAATATTCCACGACCAAACGAATATTCCCCGACAATAATGAGTATTTTATAACCACTTGCTTATTTTGAAAAAATTATATATATCACCCTTAACTTTAACTTTTATCAATTTAACCATTTACTGAATAGTAATTATAAGAAAAATTGAATACTTTTATTTCATAAAATTCGGGGCCTTACAAAATACTCTACAGAACAACCTGGATGACTGATAGAAAACACAGCTAGCTCTCGCTGATCCCAACAGGCATACACCCTGGATCTATCCTCTGATGATAAGTGGCGAGAAGCGAATCGCTCACTCGATGATCCCTCAAAAGGATGAAAGTCCTGGAACTGGTCAAATTGACACATCACAGCTAGTGGGTGATAAGTAATCATGCCTCTCAATCCAGCAAGAGGAAGATAATCCATGCCCGGAGCATGAGTGATGAAGTTGTAAGGTGAACTAAGCCCTGAACACGACAATATAGCAAACGGATCTCTGATCCCTGCAAGGAAAGCTGACCAAGATGTATCATCTATACACTCCGCAGGCTGAAAGGAGTATGACATGGCTATATCATGGGTGAAACAATACCCATGTCGTCTGAAAGTGCCAATCGGTCTCAAGTGTGACATAAACCACACGTCATGCGTACATGGCCAAAGTCGCCGCATGAAACACTCATATATCGGATAAGCGCGCGACAATGATGTAGTCGACCTCGAGTCTCTGCTATGATCATCGGTATGATGGTGTGACCCTCCCTGAGAACTCTCACTACCATGATAACTCTTATGTCAAATTCATCCATATACGTGGCATATAGACATATGACAATACGCACAATAGCAGTACATCCACTCTAGCTAGACGCCAATGATCCTCCGGTGTGGTGAAATCCCCAAAATGTCGTATATAACTATCCTCAGAGCCAAATCTATCAAAAATAAATGCTGAGATATAACGTGGCCAGATGTGAGCTCATCCTGCACCACCCTACGCCTCAAGCCAGTAAGGGTCATGAACTGTCTACTCATGTCTCCAATCACCATATACGCAAGAGTGCATACAAGGCGGCATCGTCAAAACGTCATACTCCTCTAGAGTGGGAGTCAACTCATGGGTCCCAAATCGGAAAACCTACCTCTCTGATACCCAGTGCTCCAGCATGCCCTCCATGAATCCTGTGGGAACCTAAAACATCAACAAGGTCATAGTATGCTGCAACAAATGATCTACAGTCACCCTGTCTGACGGTGACATGTTATTATACCACGATCGCATACCGGATGCCACCACTAATGGTGGGGTATGATTATCTGACTAATCATCGAGAAGACATACATGACGGTACCGTGTCATAAGACCGTCCAAGGGTTAATGCTGAATATCTCCTGAAATACATACATATGCATAACATAATACATGCATGATACAATAGATGGCAATATGATATAGGGAATGAAAAACTGTACATACATTCCTAAGTATATCATCATCTAATACATCCTCTCTGTACAGCTAAAAATACAGGGAAATGGGGCACAAACGCCCTACTACTAATAGAGGCCTATCAAAAGATATAGTGAGAATGGGGCATAGCCACCCAATATCTAACAGAGGCCTTTCAAAAGAGATAACGAGAATACACATCAGAAGAGGACAATGGTGTCAGTATCTACATCATCAATCCTGTCCACCTGATGTAAGTCCTCCTGAGTCACTGGATCTCTATCAACAGGGATGTCAGGCCTATATAAGGGAGGATATGCACCGATAAAGCCAAATGAGTCATCTGAGAGGCCAACGCCTGAGCTGGAAGGATCAAACGAATACGCCTTTCTGTCGGATCTCCGCCAAAATCTGGATAAAGAAATGTGGTGGTCCGGTCGGCCAAATCATTGTCGATCATGTGTCAAATGAGTCAGATCTCGGACATAGGCTAGCCAATCCGTCATCATCACGGATCCTGGAACCATATCCCCCATGAACTGAGTGACGTGGGACTGGGCTCCAATAGTGCGAGGGGACCACCAAGGCTGGAACATCTCCTGAGTATAGGGACCCTCTGATAATACAAAACCGTCAACCCCCAACAATGGGATATCAATGACGGGTGACTGCGACATAGGCCAATGACGCTTGACAAGAGACAAGATCGCCATACGGATCTCTCCTATGGTGCTCCTAATAGCACTTTCTTCTAAATAGAGCTCCCATCCTCCATCAGTAAAGAGAGGAACCTTACGGGTGGAAATCACGTACTCGATACCAGTCGGGTACCCATCCTCAAATCCCATGGCCAAGTGTTCCCCAGAATAGGGAATCCATATGATGACATCAGATGTCAACAACTCCAGCTGTAGGCTGCAATGAGTGAAACCCTCAGCTACAGAGACCTCCGCCAGTATGGAATGATGCCATCGCCATCCTCGTGGATAAGTATCTAAACCTAACACACTCACAGGACACAAACATGGAAGCCTCTCATAGGCCCAAAACTTCCAACACAAAGGCAAACATTTGCAGTCAGTAAACACTCTTAACCTACACATGGGAAACTACAAGAGAAATACTCACCAGGAGAAATGGGTAGAATCCTAACCAAGCCTCGGTCAAACCCTACGAACGCATACGCATGCCCCTAAGGAAATAGGCGAAGGTGTAGGAACCCCAGTCATACTCTCCAATATGGTCCACGTGTCGCGTGGCGCTAATCAAAGTGAACGACACCGTAGAAGAGTTATCTGCTATGAAGCAGCCTCTAATGATCATCAGGAACAATCACCGAAGAATGCGATCCCTGACTCTGACATCAATTGGTATGGGCTCGCTCAACAGCCCACTCATAGCATCTACGCTCAAAGGACCCGTACGGACGGTCCTGTCCTTAAGCGCCTCCGTCGAAACTCCTAGCAAAGATCTGACAGCATTAGGGGTAATATCCGTCATGCAAGGCACTGGTGCCCCTCCAAACTCTATACCTGTGATAAACTACCAATCCATCAGTATCATCATCACCTCACACCCAAAGAATAGAGTGGTAGAGTGCGGTGAAACCAATATTCGAACAATGCCCGAGGTAACCCTGGGGACAACGGTGGGGAAGAATGGAAAAACGCTCCAAATCCCGATCATACCTGAATCGCTCTATAGTCGGGGATCACGAGCACAGTACATGGAGTGAATGCTGAACCAATTCCTTCGAGGCTTTGTAAAGCCAGGAACCTACATGAAATGCAGATCAACATCAAAATTCTTTACTCCTCATCAATAGAAAAGAAGGAAGGTTAAGATCTAACGTCATACCTCGTTGGCATGCAAATACATCGAGGGATGTCGACTCAAATTGCCCAGGAGCTCTGGGTTTGCCACCTGAATACTCGGGAGGTCCCTACGGGGAACATATGCAGCAAGAGCGAGGTCCGCAACTGGAACATCTTCCTCCTCATCCTCGACGTCCCAGCATCATCAACTGGATCGGGCGTATCACCGCTTCTACTACCAACCGACGAGGTCACTAATCGAATGCAGGTCAAGGTACTTGAAGCCCTCCTCCGTGTATACGGTGTGGGCTACTGGAACTACTCGGCTGATCTAGATCCATAATATCTGAACAAAAGTCTCCAAATCACCTCAGAAAGGGTGTGGTAATTTTTAACCTGGAGATGTCTTTTCAAAATGCATTTTATGACTACATGCATGCATGCATTACTTTAACATACATCTACAGTAGAGTTAAAAATGCATGACTATTCAAATGCCTACATTTTGGAAATTTTTGCCATAGTCCCCTTTGTAAATAGGACTATCCACATGCACATAGACATGACTAGGTGGCCATTCAGTAGCACACCTTCCCACAGTCATATACATACTATATGCATAGAAAGTCAAAGTCATCAATCCATAAGGGTAGTTTAATTACCAGGATTACTTTGCAGTTTTACCTTTTACTCATTTGTCCTCAAATAGGATAAGAAATAACAGAAAAAGGTGCCAATTTGATTGTCTCAAAAGTCAAATTTTGTCACATCATTATGTTCATCATGGTTTAATACTAACATTTACTATGTTGAATATTTTTTATCAAGTCATTTGAGCATGCATATTCACTACTATGTGTTTAGATGCATTTTATGTGATAAGTCATTTTCCAGCAAATAAAAACTAGAAAAGAAGATATGTATACGTTACCAGGACAGTGTAGAACACTTTTACGGTGACAAAATTTGCAGAAATTTGCCCAAACTCAGCAGATCTGACGAAGAGCTCTCGGATTTCTTTCGCGGCGCAATATAAAAATGACTTATGAAAGCAACATGTTGGCATTAAGTAAGCACGGTTGGCCGCAGGTCCACCTGTGGCTGCTACAGGTGTACCTGTGACACCCCTACGTGGGTCCCACCCCTCCGTCTCGGTCCAGTTTGAGTTACAATGGAGTTCTCATAAGCTGAAGAAGCCAAATCAGGAATAAAAACGTTACGCGATTGAGCAGAATAGCTTGTCATCCTGGTTTTCTCAGACCAAGCCGTGGGTCTGCACATTACTCATTGGTATTCACCTGAGCACAGGGAACACTATGCCGATGATCTCAACTGTTATAAATCACACTCAGAAATACCTTGCGCAGTTCTCTGTCTTGTGATTAGGGTCGTTACCTAAACTCAAACAAAGACCCGTGGCCGGGTTATGAACGCGCTTCCCGGCGGAGTATCACGCATTTCATGCCAAAGTACATAACCCCAGTGGGGGTTATAACGCGTTCCCCGATGGGGGTTACAACGCGTGTTCATCCGCTGACACACATATCAACGAAGGTTAAGCAGCCTTGACATCATTATAACCGTTGGCAAGTAAATCCAACAAAATGTCGAAAGTCATCCGATGACCAGCCGTTGATACACACATCAGAGATGATCCAAACAAGACCCCGACAGGGGTTATAACGCATTCCCCGGCGGGGGTTATAACGCATGTTCCGTTGATACACACATCAGCGAGGATCAAACAAGACCCCGGTGGCGGGGGGGGGGGGGTTACAACACGTGTTTATCTGTTGATTCACACGTCAATGAAGGTCAAGTAGCCTTGACAGCGTGCCCAACAGGGGTTGTTTTATCCGTTGACATACGTGTCAACGAAGGTCAAGCAGCCTTGACGATCTGCCCAACAGGGGTGTTTATCTGTTGATTCACACGTCAGAGAAGGTCAGGCAGCCCTGACAACACATACTATTAGCAGTAAATCCAACATAACATTAATATGTCCTGGCGATACAAACCAGGGAGATCAGCATCATCGAGGAGTATCGATGATGGAATATATTATACACATCCTCAAATAGACAAAGCTTTATCCCCACAGATCTCTTATACACAAGAGGCACATCTTCGGAATTAAGTCTGTATCAAGGATTGAGGACGTTGGTGATAACCCCAACGTCAACATCCTACAAGATTTGGATCACACATCCAATCTGGTCATCGTTGCCATTCCCCGGTAGAAGCAACAGGGAGCCGGCAATCATCCCCAGCATGTTGGGCAACAACCCCGCATACATGCATCATATATTTGTATCATGTTGCTGCACTTAGCATCATGTTTATCTTGTTGCATTTCAAGTGTCTATGATTCTTTATCCTATCCATGCATTGCATTGCATGAATATGATAAAGAGGGACATTTGTAGACACTTAAAATTTCCTGCACACCTGTTACTGACATTGTAGGAAGATAGATTCGTCTTTCAGAGATAACCCTAGAAGACAGTTCACATCCAGTCTGGATACTACCGAAAGTTCAGTCTCAACCCCGGAATACACACCGGGAGTATCAGTTTCAACCTCAGAGATAACCCCGAATCTTGAAGTTCCAATACCAGAAATTCCATCAGAGATAACCGATCCATCTCGGAGATAACCCCGAGATATTCAGTCTCAGTCCCAACACTGGGAGTAGCAGCTACCAACCTTGGAGATAACCCCAAGGAGTGCAGTTTCAGTGATAACCCCAGAAATGCTTGTTTCAAATACTTGCAATCAGCTTCAACCTTAGCACTCACATCGAGGCACTCAGTACCAGACCCGGAGATAACACCGGGAAGATAGCACACCTCAGAGATTACACTGAGAACCTTGACACTTGCGGCGATCCAATATCGAGATAACCCACGAGCGGCGTCTTTTGATCATTGGCCGTGATAACCCGTGAGGGAAAAGTCATCATCTTGCCACATTGGCGCCCCATCTCAAAATTTTATACATACATTTCTACACAGCAATGTCCCACAAGAACCAAGGATGTCCAATCCCAAGTGACTATTACGCAGGATAACAGATATAATTTGAAGCTTGAAGACCGGAGGGCATGGTCCCATCTTCCTGACTTCGTACAACCTCTAATCCCATGTCATTGCGTAACTCTCGACAACGGAGGTCCGAAATAGGTCTTAAATACCTCAGTCGGATGCCCGGGTTGTAATTTTAAAAGTTTGAGCGAACATTACCTTTGCGTGCGTGCGTGCTTTTTTGAGACAGCGAGACCATGAGCAACCCGGGCACTTCTGGCCATTACACAGTAGTACAATCATGGCTCCCCCCTCTATAAATAGAGGGCTTGGGCTGTCCATTTTGTAATAGAAAAAGGCGAGAAAGCCTTGTCAAATTTGCTCTGTACTCTCCCTATATTGAGTGCTTTCTCATTTCAAACACTTGTGAGCTCACATATAGCTTCTTTTTGTACCGGTGGGAGTGGAGTGTTTATCCCTTTAAAGATATAGAAGTCTTCTTTGGCAGCCCACTGTAAGCCTTCTCACACACTTTAAAGCCTTTCTCTTCATCTTTGCACACACTTTTCTTCACGTTGAGAGTCGTGTTGCGTGTGTTTACTTAGAACTTCTATCCGTGTGGTTTTATTTTAGTTTATATATATATATATATATATATATATATATATATATATATATATATATATATATATATATATATATATATATATATGGACTAACATTATCGAGTTATGCCTCGATTGAGCTGAACTTTGGTCCGGAGCGCTTATTTGCTTTTGTATATATATATATATATATATATATGAACCGTAATGTCGAACTTTGTTGGATGAGCACGGATTTTACATCCAGGCGTTCTTTCTTTTATATATATATATATACAAAGCGTATGTGTCGAACTCGCTTCGATGAGCCTAGATTTTACATCCTAATGCGTTCTGCTTTTATATATATATATATATATATATATATATATATATATATATATATATATATATATATATATATATATTTTACATTCATCCCCTTTGGAGTTTCCTTCATGGCGGTTGACCTTCTTTACAGCTTTATTTACTTTTCTTCCCTCCTGGAGTTTACTTCGTGGCGGTTGATTGCTTTTACAACTTTATTTACATTTCTGATCCCCCATGGAGGTACTTCGTGGTGGCTGATCATGTCTGTATATATATATTTACAGCTTTTATATATATATTTGCTTACTGCTTTATTATCAATTCCGGCATCATGTGAGCCTAGGAATCATGTGATCACAGATTCAGTTTACTGGATCTAGATTCGGTTCCCATGATGGACATTTTCAGCTGTAAGCAGCTTGTAAATTTATTCACGGTGTTCGGATTTTCTCATATGGTTATCATACCCACGAGTTCGGCACTATTTTGTATATTATTTTCTTGAAGATGCTTCGCATCTCAAAAATTAAAAACAATCAAGCCGAACACTTAATAAAAATGGGAGTGTAAAAGGTCTCAATTACTATTGAGCACAAGGATTTGAAAAACCTCTTTTATAAAACATCACTGTCGTATCTTGTTAAAAACTGAATTTTTACACAAATTCAAACCCTGTGTATATAGGTGCGAACGAGGCCTCACACTACTTCCAAATAATTGCACATTGATCCACACACACACACACATTTATATAACAGTTTCTTGAAAAGAGGCGGTCACCGTGGTAACACGGATGTTGGGGGTGCCTAACACATTTCCTCCGCATAATCAAGTCCTTGGACCCTAATGAATCTCGGTTTCACCGACCCGTTTAGCAGTGTCACATCACTGGATCAATGTGCAAACTTTTTCTCGGTTGTGTTGATACAACCATATAAAAATCAACTGACGACTCTTAACAATCCATTGTCGACATATACATGTCGGACCTTTTTCACTTGTTTTTTCAAACAAATCTCACTTAAAATAAGAACACCAAAGAACAAGTAACGAAAAGGGACAAATAAAAATCTCGACGTCGACAGTATTGATGTGAAAAAATTTGACTTTTGAAATAGTCAATTTGGTACCTTTTTTTACTATTTTTTCATCCTATTTGAGGACAAATAAGCAAATGTTTTGAAGCAAAGTAATCTTGGTAATTAGGCTACCCTGATGGATATGAATTTGATATTTTTTCATGCATATAAGATGTTTATGACTTTGAGTTTGTGTGCTACTGAATGGCCACCTAGTCATGCCTACGTGCATGTGGATAGTCCTTTTTACAAAGGAGACTGGTGAAATTTTTTCACGAGTCTAAGCATTGAATGAACATGCATTTTTAACTCTACCGCAGATGTATGTTAAAGTAATGCATGCATGCATATAACTATGAACTGCATTTAATGAGCTCTAGGTTAGAATTTACCACACCATTTCTGAGGTGATTTGGAGACTTTTGTCCAGATATATGGATACAGACCAGCCGAGTAGCTCTCGTATGACCTCTTCAGGTGTGAGGAGGAGAGCTTCAAATGTGCCTCGGCCTCGCCCAGCCCGACAACCTCGTTAGTTAACTGAGTCAGTGATTCATTCTATCCAGGTTGAGAGACCGGATGTTGAGGACGAGGAGGGGGACGTACCCATTGCGGAACCTGCTCCTTCTTCTTCCATTCCCCGCAGGGAGCTTCCAGCTCTAAGTGTGACAATTCAAGAGCTTATGGATAATTTTAGTCTTCACCCCTCGATCTATCTTCATGTGAACGAGGTAATAGTCATGTTGATCTTCCTTTTCCCATTTATGGTCTGATTTTGATTTAAACTATGATGCAGGTTCCCGGATTTACGCAGCCCAGAAGGAACTGGTTCAGCATACATTCTTTGTATCATACTCTTTATCCAGAGTACTGAGAGATTGTTCATACCTGGGGTTTCGAGTCTTTCTTTTCCATCCTCCCCCGTCGTTGTCCCTGGGGTTATCTTAGGGCTTTGTCTGAGCACTGGTTTCACCAGACGCAGTGTGACGCCCCCAAAATAGGTATACATCACCCATCTTGAGTCACCAAATATATGGTACAAAATTTAAATACAACTTAATTATACAATAGTCGTGTAAAATACGACAAAACATAATCTAAGAGTCTTTAATAAGAATATTGTCATCTAGACAATATCCACACTCAATGGAGTCCTCATTATATTTATTGTCACACTATTTTATAGAATAATGAGGACTACTTAAACAACCATCTGAACCGTCAATCCGTTCCCTGACTCATCCCAACTATATTCTCATTTCCTGAAGAGAACAGTGAAAGAAAGGGTGAGCTCAACTAGCCCAGTAAGAAATATTATAACTAATGTGAGACCCCAGATTTTATGAATAAATATTTAATTTTCTCGAAATAATTTTTTTATATTATGGTGTGGATTTGATATAATGTTATAGTTGTGGATAGTATTTACAAATTTTGCAAAGTAAGCAAGTGGTTATATAATATTCGATTGGTCGGGGAATATTCATTTTAAACAGGGAACATTTGTACGACGGCACAATCATTGGTGGACCCCACAACGAAAGTATTGTCGTATTTAGAAAATGACAGAATTATCATTTTATAAAATAACGGCGAAAGTGTTACCGTTAAAACTGTTGAACTACTCGGTAGTAAAAATACAGTAATACTCGTGGTTGCATAGTAGCACACGATATTGATTATTGATGCTTACGTGATAAGTCACTCAGTTATACTCAATTATTACTCTGATGAATTGCTGCGATCATATCTCTCATATTATTGATTTAATTATTGTCACGATTATCATCTCGCATAATATTTTATATTATTAAATCAATAATTGAGACGGCAAAGTTATTCATATTATTATTTGCAATATTGACAATGATATCAGAAGTTACATCGAGGAGAGTTTGGTCACCTAATTGCTTGGCATGATAAGGAGAAATCCTTATCGGAAAGCCCCTATTTCACAGGAACGACTTCGTTTGTTAAATATTATGAGTTATAATATTAATGATGAATAAGTTCGTGTTGATTAAAGATGAAATTGATAGTTCCATTGTGTAGGAATTATTAGTGTTAGTGGAAATCAACATTTGTTTCGATAATAATTGATGTCTGGAGGTTATATTGTTCAATCGGGTATTTGGGGCACTTTTAGGTATTTGAGTACTATTCACGGAGTTACTATTCACGAGTTACTATTCATGAGTTACTATTCATGAGTTACTATTCACGAAGTTACTATTCACGAGTTACTATTCACAGGTCTTATTCACCGAGAAGATATATTTCTTTTCGGTCCAAATTATTTTTTAGGGTACAATATTATTCCATGAGGAGATGTGCTAATTTTTGAATCATTGGTTGAAGATATAATTGTAAATCAATATGGACTTGGTGAAAGTTATAATAGTAAATCAATATGGATCGCTAGTTTAAAGTTTTAATAGTAAATCATTATGGACCGTTGCTTTAAGTTTTAATAGTAAATCAATATGGATGAAATCAGCTTAAAAGTAAATCAATCTGGACCATTCATGAATTAGTTACTATTCAGGTCATTCTCATATTAATAGAAGCTCGTTCCTTCATTATTTCTTACTTAATTCAATTTGAAACTCTAGAGAGAAACTATAGAGAGAAAGAAGAAAAGTATTCTCGCTACTTCACTACTCTAGTATTCGGTTTTTCTAAGGTAGGAATATTATTTGTTGTACTCATAAAGGGTATTCTTTCTTTCTTATTCATGAAGAACTTTTTGTTATTCCATTCTTATTATTACATTGGAATAACTTTGTTTATCTGAAATCTGCATACATGGTGAAATTCTTCTAATATTACATTTCTTTATTATTACGTAGAATATCACATACGTCGCGTTCTGCGGGACACAGGATTCCATTATTTATTATTACATTGGGAATAACATATGCAGAGTGATCTATCGCGCATGGTGAATCATACATTATTCCATTATTTATTATTACATTGGAATAACTTTGTCTCTGTGGATTACCACATGCATGGTGAATGATCCGTGTATTCATTCCTTATTAAATTGTGAAAATGATGCATATCGTGGATTCTTTGCGTGGCGGTGAAAATCCATTTGCGAGTTTCATATATTCTATTATACTTAGTTGGTTAAAGCTTTGGCTTCTATACTCCATGAAATTAGTGAAATATCCTTGATATCTGCGCTTCATCTAGTATCTTTTCATGGAAATATTCTTCTGAGCATTCTTGAATTTTACTCCACAAAGCAGTATCATGTTGACAATTTGGACGTTATTGAGTTCAGGATAAATTAACTTATAAATCTTTAAAATTTATTCTTGAACTTGTTTTATTGAATTGTCATCATCCTCATACTTATATTATGTTAAAAGTCATCTTTGGCTTACGTGCATAGATGGGCTTGGTATGATTATGACCAGGGATTATTCGGTATAATCATGGCCGTAATGTGATGAATGATGTGGTAAAAGTCCTCATTGGCACCTAGTTCATTGGTGGGCCGATTGTTGGTATGATTATGACCGAGGATTATTATTATAGTTATGACCATTGATGATTACATGAATATCCTTGGCCGTAGTGCAGGGATGATTCAATTTTATTTATTAAGCTGAGTCTCAGCGATAAAGTTGATGAAAAACTTTTTAAATCATAGAAGATAGTAGATTTTATACTTTACTTGACTCTTCTAATGGATTACTTGATCCGCTGCAATTAAACTTGTTGTCTATTATATTATTCTATCAGTTTAACATTATTGAAGGCTAATGATAATTTATTCTGCATTATCTTAGTCATAATATTTCTTACTGGGCTAGTTGAGCTCACCCTTTCTTTCATTGTTCTCTTCAGGAAATGAGAACGTAGCCGGGACTAGTCAAGGAACAGAGTGATGGTCCTAGATGGTGCATTAGTAGTCCTCACTATTCTGTGAAATAGTGTGATAATAAATGTAACGAGAACTCCATTGAGTGTGGATATTGTCTAGATGACAATATTTGTATTAAAACTCACAGCCTATGTTTTGTCGTATTTTACACGACTGTTGTATAATTAAGTTGTATTTGTATTTAGTACCTTGTATCTGGCGACCCAAGATGGGTGATGTATACCTGTTTGGGGGCGTCACAACTAAGATAATATAGAATAAATTATCCTTAGCCTTCAACAGTATAACAACTGATAAGATATAATAGACAACAAGTTTTAGATCAACAACTACAGTGGAATAAGCAATCCATTAGAAGAGTCAAGTAGAGCATAAAATCTACTATCTTCTATGATTTAAAAAGTTTCTTCAACTTTATCGCTGAGACTCAACTTAATAAATAAAATCGAATCATCCCCGCATCACGACCAAGGATATTCATGTAATCATCAACGGTCATAATTATACCGAATAATCCCTGATCATAATAATACCAACAATTGTCCATCAATGAACTACGGGCCAATGAGGACTTTCACCACATCATTCGTCACATTACGGTCATGATTATACCGAATAATCCATGGTCATAATCATACCAAGTCCATCTATGCACGTAAGCCAAAGATAACTTTCATCACAATATAAGCATGAGGATGATGACAATGACATAATAATTCAATAAAACAAGTTCAAGATAAATTTTAAAGATTTATAATTTAATTTATCCAGAAATCAATAACGTCCAAATTGTCAACATGATACTACTTTGTGGAGTAAAATTCAAGAATGCGCAGAAGAATATTTTCATGAAAAGATATTTGACGAAAACAAATATCCAAGATATTCTACTAATTTCATGGAGTATAAGCCAAAACTTTAACCAACTAAGTATAATAGAATATATGAAATCGCAATAGATTTTTGCCATGCCAGAATCCACGTAGATGTAACATTTCCATAATTTAATAAGGAATGAATACGAAGATCATTCACCATGCATGCGATAGTCCACATAGACAAAGTTATTCCAACGTAATAATAAAGAATGTAATAACGTAAGAATTCACCATGCATGCGCAGAGTCAGCGTGGACGAGGTTATTCCAATGTAATAATAAAGAATGGAATAACAAAAGAATTCACCAACTTGCGATGATCAAGCGCACATATATTATTCCAATGAATAATAAAGAATGGAATAACGAAAGAATTCACCGAGCATGCGATAGACCGCACGCAGATAGGTTATTGAATGAATAATAAAGAATGGAATAACGAGAAAAATTCACCGGCATGCGATAGACCACATGCATAAAGTTATTCCAATGTATAATAAAGAATGGAATAACAACCCTTACGAGTATTGAAAGAAAATAACTCTCTTCATGAATACGAAAGAAATAATACCCCTTACCTTAGAAGAAATTGGATACTGGAATAGGGAGGTAGCAAACTTCTCTTCTTCTTTCTCTCTATAATTTCTCTCTATAATAATTGCTCTTGTGAGACTTAGTGAATTGGTGAGAATGAAAGAAGAATGAGTTTCTATTTATAGGAAAATATAGTTTCGTTAATTACACGTTTTGGGGCTTGAAATATTACAGTATAATATCTTCATCTTTTTCTTCATTTTTAATTTAGTCCTGCAAGTATTATCAAACTTGCACCACCTCCCCTAATAGTAAATCATGTGAATTAATAGTTCATTCATGTGACTTAATAGTATAATCATGTGAAAAAACTAATTACAGTAGAGTACCTTCATCTATACCTCCATTTTTAATTTTTTCATGCAAGTATTATCAATCTTGCACCAACTCCCCTCATAGTACATCATGTGAATCAATAGTACACACATGTGAATACATAGTTATAAGCATGTGAATTAATAACAATTAATTGCTCATTTATCCGGTGAATTACCCGATTGGTCAAAATAACCTCCCGACATTAATTATTATCAAAATAAATGTCGATTTCCACTAACACTAATAATCCCAACACAATGAAAATATCAATTTCATCTTTAATCAATACGAACTTATTCATCATTAATATTATAACTCACAATATTTAACAATCAGGTCGTTCCTAGGAAAGAGGGGGCTTTTCGATAAGGATTTCTTTTTATTGGCGCGCAATTAGGTGACCAAACATCTCCTTGACAGAACTTCTAGACATTGTCAATATTGCAAATAATAATATGAATAACTTTGTCATCTCAATTATTGATTTAATAATATAAAATATTATGCAGATGATACTGTGACAATAATTAAATCAATAATATGAGAGATATGATGCAGCAATTACTGTAGCAATAATTGAGTATAATTAAGTGACTTCTCACGTAAGCATCAATAATCAATACCGTGTGTTACTATGCAACCACGCCAGACATCGCATTTCTTTACTACCGAGTAGTTCAACAGTTTTAACGGTAACACTTTCGCCATTATTTTTATAAAAAGACAATTCTTTCGTTTTCTAACTACGACAAAACTTTCGTTGTGGGGTCCACCAATGATTGTCTTGATCATTTAATATTCCCCATTAAAATGAATATTCCCACCAATAGAATATTATATAACCACTTGCTTACTTTGCAAAATTTGTAAATATTACCCACAACTATAACATTATATCAAATCCACACCATAATATTCAAAAATATATTTCAAGAAAATTATTCTTTATTCATAAAAGTTGTGGATCTTACACCCAGTCTCTCCATTTGTTGGATTTTGAGGTGATGATGACATCGATGGATTGGCGATTCATCACTGGGATGGAGTTTTCCGGGGCGCTAGTGCCTTTGGTGGCTGATATTTCCCCGACTACCGTCAGATCCTTGTTGGGAGTCCCGGCTATGGTGATCAAGGGTAGAACAGTCCGTTCTGGTCCCTTTAGTGTAGACGTCATGAGTGGGGCTCTGACTGAGCCATTGCCCGATGATCAGAGGGTTAGAGATCGCATCCTTCGGCAATTATTTTTGATCATCCTCAGGGGTTGTTTTCTGGCTGATAACTCTTCGACGATGTCATTCGCTTTAGTCAGCGCCTCTCGAGAGGTGGACCGTATTGGAGAGTTTAATTGGGGCTCCTACACCTTTGCTTACTTCCTCAGAGGGATGAGCCTATTCTCAGAGGGCGT